>OX422213.1:356644851-357894851 GCA_949130495.1 Sambucus nigra | reverse complement strand
CTAGATAGGAGTTACTGTATAAATACTCAGGTCAAAAGCCCAACTGCATTTATTTATTCTTTCACCACCTTTTTGTGGGGCATTCGATTTGGTTGTATTATTGTTGAACCGAGTGTTCGATTATTTTATTTCCTTTCAGTTTCGTTTATATAAACGGTGTGACTGTTTTAATTGATTTAATTTGTTTAAAAGATTTATTAAATAAAATTTTGACGCCACCCTAATAGGTTATTCGTGATTAATTTGGTTTTTGACAATGATGCTAGGAATGATCCATATGCGACTCCTGTTTTAATTTGGTACAGGAGTGATCCCTAAATATTTTATTAGGCAGGGTGTCACAAATGGTATCAGAGCATCAGGTTCTAGTGTCCTTAGGAATCTGTTCGGACGTACTACGCTTTCAGCGTTGCTCTTGATTTGTTATAAAGCCTTGTGATTAGGATTGTTGATTCCTCTTGTGAGATTTTGTTCTCTTACCATATGGTGAGATTATAGAAAATCTTTTGCGATCTCATTTGAGGTTCGTGTGCTGATCGAGGAAGGTTGGCCAAGGAAGGCCGTGATGAGGGCAGTAGGAGGTGGGGTTTAGTTGGAGTAGTTAGTGGAAGTCAGAGACTAGGACCGTATTAGAGGTCATTCTCCTTGTGTCATTTGCTAATAATTATTGCAACGACTACTAAAGAATAGTAGTTATGAGTACCCCAATACCGCTATAGTAGAGAGTGGTACTAAAGTTGAATTACCCGGTGAAGCTAAGGGTGCGAAAGGGGTCTTTGATGAGGAACATACTTTGAAGTTAATTTATGCGAAGGCAGTGTAGCATTACTTAGTGGAAGTAGAAGGCTCAGAAGCTTTGACTTAGAGAAAGGTATGGAAATATCCAGATGCAAAAATTTGAGGAAAATTTTTCACTCGTAGGAGCAATATTGAAATGGTGGGAATGGTGATAACCATATTCAGGCGAGTAGGATGTTTTACCCCTAAAGGGATCTTACAGATAGTTTTTAACCGTGATTCCCCATGATTTACCAAGAATGAGAAGAATGCCATTTTAAATTATTCACGTAAGGTTCGGTCAGAGGCCGACAGTGAATAAAGAAAGTTACGAACAAGTGAATTTTGTACTAAATCAAGCTAAGTACAATGAAGATAGAGTTCTTCCGAGGAATGATAGGCTCACTAGAGAAGTGTTGCTAACACTTATGGAGAATGTGTGTGTTCGAGGACCCCATTAGTGGACATCCACCTGAGGAATTTGTTGAACAGGGATATTGAGGCTGGTGGTTGAGTTTCCTTTTTATGAAGAAGTTAAGGGGAAATAGTAAAGTGATTGTCAGGATCGCGGTTATAGAGTCCAAGATACTGATAACCTTGAAAGGGGTCAGGGTGACCCGAGATGGGGAATGTTGTAATGTGGAGTGTAGAACCATATGGTTAGTCATTGCCCAGTGGGAGTTAAGGGCCAAGAGTAAGGTCCCCAGATGGGGCGTTCATTAAAGTAATTTTTGGTTCAGTTACAGTACGTGTACTAAGTTCGGTAGCCTTTTGGAGTAGCTAGGGAGATAGGCGAAGTTGTTGTTATGAGCTTCACCTCAGTTGAAGGAGGTATGTTCTGTGTGATAAGATTGGGTCACAGTGTTTTATTAGTTCCAGATTCATGTGTGATACGAGTTTACAAATAGTATCGATAACGGTATGTAGTATATGTTTATGTGTTTTTCCGTGATAGAGGGAATTTATTTTATTTCATTCGCTGAGAAGAGCGGGTATTAGTATTTTGAGTTTATATCAGATTGGTATTGCTCGTTTTGTGTGTGTTATATGAGTATGGTGTTATTTTGTGTAGAATATGATACTTGTTATTCGGAGCGATAACAGGCTAATGATGGCAAGACTATCGTGTCTGCGGTTCCAGGGTGGAACAGGTTGTTGTTGCGATATCTCACCTGGATACAGGTTGAGTTCGCCTCTATTATATGTATAGATGAAACTTCGGTGAGAAGATGTTTCATTATCGCGATATAAGTGCGTGGCGACCTTATATATATAATTTAATGTATGCAGGGTTAATTTTTGAGCTATGAGTTTAAGCTCATTATTGGTTGCACAAGGTCTTAGTGTTAGTCAGAGCGCTTAGTGGTGTGGCTCCTGGACAGAGATAGGAGTTCAGACCAAATTTTGTTGAAAGAGGGGATATGATTATCCTTGTTGCAAATTTGAAGTTAGAGGACCTCCACGATCGACAAAGTTCTGTAGTAGTGTGTTGAAGGGGTTCCTTGTTTGGATTTTTCTTTGTGAGACGCTCTACGCATGAACCTTAACGACGTCGAGGGTGGAGAGATGTTATAGGATGCAAGGATGTTGGTTTTGTGGATAAGTCATATAGGGTGGAGGAAACACTATAGACTGTGGGCCGCACGATGATGGCATGCTTATGGAAATATAAGTGCTATGGGGAAGCACTAAAATGGTTCTCTCACCACAAGTAGGTAGGTAAAGCAGGATTTGGAGAAATTAATTTGAGGCTTGTAGCCAGGCCTTAATGAAAAGGCAAATTTTGGAGGAAATACGCTTTGGGTATGGTGTTCATAACACTTTATCCGAGAGTTGGAGCCTCGATTAGTTAGACTTTCTTTTTCTCCTAGGTGGAAGGATAGAATAGTAGAAATGCGTTAATAGGTTAACGAGGGAGCACTTAGGATGTCCCACTAGTGTGCCTTAGGCTATTGTATCTCGATAACCGACGATACGAGGGAGTAGTGTAACGGGAGGGTTCCCTGTCTAGATTTCTCTTTGCGAGACATCCCACGCATGAAACCAAGAAAATGTCGGGAGTTGAGAAAGGTCTTGGGCACTAGGGACACAATTTAGGATAGTACTATTTCACATAGGTAGGAAATGCTTCAATCTTATAATTATTGGGCGGTGTGGCCAGTGGAGTTAGTGGAGCCGATATAGAAATATTGGTTGGTTAACCTTGAGAAGGATGGGATTTTTCGGGTTGGGAAGACCCATGTATGAGTATTACGCTGAGGAAATAATGCCTATTATTTAGAAAGTGTGTACGTGTCGAATGTTGGTGATAGTTGTGCGGAGAGGCACGGGTTAAAAGGGGGTGTATGGGCACCTTAGTAGGTTGGTTTTATATACCGTCTGAGATAAAAGGTACGTATTATATATGGTTGAAGATTATGACGAGATGGCAGTATAGTATAGTATAAACCTTGATAGAAGTGAGTGTTGAGTGAGGGTACGATTAAGAGATATTGGGTAGTACCGTTCCACTTTGGGGTATTAGAATGTGGAGTGATTCACGATCCTAGATTAGTGTTGGTTGTATCGGTTTTATCTGAATTTTGAGGGCGAAATTCCGTTGTAAGGGGGGGGAGTATGTAACACCCCGCACTTTTGGGGATAATTAAATTCAATAATTAAGTGTAATTTGGGAATTTAAGAAATTATCTTGAATAATATTTTTTGGAGTTTTCAAGGATTAGATGACTTTTGATGGGTGTTATATTTACTTTTGGGGTTAAGTAAATAAGTCGGAGTATTTTAATTATATGTCGCAGCTGGGTAAAGCGACAGAGGATAATATTTTAATTGGGAATACCGCATTAAGTTGTGTGGGGTTTAATTAGTGATGTGTGTTCAAGTACCTCTAATGGAGATTTAGAGTGCGCGATAGGTCTCAGAATGGTCGAGATAGTCTGAATAGAGTATCCGGGTGTCGTAATTGAGTTTCGGGAATTTTTGGATTAAAAAGGAACTCGTAATTGAGTAAACGAGTCATTTTTGGATTTAATAGGGATAAACCCTCTTTTCTTTCCCTATAAGACACGATAAGTGGGATAAGGAAAGAAAAAGAGATAAAATAATTAGAGAAGAGAGGAAGAGAAGAAAAGAGGAGAGAAAAAGGATTTTCGGGCCAAACTCCACGGGATTCGACTCGGGGTCGTCGGATTTTATCCTCCAATCAAGTGTTTACTTGCTTTATTTAATTTTGAGCATAAATATCATATCATAATTGGTAATAACAAACCCCAAATATTTTGGGTTGTATTTTTCGTGGATCAAACGGGTTTTTCGGAAGTTTAACGGGTAAATCCCGAAAATTATTAAATTGAAGAAACTTAGAAATTCATAGAAATTAATGGTTGATTTTGGGTTCTAGGATGATTAGAACCTATTTAATTTGTGTATATATAGTTGGGTGTAGTTAGATGTTGGTGGAAGAAGAGGTATAAAGTTTGGGGTTGTTAATGGGTGAATTGGATTCGTGGAGAAAAAGCAGTTTCGGCTGCCTATTTGATCGATCGATCGAGGCCCTGGGATCGATCGATCGATCCTATAAAATTTTGGCAATTTGTGTTGGTTCAATTTAAATGGGATAAATTCTCAAACTAAGGATTTCTAGCCTATTAAATTGAGGAAATAAATAGACATAACTAAGGGTGATATATTCATCAAATTGAGGAAATTTATGAGGTCTAAGAGAGTGTTTTAAGTGTGTGACACTAAAATTATATTTTCGAATAAAATAGATAAAGTGAGGAATTTGAAAGTTGGGGTTTCTCAAAAATAGAGTAGGGACATCTAAATTATTAATTGGACAAAATGTAGTCCTTGGGTTCGTGGAAATGAAATCCACAACCTATTTAAATCAAGGGTGTTTAGTGACGAATATTTCTTGGGATAATTTCATTGGGCATTTAGGCTTATATAATTGTTTGCATAGAAAACATAATTATATCGTGTGGTTGAGTATATCTTGCGAGACTACTATGATGAATTTGGGAAGATACTTATTTACCTAGTATGAATTGGTATAGTTGGAGAAGTCATATAAATCCTTAAACGTGAATAAGGTACACATTATCTGTCAAGTGAGGGAATACTTTTGGGTTTAGTATCGTGAGTGTGCGAATGCTTGAATATTATTAATTGTGAGAATCTTGGGATTATTGATCATCGTTATGTGTGATTGGCAATTATGGCCATTTATATGTATCTTTGAGGAACAATGTGGAATATATATATATATATATATATACGATGTGATTAAAGTATATATATTATATGATACGAAAATGTATATATATCTATGTGTGGATGCCATATATATATGTGAAGCATACCCCCTCTAATGCTATCATGGGAAATTGCACGATGTGGGTGAGGCCCCTGGTTTGAGGAGCAAGGAGCGTGTAGTCCCCAGGTCATAGCGTCCATTTTTATATTGTGTGATTTTTATTAGTGGTGAGACGTGGTGGGTATGTTTCGTCTCACTTTCGGGGAGGAACTATGACTATTTCCCAGATGTTGTGATTTATGACCGCGATTTCAGTGATATTGAGTCCGACCAATGGTCCCCAGGATGGTATGTGAGTGATGCCCTGGAAGATGATAGCATTGAGAGACCGTATCCTCGAGTTATAGCTCTTTGGGATGGTTATTATACTAGTGTGTATAGTATATTACTTGTGCATGAGAACAAGATATTATATCTCTGCTAGTGTAAAGAGATAAATTGAATATGAAATGAATTCTCATTCCGGGAGATTATATCCGGACTTATATTGTGATTCGTATTATAAATAAGGAGGTTATGCATATTTATTTATATGAGTATATATATAAGTTAAGTACTGAGGGTCTAATGGATCTCGGCGATCGACCTTGCTAAGTAGTAGTGTATCGGGGGGGGGGGGGGGGTTCCTTGTTTGGATTTCGCTTCACGAGACACCCCACGCACGAACATGACCTAGTGTTGAGACTAGGGAGAAGTTTAACCCTTACTGCTCTAGTTTTGGGTTTTCTATATATATATATATATATATATATATATATATATATATATATATATATATATATGTTGTGTACTGAGGGTCTAATTTATCTCTATGATCGACCTTGTCAAGTAGTAGTGTATCGGGGGGGGGGGGGGGTTCCTTGTTTGGATTTTGCTTCGCATGACACCCCACGCATGAACACGGCATATTTTTGAGACTGGGGAGAAGTTTATCCCTTAGTACTTGGTTTGTCTAGGATTTCTAGAGTTTGGGGGTGATGGATTAGTTAGGCAACATAGCATGACTAGGATGTTTAGAGGGATGCGCTAGGTGTGCACTATTAGAAGAGAGGTGAGGGGTATCTCATGGGAGTGCGATACGAATTTAAATATGAGATAAAACATATTTTAAAAATTACGCATTTATGAACTTGAAAAATATTTTCATACCTCAGGCTCTGACCCGTTTCTATATTTTTCCTATCTTGCTATATATCGTATATATATAGGTGTTCAGACACATGGACGCTTGGATCATGATCCTTTCGAGTTAGTCGTCTGCTGCAGAAACTGTGGATGCATGCAGGATTTCTGTAGACACTTCTATCCTTGTAGTCTAGATAGGAGTTACTGTATAAATACTCGGTTCAAAAGCCCAACTGCATTTATTTATTCTTTCCCCGCCTTTTTGTGCGACATTCGATTTGTTTGTATTATTGTTGAACCGAGTGTTCGGTTATTTTATTTCTTTTCAGTTTCATTTATATAAACTGTGTGAATGTTTTAATTGATTTAATTGGTTTAAAAGATTAGTTAAATAAAATTTTGACGCCAGCCTAATAGGTTATTAGTGATTAATTTTGTTTTCGACAGTGATGCTAGGAATGATCCATATGCGACTCCTATTTTAATTTGGTACATGAGTGATCGCCCAATATTTTATTTGGCGGGGTGTCACACCTGACTATACTGATACACACACACACATGCACGCGCACACACACCCACACATAATCAGGTCCTTTGAGGTCCTTTAACTAGGACATTAAATGCAGCTACTTTTTTCGTAATAGAAAATATTATTTTGGATATTTTTTTTTACAAGGTATTCAAAGTATATTTTGATGCTATGTAAAAAAATATGTCCAAATTATTTTTAAATATTTTAATAAAGTAGATAATGTAAAGAAAATTGATCATTTTTTTTACTATTTTTAAAAATTGGTCCACGAATGAAGAACTCACCACATCCTAAAAGTGTGTGTATCTATATATATCTAGATAAAGCAATCCCAACCTTCAAAATGGGATAAATTGTTACTGAAGGGAAGTAAAGTACCAAGAACAAAACTCCCTCGCTTAAAGTACCCTGAACCAAAACCCGTAAGATTCAAAATGACAAATCACAAATGGGGATGTAATTGGTCCATACCCTCTACAATCTCCCTGTTTAAAAGAACTATGACACGTAAATTGGTTATAGGAATCTCACCCGACCTCGTAAATGGAAAACCGCTGCTTTATCCACTTTTAAAGGAGATAGAGACAATCTGCAACCGTCACTTCGGGTCGATGGAGACGTAATTCAAGGTCGGGAGAATTGGCATTGCCTTCCATAGACAATGCGATCTCACTGCTTGAAGTGAAAATGTAAGCATTTGTAATTATATAAAAGTTGGATAAATTCCATGTCAAAGCATTGAGTCATAAGATATTCAAGTTACATAGGCTTGATTCATAGTAAGACGTTTGAATGGAGTAATGCTCATTCATTTAGACTGCATGGACATTTGGTACTTTTAAGATCTACAAAACATCTCAACTCCCCAAGACTTTGGTTGCCGAATTGAAGATATACCCTTTTAATAGATTTTTGATTGAACATCATTGGCTATGCACACGCTTGCACATTTTTTCACAAAAATCATTTTTATAGGTTGGACAAGTGTTTTTGAAATCATGAGAAGTGTTGTGGATACCTTTAGGAAAAGATCACTTTTTAAATGTGATTTTGTACGATGTCTTTAATATATGGTTTCAAACCGTTCGCACGATCCCATTTAGGCTCGTGACCACGACATCGTTTGCACGATAACGTTTTGAACCGTGCGCATGACCTTTCATAATATCAACTTTGGTTGCATACTGGTTGAAATCTTGCGCATGAAAAAAGTCAACCGAGGGCACGGAAGAACATAATTTTTTAAATATTTATAAATAGGTCTTCTTCCATCCTTTATAAAAATATCTGATATCCTCACTACTCACTTATATGAGGTTGAGAGCTTTATTTTAGCTTCTGTATTTTCAAATTCACCTGTTACCTCTAAATTGAGAGAAAAACCTAGATATATACTTGATCTATGGATTGAGAGAAAATTGGGATTCATATCCACATCACCAAAGATTAATTTAAACTATTCCTAACTTAAATTGGTTGATCAATACTCCTAGATATAAAAATTGAGGCCTCTTGTTCTATTGGAGATATCGGGGCATGATGAAATTCTAAGAAGAATAGTGTACTTCCTTATTCACTTCATGGAGCTTAAGGTGGATCTTTTGTCCTAAGTGGAGAAAATCCAATGTGCATAGGTAATTACTCACGAGTTCTTAAGTGCGAGGTATCCTCTTTTATTGTATAAAATATTTTCAAGTGGAATAAAAGA
Organism: Sambucus nigra; assembly: GCA_949130495.1. Lineage (NCBI taxonomy): Eukaryota > Viridiplantae > Streptophyta > Magnoliopsida > Dipsacales > Adoxaceae > Sambucus > Sambucus nigra. The sequence continues at coordinate 357,886,388 of OX422213.1, read as the reverse complement.
ATATAGTGCTTCGAGGTTTTTACCCCTTGGTATATCTAGTGAATTGTATTTATTATAGGAGTAATATGAAATTTTGGAGTTTTGTCACGGAATGGCCAACAGGGACATTGAAAATGTAGATTTTGTATAGGTTTTATATTGGCTATTTCCTATTTGAAAATGTTTGTGTCAATAAAGTCATATATACTTGTTCCGTATGATTGAGGCTCAATGTTTAAATCTAAAATTGAACTTTATAAGACTTTGAAGCCACTCACGAAAGTTTTTCTTGCCAATAAAGTCACATCGAGCTTAAAGTTGAAGGCGTATCCTTTGGGAGGTTATATGAGGACTATCATTAGCTACACAAATGTACAATAATTTTTTTCTAAAATGTTTGAGGAGTTATACTTTGAGGATTAAATATTTTATATCGCATTTTTTTTAAATAGTTTGAAGGAAAACTTTTAAATATATTGTGTTTTTGAAAATGTTTTTGGAGGAGGTTTCTAGCCCCACTGTCTGCACGAGTACATTGTGCATCCATACGCATGGAGGCACCGTACGGTGTTAATTTGTGATCATGCTCATGGCCTCGGTGAGATGTCCCTACTGGATGGTTTCGTGTGAATGGTCACATCTAACCGTGCGCACGGTGCTATTAGTTTTTTGAAAAATACACAAATACGTGTCATTTTTAAATAAGTTGAGGAGGCCCCTATGAGTATGTGCTTTAGGCAAAAATAGTCTTTTCAAAAAATTTCTCAATTTTATTATGCACCAAATATGTGAACCAAATTTTAATTAGCCCAATTTTATCTTCTTAAGCTAAATATGCATCTAGTGAGATTTAATAGATAAAGTAAAGAAAGTTCACAACGCCGATGTACGAGGACACCACTAAGGAAAAAAACCTCGGATAGCCCATGCTAGACAATCACTATGATATGGTTTTAAAAAGCAAAAATAATAGACTTATATAACGACTCGATCCCCACAAGCATAAATAGTAGATCCAGGTCCACAACACATGAGTCCACGCGTACCTCGTTATCCAGCGATACAGCCTCAACAACCCTCTACGATTCAGAACACAGAGTCCACTGCTTCTTCACAGTAAGTAGTACGTACGGAGTCCACCGCACGAACACAACTTCTTTCAAGACAAAAGAATTAAACTAGTGGTGCAAACCAAGATCTATATGGCATAAGGATTATGTAAACTCGTATCTTGAAACGAGAAGGACGTTTATGTTTTAGATTTGAAAAACCTTTGTATAAAATTTATAGAAAATGAATATCTTTCTGTTCAATTCTGCACACATATTTCTCTCAGTCAAAAACTTCGTAAATAATAAAACCCAAATTTCAAGCCAACGCATCATTCGAACTAGGAACATAAGTCGTTCGAATAAAGTGTGTATCTCGTTCGAATGAGAATATAATCTCGTTTGAATGAGAGTACAATCTCGTTTGAACAAAGTTAAGTGCAAGACTTTGTTCATATGACTCTAAACCCGATTTAACTCAGAATAGATATATAAAAATCATTCAAAAATTAGTTTTAAATAAAATAACATCCTTATAAAATATTTCGAGAACCACAAACCGTTATGCATTCATACTTGAGAGAATCTCGAAAATCCATGTGAAGACTGAGACGTGCACCAAAAATTTGACATGATCTATCTTTGAAGCTTGGTCGCCACATCTTCATCATAACATCATAGGCTTAATGGAATCATGACATGAAAAGACTATCCTATAACTCAAAGTAGTTTTTATTGGGAATAATGTCAAAACATACAAATTGACACTATTTGGAAATTTGTCCTTATAAATATTCCCTTTTGGCTATTCCAAGAAAAAACCAAAAATAGTGAAATGCTAAGCCATTTCATCAAGCTGAATGACCTATGTCCTATCCCATAATCCCAAAAATAAAAACATAGGACACGAACTAGTATATGTAGGACCGATAAGAATGAACTGTCTGAATGTGATGTAGTTGAAAATTTTGAATTTTTGAACTATCGCTACACAAAAAAAAACAAATACCAAGTAAAGTATGGAGGAATAAAATGATTTATAAACAATATGATCAAACCTCAAATTTTCCCTACATCACAAATCTATCTCTCCCCCCTTTTTGCCTGGGATGGAAAACTAGTGGGACAAATAAATAGAAAATGACATATTTAGCTGGAGTATAACATGTGAAACATAACTAGATAAACATGAGTAACCAGATAATGAAATATCAGAATATGACAGTATAGATAGTAAACTGTCACATGAAAAAATCATCAGTCTAATAAATGATGTGAGTAAACAGAATATCATCCAATAATGTAGTATAAGAAATATCCAAGAATAATCGAAGTCAACTACATATAAACTTCCCAAAAACAATCCAGAAGTACCATATGAGAATAAAATGTAACATAAGGTACTGAAACTGACCAAATTTAGAAAAACATTGTAGGTCGTTAAATTTTCACGATAGTGAATGTCGTTCAAACGACAAAAGTGCCTCGTTCTAACTAGATAAAGATCGTTTCTAACGACCATAAACAGTAAACCATCGCGTGAGCTCGTTTTAAGGGACCTATCTAATGACCTATCACTATACGTTGATCACATCTCGCTGGAACCATTCATCGAACGACAAAAAATTTCTCGATTCCCGCATAGAAAAATATGTAACTTCAACCTAGAAAGCTGAATCGGAGAACTAAACACGTGACACTTCAAAAATAGGTAAAATACTGACTTAAAAATAAAAATTAGTTACATGTTAACGTAGTATCGATGTGCCAAAGCATGGAATGGAAGGAATGGGTGTGAACTAACACAAATGAATTATAATTCAAATGCATCAATATCTTCAAGAATCTTTAATTGATCGTTAAATATCATCAGACTACTGTTTTATCCATATGTGATAATTAAAAAGTTAACTTAATGATCTAGATAAACATCGTGCACATAAGTCTAGAATTTTGACAATTCTACCAAATAATAGCATCATGACATGACTTTTTCAACATAAGACTCATTGTGCAAACCCATTGATCTTCAACTAAACTCCCTCAAATGATAAACAACAATGATAAATCTTTAGTAATTCTTTCTTATTTTGAATTTTACATTCTCTTTTAAGATATTTCCTATTGGCCCTTTTTGGCAAAATCTTCTCTTTTTAATGCTTTAATTTTTCATTGGTCTCTTTTAAACGGTGGCTTTCACAATGAGTTCACATGCATCTCGCGGCCCTTTCCCATTCATACTCATCACTTTTTCAATTAGCAATATAGATCCTCACGGGAAAAGGTTCTTACATGCATAACTCCCCCTATGTCTAATATGTGCATAGATGACAAAATTGAGAGGATAACATCTCATTAAACTCAAATGTGCACGGGAAGTCGAACATTTAAATAAGCTCTTGCACGTGTGTGAAATGGCATATACATAGTCCAATGTAAATGAAAATCAAGTTCGAAACAACTCCATTAAGCACATGGTTAAGATCAATTTATGCATCTAAAATCATGGCCAAAGGCCTAGCAACATGGAAATAATGGAGTGAAGGGGGTCCAAGAACACCAATATGCCATACCATAAGTGTAACCTCAAGGCACAAAAAAATCGGAAATCCTTTTGTGTATTTTAAAATATTTTTTACCCAAAAGGAAAATCTTTTTGTATTTTCAAAAAATAAATGTAATAAAAAATATTTTTGTATTTTCAAAAAAATATGAAACCAAAAATCTTTTTGTATTTTTCTCAAAATTACTCAAGAAAAGAAAATAAATATAAAGGATACATATGCCATAACACTAGAAAATATATATCATGAAGAAAAACTAGCATATGAAAAAATCACTAACACGATCATCCGTAAGATCTATCATGGGAAGAATCACATGCAAGCAAACGAGAGTCATGAAGTCTAATTCCTAAAACCTATAAGTCCTATTTCCTAACCCAAGTAAGTGTGTAACGATGAATGGGGGTTTTCGGAATCGAAACGACTTTATTCTTAAACTTCCTAGGAACATTCTTGATGTTGTAGCAAAAATGTGTAAGGCGACCCTTCCTAACGCAATGAGTGTAAGTGTAAATACAATGGGGAATGTTGCTTAAATGTGGACCTCTCCTAATGTTCCTAGTCGGCTCTTTCATACGTATGGTGTTGGCTTAAGGAATGGGAGCAATACGATCATCGAAGCCAATTCCACACCTATCATCTTTGATTTGGACAGTGCCTAAAATCCTATCCAACTTTTTTGACCTAACCTCGAATCAAACTTAACTCTACTCGAACCTCTCAATATCTTTTCAAGCTCTCCTATCCTAGACTCCTTAAACTCTAAAATCTCCTTCTTTATAGCATCCATTAAACCACGAAGACCATCTCTCTCACCCTTAATGTATTATAGTTTCTTTCGAAGAGTCTTCTCCCAGGACCTAAGATTTTCAATCAATGCATCATTATTTTCTACGACATTATATTTCAACCTAGCTTAAAACTTCAAGTTAGCCTTTTTCACCTTCATAGTTTCCGCATATAATTCTGAAATGGCAACTTGCAACTCACTCTCCTCTATCTCCCCATACTCACTCACTTTACCCGCACTCACTTAGAGTTCACTAACTGTGGTCTTGAAAGTGTCATTTACATGAGTATCTTCATGAGAAGATTTATCGTCGTCACTCACATGACAACCATAAATGCGGTGTAGTTACGCTCAATGGGGAAATCTTCTCCCTTTTTTGGATCATTATCATTAAGGGTGTCATTAAATGCTATCAGTTTCGCCCTTCTTCTTAAGTCTAGTGGGGCACTCTGCTACCCTATGGCCATATCCCTCACAACCATAACACCTATCTGACTCATCCCTCTTACCATTCTCACTATGGTTCTTAGGGACATGATCGACCTTGTTGTTCTTGGATTTATCAAGTCTTCTTGCATCTTTTGATTGCTTTTGGAGCTTAATAAATTTTTTTAACTACTTTACCAACATGGACACATCTTCAATATCGATGTTTGAGTCATCATCTGAAACTTTAGTTTCCTCCTTCAAGGTTGCAATACCCCTTTATTTCTTTGGCACTTGCTTAGAGATAAACATGTCAAGCTCATAAGTTTGTAGGTCACCTACACGATATTTTAGTTTTGTTGAGTTAAGCATACCCAAAGAGTTTAAAACCCTCACCTTTGGATCAAATATTTCGGGCAACGACCGTAAGTTCTTCTTTATGACTCGGTTGTTGGGTATCTTCTCTCCCAAGTTATACGATGAGTTAACTGTATCGGACAATCTAGCGTATAACTCATCACATGTCTCACTCTCTAACATCTTAATAATCTCAAACTGGATGGTGAGGTTTTGAAGTTTGAAAGCCGTAACAGTGTTGGTTCCTTCATGGGTGAGTTAGATTATATCCCAAGCCTCTTTAAATGTCTAACACGTCATAATAGGGTGGAACTCCTCATGTGCGACTGAAGAAAATAAAGCATGTAAACCTTTAGAATTATATAGCGATAATTTATGCTGGGCATCAGTCCACGACTCAAAATGTTTCAAATGAATGGCCTCTCCTTCTCTCGTGATTGGTGGAGACTACCCCTTTTTAACTGCTAACAAAATATGCTCATCTATAGCCTTAAATGCACACTTCAAATGCATTTTCAATAGGCATAGTTTGAATTATTAAACATAGGTGTTCTAAATCCATCAAACATTCCGAAATTCATACCTAAAGACACAAGATATCAGTCACACGAAAACCTAGTGTTCTAGCTCTGATACTAATTTGAGGAGGCCCTTACGAATATGTGCTTTCGGTAAAAACAATCTTTTCAAAAAAATTCTCAATTTTATCATACACCATATATGAGAACTAAATTTTAATTAACTAAATTTTATCTTCTTAATCCTAAACATGCATCTAGTGAGATTAAGTAGATAAAGTAAGTAGGTTCACAATGTTGATGTATGAGGAAATCACTAAGGGAAAACATCTCGGATGACCCAGACCAGACAATCACTATGATATGGTTTTACAAAGAACATATAGTAGACTTATACAATGAATTGACCCCCACAAGCCTTGACGCTATTTTATTTTTAACCACTCCTCCGCAATGTAACCAAGAGTCCACCTATGCTAGATCCACAACACACGAGTCCACGCATACCTCGGTATCCCCGATACAACCTCTGTAACTATTTATGATTTAGAACACGGAGTCCTCCGCTCTTGACTGCAATCATCACGTATGGAGTTCACCACACAAAAATGACTTCTTTTAAGAAGAAAGAAATAAACCAGTGGTGCAAACCAAGATCTCTATAACATAAGGATTATGCAAACTCGGATCTTGAAGCATGAAGGATATTTATGTTTTATCTTTAGAAAACCTTTGTAAATAAATTATAGAAAATGTATATCTTTCTATTCAGTTCTACACATACATTTTTCTGAGTTAATGACGACTTAAATAATAAAACCCAAATTTTAAGGCAGCGTGTCGTTTGAACGAGAAACAAAAGCCTTTCGAAGGAAATGTGTATCTCATTATAACGAGAATACAATCTCGTTTGAAAGAGATTACAATCTCATTTGAAGGAGGGATAAAATCGTTTGAACAAAATTAAGCACAAGACTTTGTTCATATGACCCTAAACTCGATTTAACTCAGAAAAGATTTATCAAAATCATTTTAAAATCAGTTTTCAATAAAATAACATCCTTATAAAATATTTCGAGAACCATAAATCGTTATACATTCATACCTGAGAGAATCTTGAAAATCCATTTGAAGACTAAAATGTACACCGAAAATGCAGCATGATCTATCTTTAAAGCTTGGCTATTACGTTTTCATCACAATGTCAGAGACTTAATGAAATCATGACACGAAAAGACTATCCTATGACTCAAAGTATTTTTTGTCTAGAATAATGCCAAACCATACAAATTGATAGTATTTGAAAATTTATCCTTTCATAAGTGGAATATCCTTTTGAACGTATTTTGATAGTTGAGTGTGTTTAGTTTTCCTCCATTATAGATTTGAACTTATTCCTTATATTTTTCCTAAATTCATAGATCTAAGCATATATCTACCTCATTTGTGAGTGAAGTTTTAAGGGGTCAACGCTAGCCAAGTTATGTTCATTTATCCATTTTGGATCAACACGATCAAATACTCTTCAATCTAAAAAGGGAGATAATTCGATCTATTAGAGAGACTGGATTGTGGCACGACTTCAAGGAAGACAAGAGTTCTTTAATCAATTCATGGAGCTCGGAATTAGTTCCATATGATATGGGGGAAAGTTGAAGGTTCATAGGTAACTACGCAATTATGTTTGTTTGAGAGGTATCTTTCCAGTCTTTGTAATTTTTTTTTTCAAGTAGAAATAATAATTGAGTGTGTTCGAGGTTTTTATTTCATATTTTTTTTAATTCGTTTGTGTTTGTATATCTCCTTATCCAACACACTTGATCACACATTTCACGTTAGGTTGTTTGAATCATTTATGATAGTACAATATAACACCCTACCGCGGAGGGTACTCTGCACCGCATATGATTATATGCCTCGGCCCTTCTTAGCACAGGGTGCGACCCTTCTCAACACAGGGCGCGACCCTTCACAACACGGGGTGCGGCACTACCTAGTACAGGGCATGGTACCTTTGGCTCTAGCCTGTTGCAGGATGCAACACTCACATTTCTTACCTTATAGGCCGCATCCCTATCAATTATAGCAACTCCAGATTTTATGTACATCACGTGCTCAGAGCATGTGATCATATATCCTATAAATAGAGGACCACAACTCGAAATAAAATAGGAGGGGGACGGCTTCCAGACCCCTGGGTGTAACTCTACGAGACTAATTCTCTCTGCACAACCTCAACACACAACTTGGAGACAACACATCTACATCGCAACCACCTCTCCGGCACACCGAAATCCTCAATATTACCATGCATTCTCCTTTATTCTCATACTTGTACGCCTCTTTAGGCATGATTATATTGTACAATGCAACGCATATAATGAGAACGGAGCAACATAGTGGACGTAGGCTTATTTAGAGGTTGAACCACTCTATACCTTGTCTTCTTTCTATTTACTCGCTTTATTAACTTATTACACACTTTACTCTTGACTTGCTGGTATGAGAACGTCTCATGGCCGATTTCTTGTATCGTCAATTTGGCACCGTTTATGGGAAACAAGATATTTCAATCTTGTTTCTCTATGTTTCGAGTTCTTAAACATCTTATTCTATTCACGGGGATCCTCTTGATCATCATCCCATGAGTAAATTTTTGTTATTGAACTCAGTTTCACATTTACACCCTTGAATGGGTATTTTATATATTGAGATATGCTTTTGGGTCTTCATCTCATGACCTTATATCTGTTCTACATAGCCCTGTGATATCATTCCATCTAGATAATGCTGAAAAGCAGGGAAGAGTTATGTTTACTCCCTTTTTGTTGTTCTTTTCCTATGATCCAGGGTTTATCATTAGAATTGTGCCATTTTTGCATCGAGAGGTTATTCTCTCATGGATAGACCCTAGTAGGTGTGCTCTTCATGAGTTTCGGGAGAAAAACACAGTTTATAGGATTCAATTTTTGGAGTCCCTTTGCTGCCTAGGTAGGGATGTGGCGTGATAGTTCAACTACCTTACATGCCGCGATATCTACTGGCGAAATTGCATCTTAGAAGTTTCAAAATATCAAGGAACGGACTCAAGTGATCTCCAGCTCAACCTTGGTGCATACTATATAAAGGCCACAACACTATGCCTGTGCGCTTTACTGGCCGCGACCTCAATAGAATGCCATGCAGCAGTTCAAACGCTGCATCCCCATTTCCTTCTTGGTTACCCCAATATTTCTAAGATTTCTCACTTTTGCTAGTTTTGTCTCCGATTATATATTTTGTAAAGACTAACAAAAGTAAAAATGGAAGGGGAATCCAGCCAGAGCACGGAAGTCAAAGATGAGATTGTGCAGCTGTATAATCACCTCAACCACCTCTACGATAGTCATGCCTTACTCCAGACTTAGGTCAAATATTTGACTCCGAGGGTCCTAATGCTAGAGTTCGCGACCTCACCCAATGTGAGTGCGACACCCAAGATCATTGCTTCAATAAAATTTGCTACCGCGGCAGTACCAGATGATTCGTCCGCAGAGGCAGTGAGCAGGAGCCAAAAAAAGGAAATCAGAGAAGGCAGAAGGGAGCTCTAAGGCTTACACCCCATTGACCTTCCCAATTGAAGACATCTTTGAGTCCATTAAGGAGGACAAGCTGCTGAGGTGGACAGAGAAGCTCAAAGCTCCACCCCACAAGAGGAGCAAAGCCAAGTGGTGCAAGTTCCATCTCGACCATGGCCACGACACTAAGAAGTGCACTAAAGGATGAAATTGAAAGACTGATTGGGAAAGGGATGGTGCGGAGGTTCCTCAAAGATGTTTAGGGGATGAAGTCTAGTTTCACATACTGCATGCCCATTTTTCATACTTATGCCTTATATTCCATCCGTCTTTACTTTACAGTGACAACGCTTGTGCTGTTTTGAACTAAACTTTATATTATTCTTACAAAGTCACACACACACACACACACACACAGACACACACATTTATATATATATATATTAATAGTTATATGAAATCAATTTCACTCTATAGTTCCATGTTTTGATTTTCATTTTCATGAAATGTCATCTTATAAAGACCGTTTTGTCTTAAACAGACCTCGATTGGAGACATGTTAGATCTGGAATAACAGATAATCTCGGAAGACTATTATTATTTCGGGAAGCACCTACAGAGGTATTGAATTCTTAATTAGCTCACAAGTTCCCCTCACAGATGTGCAACTATATTTTATCATATGATGATCATATTCACGAAAGCATTTGAGGATTCAAGGAGCTTTTATTGGCCATAGGGACTTGCGATGCCCATTCTCTGCTACCGGGATGCTGTAATTAGCCACGGGGCTTACAATGCCCGTTCTTAACTTTCAGTAAGTGTCATTATCCACGGGGGCTTACAATGACCGTTCTTAGCTTTTGGGATGCATCGTTAAGTCGGGAAACTTGCAATATCTAGACCAGGATGGCTTTATATATATCCATAGCCATGGGTGGCATAACATGACCCATCCTGGGGAGGCTTGATAATATCCCATTTATTAGCTGTGGGTGGCTTAATAATATAACCCAGCCTGGAGAGGCTTGATAATATCCCATTAATTAGCTGTGGGTGGCTTAATAACATAACCCATCTTGTGAAGGCTTGATAATATCCCATTTATTAGCTGTGGGTGGATTAATAACATAACCCAGCCTGGGGAGGCTTGATAATATCCCATTTATTAGTTGTGGGTGGCTTAGTAATATAACCCAGTTTGGGGAGGATTGATAATATCCCATTTATCAGCTGTGGGTGGCTTAAAAACATAACCTAGCCTGGGGAGGCTTGATAATATCCCATTTATATATAGAAGGGAAATACTAAAGGAGATACAAGACATATTCCGTGAATGGCAATTGAAGCGAGTAGAGGAAAGACATGAGAGGCAGTTGCTGTTTTGTTGTAATCACAAAAGTATGCCAAAGCTATAGAATCTCCTAAGGGATAAATATACAACCACAACAATTAAATGAATCCATTGAGCGACGAAGGCAAGAAGTTCAATTGACCTGCTGTGGCCATGATCCAGAATCACTATTATAATGATCTAGTTGTAAGGTCCCGCGACCTATATAAAGTGCACGTGGTAATCTATGATACAGTACCGCAGCCTTAAACTAATTTAGTGTTTAACTAAGAAATCAAGATATAAATGCGTCAGTTGAAGTATCAACGCATTCAAAGAAAAATCATTGGGTGGCCGCGACCTTAATTAAAATTACAGGCCGCAACCTTGGCCATTCTCTTAATTCCATATTGGTTATGGGATGACAAAAAACAACTATATGGTTCAAGCAGCCAAGAGTAAAGGGAAGGCACCTATTCAATAAAAGCGACATCCGAAGCAGTACCCAATTATAAAGCTGCAGAAGATGGGTTCCAAACACTCAAAGGTGTCACGAACCAACTCAAAGATGTCGCGGCCTATTAGAGAAAATAACTCAAAAAGTGTAGCCTCTATTTAGGAAGGGGCTACAACCACTTTTAAACATCCAAAAGTGACATCCCTGTCAATATGGGTGTGGCATTTAAGTAAATTCATTCAAGAGAGATAGTACATGATTATCAAACTATCGCGGCCCTATCCAAGAAGAGCAGCCCCTTCCAGTCACAAGGGCATGCAAAAGGAAAAAGGGGCCGCAACCCATGTATAGGAACCACCTACATTTCAGTGCCACGACCCTAATCTTTAAACAATTCTTTTCTAAGTACGGTCGCGACCCATGACACATACATTTGCAAGAAGTTAATACATCATTCAAGGAAGAAAATATGTATAGAGAGAACATTCATTCAAGTATCAAAGAAAGCAAGGCAAAGGAGAAGAAATTCAAAAGATACTAGAGACATAAATAATAAACATTGAATGTGGCCACATCCTTGATAATATCACTTCTAAGTTTACAGACAAGAGGGGCCACATCCACTATAAAGAGTTGCAAAAAAAAAAAAAAATGACAAAGGGGCATAACCCATATATGTAAAATTTTAAAAAGTAGAAGGGACGCGGCTCTGTACCGATGAGAAGTTCAAATTACTTTGAAGATTACAGGATCACGAAGCCACATCGTCGTTGACATTACCTTCCTCACCATCCGAGGTTGTTTCAGTTTCTTCCTCCACGGCCGCTGCCTCAGCTTCTACTCTCAGTCTGGCTTTCTCTTCGACTGCAGCCTTGAGATTAGCTATGCATTGCTGATGCTCAATGTCACCAAGTCCCCAGGCAAGAACCGTCTCATTAGCATCCGAGAAGTTCTTTATAATTTTTGTCAGAGCTCTTGGTAACCGCGGAGGTAGGCCCTGTTATTGATGAGATAAAAGTCACTAGATCCCTTTAATGACTCCACAGTAATGTCAATGGATAGTTGAAGGGCTTCGGAATGGTCCCCCTCTATTTTCTTAATTACCGCGGTATGGGCTACGGTATCTTGGGCAACCTTGGTCTCTATCTCCTCATACTTCTTTTGAAGAAGTTTGATCTTCTTACTAGAATTCTCTGCGGCTTTCACTGTCTGAGACTGGAAGACTTTGACGAATTTTGTGGCCTGCTTAAAGTTTTCCTTCGCTTCTTCATTGGACTTGACTTCCTTTTCCAAGTTCATCTAAGCTGTGTGAAGTGCCGCGACAGCAGACAACTTTCCAGGTTCAAAAGAGGAATTCCATTCATTCTCTAAATCAGCGGCATGTACCCTTTTTGCTACCTCCTTTAGTTTATAGAGGGCCTCATACTTCCTCTTTTAGGCTACCATGACGTTCCTGGCCTGAAAAGAAAAAATTAGAAGAAGGCTAACAAATGAAAAATTAAAATTAAGAGAGCACTTGCACTTACCCCTAAAAGACTATGGAGGTCGCAGTCCTCCAGATCGTCATAATCTTCTTCCTCTACAGCGTCAAGGGCCCTTTTCATCCTTCGCTCAGACTTCACGATAGTATCCCATGAGGACTCATGGTCAGGCTGTCTTATTTTTGTCCACGGTCGACTGTTATAACTAGCTCTGGCGTGACACTGAGGAGGCGCCAAGTTGGCATTAACAGCAACAATAGGTGGCGGCGGTGGCGAAGTGGAATGGATAGCTTCGTTCGACGTGGACATAAAACCTGTCGTAGCCAAATTGGATCTAATATCATCATCAAATTCAATTTGGGGTTTAGCAAGGTTGGTTTCTTTCGTGGCCAGATTTGGGGTCGTGATAGGAGGGTTTTGATCTTTAGAAGGTGCCGCGATCGGTGCCTTTATCTTGGGCCTCTTCCTTTTTTTGTGCCTCGTAGTGTTATTGAGAACGATTGCGTCCTCATCCATTTCAGCTAGCTGGGCAACCAAAAGTTCCCTATCTACTTCCTCATCTGAAAGAGGAAAAGAAACAGTAAATATTTGAAGTTTCAAGATAAGTTTTCGCGGATAAATACTAATGATCAAGTTATTACCTCTAGCGGCCATCTCTTTTGGAATGGACTTGTTGGGAAAGAAACATGCTTCAAAAATAGTTGCAGATGTTAAAAGGGCACTGAATTTCTTCTCTTCAGCAGGAATGGACGCGGCCTTGGTAAGTCTTTTCTCTTGCCTTTCGCTCAGTTGCAAGTTGTCAAGAGCTACAAAAAAAACACACTTCAAAAGTTAGTAGAGATTAATAAGAAACTACAAAGAGGGTACGCGACTATAAATAAAATACCTAGCTTAGAAGGAGAGACCCGTTACGGCGGCATTCGAAATGACTTCTCCCTCTCGTTCTCCTGAGGTTGAATCTACCACCCTTCTCCAGAGATGTAGAAATACTTACCCTTCCAGTTCTTTACACTGGTTGGCCTCCCAGAGTAAAGGGTCTCGTCCTTATCGCGGATGGAGAAGTAGTAGTACCTAACGAACTTCACGAAGTTTTCCTTTGGGGGTAGAAGTGAAAAAACTCCGCGGGAGTGATGTCTTTTTTGAATTTATTCTCCCAAAGCACGACCGCGACAAAAATGGCCCACCATCTATTGGGATCTAACTGGGCTGGTGCTAGTTTCATGGTTTGAAAAATTTATCTAATGAGAACAGGAACTGGCATCCGCAGCCCGTAAATGAAAGCATGAAGTGGAAAACATACCCCATTGTCATCAAGTGCCGTACACGGTCTTTGGTTCGCGGCAGGTGCTGGGCACATTAAATTTTCTGTAAACTCGAAGGCCTGAGCTACCTGGTCGACCCAGTCTTGGGTCATGATGCTGCGGATGTCAAGTGAAGCTAGGGGTCTATCAACCCTCCTAGATGGACCATCTAGTTCGTCCCTAACATCAGCAACACCCCTTACCGCGGCATCATCTTCCACAACCATTGGTCGGGTACTAGAGTTGGCTTCCTCTTCCATCCGCGTGGTATCAGAATCCTTCCTAGATGCATAGTCTGTGGAATCTGAGTCTAACACTATGTAGCTGGGGTAATTCTTCAGTCGGCAAGGCCCTATTGACTTAAAAGGAGGTATGAAAGGGAGTTCAGGAGGAGAGGCTCCAAAATGCTTTTCTCAAAAGCCTCTCAAAAACTCATCTGGGTCAAAGCTCATATGGCTGCAGTAGTACCTGAAAAGCACATGCCGCAGTTAGGTGCCATAGCCAGTATGGTATAGAGGCCTCTCAGAGTCCACGACAGGTTCAATGGAACATCAAGATAAACACGAAATATTGAGGCCAAATGGGCAAGTGTGGGGTTTGTCCCCAAAAATATAATTATCGCCACAACACATTGATTGGATTTGTTTTATAGTGCCACGGATATTCACTAAACTTTCAAATTATGAGCTAAAGAGCCGAGGAGTCTAAATCTAAGAACCTAAGGAGACGCATCCATCGCTCCCTGCAAGTCGCGGCTAGGGACTAAATCAAGGAATATTTGAAGGATTAAACGCAGCCCTCGATTACTAAATGGGTACTTTATCATGCCGCGGCCATTCACTTAAACAGTTTAGTACCTAATGTTTATTCATTTAAAGATCGAAGACCCAGAATATGAAGAGTTCATCCATGAACATCAAGAACAGTTATTTGATTTCAATACGATTCAACACAAACGCAGTCCATATGATCCAAAGAACCAATCAGCAGCAACTATAGTTATTTATCATTCATGTGTGTTCAATTCTAGGGTGCTGGCAGATTATTCAGTCAAAACCCTAAATATTTATTACATGAGTTGGGGTTCTTTTCTCAGAATTAGAAAAATCTAATACGAATTCAGGAAAGTAACAAGACATGATGCATAAAATCAGAAGACATAAAAACAAACTATGAAATACAAAAGTTGTTGGAGAGAATGTTGGTTGGAAAATTACCTGGAAACAAAGAAAATGATAATGCTCAGCCTCAGGCTGCCTCAGAACCACCACACTCAGCCTTGGATTGTCACTGTAAAAAGCAAGAGGACGAGTTAATAGGGTTCAGCTTTCGAAATGCCCTCAAGGATTTGGAAAACGTAATGAAGTCCACGGTCTGAATAATTTATATAAGAGAGCGCGGAAGATGAATCATCGCCTTGGAAATATTGCGGCACCTAAGAAGACAGAATTAAGTCGCAGCCCCAATCGCAATCTCTTGGCACTACGACTTGTGGCATTATTGATAGTACAAATATAGAACCCTGCCGTGGAGCGTACTTTGCACCGCATATTATTATATGCCTCGACCCTTCTCAGCACAGGGCATGACCCTTCTCAGCATAGGGTGCGGCCCTTCACAACACGGGGTGCGACACTACCCAGTACAGGGTGCAACAACTTTGGCTCTAGCCTGTTGCAGGATGAATCACTCACATTGCTTGCCTTACAGGCCTCATCCCTCTCCATTACAGTAACTCCATATTTTATGTACGTCACGTGCTCAGAGCATGTGAGCATATTCCTATAAATAGAGGACCAAACATCAAAATAAAAGAGAAGGGCGACAGATTCCAGACCCCCGGGTGTGACTCTATGAGACTAATTCTCTCTACACAACCTCAAAACACAACTTGGAGGCAACACATCTACATCACAGCCACCTCTCCGGCACACCGGAATCCTCAATATTACCATGTATTCTCCTTTATTCTCATACTTGTACGCCTCTTTAGGCATGATTATATTATACAATGCAACACATATAATAAGAGCGGAGCAACATAATGGATGTAAGCCTATTTTAGAGGTTGAACAACTCTATACCTTGTATTGTCTCTATTTACTCGATTTATTCACTTATTACACACTTTACTCTTGGCTTGCTGGTACGAGAATGTCTTATGGCCGATTTATCGTATCATCAACTTATGTTAGCTTAAAATTTGAATTAGGTGTGTTAGTTTGTGGATAATCACTTAGATTTATTTGACTTACTTATGTGTGTGTTTTTAACAAGAATTTTGATTACTTTTGTTATAAGGATTTAAAAATTTGGAAGAAATTTTTAGAGGCTTAAAATTTGATCACATTAAGTCAATAAACCTATTCACCCCCTCTATGTTCATTCTAGTCATTCACACATTATTCTCAGACACATTCTTAATTGGTATCATAGCGGTTACTCTTGTTTGGATTCATGTGGTGAGAGTTTAGTTCTATCTTTTATTATGTGATCATTATGTTCCTTACTTATAAGTCTTATGTGCATGTAAGTAGATTTGTTTATGATTGCGATGGTTCAATATAGGGATAATATCTTTAATAAGCGTCCATCTTATTTTGATGTATCGAATTATGGTCATTGGAAATTTAAAATGAGAACTCACTTGAGACAAAAAATTAAAGAGTGTGGATGAATGTCGAAGAAGGTTGGATTTATTCTACAATTGAAAAGGATGAAGTGAGAGTGAAAAATTCGAGAGTATTATGGACTGATGTGGAGTTTATGGATTGTAACCAGAATTCATTTTCATAGAAATATTTGTTCACATCCACTGTTATTAAAGAAAACAACTGTTTTCTCAATTATTAACTTGTTAAGGAGGCTTGGGATATCTTGCGCATGACATATGAGGGCACTTCGAGTGTGAAATAATATAAGTTGCATAACATTGTGACTAAGTTCAAGATGATGAGGTTGAGTGAAGAAGATATCTTACTTTGTTATTACACTAGGCTAGCCGAAGTAGTTGAGAAAGCTAAGTGCTCCTTGAATTTGTAGACAAAAACACCACAAATTTTAATTTTCACAATTTTAAATTAAATTGCTCCAATTTTAAAACCACAAGTGTTGAGTGAAATAACTTACCAATTTTAGTCTTGACGTAATCATGCATATAGGTGAGTATAAGCAAGAATAAAATAAGTTAATTACAACACAATGTTGTACGAGGAAAAACCAGAACGAAAAAAACCTTGGATGGCCCAGCCACATAAGTTCACTACTATATAGATCTATTTACCAAAATAACTTAGACTTACTCAAAGACTCAAAGCCTTAAAGCCTTGACGCACTTCCTTATTTCTTATAACATTCTTCGTAACCAATGTTGGGTATCTTCCAATAGCCACACAATACAAGAATATTCCCATGTTTCGGTATCCCACCGATCTTACTTGTCTAGTTATCAATTCAGTCACCGCTCAAAACAAACACGGTCTCCACCACTAGAAATTCTCATAGTATGAAGAGCAAATAGATATCGTGAAACACAAAAGAGATCTCAAACATCCATGTAGATGTTAGATTCCTGGATCTTAAACATGGTTGTAAACTAGGGTTTGGGAAGCACAAGATAAACTTTAGAAAAATATTTTTAGAAAAACCCTTTCTGACCACTGATACCAACTGATTATTTATAAAAAAACACGAAATTTCAAAAGTCTTGTTTTTAAGAAGTTTGTTCAAACGAAAACGTGTAGTTCGTTCAAACGAAAATGCTAAGCAACAAAAACCTCATTTGAAGGAATATGATAATATAAGTCAAACCAGGTCGAACGAGCTTCGAATGTTATATCTCTTATCAATAAAAATATCTCGTTTGATGTTCATTTGAAGGTTGTTCTAATGACATTCACATAGCGTTCAAATTAATTGTTTAAACTCGTTCGAACGAACTAAAACCAAAAAATAATTTTCTTTTAAAACACATTTTACAATAAGTCCTTAACCAACTTTTATAAAACAACACCCAAACATATCCAAGGATAAAAAAACTAATACGCATACCTTCATTAATATCCCTCGAATGTTGAAGACAAAAAATCAACACGGAATCCAATGTAACCTTGATGTCTCTTTAGCTTTACTGCATAGTCTTCAATCACACATCATAGGCTTGAAGGATAAACAAATCAAGTCCTTACGTATGACATAAATAAGTTTTGTCCAAATACAAAATGTAGACAATACTTACAAATTTACTAGATTCTATAATTTTTCCATAGAAATACCCCCCTTTGGCTATTCTGCGACAAAAATCAAAACGAAAAACCACTTGGATATCAATCTCACTAAGACTCGATTCTCGACCCCAAAATGAAAAAAATTCATATGATTGACTAATAAAAACTTGAGTACCTTTGATCTTGTATAAACATTTTCCAGATCACTGTTAACTTGTACACTTGAACACACCTTTAAATGCAAAGAGAATGTTAGAATATCTAAATCACATATGAAGAACCCTCCCCCTTTGTCTAACCATCTCTACCTAGGAAAGGACATCTATTTCTAATTTAGATAACTCCCACACTGAAAGAGTTAAATACCATTTCTATTCCTTTTTTGTTCAGGATAGACAAAGAATAAGGTGCACAATAATAGAACATTTTCCCCAATAAAACCAAATCTCCCCCTAAGTGAAGCATGGTGTGAAGTAAGTTTTTCAACCACAAATCGATCGACAACACAGGCACAAATAATCCAAATATGAACAAATGATATCAACTAAGATGCAAGCATTTAAGTATAAGATACAAAGATGACCATAACACATGCCAATATAAATTAAATATTAAGCATATAACAAACATGGATTAAATGAAAATGTAAAAACTCAAAACAAAAAACATGCGTATATATAACCACACATATACCAATGAAGAACACCTATATATAGGTATAAATGACCACAAAAGACACAGATACATAAACTTTACACACTCAGATAGTTTCAATGTGTTTAAAATATGGTGGAACAAAGTGAAGGGGCGTGAAATAGAATAAGAGAAAATGACTCAAGCACTCAAACATGCCCAAGTAGATCTATTTAACTGCAATAATTTATCAACATTCAATTTAGCCTCTTATGTCAAATAAAGAACAAAAAATGACAAAAAACACACTTCACAATTGCCTAGAAATTTTAAAAATCTTGAATCAATAGCGTGAAAATAACTAAGCACAACTTCTACTCATTGTGTGAATCAATAGTGTCAAAACAATTAATCTCAAGTTGGAACTCATTGTGCAAACCCAATGATCTTAAATTAAACACCCTAAAAAAAATATATCATTTCTCTCTCTTTTGCTTAAGATATCTAATTTTTAAAGCATCAATGTAAAAGAAAGATGTCTTTGGAATTTTTTTAGTTTTTATTGCCTCTCAATCTTTTTAGGATCTTACTAATGGTTTCCTTTCATGCAAAGGAGATTTATCCTTTTGTATCCCTTTCTGCTGCACACTCATATTTTTTAAAAAACGTAAAAAAACTCACATTGAATGGCTTTTAAATGTACAACTCCCCCTTAGTAAACAATTGTATATGACAAGATTATTGGGAGAACACTTCATTTAGCTCATGTAACATATGATGTTAAAATCCAAAACAGCTCATGTAAAGTATGTGTGGATGCATATACAAAGTAATCCATCATGAGAATCAATTTCAAACTACTTCATGTAAACATGATTAAGAATAACCCAAGCATTGAAAATCAATATCAAATGTCCTAGTCACATGAATACATGGAAGTAATGGGATTGAAACACACCGATATGCCACATAATATATGTAAAACTAAGATACAAAATAAAAAATCTTTTTTGAATTTTCAAACATTTTTTAAATGATTAGAAATTTAAAAAAAATCAAAAGAAAAACAAAATCTTTTTGTATTTTTCTCATCGAGAGCCCAAAAAATAAAAAATAAAAATACAAAAGATAAACACGTAATATATAATACGAAGAACAACACTAGAGTATGACAACCATGCAATCATAATCACTTATCAGATATATCATAGGATGAATCATGTGAAAGTCACCTAGAGTCAATAAACCTAACATTAAGTGCCTCAAAATCGGATCTCCTAAACCACATAGGTGTAATGTGACGAACTCGGTCTTGGCAAACATTAGTGACAATAGACTTATTCTTCTCAAGATCTTTTCTAAGATAATAATAAAAATGCCTACGGTGGCGTTTCCTACCATATTGTGTGAAAATGAAGACACTTGGAATGTTACCTTTAGGTTAACCGTTTCCAATGTCCCTAGATCTATTTGTCTGTATCAAAAGCGTGGTCTTGGGTTTAGCAGCGAAAGTATCTAAGTTATCGAAGTCAATCCCGCATTTATCATCTTTAATATAGATGGTACCTAACATTTTTTCCAACCTCTTCGACCTAGACTCCAAATCAAATTTGACATTACTTGTGTCTATCAACTTCTCTACTAACTCTAAAATCATAGGCTTAAGCAAACACCTAGACTTTTGAAACTCGATAATATCCTTCTTGAAAGTCTCCATTAAACTTTGAAGGCTATTTCTCTCTACCACAATGTATTCAATCTTTTCCTTAAGTGTCCTCTAACATGAGGATCTTCAATTAATTTATTATTACCATCCACTATGGCACGTTCCTTCACCTTAGTGTTTAAATGAAAGTGGGACCTTTTTAATGTACAACTCCCAAAAGGAAAATAAACGCTCACTCTCATCATCATCATCATCATCATCATCATCATCATCATCATCATCATCATCATTATCTTCTTCTTCTTCTTCTTCTTCCTCTTCTTCTTCTTCTTCTTCTTCCTCTTCTTCTTCTTCTTCTTCCTCTTCTTCTTCTTCTTCTTCTTCGTCTTCTTCTTCTTCTTCCTCTTCTTCTTCTTCTTCTTCTTCTTCTTCTTCTTCTTCTTCCTCTTCTTCTTCTTCCTCTTCTTCTTCCTCTTCTTCTTCTTCTTCTTCTTCTTCTTCTTCTTCTTCTTCTTCTTCTTCTTCTTCTTCTTCTTCTTCTTCTCGCTATACTGGGATCCTAAAGATCGAACCTCAGAACCATCATGAACATAATCATCTTCAATGGGGGCAAACACTTTATTTAATCCCACATGACTGGCCATGAATACGAAGTAGTTGCGATCAATGGAGGAATTAACATCCTTTTCCATCTCATTATCACTAAGGGCGGTGTTGTATACTTTCAATTTCTTACCCTCTTTTCTTAGTCTAGTCAGAAACTCACAAGAATAACGCCTAAAACCTTAACATTTAAAACACTTACCAAGGGCCATCCACCTTCTTAGGGCCATCCACATTCTTCCTATCATGGTAGATAAAGTTCTTCGGTTCTTTTTTAAAATTTTCTCAAGGATATTCTCATCTCTAAGATCAAGAAACTTATTGAACTTTCTATCAAACCTAGCTACTCTTCAGAATCAATATCACCATCACTATCACAGTTCGACACGTCATCTTTTTAAGATTTCAAAGCAATGCCATTCTTTTTAGAGGACACATATTCACTTCATAGGTTTGAAGATAACCTACAAGTGCTTGGAATCTCATAGCACCGACACCACCTAAGGAATATCATACCGTAACTTTGGCATTAAATTTTCAGGAAACGAACTTAATATTTTTCACACAACTGTAGACTCGAGGATCGACTCAATTAAGTAAAGTGAGGAATTGATAATATCTAATAACTTGGCATAAAACTGATCAGAAGACTCGTTCTCTAACATCTTAATATTCTTAAACTTAGTCATCATATTTTGTTACATGGAAACCATAATAGTACATGTTCCTTGGTGTGTGGATCGTAAAATATCCTAAGTATTCTCAGTGCTCGCCCAAGTTATAATGCGTCTAGAATCTTCTATATTCATACCATAAAAAATATCATTCATACCCATGGAAATAAAAGTTAAGGCTTTCTTTTTAGTCATTTTCCCGGAGGCATGTGCTTTAGGAGCACCACCTTTTATGGTAGGATTCCACCCATAATCAACTAAGTTCCAAGCCTTCTCATCTATTTATTTTAGGAAAAATTGCATCCAATCCTTCTAATATAGATAGTTTGACCCATCAAATATTGGAGGCTGACCAACTGAACTACCCTCTTGATTAAAATCCATCTAAACTCTAAATAAACACAAAGTAGGGATCTAACACAATAAGTTAGTTTAACCCGCTCTGATACCAATTTGAGAAAGCTAAGTGCCTCTAGGGTTTATAGAGAAAAACGCCACCAATTTTAATTTTCACAGTTTAAAATTAAATTACACCAATTTTAAAACCACAAGTGTTGAATGAAATAATTTATCAATTTTAGTCTTACTCCAAGCATGTATCTAAGTGAGTATAAGAAAGAATACAATGAGAAAATCACAATCGGGTGATGTATGAGGAAAACCCACAACGGGAAAAACTTCGGACGAACAAGCCACACAAGTCCACTACAATATACGTCTATTTATAAAAACAACTTAGACTTACTCACATAATCAATGCCATCAAGAGTTAATGCACTTCCTCATTCCTTTTAACCTTCTTCGCAACCACTATTGAACGCCTTCCAACAACCACATAACTCAGGCATATGCCCACATTTTATTATCCCACTTATTTTACTTGTATCATGACCAGTCAATTATCCACTCAACACAACCACATTCTCCACCACTTGGCAAATTCACATTATGAAGAGAAAACATATATGGTGCTACACAAAAGAGATCTCAAACATAAATATAGATGTAGGATTCTTGGATCTCAAACATTGGTGTAATCTAGGGTTTGGGAGGCACAAGAGAAACTTTGGATTTTTTTTTTACAAAAACCCTTGAAAGTGTCCCGTAGGCCCCCAATTTTAAATAGTCTTAGACTATAAAACCAATTTCCTTTTTAATTATGCGGAAGCGAAAGATGATGGTTCAAACAAATAAACAAATTTCAATGTCTTTGAAATTAAAATAACACAAAATAAAAATAAAATTAAAACACACACTTATTTCAATTTCACTTTAACCAATTTAATTTAACCCAAGTCCTAGAAAATTTGCCTAAGTCATATTTCTCAATTTTAACAAATTAGGCCAAACCAAATTTTATTCAATTAAATTAATTGACTTGAATTATTGAATTAAATTGAACATACCCAAACATTGCCCAATATTTAAATTAGCACTAAATTAAACATGTAGAGATTAAAACTAAATTTTATCTTGAATTACTTAAGCATACGTTTTAGGTGAGTATAACATGATAAAATAAAGAATAAATCACTACGCCGCGATGTACGAGGGAAAACCCATAACGGGAAAAAACCTCGGACGACCCTAGCCTCAAATCCACTAAGTAAAGAATTTATAAATACAAGCAAGATGACTTACAACACTCGACTCGATCCCTCTTAAGCCCCAACGCGTCTTCTTGTATCAACCTCTTCTTAGCAAATAACCACGGAGCTCCACCGCGGTCTCGGAATCCACCGATAGGACTTTATATGGTCACCATCACCCGAACTAGGAGCCTTTCTTCGAGTGGGTAAATCAACGAAAAACTCTTCTTCTTTGTGGGATTTAGAAGCTAACCCAAAATGTTTCTTCAAAAGGTAGAGATGGAAACCGGTGCCAAAACTCTAAGCAAGTACAAATATATCTATGAAAGCTTGAATGAACAATATGGGTGTAAAACAAGTGTTTAAAACATTTTTCTTGAAAATCAGCAACACTTAAATAAAGAACTTTTTCTCTTTTGATTTCTCTCTCAAAACACTCTCCTAGAGGTTGTAGGATATGAAAAAGTTAAGTTAAAAACTTTGGTTCCCGCACTTAGATATTCTGTCAAAAGTTAGTGGGGTAAAGTAGTGGAAAAAGTTGGTAAAAACTGCTCAAAACTGCCAAAAACCTATTCTCGTCAAATCTTGTTCGAATGACATTTTCGTTCGAACGAGATCTCGTTCGAATGAGGCTTCTAACGAAGTTCCAGTGTGAACTCGTTAGAAATATCGTCAGAAATCTCGTTCGAACAGCCATCTCGTTCGAACGACATTTCAAACGAAGTTCCAGTGGCAATATGGGAACTCGTTGGCAAAGTCGTTCGAACGACATCTGGTTCGAACGAAAAACTCGTTCGAACGACATATCGAACGAACGTCCAGAAAGTTTGAAAAATTCGATTTTTTCCCAGAAACTTTATATTCTTTATTATAAAGTTTAAATGAAATCTTTCTGAAATTAAACAACAATTTTAAATAAATGTTCACCCATTATAAATGTTCCAAGCTCATATATATATATATATATATATTAAAATGCATTCATACCTTAGGAGCAATGGAACTACGTTGATGACGTAGAAACGAGGCACAAACAAACTCGACAATATGATGAAGTCTACTCTTGGCCGCTACGTCTTCAGCAAACACGTCGTAGGCTTGAAGGATGATCAATATACTATATCCTTTGACTCGAACATTTTTTTCCAGAATTGAGCCAAAACTACAAAGGACTCAATTGGAAATTTGTGTCCTTACAAATCTCCCCCTTTGGCTATTCAGGGACAAAAACCAAATAAAAATCCTAAGGCAACGTCAAGCTCTACTAGACTGACACAAAATGTCCCACCCAAAATAAAATTAGAATGCTTGACTCAAATAACCTGAAGGATCACAATCTTTGCCGGTGAAAGTTGCCACTTAGAATAAAATTCGGGCACACTTAAGCAAACACATTACATGCATAGGGAATACCAAAATCTTTAATGCAAGTAAAGTAAGTACTCCCCCTAAATTAATTCTCTCCCTTTATCAACAATGATCACCTTAGAAAGACGTCTCCCCCTAAGATAAATCTCCCCCAAACTAAGATACGATTATAATAGGTTTAGATACCATTTCTCTCCCTATCATTCTCCCCCTTTTTGTTCACGAATAGACAAAGGTTAAAGAATAAAACATGTAATTGTGCATAAAGTGATGAGAACATTAAATCATATGGGCAACAAAAGCACAACTAATCCAACAAATAATAACGAATACCAACTAGGATGCAAGAAAATGATACCAATAAGATACATAAAGTATTAAGCATGTAATATCAACAAAGAATGAAACAAGATAGATACCAACTAAGAATTAAAGCATATATGGACTAGAAAGCAAGGCAAAGACTCAACAAAAATATCATATATATACGTACTCTAGATATACCAAATATGTACATGTACATATATATAGATATAAACACACAAATGACACACTCAGAATATAATAGGAGTCTTTCACACTCGTATGGCAAAAATGTGTCATATGGAAACGGAAGTATTGGGGTGTGAACAAGTAACAATTAAATTTAGACCCAATCACTTAAAACATATTCACAGAGTTATCAATTGATTGCAAACTACATCACATTTGAATATAACCTCATGTGACAATTTAGATTGAACTCAATGAACAAACATACACAATGCATATAAGCCTAGCATGTTGATGATTCCACAAACCAATAGAGTCATGACATTGAAAACGCAATTAGGATAAACGAACATTGTGCAAACCGTTGATATACCATCCAATCTCCCTCAATAAGAATATACATTTATTTTGAATGAATATATCAATAAAACATATAAGGCCTTGGAAAATTATTTTTCTTTTAATGCCATATATTCTTTTAGGCCTTTGGACCACGTATTTCGTTTAGGTCCAAATAAATGGTGGCTTACTATTCGCAAAGGACAATAAATCCTTTCGGATCCCTTCCCCGTGCACATTTATATTTATCATTTTTATTTCTCAAAAATCTCACGTGCAACGGATTTTGACATGCACTAGTCCTCCTAGGTCACAAATATGTAGATGGCAAGATCGGTAGGAGAACACCTCACGAAGCTCAAATATACATATGAAGTTAAAATTTCAAAAGAGCTCGTGCATGTGTGAATAGAGGCATATAAAAATAGAATCCATTTAAGCAACGCAAAGTCCAACTACTCCATGTAAGCATGATAAAGAACATAATTAGGATTGACAATCTAAACCAAAAGTTCTAGCCACATGGGAGCGTAAAAGATGGAATTCTAACACAAGTATATGCCACATAAAGTGTGTCAAACTAAACTACACACAAAATAAAAAAACTTTTTGAGTTTTTGAAATTCTTAACCAAAAATAAAAATATATATATATACTCAAAAGACAAACAAAAATCATTTGAATTTTTCATTAAGCTTAAATTATCAAAAGATAAAATGCAAATGATAAACCAAAAATCTTTTTGTATTTTACATTTAATGCAAACAAAATGAAGGAAATATAATACAAGAGATAAACAAAAATCATAATTCTAGCATGTGATTAAGCATGGAGCATAGACTAGAAAATGATTAAACAAGCATACAATAGCATGTGAATATAACATGAAATACAAAAGTTAAAGTATGAAAATAACACTAACACATTCAACCATTAGATTTTGCAAGAGAGGAAGCATGTGAAAGTAAATGAGAATCAAATACCCTATCTTGTAAAGCTACCAAGTCGAATCTCCTAACCCAAACTAATGATGAGTGACTATCTCAAGGTGCAGGAATCTTTGCTACCTTGGTTGCCTTACGTTGGGATTTTCTAGAAAATCTTTTAAGATCAAAACAATATTTCTTAAGATGACCTTTTCGACCACAATGGGCACAAGTAAAAACATGTCGAAAAGATCTACCTAAGGGATGATCTCTAAAGGATTTCCTAGATGATTCTCTTAAAAAGTTGATTTTGGCTATTTGAGTAGATTCATTACAAGTATCGAAGCCTAAACCACAAGTGTCATTTTTAATTTGGACCGTTCCTAATATTTTATCTAATTTTTCCGAACGACACTCCAAATCAAATTTGACGTTAGTAGAGACTTTTAATTTGTTTTCTAATTCTAGAATGTTAGACTCTAATAAAACACTTCTCTCTTCGAACTCGAGAAGATCCTTTTTAAAGGATTCCATTAAACCTCTAAGGCTATCTCTCTTGCCTTCTATATATTCAAGCTTCTCTAGAAGAGTCCTCTCTCGTGTCCTAAGGTCTTCCACTAACGCACTATCATCAATGACCTTGACACACTCTTTCAAACTAGCTTCTAACTTCAAATTAGCTCTTTTTAATTTAATTAATTCTTCATATAATTCTTGAAAAGAATTTTGAAGTTCACTCACATTAACCTCTTCTTCATTTTCACTCCCTCTTTCTTCTTCACTCTCACTATCATAAAAAATAAGGGAATCATAAACAATGACCTTGGAAGTGTCATGTGACAAATTTTCATCTATAGATGAGTTCTCACTATCACTGACATGACTAGCCGTGAAAGTCACAAAGTTGGGCTTAGTGAGGGAATCGAGTCCCTCTTCCTTATCACTATCACTAAGGGTGGCATTATTTGAAATGGGTTGCCTACCCTCTCTCCTTAGTTTAGTGGGGCACTCAGAATCCCTATGGACATAACCCTCACAACCAAAACAACTATTTGAATCGTCCCTATTGAAATTTTCATTAATAGTTTTAGGAGTCGTCTCGACTTTGTCATGCTTAGACGTTTCAAATTTCTTAAAGTCATTTTTAAATTTATCTTTGTTAATTTTAAGAAACATTCAAAATTTCCTAGCAAACCAGGCCATATCTTCCGAGTCACTATCACTCTCGCTCTCTACTACTTGTTTATCCTCTTTTCGGGCTTTTAAAGCAATGCCCTTTTCTATTTCTTTTCAGTTTTAGAGGTAAACATGTCTAGTTCATAGGTTTGTAAATCACCTACAAGCTCTTCTAATTTCGTAGAGGCTAAAGTTGGTAAAGAATTTAACACGACCACTTTTGGAATAAATCTATCGGGTAGGGACCTTAAAATTTTCTTTACTACTCGGTTGTCGGGTATTTTCTCTCCAAAATTAAAAGATGAATTAACAATATCTAAAAGTCTAGCATAAAATTCATCAAAAGTTTCTTTTTCATTCATTTTGATAGTTTCAAATTGAGTGGTGAGGCTTTGAAGTTTCGAAGTATTAACGACACTTGTACCTTCATGAGTGAGTTGTAAAATATCCAAAGCTTCTTTAGCGGTCTCACACGTCATAATGCGTCAGAATTCATCCGGTGTGACAGTGCTAAACAAGGCATTTAAACCACAGGAATTAAATTTTGAAAGTTTAAATTCATCCTCACTCCATCTATCGGTCGGTTTGGGAACATGTTCATTTTCTACTAAATGAGTTGGTGGGGACCACCCGTTAACTACAGACATCCAAACCCTCTCGTCGATAGATTTAAGTGCAGATTTCATACGCGCTTTCCAATACACGTAATTAGAACCATCAAAAATAGGAAAATTTTAAAATGGAGAAAAGTCCATTTTAGCCAAAAATTAGTTAAAGGATCTTTAACGAAGGAAATTATCGTTTTGGTTCTGATACCAATTTGAAAGCATCCCGTAGGACCCCAATTTTAAATATTCTTAGACTATAAAACCAATTTCCTTTTTAATTATGCGGAAGCGAAAGATGATGGTTCAAACAAATAAACAAATTTTAATGTCTTCTAAATTAAAATAACACAAAATTGAAATAAAATTAAAAAACACACTTATTTCAATTTCACTTAAACCAATTTAATTTAACCCAAGTCCTAGAAAATTTGCCTAAGTCATATTTCTCAATTTTAACAAATTAGGCCAAACCAAATTTTATTCAATTAAATTAATTGACTTGAATTATTGAATTAAATTGAACATACCCAAACATTGCCCAATATTTAAATTAGCACTAAATTAAACATGTAGTGATTAAAACTAAATTTTATCTTGAATTACCTAAGCATGCGTTCTAGGTGAGTATAGCAAGATAAAATAAACAATAAATCACTACGCCGCGATGTACGAGGGAAAACCCCTAACGGGAAAAATCTCGGGAGACCCTAGCCTCAAATCCACTAAGTAAAGAATTTATAAATACAAGCAAGATGACTTACAACACTCGACTCGATCCCTCTTAAGCCCCGACGCGTCTTCTTGTATCAACCTCTTCTTAGCAAATAACCACGGAGCTCCACCGCGGTCTCGGAATCCACCGATAGGACTTTATATGGTCACCATCACTCGAACTAGGAGCCTTTCTTCGAGTGGGTAAATCAACGAAAACCTCTTCTTCTTTGTGGGATTTAGAAGCAAACCCAAAATGTTTCTTCAAAAGGTAGAGATGGAAACCGGTGCTAAAACTCTAAGCAAGTACAAATATATCTATGGAAGTTTGAATGAACAATATGGGTGTAAAACAAGTGTTTAAAAAAAATTTCTTGAAAATTAGCAACACTTTAATAAAGAACTTTTTCTATTTTGATTTCTCTCTCAAAACACTCTCTTAGAGGTTGTAGGATATGAAATAGTTAAGTTAAAAACTTTGGTTCCCGCACTTAGATATTCTATCAAAAGTTAGTGGGGTAAAGTAGTGGAAAAAGTTGGAAAAAACTGCTCAAAACTGCCAAAAACCTATTCTCGCCAAATCTCGTTCGAACGACATTTTCGTTCGAACGAGATCTCGTTCGAACGAGGATTCTAACGAAGTTCTAGTGTGAAGTTGTTAGAAATATCATTGGAAATCTCGTTCGAACAACCATCTCGTTTGAATGATATTTCAAACGAAGTTCTAGTGGCCAATATGGGAACTCGTTGGCAAACTCATTCGAACGACATCTAGTTCGAACGAAAAACTCGTTCGAACGAGATATCGAACGAACTTCCAGAATGTTTGAAAAATTCGATTTTGCCCAGAAACTTTATATTCTTTATTTTAAAGTTTAAATGAAATCTTTCTGAAATTAAACAATAGTTTTAAATAAACGTTCACCCATTATAAAATGTTCCAAGCTCCTATATATATATATATATATATATATATATATATATATATATATATACTAGGATATACCCGTGCCTGAAGGCACGATGAAAATTTTCAAAATGTACGTAATCGCAAAACGGCAAAAATTTTCAAAGTACGTAATTGCAAAACGGAAAAAAATTCGTACCCCAACAAAACAAAGTGTAATTTAAAAAAAATTGTCATAATTTCCAAAGTCGTGCGCGTGATTGAAGGCACAACGACAATTATCCTATGTATGAATCGTGTGGTCAAGTCATAAAAGTTTTGTACGCTCATGCTTAAAGGCACGACGTAAAATTTTCAAAACTAACATCGTTAATTGAACCATACGTCGTATTTATATACCTATAGAAATCGTATTTATGTACATACATACATACATACACCGTGGTACGAACATTTTATGTTAAAAAAATTACAACACATAATTGTAAACAATTTTGAAAAATTAATCAAATTTTCATATGTTTATATATGACCATTCAACGTGTTTAATCCATGGCTTAAGGCAAGACGATATTCAAAAAATGCAAAGGGTTGACAAAAAAATTACAATCAACCCGATTTTTATTAAATAGTTTTAATTAAACAACTTTTATTTATGCTTTAATTTCAATGGAAAATATGTCATTTACATGTGCGAGACAATTGTTAAAGATGCCACGTAACGGTCAAATGAGTCAACTGACGGTTTCCTCTAGTTTTGTACACAACGAACTAATAAGGAACCTCTAGTTTTGGACACAACGAACTAATAAGGAAACTAACGTATCCCAAGTACAAAATATAATAAACGAACATACCCCCAACACTAATCAACGGCAGCTAAGGAAAGTGCTTAAAAATTTAAAAGAAGGCACCAATATAATTTGACTTCGCACCTTCAAGTGTAACAAACACAAATTATTATTTACTTTTCAATTTCCACTAAATATTTCTGTTTACCTAAACATAAAGGTACCTCAAATTTAGTACAATGCCAACTCAAGTAACACCACAACCTCAAATTTAATATAAAAAAGCAATACAATAAAACTAAAGTATTCACATTAAACTAAATTTATATTGCTTGCACTGAGCTTTGTTTCCCAACAATATTTAGTCAAATTTTAGTTTGTGGTCCTACATACTTGCTTCCACGCAATTTAGTTTGTAAACAGCCAATCCCCACCCTTTCTCTAGAAAAAAATAGTTAATAAATAAAATACAAAAGACATGTACAAAAAAATTGTGTATCTATAATTGCCCAGGATGAAACTGTGTTGACCACAAAACAATATTTAGTCAAGTCTAACGTTATTTTCCAAACACGATTCAGATGAACTTAATTTCTGCACAGGTCGATCCAAGACTTTAACATCCACCGTAACTGAGGAAAAAAACATATCAGAACATAAATTTGATCAGAAGACCCATATATTAAAAAAATGAATAAAACACCATAATTTACTCTTTTTACTCTCTCTGTCTCCCCTATCTAGAGATTTCTCTCGAATCATAGTGGGGGATGAGCTTAAACATGTAACTTTATTTACTCTTTATGTCTCCACTTTTTTTACCCTCTATGTCTCCATTTCTCTCGAATCATAACTTTTGTATATGATCTATGGTGTTTGTAAAAGATGAAATCTTAACAATAACAACATATTGTGCCAAAACCATTCTTTGTAAGTACTTGACCTATGACCATGCGAGACGACTGGAATGGAGAGAAAAATAAATAAATAAACAAATATAAAAAAAATGATTAATACTCAAAACTACGAAAGTAAGATCAATAGATCTGTAAAAGAATAGATAAATGAGTTCCATTGCACATCATTTACATCCTTAAAATTAATGAATATGATACTTCTTAGAAATTAGGGGAAAAGTGGCACAAAAATAAACTTTATCAATGGTAAATGCACGAACCTGAACCAAAAAAATATTGAACTGCAAGCACTCTTGGTGCGAACAACATTGGAACCATAACTTCCATTTTTTATACTTATCACATACCTATGTTATCAAAAATTCACAAAATCAATCAATAGGTTAAACAGAAGAAATTTCAACAAAAATGAATCGTGTGTTGAAATATTAAAAACACACCACCACAATGGTTCAAGGTCTTCAGATCTTTAGATCCATGGTCAAAATATCAAGGAAAATGATAAATATGAAAATATGATAAATTAGTTCACATTCACCACCAGAAATTCCATTATAAATACTTGCCAATAATTTTGTCCATCAGGGAGACCTGAAAACACAACAAAAATGAACAAAAGCAGTCATTTTTAATCGAGAATAAATAACAACCTAGGCTGGTTGTCGAGCCAAGTGCCGAAGTCTTTAAACCCAAACCGATCAGAGTTGGTTGGAAATGAACAAACCTCCATGTAGATCTATAAGGTTTGTGAGATGAGGGGGAATTGCAGAGAGAAGATGAGGGGTGAAGCGAAATAGAGGAGGGGAAAAGGCAGACAATGTGAAATGGAGGAGGTGCGGCGTGAAATAGAGGGAGGGGAGAATGATTAGGGAGTGGGAGAGAATGAGGAGACCAATAAATAAGACTCAATCTCGTGGGTTTTGAGATTGCAGAGCTCAAGAGAGACTCTGTGGAGAGAGAGAGAAAGAGAAAGATAAAGAGAAAGAGAGTTTAATTTAAAGTGAAGATGGGTCTGATAGCGTGTAGAACTATGGATAGCGTGTAGATTTTAAAAGAGACTAAAATCTTTTAAAAGATCCCTGCGAATTTTGTGCACACTTTCATTTCTTACATTGCCGGCCAAATCACAACCACAAATAAAGGGTGACAGATTTCCGTGGTAGGTATGCAGATATACACAACTTTTAACGAAAAAACATTAATGGAATTGTGGGTGAATTGTGCGTGGTAGTCTGAAAGTAGCGGATCAATCTCAGCCTTCCATTTTAACAAAATGCAAGGATGGGGCTTTATTGGCTTCTATCTAGACCGTTAAATGTGTTAACATCTTGTTGAACAGTGAAAACACCCCTACTCCTTATTATATAGATATATATATATATATATATATATATATATATTAAAATGCATTCATACCTTAGGAGCAATGGAACCACGTTGATGATGTAGAAACGAGGCAGAAACAAACTCGGAAATATGATGAAGCTTTATACTCTTGGCCGCTACGTCTTCAACAAACACGTCATAGGCTTGAAGGATGGTCAATATACTCTATCCTATGACTCAAACGTTTTTGTCCGGAATTGAGACAAAACTACAAAGGACTCAATTGGAAATTTGTGTCCTTACAACCGTCCCTATAAACTGATACCAATCCTGAGTATTCATAAAAAATAAGTATTTTGAGGAGGAACATTTTTTTGAGGCAGTTCAGTCGAACGAAAAATATTTAGTTTGCTCGAATGAAAATGCTATCTCATTCGAACCAACAAAACCTCATTCAAACGAACTTGTAAATCTACTTCAAACCAGCTTCAAACGATCTTCGAACGATATATCTCTGATCAACAAAATATCTCGTTTGATGTTCGATTGATGGTCAATCTAATGACTTTCACATTTCTTTCAAACGAACTGTATAAACTCATTCGAATGAACTAAAAATAAAAAATAATTTTCTTTTAAAACTCATTTTATGAAAAGGCCTCAATTAACTTTTATAAAACAATTACCAAATGTATTGAGTGATTAAACACTAATTTGCATTCATACTATTGATACCAAAATTTACCCATTTACATGGACCCATCAGAAATAGACGTGTGTTATCCACTATGTCAATAATCCAAGTCAGTAAGGAGTAACTGCCGACCAAGGCCTAGACTACCGACTAACATTTTAAATGTCGACCAACAACAGGAAGACCGACCAACATGGTTAAACAAAGTGCCAACAGTCATATACATTGTGAATAATATGTATTAATGCAAATACCTAATTTATAAAGGCATTGCATCCTTTAACATTTCAACTCTTTTTTTTTAATAATAATAAATGGTTGACTTAAATAAAATGTGCAAAGTTAGTCTAACATAGCCACCATAGAAGATACTCAAGACACTAACAAGCACTACTGAAAGAAACCTAAGGCTATACCATATTCGAATGTTTCCAATAGTAAGTCAAAGATAACGCTTTCGTATAACACAGTTTAAACTGGTGTTAACAAATCACCATCTGACATGCCCTCGAACCCCTTGGGAGCCTTCGTAATTCTTTAGCTAACATAAATGCATCCTTTTGAATTAGCCCTTTCTTTAAAGTTATGGTCATCTTATCCAAAACTTTTGCGTGCAACAAAAGGTATCCTACCTTGTCCATGTCAGGCTTAAAATAATATCCCATTATTTTAATTCTCTTTAGGTGTGAGAGCAAACAACTTGGCACATCACAATCCCACGTCGTCCCCGGTTCGTTCCATGAAAATAAAAGTTTCTCAAATATAAGAACCTCTAATATGGGTGACTTCTTGAGAAACTCCATCACTAATTTCCAACTACAATTGTACTTCATAAAAACATCACATCGCAACTCCAAACATGTCAAATTGTAAAATTTCAGCAGTTTATGAGCATTGGCTAATGAAACAGACTACACAAGAAAGATAGAGAAGAGAGAGATTACTAGCCAATTAGCATATATTAGTACTAATAAAAAAAGGGTATAAAAGAGGGATATAAATACATTGTAATCCCTACAGTAAAAGGGACCAAAATACAATCCCAGTGATAAATAGGCAATACAAGACAATAGACGTAGGATTTTTCCTTCAGTCGAACCACTTTAAAAATGTTACCTGTATCTTTTATTTATTTAATAGGGTGTACCCGTGCCGATGGCATGATTATAAGAACGTCTCGAATATTTCGCAATGGTGATTACGGGTGAAAAAATATTTTACTTAAAACTAACCCATACAAATATTTTAGTGCAAGCCGTGATGTGGGAACAAATATTTTAATCGATAGATCAAACCCTTAAAATATTTTACTAAAAAATAAACCTCAAAATATTTTACCAAAAACTAACCCTAAAATTATTTTTCTTATAACTAACCCGTAAAATAAATAGATTTAAGGGTACACCCTAGTCCTTTTATAATAGTTGTTTATGTTATTATATTTATATGTACATGTAACTGATATCATATATAAGTTATACACGTTTACATTATTATTTCTAATATATATATATATATATATTGTAGAGGGGGCTTGAAGGTAATACTAAGATTAGGGATAATTCACCCATTAGCAATAGTGTTTGGGATTAAGAAGTCGAGGTAACTCAGCGTGGTAGCTCAAGCATGGTAACTCAGTGAGGCAGCTTAGTATGACAACTCATACTTTAGCTTGTTGTGCTAGTCATATTGTATCTTTGTTTATATTGACTATAATCTGTAACTGTTGTAATGATGTAACGAGAATAATAATGAGTTTTAGTGTGAGGTCAAACGGTACTCGCGAGAGACCAGACTTGGCAGGGCCTGGGAGAGGTTTCATGCTCTATCCAATGACCTCGCCGTGGGAACTTTAGAGGGACTTGGTTTGGAAGATTGAGAAGTTAGGCACCGTTGGGATTGTCCGACCATCTTAGATACATTTGGTAAAACACCGAAGGACCCTTACCGTGGAACCTCGGGCGGAGCAGCTTGGAGTTCCATCAGCCATTGAGTTATGAGCCCAAAAACCCTCTACTTAATGTCACATCCACTTTATCTGATGTTACTAACCATCTAAACAATGTCAGACCTGTACTTAAGTAAACCACCATGGTATTTGGGACTGTCAAATAGTTGGTGAGCCACCTCTGTGACAACATCCACCTGACACACAGTGGTTACGCAAAAGACATGTTTTGACATCTAATGTTTATGACGTAGAGACAACTAGTGCGTCAGGTATTTAATGTTTATGACATAAAGTATGAGGGATGTCTTTCACAGGCATTAATGGCGGAGTCGCCTCGGGGGTGGTGTGGGAGGCTATTTAAGGACCACAACCACCTCTAAGGAGAGGATGATCTTTTTGAGAGTTCAGTAGTTATTACTAGAGATAATATACATCACAGAGAGTTATTACGAACCAGAGAGTTTTACTCACCCACCATTGTCATTTATTACGAAGCTTTCAATACTTGACAGAGATTCTTAAGGGTGGTTAGTGTGTTTGGCTGCCTGCCAAGGTGTATCTAGGGTGCGGTGCTTACTCCTCTGTCCCTCTAGCTAAGTTATGTCTAAGTTCATTACTACCATTTGAGTTATACAGGAGAGATATTTGAGTTCAAACTAAGTCTACCTTCATTGAGTAGTGTTTGTATGTCCTATGGTTAATCAGTAGTGTTGCTATTTAACTCATCATTACTGTACTCAAAAAGGGGTTACGCCTCCATTAATCTAAACTCCCCTCTTATATTTGGCGACTCTACTGGGGAGGCATTCTTCTAAGCAGGAGTATGGCGCAAGATAACGTTAATCAAAGGCTCAACTTTGTTGACATTCAACACAATGAAGAACATGTGGCAAGAGAACTGGAGGCTCTAAGGGATGGGGCTCCTCGAATAGAGGTACCTCCAATTCAGGCGACGAAAGGCATTCCAGGGGTGACACAAGCTTTCACGAGTGCATGGTTGGAACCCACTCTGGTGTCACTCCTCATGAGTAAGTTTTATGAGTTTTTGCAAACTCCGGTATCTTCAATGGTGTTGGGAGGATTTGAAGCCAACTTCTTCATAATACCAGGGGCAACCCCAATGACCCCACCGAGTGCGGGTGTAATGTGAATAGTCCCGACATGTATACCCTCTGTTGTGAATCCAGCAGTAGGAACATCAGGAGTATTAATGACCCCAACTGTGATGATTACTCCAGCTGCAAAGGGAACTCAGCCTATCGTCACATTGATTGTTGCTCCAGTGGCATCACCAATGGAGGAGATGAGGACGGAGATGCAAAAAGAGATGCTGAAGTTCATGCAAGCCTCCTCGCAATCTGCTAGCGAGGTAGCTTCGGTCTATGATGACTTTTGAACAACTTATCCCCAAGAATACAATGATGAAACCTATCTAAAGGACTATATTCCTCCTATTTTTGAAAAATACACAGGGAAAGGGGGAAACCCGAAGAAGCACATTAAGCGCTTCGTTGAACACTTGGGGGCACATTATAATAATAAGAAGCTCAGGTTGAGGGAGTTTTCTAAATCCTTAACCGATAAAGCATATACCTGGTATTCTCATTTGACTCTCAAGATTATTTCTACGTGGGAAGAGATGCATGTTTTGTTCGTCCAAAAGTTCTTTCTGGCAGAAGATGAGTTTACTTTGACCTAACTGGGGAGGGAGAAGCAATGACCCGGAGAAGAAGTGGTGGAATACATTCGAAGGTTCAGGGAAAAATCCCTCGATGTGATGGAGGAGGCCAAAGAGTCCAAGTTGAAACACATAAGGGGACTTTTTTGGTGTTCTTGAAAGTGGCAAGAAATATCTCCTTGGTGGTGAGACTGAATTCGGTGGTGGTGCCCATGATGTTTAGGAAACCAATACAACCTGCCGGGGGGGGGGGGGGGAATCTCATCCCCCACGGGTAGGGTACATCGAGGGAGTAGATGGGGGCAAGGTGCCAAAGAAGGATAATAAAAGGAAGTTTGGAAAAGATAGGGATGACCCACCACTATTGCCTTGTACAGTGGAGGAAGCTGTTAGCTGTTACAACGTGATGGTCCAAGGAGGAACGTTCTACGAACCAAAGGGCATTCTCGTGGGGGAACCCGATGCGGAAACAAGGGCGGACCCAAAATATTTCCAGATTCATCGAAAGATCCAGAATCTAATGGAAAGTTATTTCACGTTAAGAAGAATCATCGACAAGTATGTGAAGGCAGGGATGTTGCAAATCCCCCTTCAGAATGTCAACAATAAACCATTTCAAGCACATGGGGCCAATCTCATGGTGGCCTATGACGAGGAGGTCGAGATAGAAGGAAGAGAGCCAATGTCGAAGGATAAGGAATTTAAAGAATCTCTGGAAGATTATACGAAGGGAATGGATAATTAAGTATTGACCTACGATAAAGCAAGCGCTAAGGATGTAGATGATGTATATAGCATTGAAGGTGAGGAAGCAGACCTAGTCCTAGAGTAATCTGCAGTTTTAAAATCCCCAAAATTCACCTGGTTCTTTAACGAAGTGCAAATACCGAAGGAGAGAGGTTGGAGATAACCTAGGAAAAACTTGATATTGCGAGGAAGAACGCGATCCCTTCGTTGAGATGGAAGGGACCCATGGCCAGTTTGGTGAGGATGTTTCTATCAGAAGTAACCTTAAGCGATGCAGATAGGGCTGTAAGGTTCCTTCATAATAGGCCATTGTATGTGACCGCTAGCGTCAACAGAATTAGTTTCGTAAGGACTTTTATGGATAGGGAGATTCCATCAATATCATGCCAATCAACTCCTTCCACGCATCCAATATCCTAGAAGAAAGGTTGGTCCCCATGCCTTTGGTGATTTCGGGGTATGATAGCCAATTTTCGAAATCCATTGGGTAAGTCAATGTTGGGATTGTAATAGGAAATCTGAGTTCCCATATCAAGTTCCACGTAATAGAGAGTGAAACTTCCTATCATCTATTAATCGGAAGGGTATGGATGCGCAACTAAGGGCTAGTTTTTTCTACCTACCACCAATGCACTAAGGCGAACATCAAGGCAACAAAAGTGACCATTAGGGCTACGAAGAGGCCCTTCGCTGTCGAGGAAGCTTACTTGGTGGACATAATATTTTACACAAAGTTGGAGGAGGATGTCCGGGTCCTAACGAGAAGAATGTAGGGATCATTGGTTCCCTAGATCAGAGAAAGGATGGGGCCCTTGAACGAATAAAATAAAGAGGTTGCAAGCAGTGAAAGAGTGATGACCAAAGAATCTCACAAGGTGGTCCCTCGGCCCCAAAACATCTCGAAATAGCTTAGAGACAGGATAAGGCCCAGAGTGGATCCGATAAAGGATGAGGTCTAATAACAAAGCATGTTGACCTGGTTCTCAGAAAAAAGAGTGGCTGAGGCTTCCAAAGAGAAGAAGAGGAAGGCAGTTATCGCTACCATTAGGTAGTGTAAGAAGGTCGTTATCGAGGAAGGAAAAGTTGTATATCGATTATAATGGTGTGAGCGGGTGGCTAAAGAAGGTGATAATGAGGCTGACCCGATATATGAGTGCTTTTTAGTGGATCAACGGGGATAATGTATGGTGATAGACAACTCCAATGTACATGAATTTGTAGAGGAAGTCGCCGAGGAACCAGAATACATTGCAGATCAACCAAAACTATAGGCGTAAGAACTGGAGCAGTTGAACGTGGAAAAAGAAGAGGAGGACCCAAGGCCTATTGTCATCACGAAAGATCTTAGTAAGGAGAAACAAGAGGCATTGGTTATGTTGATTCAAGAGTTCATAGACATTTTTGCGTGGGAATAAACGGAGATGGAAGGGTTGGATGAGGGAGTTAGTTATCATAAATTGAACGTAATGCCTTCAACCATTCCAGTGAAATAATCAATAAGGACGTACAAGCCTGAGCTAGACTTAAAGATAAAGGAGGAGGTCCAACGCCTATTGGCAGCAGGGTTCATCAAATCGATACAGCACCCGCTTTGGCTGTCAAGCATTATCCCGATGGGAAAGAAAGAAAAAAACCAAATAAGGATCTGTGTGAACTTTAGAGATTTGAATAGAGCTTGCCCCAAGGATGAGCTCCCTCTGCCCTCCATTGATAGCCTGATTAATGCAATGACTGGTCATGAGATGTATAGCTTCATGGATGGGTACATAGGGTACAACCAGATCAAGATGGATCCCTTAGATGTAGAGAAGACAACATTCAGGACCCCATTGGGAAATTTCATGTACAAAGTAATGCCATTTGGACTCAAGAACGCTAGGGCTACTTACCAGAGGACAATGATGGCCATTTTCCACGACTTCTTCCACAAATTTATGGAATTTTATGTGGATGATTTGGTCATCAAATTAAGGAAGTAGGAGTCCCATCTGGGAAATTTGAGGAAGGTGTTTTCCCGATACAGGAAGTATAAATTGAGGATGAACCCACTGAAGTGCATCCTTGGGGTAAGAAGTGGGAAATTTCTAGGATTCGTGGTCGATCGACAAGGGGTATAGATGGACCAGGACAAGCAGGGAGCGATCTTGGAGATGCTAAGTCCAAGAACAACGAAGGAGCTGAAGGGTTTCCTCGGTAAAGTCTCCTATCTTAGGAGATTTATGCCTGGGTTAGTCGAGATGACACATCCATTGATGCAGCTGCTGTGAGGGAACATGAGATTCAAGTGGGAGGAGATTCACCAGGAGTCTTGAACATGAGATTCAAGTGGGAGGAGATTCACCAGGAGTCTTTCACTAGGCTGAAGAAGTTTCTCGTTTCACCACAGATCATGGTTCCCCCACAGGAAGGAATACCGTTGCAGCTATACCTCACATCCACCACGAGGTCCGTGGGAGATTTATTGGCATAGGAGATTGATGGGGAAGAACGTCCGGTCTACTACCTCAGCAGAATCATACATGGGCCAGAAGTCAGATATAGTAGCTTGGTAAGGCATTTTTTAGCCTTAGTCTTTGAAGCATAAAAACATAGACATTATATGCTGTCTTTTACAATTCATATTTTAACTAGATGTGATCCTATTAACTATTTGTTGGCAAGAACTATATTGATTGGTAGTGTAGCTAGGTGGTTCCTTATCCTCTCCGACTATGACTTCAAGTGTGTGGTTTTCAGCGCGATCAAAAGCCAAGCTTACACTGATCTGTTGGCAATTTTCCCCTTAGGAATGTTTGAGCCACCCAAAGAAAGTATTCCAGTAGACGATTTTTAGGCCAATCACCTAGACGCAATTGAGGAGGAATGGACAATGCAGTTCGATGGATCTTCGAAGGAAAAGAAAGGAGGAGCAGGGGTTATTCTTTCAAAAGGAATGGAATAGAGTTGCCTTTCCTACAAGTTAGATTTCCCTTGTTCTAATAATAAGGAAGAATATAAAGCATTAGTGCTAGGGTTGCTAGAGGCTCTTCGAAGGGGGATTCGTTCACTTTGCATCAAAGGTGATTAAAATTTGGTGGTTCAGCAAGTGAATGGAGAGTACGCATTGAAAAACATGAGCCTAGAACCATATAGAACAAGAATTCAGAGTCTCCTCTGTCAGTTGCATCGGACCAAGATTAAGAGGCAGCCCAAAATGATGAATCGTCACCCAGACGCCTATGCCACCAATACCCAGAAGATGGTCATGAGAAATAATATAACTATCGTCGTGATCCAATAAAGAACAACTTCTTTAATAGTACAGTCAATTCTACCGATGGAGTACGACGCAGACTGGAGGGAAGAGATTAGAGGGCAATTGGAATCTGGAGAAGGAGCGATGGG
This sequence comes from Sambucus nigra, assembly GCA_949130495.1. NCBI lineage: Eukaryota > Viridiplantae > Streptophyta > Magnoliopsida > Dipsacales > Adoxaceae > Sambucus > Sambucus nigra. The sequence continues at coordinate 357,845,170 of OX422213.1, read as the reverse complement.
GCTGAGGGAATTAGCCCAATACTTCATGAACCAGGGAAACCTTTACTACAGGAATTCAAGAAGATGGTTGTCGAGGTGCATCGGTTCAGAAGAGGCAGACCGGAGATTGAAGAAAACAAATGAAGAGAACTGCGAAAGAACTGATCTACCCATTTATCAAAGAATGCAAAGAGAGGGGTATTTTTTGCCCATAATGAAACATGACCCGACGGAGCTACAACAGAAATGCGACAAATGCCAGTTATTCTTTGAAGTAGTTGAATGTTATTTCATGGAAGTTCAACCTGATTAGAGACAACCCTATATTGGTTTCATCAAATATGGAGTTGCCCTAGCACAGAAAATTAACACAATGGGACTCAAGAGAAGGGCCCCGAGATTTTACATTCAGGAGGGGAAGCTTTATCGAAGGGGATACTTCAATAGGTCGTTCGGTTGGATCACAAAGGAAGAAGCAACCGAGGTCCTCTAGTAGGTGCACGATCCAACTCACATAGGAGGGGCCAAGTTATATGACCAATTAATGACATTGGGGTATTATTTTCTAATGATAGAGAAAGACTCTGCGAGTTCATTAAAAAATGCAAAGCTTGTCAACTTCATGGAAATATGATCCATGCCCCATTGGTAGACCTACACTCCCTGGAAACGTCTTATCCTTTTCACACTTGGGAGTTTGACCTAATAGGGGGAATACATCCTTCTTTGAGGGGGAAGATATGGATACTACTAGCAACGGAGTACTTCACAAAGTGGGCTGAAGCGATACCACTAAAAAGGGCAACAGTGGGGGTAGTGATCAACTTCATCAGAGAATACATCATTTATTATTTTAGGATCCCAAAGGTTATCCTTTCAAATAATGGAACCCCTTTCATCAATGCAGAAATAATGATGCTCACGGATAAATAATCCATTGTCCATCATACTTCGACGGTGGCATATCCAAAGAGGAACGGTTAGGCCGAAGCAACTAACAAAACATTGGTTAATATCTTGGCTAAAACAATGGAGGATTTCTTAGGAGCGTGGGACGTTAACATACTAGATGTATTGTGGTCTTATCAAACAACTAAGATAAAGCCCACAGGGTATATTCCGTTATACCTTATCTATGGGGCCGAGGCAATTCTCCTAGTATAGTTAGAAGTTACCTCTGCTCGGTATGCTTTGGAAAGTAGCATACTCCCTCAGAATAGACATGTGCAGTTAGAAGCGTTGGATGAACACAGAGACAATGTGATGCAACACTTTTAAATGTATACGAAGTAGCTCTCTAGGGCATATGATAACTTGGTGAGACCAAGGAAGTTCGTAGAAGGAGATGTCATGTTAAAAGTAGTAGTGAAACACATCAGGGGGCTTCCTCTACCTATGTTTGCAACAAGTTGGGAGGGACCTTTCATTGTAAAAGAAGCTCATGACTCATGCTATTGCTTAATTTCTAGGATGGAAGAAGATAAACCATTCAAGATTAACAATAAATGGTTGAAAGTCTATCATGCGTAGACAATTATGTTTGGACCACGGATGTACCTGGGTGTTGTTATGAATACACAAGTTCTTTTTTATGAGTATGCAAGTTTTTTTAACTCAAGTAGAGATGAAAGAATTAAAGATCTTCAAAATCTATGCAAACAGTTGTAACACAAAGAAATCGCATGAAAAAATAAATATCTTTCTTCATTCATGAACTTTGGGGCATTACAAAATTGGGAGCTATCGCCCAAGAATTACATAAAAAAGAAGAAAAAAATATACAGAAGTTCATTAGCCAAAGAGGAACCATATATCTGGGGAAGAGAAAAAATATCCAGGGAGGCCCGAAGAAGTTGTTGGGCAAGATCGTTGAGCATTGATAAAGACCTCCAACCTCGTTTGCACTCGATAAGGAGCTTCTCTCATTTCAACTTCACCAGATGCAAAGCTTCTTTGATGTCCTCCACATCTTTATAACCAGCTTCGAGAAGAGGTGCTAACTCGTCCAATTTAGCTTTCTCATCCTGCTGATCCTCCTGATGTTTCCGTAATAATTCCCTTTAGCTGTCCAGTTATTGGCTCTTCAAAGTCCTTAAATGCGTGATAAGCCAGTCAAAATGGAACCCATCACGACCCAACTCCTTCAGATAACCCAAGAATTAGTTGAGGAGGGTTCTGGTAATGTTTTCAGTTGGAGTATTGTCAATCTCAGCAACAATATTAGCCATGCCCTGAAGCTTGTAACTCATAACCGAGATATTTGAATGTAGGCAATTCATCGTGAATGTTTTAGGATGATGGTTCAAAATTTTATCAACTACCAAACGATGGTTGGCAGGCATTTGAGGAGAACATTGAAGCACCATCAGGCAGAAGGCGTGAGGAGCCAAGTCGGGCAGAGGAAGCTCGCACCCAGATTCGCTCTCGGCAGCAACACCGGTTGTGGAACCATGATCATTATGGCTAGAATCTTCCGAGACGTCAGGTTCTCGATGGGGTGAGAAAATAGGCAAAAGAACTGGTGGATAATCCTCCCGAGCAACCTGAAAATAGTTAGAGGATATAAAGAGTTTATGAAAAATCTTAACAAGGGTTTTCGTTGTTATGTCACCGATATAGGTAGAGTTTATGAAAAATCTTAACAAGCGTTTTCATTGTTAAGTCACCGATATAGGTGGAGTTTATGAAAAATCTTAACAAGGGTTTCGTTGTTAAGTCACCGATATAGGTGGAGTTTATGAAAAATATTAACAAGCATTTTCGTTGTTAAGTCACCGATATAGGTGGAGTTTATGAAAAATCTTAACAAGTGTTTCATTGTTAACTCACCGATATAGGCGGAGTTTATGAAAAATCTTAACAAGCATTTTCGTTGTTAAGTCATTGATATAGGGGGAGTTTATGAAAAATCTTAACAAGTGTTTTCGTTGTTAAGTCACCGATAAAGGTGGAGTTTATGAAAAATCTTAAGAGGCATTTTCGTTGTTAAGTCACCGATATAGGTGGAGTTTATGGAAAAACGATAACATGTGTTTTCATTATTAAGTAACAAACATAGGTGAAGTTTGAGAAACTGATAAATGTAGAGAAATTTGTGAAGTCCCTCAACAGTAGTAGGTGCGAGAACGGGAGTCAGCACGGGGGCCATAATGGTAGAAACCATTGTGGGCGGGCTCATTGCCTCAGTAGCTTCAACGGGGACCTTGGCTGAAGAAGCCTCAACGGTAGGTAAACTCTCCTCGCCAATAAAAGGTACTAAGGCCAACACGGGCCTAGAATCAGAAAAGGACATTGGACCTTCAAGAAATGCCCCAATGTCAGTGGGTACAGAAGAACTAACATGCGGAGCAACAGCATCAGCCTTGGCCTACGAAGGAAAAGGCCACTAAGAGCAAAGGGTGGGTTAAGGCTTGGCGAAAGCTGTAAATACAAAACCAAGTGTTGTAGACAAGAAGTAAATACAAAGAAAAATTAGGGGTAGGAATACATCTAACTTACCCTCATTATGGCACCAAAAAGGGGAACTGCAGTCTGGGGTCTCATCAACGCAGTGGGAAGGAGAATGTAAGCTATCAGAGACGCCACTTCCACCTAAAACATCCCAGCATATTAGAATGATAAACAAAGCAATGGGAGAAGGAAAAGACGTGAGACTTGATAATAAATTTACCTCAGGAGTACTCTCCTCGACCACAACGATGGGCAGAGGGACCTCTTTCTCGGATTGCAATTCAGAAGAGGCTGGAGTAGTTACCTCTGATTGGCCAGATATTTCAACAGATCCAACCGTAGCAGCCCCTGCAACAACTTTTTTGGCTCGTTGGGAGGACAACCGGTGAGAGTAGGTGAGACCTATCATGGGGGAACGAGGAGGAGTGGTATCATCTTGAGAGACATCGAAGCTCCCCCCCATGAAACGGCTCACGGGGGAATCAGGGGGGCTGGGCCTTTCATCAACTCCGTACACCAAAATTATCAAAGAAATAAGCGAAGGCATCTTGTCTTAAGAAAAAGGAACAAGAATAAAACACGCACACATACCTGAGATCCGGAGGGAGAATGAGAAGGTATAATCACTGGTGAAGGTGTAGAGGAGGTAGTAATAGCGGGAGTGAGGGATGGAGGTATCTCAGCTGTCCATTTCTTTTAGGACTTAGTGCCCAGCATTTTCTTCCTTGTGCCCTTTGCATCAGCACATTGAGGTACCCTCGACCTTGTTATCCTCTTGGCCGTTGGCTCAGTTAGATCAACCATGATCATGGGGAAGGCAGCTGAAGGGGGAACGATGACACCGCATCATTGAAACTCAACGTTTATTCATTCTACCTCTGCCCGGGCTTTCCTTCTCAGCTCCTCGGCCTTTTCTGTAGGCATGGTGGGGGGAACGGAGGCAATAGGGAATACCTCCAAAGGAGTTTGTGCTTGAGCTTGGGGCTTGGACTTTGAGGACTTGGACTTCTTAGTTTTTTTGGCAGGGGACTAAGAAGGCCCTTCGCTTGTTGCAGCTTCGGTCGAAGGGGTAGGTTATTTGGGAGTTGTAACGGCCTTAGGCTTCGGGGTGGCAGTGGGGATCATTGGGAAATATGGGGGTAGCTCCTGGGGAGATTATTTAGTAATTTTACTCAAGGGAAATTCAACTCCAAGAATGGAGTTCCCCTTAAGACCCAGTTCAGAAGTAGCGAAAGAAAAAATTGGGGGATATTGTGTGTGTGTTGGGGGGGGGGGGGGGGACTGAATATACTCTTGAATCATTCTCAACTTCCCCAAACGGAACTCGGTGTCATAAGAGGTGGATACGTCCCCCTTCCTAGTGGCACTAGGAAGGGTGACTCGCCCATTGAGGGTATAAGTCACACCAAGTACCGCTGCTGCAGTATAGAAGGTGCAAGCTTTAGTGAAAGTAAACCTTGGCTGGTTGTGTTGAAACACAGGTCGAGGGCCCCCCTGATCAAACCCGAACTGCCTACTACATCTGTCAGGGTTTTAGGGTTCTGAGGTGTATCCCCATTCGGTATATAAAGGAAGAAACTCAGGAGTGAATATAAGAACTATGGTCTGCGAGGGACCTTTTATAGCTGGGATGAACTTAACCATTGAGGCTGCATAAGGAAAGAAATCCTAACTACGGGAAAATGTAGACTCACTGTATGACCTCATCACAAAGGAGTCCAAATAATCAAAAACTGGCATTATCTCCTTTCGACTTTATTTTTTATGGAAACATAGGAGGCGTGGGTGCTTGATACCTTGGCTCAGGGGGTAAATAAATAGACTTGGCGGCAATGGCAAGAAAACAGGTGTAAAGGAAGCCCGTCAAAATGATGACATTGGCAAAATTGGCCAAGTTGTAATGACCCAGTGATCGTGCCATGTCGATATGGGCTCGATCGAACCAGGTAAATAGGGACCCCAAGGCAATTGTAGGTAGAGGAAGGTTGAAACCCATGGCTAAATGAATAAAAATATTTATAAGGTCCGTCCTGGGATGATCGTTGGATTTCGTAGTCAGGAAGAAGCGTGAAAGTAACACAAGTATATAGGCTGGTAGTTCCAGGGACGTACCTCTACCTCGGCCCGTTTCATCATTGACATCCTTCGGGGTCGGAGATTCAAAAAAATAGCTGATGATGGGAGTAAATGTGGATTTGTTTGAGAACTAGTGCAACTACGGCAGATTCGATCCAGCTCAACTCGATCAACAGCCTCTTCGGCATCCAGGGCCTCAATATGATCTGTGAACTCACCCATTGTCTCAAACCAAAGGAGATCACAAACATCCTCCAATGTAATGGTGAACTCTCCCCACGTAGCAAAGAATATGTGAGCTGTGATGTTCCATCTAGAGACTAGCACTTGGAGCACCGCATTATTCTTGGTGTAGACACCCCATTCTGTTACCCCTTAACTCTCCTTAGGTCCTTAGTACCTCCCTTCATCACTATAAACCCAGGTCACGTCCCGAGTACTGACCCGGAAGCTATCGGGCACCCCCCGACTCAGTTTGACCCAAAAGTAAAACTCCTCTTCTCGATCAAGACTCAATGAATCTTCGAAGGGCACTGAATACCCTTTCCAACGGTCCGCCCCGAGCACTATTCTGACTTACCATGCGGACGAACGCGCCATTTGCGTCCGAAACCTGACCTAGAGGCCACCAGGCGCTCCCGGGCTCTATTTGACCTATGTCAACTCTTTAGCTCGACTGAGGCTAAATGAATCTTCGAAGGGCACTGAATACCATTTCCAACAGTCCATCCCGTGCGCAATTCTGACTTTCCATGCGGACGAACGATCCGTTTGACTCCAGGAAGCCATCGAGCATTTCCCGGGCCCGGTTGACCAAAGTCAACTCTCCAAACCGGGTCAAACTCTTTGGAATGTCGAAGTACATCTCCTAACCTTTCCAAAGGTATGACCTGTGCGCGATTCGGACTTACCATGCGGACGAACGCGTCATTTGCGTCCGCGCGATTCCCCGTCCAATGGACCGATAAACGCTTCCGAGCCACATTTGACCCAAAGTTAACACCCGAACTCGGGAGAGGTACAAAGGACTTTCGGAGTTCTATGAAATACCTTTCTAACGGTATGCCCCATGCATGATTCTGACCAATGGTTTGCCCTCGGCAGCTAATTTTCCTAAAAATCCTGAGGTGCACTGCCAAATGGCAACTCCCAGATCCTTCCTATCGGCACCTGCCGATAGGCAGTACCATGATTGGGCCGATCGGCAGTCCCCTGGGGTTATAAAAGTAGGCCTTGGCCTCATTTGCAGGGAGAGCCCAGATCTGATAGAAATCTCTCTCAACGAATCCCAGAAACCTCTCTCGAAGGCAGCTTGATTTCAACTTCCAAATCCCTCTTTTTCATCATCCTTTTCATCAAACTTGGTGAATTAACCACTCTCCATCATCATCTAAGCTCAAGGGATGCTCTCCAACATTTAAGATCAAGCTCAAGATCTTCAAGAAGGTCCAACTTTCTCAAACTCTCTATCTTAAACTCTCTTGAATTCCCAATAACTTGTTTTCTTACTTAGCACTTTTACAATCTCATCTCACACATCCTAATATACTTTTTTATTTAGTATTACTGCACATCTCTTATTTTCATATAAATAAAAACCCCAAAACAAGAAAAATAGGGTTTGCTCATAAATTCCAAGTAGGGATTCTCACACTTTTTCTACATTTTTCTCACAACTAAAACACCTTTTCTACACACACACACACACACTTACAAATAAGAGATCCCACATTTGGATTTCTGGGATAAACCCCACCCCTTTGCTTTGTATGAGAACTACGTGGACTTTGATGCCTTTATAGGTTACGTAGGCGTCTCGGGGTAAAACCCGAGACTCGAGTCCTTTCTCTCACTTTTTCTCTCATTTCCTATTTTCTCTAAATCAATTTTTCTTATATTATATATATCCTTAGTCTTAGTGACACATTACTCCATGTGCGTTATCGTTCCTTTATAGCGATCAACGTAGGGGTAACCACATAAATCTTATTTTTCTAATATTACTTTTATAATCTTCCTATGGATGACTCGCTTTATCTTTTCCATGATACAAGCCGAGGATTCCTACCTCCATTCTATATATATACACACGCACACATCTCACGGGGGGAAACATAAAGGAAAATAGTAAATATCCATGAGAGATCGAAAGGGCGGAATGGGTGCCTAACACCTTCCCATTTTGTAACAAAGCCTCCGAACCCTTTTCGAATTATTTTGGTTTCGCATGCACCAGTATGTCTTTGGATGCCATCCTTCGGGGTAGCTTCCTCTTTTTCTTTTGTCTGTTTTGAGTAAAATAGATTGGCGACTCTGAATCTCTCTACATTTTTCACACCTCACAAAATCGACGCCGGCCGAAGAGCTCTCCCGAGAGGGGACGAGCGGGACCCAAAGGATTACTCCTCCCTCCGCGGCGGGGATCGGCGGGGTTGTCCATAGTGGCGACTCTGCTGGGGAATTTTATTTATTTTGAGGGCTCGACTCTATTTACATGGATGCTATATTTGTTTATTCTCCCCCCCCCATATCTGCATGTTCCCCTTTCTCACATGTATATCCCATGCTTATGCTTATGTTCACACACTTGTAGAAAATCCTCCATGTACACCTCACACCACGTACACCTAGGATCACATATATTCCCATGTTGCATGCATCACCTATCCATACTTGGTGTACCTTTTGGGGTACTTGTACTTTGTTCCCGGTTTGGCATTATCAAAGAAAGGCATTCTCATCATAAGCTACTAATAAGAGAATCATGCATGATTCACACGACATCACCAAAAAGCAATTATATTGACCAAATTTTACCCAGTAACTGGAGAGTCACTTCGTGATGGGAGCTGGTCCGGTAGGTCGCAGTTAGCCTAAGCGATATGACTCTCACCTTCCATTGGCCAAGTACCTTCAACGTATATCGAACGGTTCCCCCGCATCGTATCGCTTGACCGAAGTCATGACGGGAGGTATATCGCAGGGAATTCGTTCACGTACGCCGAGTATATCGAATTCTCTCTCACACGTACCGTCCTCATGAGTTATATGGTGAGGTAATTCACGTACACTCAGGTTTATCAAATGGCTTGTCCACACGTATTGATTGCCCGCAAGAGCAAGACGTATATCATAGAAGTCACGCCAAAGGGGGGAACCCATGCCGATTCACCCAACCAACTGCATACCCGCATATAGGTGTCAAACCTAGGACACGCACTTTAGATTGCCAGTTTCGACCCGAAACTCTGCCAAAATTCCGGGTCGATCTTCCTCCCAATTTCGTGCATTTTTAAAACGGGACTCTGTCCGCGAGCCTGTTACAAGTCCCAAACTATAGCTTTGCATATATTAAAACCCCACTTTTCCAGACTCAGGTCTCATCCGACATTGCATTTAGGAGAATTAAATACAAGTGAGAACATAATAATCATAATAATCATGCTGAGTTCCGTCTCCAAAAACATTTCTCCCTTCCTTATCAAAAATACAAAAAACATTTCTCCCTTTCTTATCAAAATTCCAAAAACATTTCTCCCTTTTTATCAAAAATCCAAAAATAGTTCCTTCCCTTTTCTTAAAAATAAATCTCATCCTACGCCTTCTCAGGTTGATCGCACGCCTTTGGCCTGGCTCCCTATTGGCTTAGGTATTCAGTCAAATCACCCCGGAGTTTCGTCCGTTCCTCTACTACTTCTTCCGAGTCCGGAATCCATCCATCTTCGATGGAGAATGCGGATCAAGCACCAATCATACAACCAGATCTGCCGACAGTCCTAGCTCAACTCGTGGCCAAGATTGACAACCTCCAAGCTGAGGTTCGAAAAATGCAACGAAACCAAGGTCCTATTCCTCAAGAGCCCAAGGGCTTGTTCCCTCGTGCTATCGGTCCACCCGAGCCCATCTGGGTCCCCGAAGAATATCATCAAGCTCCGCGTGCCCCTCTTGCTAATGGGTCGTCGCCTGCACAGCTTCCAATGCCAAACATTACCCAGCCTATGGCTAACTTGCCTCTGGTTGCTGATCTAAAGGAGGAGGAGTTGAACAAAGTCAAAGAGGATCTCAAGATGCTCACCAAGAAGTTTGACCAGGTCAGGATCTCTGGGAATTACATGGACTACACCCATATGTCTCCTTATCCTAAAGCAAGGTTAACCGAGAAGTTTAAAATGCCAAATATCGAGAAATTTGGAGGGAGTGGTTTCCCGATTGTTTATCTTCGCAGTTATCATCGTTCCATGACTCTACTAGGGGCTGCAGAAGAAGTGATGGCCCAATTGTTTCAGCAAACTTTGAAAGACAGTGCTCTACGATGGTTTTTATCTCTTAAGGAATCCAGAATCCGTAGCTGGGAGGATGTAGCCCGAGAATTCATGTCGCAGTACAAATACAATGAAGATCTTGAGGTCACCCGCCGTGATTTAGAGTTGCTCAAATAGAACTTCGGAGAATCAGTCAGTAACTTTATAGCCCGATGGAGGGAAAAAGCGACTACCATGACCAATCGGCCGTTTCAAGAAGAACAAGTCAGCATAGTGAAGAAGAATTTCTTGCCCCATGTCTGAGCAACCATGTGAGGACAGTACTACCCCCATTTTCGAGCTCTCATAGAAGCAAGATTAGAAATCAAAGAGGGTCTTGCCAAAACAGAAGTTGAACCAAAGAAGGTGTCCGGACAGTTCACCCCCTGAAAATAAGACGAGCCTGTCAGTACCGCAGTCTCAACCATCAACAACATCTCTCAACCAACCACATCATGGGCACCAGAAAGCCGTCCTTCTCCCGTCTGAAGGGAATACACTGAGCTCCATGCTCCCTCTCCAAAGTTTACCAAGCCCTGTTAAGCCAAAACCTTATAAAACTCCTGGATCCACGTCCATTACCCAATCCACTTCCCAGAAATTTCAAGACCGATGCTCATTGCGCCTTTCACCAAACAGCTGGCCATACCACCGACCAATGCTTCCACCTTCGAAACATAATACAAGATCTCATTGACCGGGGTACCATCACCACACCAGCCAATCCTAAACCAAACACTACTCATAACCCACTCCCAAATCACACCAATGTCATCTTCTTGGAAGAAAACCCAGATTTTGATCCATCAACTCAAATCACACCCTTCTACCCTCCTAAACCCCTTCAACTTTGCCCATATTTCCTCCTACACCCTACTAGCCCCGCTGATCAGGCGCTGTCACTCCTTAACAGAGTGTGCATCACTGTCCGAACCTATTCTGAAAGTGGAGGTATGTAATTGTCAGAGGTGTTAAACCAACTCCTAGAGTTCGGGTTGAAATTGCCCTCACAGATGATTATCGACTGCCAGAGGTTCAGTACGTTGTTTTTGGAAGCACGAAAATGGGCCCAAGAATTAGATAGGTGGATGGTACCAACTGACGAAATCTTCTTAGATGATGTTGTCCGAACCATGACGGAAGCATTTTGGCAAACCAACAACATTTTCAGTATCACCGAGTTACTTGAAGCTTTGAATCTGTAAGGGCACCTGGTCCCTTCACCCTTACACATCCCCACAGAATGGGAAGACCTATATAAAGAAGTCGTTGAAGTTATGGAATGCATTGACTTCACAAGGGAAAATAGAATTGTTGCCACCGGATGGGGGGAAGAATTCAAAGTTTCAAATGAAGAACAAGCTTCAGGAGGAAATGGCCCAATAGATGACTTATATGGGATGATATCATTTGAGGAACTCTTCAGAGAAATAGATAAGGTGGCAGAATAACCTGAGATTGATGAGGAAACTGGATTTAAGTTTTTCCCTTCTTCAGTAAATCACATGACCAGATCTGGGAGACATTACCAAATTCCAAACTCACTACCAGCGAATGACAAGGGGAAGGGCATTGAAAACCTTCCTATGCCAGAAATGACCCTCGAGGAGAGTAAGATCCTCGATCAATTGAAGAAAACTCAAGCTAACATCACTCTATGGGGGCTTTTCATGTCTTCCCAGCTACACAAAAATGCTTTGATCAAATTTCTCACTGGACCCATAGTTCCTCCCTCTACCACACCAGAAGAAGCAGTGAACCTGGTCGGATCCTTGAACTCTACCCGAATGATGTCCTTTTCTGAAGAAGAAATCCCCAAAATTGGGCCAAATCACAATCATGAACTCAACATCTCCGTCGAAGTTATGGGGAAGTTTGTACCACTCTCTCTCATTGACTACGGATCCGCTTTGAATGTCTGCCCGCTGAGATCCTTCAAATGTTTAGGTCTGAAAGAAATTGACCTCGCTCCAACATCCGCTGTCGTGCGTGCCTACGATAATACCCGCCGTGAGGTGATGGGATCCATAAAATTTGTAATAGGGGTTGGACCTATAAACCCTGTCGTCAAATTCCAAGTCATCGATATCCCGGCCTGTTTTAACCTGTTGCTCGAACGACCCTGGCTCCACAGTATAAAGGGTGTCTCTTTCTCATTCCATCAGAAACAGAAGTTCTTCACCGATGGGCGAGTCATCACCATCTTGGGTGACGACGGTAACGCCTAGGGTGCAAGCACCAGCAGTCCAATTCTTGAGATACAGCACGGGTAAAATGATATGCTCCTATCAGGTTTTGGAGTTGAACCATCCCTACTCCCAGTAGGGGACGGTTTCAAAGAAAGGGTTTGTCCAGAATATGACCCTCATGGCAATGTCAATGTGATTCAGATGTTCAGAAACATGCACTTCATTCCCGGACTGGGGCTGGGACAAAGGCAGCAGGGGATACTTGAGCCCATCTAACTGAAGAAAGCTTTCCCTCCTTGCGGCTTGGGATATCAACCATCAGAACCACAGCTCAGAATGATCCGCCAGACTCGATCAAAGAGAGGGTTAGACTTCGTTCGAACTATCTCGGGAGATTCTTTAAATGGAAGATTCATCAAGGAAGGCGAGGATTTCCCCTTTTGCGGTTTTCCAGAACCGTGGTATGACCATAAAGATAAGAAGATGAAGCCTGGAATGTAGATCTTCTTCGAAGATAGCTACCCATGAGCCGAAAGTTACCAATACCAGGTGCCATCGCTTATTAAAGATACTGAAGAAACTGAGGAAAGTGACTCCAAACATTCCTTCAACCTACAGACAGTGGGGTTGACACTCTGCATGGTTCATTCTGGCACTACATCAAAGGACCCATCCCGTTTGATTAAAGCTACTGATACACCTCTCCTCAACTGGAATGCTGCGCCAATTCTACCTCTTGTAATCTCCCTCAACCCCAATGTTTACCCTGTTTTATCTACTGTTGTCCATCCTTGCTCAAATGTAATCGAGACCTCTTTTGATGAGGTTCTCAATGCTGTTTTTCCTATCAATGAAATAAATAAAGATTTTGAGTATCTTGCTGTGGCTTACATTAATTGTATGGGTTTTAATCAAACTTTTGATGATGATGATTTTGTAAATGAACAATTCTTAACTGATCTAAATAAGGTTAATAATAAACAACATAACCGCGTTCAAGTTAATGAAGAAGAGACTGTCGTTATTAATCTCGGTTCTAGTAGCCAACTGCGCGAGATTAGGATAGGGGCCACCCTTGACGAGCATGAGCACGCATAACTCGAAGAATTGCTAAAGGAGTTCGTGGATGTCTTCGCATGGTCCTACGACGACATGCCCGGTATTGATCCCGAAATAGCTCAGTACGAGATCCCCATTCTCCCAGATGCCAAGCCAGTTAAACAAAAGTTGAGAAAGCTCCGCACCTAATGGTCGCTTAAGGTCAAAGAAGAGGTGATCAAACAGTTGAACATGGGTTTCATTCGAGTAATCAAATATCCCACGTGGTTAGCTAACATTATACCTGTACTAAAATCAGGAGGAAAGGTACGAATGTGTGTGGATTACCGAGATTTAAACAAAGCTTCTCCGAAGGATGATTATCCGCTACCCAACATCGACATGATCGTGGACAACACAACCAGTCATGCTCTCAAGTCATTTGTCGATGGATTTGCCGGATATAACCAAATTAAGATGCATCCCGACCACCAAGAGAAAACCGCATTCATCTCCCCATGGGAAACTTTTGGCTACACCGTTATGCAATTCGGTCTCGAGAATGTTGGGACTTCCTACTAAAGGGTTCCCACAACCATCCTGCACGATCTAATCCACAAAGAGGTTGAGGTTTACGTGGATGATATGATTATCAAGTCCAAAACTAGAGAAGGTCATGTTCTCGCTCTCCGGAAGTTCTTCGAACGACTGCGGCAGTATCAAATGAGACTTAATCTACAGAAGTGCGTCTTCGGCATTACGAAGGGAAAAATCTTAGGATTTATGATCAGTGAGAAGGGGATAGAAGCAGATCCCGCCAAGCTGAAGGCCATACTTGAGATGCCACCTCCCCGAACAGAGAAGGAAATTCGAGGCTTCCTGGGGAAATTACAATATATCAGCCGGTTCATCAGTCAACTAACCTCCATCTGTGAACCAATCTTTAAGCTCCTCCGAAAGGATTCAACCACGGTTTGGAATGAGGCCTGCCAAGAAGCTTTTGATCGAATCAAACAATACCTAACCCAACCTCCAGTTCTCATGCCACCACAGCCTGGTCTCCATTTGCTCTTATACCTAACCATAATAGACACTGCAGCCGGGGCTTTGCTAGCCCTGTACCTTGAGGACTCCCGCAAAGAAAGATCCATCTATTATGCCAGTCGCAAGTTAGCCGGGTACGAGGTCAACTACACTGCTTTAGAAAAAGCATGTGTCGCACTTGTCTGGGTCACCCAAAAGTTGCCACATTACATGCTTGCCTTCCCCATTAAACTAGTATCCCAAATGGATCCCATCAAATACCTGCTCGAAAAACTCGCCTTGTCTAGCCGAATGGCCCGATGGTTGATGCTCCTAACCGAGTTTGATATCGTGTACGTCACATAGAAAGATGTTAAAGGAAGATCCATCTATGACTACCTCGCTGACTACCCTATAGAAGAAGCAAATGTATGGATCTCCGAATTCCCATATGAAAACATCCTCTGCACCACTCAAGACTTCCCCCGATGAAAAATGTTCTTCGACGGCGCTGCCAACAAAAAGGGATATGGCATTGGGATACTTCTGGTCGCCCCAGATGACTCCCACACTCCCATAACCATTAAATTGGATTTCCCTTGCACCAACAACATGACCGAATACGAGGCATGCACAATGGGCCTCTAGGTCACTCTCGAGAAAGGTATTCAATACCTTGATGTATACGGGGATTCTGCCCTTATCATCGATCAAGTGCTCAGAAAGTGGAAGGTCAAGGACGAAAAGCATCAACCCTTTCATGCCCAATTATAAGAGTTGGCCTCCCAATTCCGAGATATCACCTTCCATTACCTACCCCAAGCAAAGAATAACCTAGCCGATGCTCTCGCTACTTTGGCTTCTATGGTCGACTTGCCCGAGGGAATAACAATGACCTCCTTCCTAGTTCAAAAATAAGACAGACCAACCCATTGCTACCATATTGAGATTGTCTTCACTGAAGATCCCGAACTAGCCGATTGCTGGTACTATGATATTTGGTGCCTCCTCAAACACGATAGGTATCCCAAGGGTTCTAACATGAACGATCGAGCTACCCTCCGAAGGCTGGCCGCTCAGTACATCATCTGCCATAAAGCACTACTCAAGAGGAATTTCGATGGAACTCATTTGCACTGTATTGCAAGGGCTGACATTGAAAAGATAATGCAGAAAATCCACAGCGGGGAATGCGGACCTCACTTTAACGATCACATGCTTGCCAAAAAGATCATCCTACAAGGCTACTACTGGACCACCATGGCCTAGGATTGTTCTGCCTATGTTCGGAGGTGCCCTAAATGCCAACAGTTCTCCAATCTCCAACATCTACCTCCGCGGGAATTATACATGACTTTTCCCTGGCCGTTCTCCACCTGGGGTATCGACATCATAGGGAAAGTTACACCAAAAGCGTCAAACGGGCATGAGTTCATCCTTGTTGCCATCGATTACTTCACCAAATGGGTCAAAGTTGAGTCATACGCAGTATTAAATGCCAAGAAGGTGGCCAAATTCATCAAGAAGAATATCATTTATCGATATGGGGTCCCGCACGAGCTAGTGTCGGATAATGGTTTGCACTTTGAGGCAGAAGTCACATAAATAGTCAGCGAATACGGGATTCAGAGACACAAATCTTCTCCCTACCGACCTCAGACCAATGGTACAGTTGAGTCCACAAACAAAAACCTCAAAGCCATCATCAATAAGATGATCGAAAGTTGTAGGGATTGGGCCGATCGGATCCCCTACACCCTCTGGGGCTATCGAACCTCAATTCGGACCTCTACTGGAGCTACCCCTTACTCCTTGGTTTACGGCATGGAGGCAGTCCTACCTGTGGAGCTCGAAATACCCTTGTTATGTGTTATGCTCGAAAGCAAGGTTAGTGAATAAGACTGGTGCCAAGGCCGTCTTGATGAGCTGACCCTCCTAGATGAACGGAGATTAAAAGCTCTTTACCACATACAAGGATACCATCGCCGAATAGCGCGATCATTAAATAAGAGAGTCAAGGACCGCGGTGTCCGAGAGGGGGATTTAGCCCTCAAAGAGATAATCGAACTCATCTGGGACCCCAGAGGAAAGTTCAAACCCAATTGGAGCGGCCCTTACACTGTGAAGAAAATCTTATCCAGCGGTGCCGCCATGCTCACTGACCTGGATGGGGAAGAGATGGCTCGTCCAGTCAATCTGGACCATCTCAAGAAGTTCTACCCCTAGTCCAAAATCTCGGTGCGCTACGAATCTTCTCACCCCCCTTCTATTCTAAAAAAATAAAAAATAAAAAAAACTCTCTCCATTTCCCTCTGCCCAGAACTATGTGGGCCTGATCCTCTGCAAAAACTATTTTAAAAAAGATAATAACTTTTTCAAAAAACCCCAGAGGTACATAGGCAGCTCATACTCCTCACATGATCATGAGCCCTTCTTTTTCATAAAATACCATTCTTTTCTTACCCCCGAGAACGATAGTTCATTCCAAACATCAGACACTTATTTATTTCATTAATAAGAAACTACAGTACATATTGAATAAAGAAAAAGGAACGAATAACTCCCTTCCCCCTACTACCATAAAAATCAGACAAAATCCCCCACATATGTTACATAAATAAACTCCCCAGGAGTCCTACCCACAGCTACCCGAAGAGCCTGCACCCTCATCATCCACGTCCTGAGCACCCCAATTTTCTCCGTCCTGAATGGAGTGCTACAAACACTCCATGGACCGATGAGCCTTAACCATCTTCGAAAAGACCACAAAACCCCCTTCCATGGAGTCAGATAAAACAAACCACCTCCGACCGGTCTCTACTGCCAACATCTTGCTGACTACTTTCCTCCACAACCACTTCATATGATATTTGGGGACATGGCAAACCTTCCCAACAGACTGAGAGGTACGGGTCGACGAACGCCGATTTTCCCATAGAGATCCTAGCAACAGACGCGAGCGCTTAGTCAAATCTTCTACTGGAAAGAAATTTGAGGTCCGAGGGGGCACGACCTGCGCCTAGCCAAATTGGCACAAAAATAAAAAGAGGTCTGCCTAAGACCAACCAGCCGCACATATGAATACTCTCCTAGCTCCAGAACAGGCTGCAACTGTCCCCACCAATGCACGGACCAATACAGTCCACGAGCCCCATACTCCACAAGCTAACTCTCCCACTTCTCAACATACAGGCCCATGCGGATGAAGTAGAGCGAAAAGAAGTTGGGTATAGCCGACAAAGTATATTATGGAGGAGTCGACAAGCGGAATCTTTCAGATAACCACATGAACAGCATCACAGGGCTACCCCTCAAAAATTCTGAACGACCTTCTCTCCAAGCATCCAGGCCATTCAGAGTCTCTGTTAATATCACCGCCGCAGGATTGCGACGGTATGACATCCATGAGGTAATGGCTGCAAGTTATGGGTCCACCTGCAATTCCCCAGTCACCAACAGCAATGTTGAAACCAGGCCCAGAACGACGGCTCCAGCATAGACAGCATCACTTACTTCCCGCGAACGCACGGACTGTAACACCATCGGGAGGAGATCATCCCTCTAGCAACCAATGACCTGGCCATCGAAGGCGAGATATGAAAAAGCTCGTCCAACAAATCCCTAGGAGAACGGGAAAATTCGGGTAAAGCACGGCAACACTAGGATTCACGCCCAGTATGGAAGAAAACTCCTCGTAGGTAGGACAAACTTCTTCCAACCCAAAATGGAATACATGGTCTTCGGGGTACCAAAATTGTACTGCCGCCATCATCATATTCCACTCAAAAGGTCGATTACGCCACAAGGAGACTGGACGCATGTTGAAAGCATCATAGTCGACATTATAAGAGCATATGGCTTCCAAGGCTTCGAGGTAGTTGACAAACTCAATGCTACCAGGGAGAGCCATCTTGCAAGACTAAAAGATGATGGGTGGGTATGAAGGATGCAAAAGGTGTGAGGAAAACACTCCACCCTTCTCCCTTTTTATACTTAAAAATCCTCACAAGGGACATAATCCCTGTAGAAATTGAAAGGAACCCTACCCCACAAGGTACTAAAGGCTGAAGAGGGTACCAATCGAAGCTTTCAATTGATGGGACTGGACTGAACTGTCGATAGGCAGGCCAGGGTGCTTGCCAATCGGCAACCCCCCATTTTTGGAAATCTCCTTTTTTCCTCTTTTGTCAAAATCAGAAAAATAAAAATTGATATTCTCAACAGAATTTCAAAATCCCTTTTCCTCCTTATATAATTCTCTTTTTTAAATTTCCTCCATTCCTTCTTTGTCAAATCAGAAAACTCCATAAAAATAAATAGATATTCTCAAAAGAATTTTAAAAATCCTGTTCCCTCCTTATAGGATTCCCCATTTTGAATAAAATAACTTTCCTTTGAAAGATTTCTAAAAATATTCCTTTTTTTATGGTCTCAGCAGGAAATTAAAAAGCGCAGGCATTCATTTCATCATTAAAATAAAAGATAGTCAAAAAACCGCATTGCATTGCATATATATGTTTTTTGTGTTACATCATTTTTGCAGGAAATAAAGAAAAGACAAAAGCAACGGGACTCAGCCCGAACCCACATTTCACTCCCCCTCTCTCTCTCTCTCAAGAATTTCCATCCCGGTGACGGGCTCTCTTTCCCCTACGACGAGATGACACGCCCCCACTACCCGAGCTAGAGTCTCCCCCGAACGAGGCTGACGGCACCAGAAGGAACAGGGATAGCCTCCCGAATGTGATCAGTCCCCGATGATATCCAATCCATGATGTCCCTGAGCCAAGTGGTCGACACCCGAATTTGCTGCAAAGGAAAGGCAGAATCTGTATCAAGCAAAAGAAATCAAAAAAGAGAGGAAAAGAACCGAAAGGTTTACCGCAGGACGAAGGATGTCCTCTGTCAAGACCAGCTCCTCCGGATCCATCGCAAGAGGACGGTGTAGCATCGGCACCATCCCTCCATCATCCCGCTAGATGTTGTACGAAGGAGTGTGCAGCCGAACAAAAGGGACCTCCGAGGTCTTCACCGCCGCATGTGCCGACAGACAACCACCACCTCCTCCTCAGCAATCTGATGGATCACCCTCTCCCCGAGGTACCAGGAATGGCCGAACTCATGCGCCAACAAATGCCTCAGCTGCGTGTTCACCCCAGTCACCCCCGTATCCTGAATGGAGGTCCCCCAAGGATAAAAGGTCACCTGAAAATCCCCAAGCAGACATAAGTCAATACAAAACCAGAAGAGGCAAAAAAACTAAGGCTGAAGTGGAAAGAGTCTTACCCTACCACTGGTCAGGTCATTCAAGACCTGATGCACCACCTCCAGGGAGAGATATTCCTTCGACTGCCGGTTGGACTTACACCATCAATACAAGAAACAAAAGTCCCCGACGGTGTCGTCCTTCAGAGCAATCAGTGGGGTGTTGCACCCAATCACCTCATAAAACCACGTCTGAATTCACGAGCAAAAAGAGACGCATAAGGAAAATGCGAATGCATGAAAGGAAAATGTGAATGCATGAAATGGAAATGCGCAAAGTAAAGAATACCTCAAGGAGATACATGGCTCCTGTAAAAGTCTGCCGATAGCACCGGCTGAACGCATCAAGAAAAGAGTAAAGGGTCGCTAAGGTCAGAATCCCCCAATCATAGAAAGGGATGTTCGAAAACATCCTCAAGTATGGTAGAAACCACAAATGGACGATGTCACCGCTCGACGCCACCATGAAACCTCCCAGCACCAACAAAATTAATAACCAGGCCATCTGACTCACTTGCAGTCCATCCTTCACATCAACCACCCTGCTCAGCAAAACATCCTTCAGCAAGGACAACCGGATAGAATCTCCAGAGACTATCCTTCTCACATCACCGAGTGCCGCATACACCGCCTCTGGCCTCACCCGCAAAGAGCGGTCCACCTCTATCTTCTCCCCGTCACAATCCATCCCCAGCAGTTGATGCACATCTATGGGAGTCACCGTCATCTCCCCGAAGACAAAATGAAAAGTGTGGGTAGTGTCCCACCACCGCTCCCCCAAGGCACACAAAACTGCTGTCGAACGAGGCGTCTCATCCAGCGCAACCGCTAACCTCCCAAAACCCGCTGATGATACCATCCAGCACACCACGGGTGGAAGATGCTCCCAAACATCCCTAAGCCCCGTCGTCCCACGGGAACGCATGTTCTTCAAAGAAATATCCGACTGGCGAAAGGAAAAATTCAGTCAAAGGTCAAAAAAAGGAAAAATCACCCAAAAAGGAAAAGAATGCCAAAGGTCAGGTTACTTACATAACCACCGGGAATCACTCTCGAAGAGTGATGACGCGATGGCTCCTGCAGCAAGGTCCACTCATCCGCAACCGGCTCGAATGCATCAAAGGCATTTCCATTCCCCAAAGCAAGGGGCACCCTGTCCCTCCAATCCACATTCACCTAGTCATTAACGGTCAACCACTCCCGGTGGACAGTAGTGCTCACAAAAGGGGGAATTTCTTGAAGATCGCAATGCTAGAACGATTCGCATAGAGGAATCACAGAATGAGAGAAGGCAGGAAGCTATGAAAAATGGGGGGAATTCGCCCCCTTTATATAGGAGGCTAAACGCCATGCCGATCGGCAACCCACCTCACCATACCGATCGGCACTGTCTCCTCACCTTATCGAGGTAGCCCAAAATTCCACGCCACTGCCGAATGGCACCTCTTAGTCTATGCCGACCGACACCCCCTTAAAATTTCGTGCAAAAATTCCCAGAAAATACCAGAAAGCCTCGAAAAATCCCCGAAAAATTCCTAAAAATCCCAGGAAAGATTTAGAACATTTTCGTCAAGGAAATTTCGCACTCCTTGGGCGACAAACCGTTTTCCCCAAAGGAGCCCTCAAAATCCAAGCGATTGACCTCTCGGGCAAGGCGCCTGAACCACCGAATCACCTCCTCATCAGACTTTACAACCATCGGCTATCCGGTGCGGTACAATATCATATGGTATTTTTCCCAGCAGAAATCAAAAGAACCACTCGCCCCGAGCAATCTCTCCCAAAGGAAAATCGAAATTTTCCCCTGCCCATTCATCATTCCCTAGCGGAATCTCAGATCCAAATTCTTATTCCTAGCGGAACCCCTCTTCCCCTGCGGAATCGTCAAAAACTAAGTGAAATCTCCTCCCGGAAAAGCTCCGAAAAATCCCTAAGGATCACCTGATCACTTCCCCAGTGGAATTCTCTTACAGTACCCAAAATAGGTTGTTCTCCCCTGCGAGGTCTCCTAAAAAGCTTCCCTCAGCTAGCAGCTCCCTAGCTCAAATTGGAATCACAAAGCTCTTTCTCCAGTAGAATCAAAATACAATCTTTATCTACTCTTGGGTTAGCATTGTCCCCGATCTTGGATCGTCACCTTAGTTAGGTCAGAATTGACCTCGGTCCTCGATCGTCACTACTCTTGGGTCAAAATTGGCCCCGGTCTTGGATCTTCACCTTAGTTAGGTCAGAATTGTCCTCGGTCCTCGGTCGTCACAACTCTTGGGTCAGAATTGGCCCCAGTCTTGGATCGTCACCATAGTTAGGTCAGAATTGACCTCGGTCCTCGATCGTCACTACTCTTAGGTCAGAATTGGCCCCGGTCTTGGATTGTCACCTTAGTTAGGTCAGAATTGACCTAGGTCCTCGGTCGTCACCACTCTTGGGTCAGAAATGGCCTCGATCTTGGATCGTCACCTTAGTTAGGTCAGAATTGACCTCAGTCCTCGGTCGTCACAAATCTTGAGTAAGAATTGGCCCCGGTCTTGGATTGTCATCTTAGTTAGGTCAGAATTAACCTCGGTCCTCGGTCGTCACTGCTCTTGGGTCAGAATTGGCCCCGGTCTTGGATCGTCACCTTAGTTAGGTCAGAATTGACCTCGGTCCTCGGTCGTCACCACTCTTGGGTCAAAAATGGCCCCGATCTTGGATCGTCACCTTAGTTGGGTCAGAATTGACCTCGGTCCTCGGTCGTCACCACTCTTGGGTCAGAATTGGCCCCAGTTTTTGATCGTCACCTTAGTTAGGTCAGCATTGACCTCAGTCCTTGGTCGTCACCACTCTTAGGTCAGAATTAGACCCGGTCTTGGATCATCACCTTAGTTAGGTGTGACAACCCGCTCCAAATAATAACGGGTGGCCAGCCCTATACTACATAAATCAGGTATCTCAGATGGTACAGTCTCAACATCAACAACTAAACACTATAATATAAGGCTAACTACCCGAAATCATAAAGTGCGAATTGCCAAAAATTTTAAACTTTTATTTTTAACAACAACCACAAAACCCATTATGCACACAACCAACAATATACATCTAACTATGATGTGAAATGTGCATGCTCCAATAATAAAAGAGTACAATACATTGTACAACAAAATCTCAACAATGAAATACCCGAATATGCTGTCGGGAAACAGACAATATAATAATCTGATAAATAAAATATGAAAGTGTTAATCTACAACACTTGAATACTAACTCAATACAACTGAATCCTAATCTAGATGTACAATAGATAGAAATCGACTAAAGCAAAGTGCCGCAACAGTCCGCAACTGCCACAGCTCCACAAATCAAGAATGGATGAATATCAAAGGCGTCCTTGCGGAGGAACACCTGAAGTAATACAATATATACATGGAGGAGGAAAATATAAACGGGTCAGAACCCGAGTTTGAAAAATAGTTTATAACAAGTGTATTAAAATGCATAATAATTATAAATGCATTATTACATGATTTAGCTGGAATTGAACACTCCACCAAAATTCAACTCACCTCTCATCTAAAGCGCGCACTAAGCGTATGCACGTGTCTCCAAAAGGATGTTCGATTCTAATTTAGGTAAGAGGATTCTAACTTAAACCCAAAAGAAGTATTTAAGTGAAACCGTCTAACCTATGTCCCAATTATACATTTATTTCTAAACTTTAAGATATATACATTATCTTTAATGCAATTGTTATAGTTATCTTTATAATGTTCATTTGTTGAACATATAAAGTTACATGATCCAATCATGTCCACATCATCAACATACACCATCAATCTCAATTACTAGAATTTATATTCTAGTGATACCCATATGGGGCATGAAACCATATATATAATTATTATAGATGAGTTATTAGCATCAAGAGTTAAGGACTAAACTCCTCCCGATTCTCAACACGGTACTGCGTTTCGTGCGTGGGACGTCTCGCCGAAGCAAAATCCAAACAAGGAACCCCCCCTTACACTACTCCTGACACTGTCGATTGTCGGGATAGGTGATATATGTATATAATATAATTATGAGCATTAAGGACTAAACTTATCCCCAAGTTCCAACATTACACTGCGGTTCGTGCGTGGGACGTCTCGTCGAAGTGAAATCCAAACAAGGAACCCCCCGATACACTAATCCTGGAAATGTGGGTCATTGAGGTCCATTATGCCCTTGACACCCAAATACAAACACAAGCAATAATAACCATCCAACCGAGCTATAACTCGAAGGACACAGGCTCACATGCTATCATCTTCCAGCAGCCCATATATGTAGCAAACTGGGGCCACCTGGTGGGGTTCAACGACACCCACCTCGTGATCAACTCACGCACACGACGTCCGGGAAGCGGTCATAGCTCTTAACCGGCAGGTGAGAGCGACACATATCCACGACCTCTCACCCCGAAAATAATAAATATATATATATATGTCATATGATGACCACCATGGACGACTATGACCTGGGGAATATCCACATCCTGCTTTTCGAGTCAGGATGCTCACCCACTACGCACGAAACTTCCCAATGATAGCAAGGAGAGGGTATGCCTAACATGTATATACGCCATCATATAATGTATACATACATCCCACATAATAAAGATATACCATTTATATAAGGTATACCTGCAACAATATATTCATTTTCATTATACGCTCTTAGGCGCAATTGAATTTGTGTCAATGTTTAGTTTTAGTATATATCTCTCCTGATACACTAATCGGTAAAACTCACACATCTTCCCCACTTAGTATACACCGTAATTTCTAATCGATATTCCTCAAATTTAGTCTATATGACTCCAATAATTTCTTATAAGGGAAACTCACTAAAAGTCTCCAAAACATACTCCAAATATCTCCTATAGAGATCCCCAATCGATAACTTCAAACAAAATGGGATAGATTTCTCTTTAGAAAATAGTCCATCCAAAAGCCCTGTTTCCGAATCGATTCGGGCCTATTCCGAATCGGTTCGGCCCAACGAATCGATTCGGCCAGGAAGGCGAATCGATTCGGGTCATCAGACCTGGGACTCTGTCTCAGGACGAATCGATTCGGCTGGGGTCCGAATCGATTCGGTCACTCAGACCTGGGCACCTGCATATTTCCGAATCGATTCGGCTAGGGGGCCGAATCGATTCGGCCCTGCTGAACCTCGAAAATGGCTACTTTTTAAGTAAGCCAAAAATCCCAAAATTCATTTAAATTATAACTCGGATTTTTTTATTTCTACGAACCCAAAGTTTTCCCATCTCCTCGAGTTCTTTAGATGTGCTAACACCCTTTTTGGGAATCCACTAATATTTATCTCCAAATAATTTTAACCATAATTTCTGACTAACAAGTTCGATCTTGGATAGCTTTTCGTAGAAAAATCATTAAAAATCCAAAAAAAATCAGAAAAATACCCAGTTGGTGCTCACGCGACCGTATCGAAAAGATATACAATTTTTATTTTTTGACTAAAAGCCGAATCGATTCGCATCATGGCCGAATCGATTCGGAAGTGACGCTGAATCACTATTCATCATCTTCTCCAAAATTCCAAAATTCATTATAATCATTTTCTCTTCATTTCTCTTCAACCCAATCACATATATATCATCAATATTCATCCTAGAATACATATAAACTAATTTCTAACCTAGAAATCATTTATACAACACAAATCTAAAGTTTTCCCAAAAAGTTAGGTTTTATCAAACTAAACCTAAAACCCATAAATTTCATCCACAAATCATGCAATAAATGGTGCACAATAATTATTTAGCAAGTTTAATCACTTGCCTCGGGTTCGTAGGGTTTGAATCCGCCTCTAGATCACGAAATGGCCAGAAATCCTCCACTTTCTCTCTCTTTTTCTCCTTCCTTTCTTCTTCTTCTTTCTTCTTCTCTCTTTCTTTCTTTCTTTTTCTCTTTCTCTCTTAAGTGAGAATGATTCTCACGTGGATTTTAAGCCAAATTTCCCAAGGTACACATCTTTAAATGATAATACACACTTTAAATGACTCGGTAACTTTAATTCGAGTCAAACGGTCCTAAATTATTTCGGAACCTAAATAGACCTCAAGTACAGTCATTTAGACTTTCTCGACCCTTCCGGAAACGATGGTACCCTCAGAATTTCCATTCGACAGACTTTCTAACAACTCTAAATTTTGACCTCAATTGCCAATTTTAATTATCCTCCAATAAAATATTATTTACTTCTCCCAAAATAAAATAATCACTGTTCCGAAAGTCTTGGGTTGTTACAAAGTTCCCCACTTACAAGAATTTCGTCCTCGAAATTCAGCTAAGCCTAATTCTCCCAAAGCTCAACTATTTCTAATTTACCCATCAACTAATCTTATCTCCAAACTTCTAACCTCCCACGGCGAATTTATTTAATTTATTTTATTTTTAAGTAGATTATGAATTAAACAAAACCAATTTCCACAATAAGGGCGCCCATACACCCTTTAAATTTGAGATTTGTGCTCATAGCAATCATAATGAGGCTTTATTTGCCTCCAAAGTTCCACAATTACAACAATATAAATAATACTAAAATTTTAATAGAACATAATTTGAATGGTCCAAAGAAATAACTCCTCTCGATTCCTGACAATCGCCACTTTCGTGCGGGGGACGTCTCGCAAAAGTGAAATCCAAACAAGGAACCCTCCCAATACACTACTGTGTGGCAATGTCGGGGATTGAGAGTTTGTTAAATCCAGACTAGAGTTTGAAAAAAAAATTATTTTATGAAAATCATTTTGAAAGGGCTCGAAGACCGATAAAAGTTTTATATTGAAAATAGTTTATTTTGAAAACAGTTTATATATAATCTAATATAAATTGCCTTATGTCGAACACAAGGTCTTTTAAATCATCATATGCATAACATATAGCTCACAAATATTATCATAAGCAGGAGCTAAAATTTTACCTGCGTCCCATCAAACCACAATCACTTCAAACATAAACAACGTCTTACATCATCTCAATATACTGCCATATATAAGGCAATTCCATATATGGAATACAACAATTGTAATAGTCTATCATGACTATATAAAATAAGTAGCTTTTATCATTTCTACTCATCACCAAAACCATTCTTACATTAACTACGAGGTTTAAAGCTATTTTTAGCACCTTGCAAAATCATCTTACCTTTTTACAAAATAGTAAAATAAGAGCCTATCTTGCTCAAAATTCCCCTTTAGGGTCATTACGTACCATACATAAACAAAAAAAGGGCTATAGCACTACCCAATCCATATATATCTCCCATACGATATTCCAAAACATCATATAGTAAAAATCCTATTAATAAAGGAAAAATTACTTACAACATCCATCGTTAGTCCGATTGCCCATCCTCATCAATGGGCTCCCAAACATAGTCTCCCAGTCTAAAGCGACCTCGAATCTGTTGTAGGGGTTTCACTTCCAAAATTTCATCGAATTGCGGTCCTTTACCTCTTTTAGGACAATCTCTCTTTTTATGACCTATTTCTTTACAAAAGAAACACTTACCCACAACCCCTTTCTGCCCACTCGCATTACTGGCACTCTCTTTGCCAAACTTACCTGATGAACTCGAATCTCCAAAGTTCTTACTCTTTTGAGAACGAAAACGATATTCATGACACTTTAATAGTGCTGCATTCACAACCTCGACGAAGGTCATTAACTTAGGACTTTCTAACAAATGTAGTTGGATTTTCCAATCTAAACCTCGAACAAACTTCGATATACATTTCTCTTCCGTATTTACCTCATTAGGTACTAATCTCGCCCATAGAGAAAAATCTTCTTCATATTCTGCCACAGTTCTATTTCCTTGAAAAATAATCCCCATATCCTGAGTAGGGGAAATCAAATACCTTCAATCAAAAAGTTCCCAAAATTCTTTTATTGGTAAAGTATCCCTCTGTTCAGATGTGGTGACAGACTCCCACCATTGAAGAGCTGCACCCGATAACCTAAAGGTGACTAAAAATTGTTTCTGCACCTCACTACACTCAACCATATGAAGATGCCTCTGTATAATATTTTTCCATTGACTTGCAACCATTGCATCAACTCCCCCTGCAAACTCGGGAGGATGCCCCTTACTAAAATATTCTTTCACTCTCTCCCATAAAGACAATCCAAAATGGGGTGGGGCTGCTCGAGCGGCAGATTGCTGAGCCATCGTAGAAACGGCAGCAGTGACCGCTTGTGCCACAATATTGGCAACATCATCCGTAGTCATGTTCCTTTGAGGCATTTGGGGTTGCCCTTTGTTTGCCCTGACTGAACGACCTCCCTTCGGTGGCATCTGAAACAAGAACAATTGTATCAGAACGCCTTTCAAATCTTTTCAAATCACAGAAAGATATGGACGTATGAATGTAACCGTCCTAGCAATAAGGCTCTATATCAAGAACGCTTACGGAAGATCGTAGTAACGCACACAGATCCTAAAGACACTAGAACCTGATGCTCTGATACCACCTGTGATAACCCGCTCCAAATAATAACGGGTGGCCAGCCCTATACTACATAAATCAGGTATCTCAGATGGTACAGTCTCAACATCAACAACTAAACACTATAATATAAGGCTAACTACCCGAAATCATAAAGTGCAAATTGCCAAAAATTTAAAACTTTTATTTTTAACAACAACCACAAAACCCATTATGCACACAACCAACAATATACATCTAACTATGATGTGAAATGTGCATGCTCCAATAATAAAAGAGTACAATACATTGTACAACAAAATCTCAACAATGAAATACCCGAATATGCTGTCGGGAAACAGACAATACAATAATCTGATAAATAAAATATGAAAGTGTTAATCTACAACACTTGAATACTAACTCAATACAACTGAATCCTAATCTAGATGTACAATAGATAGAAATCGACTAAAGCAAAGTGCCGCAACAGTCCGCAACTGCCACAGCTCCACAAATCCTGAATGGATGAATATCAAAGGCGTCCTTGCGGAGGAACACCTGAAGTAATACAATATATACATGGAGGAGGAAAATATAAACGGGTCAGAACCCGAGTTTGAAAAACAGTTTATAGCAAGTGTATTAAAATGCATAATAATTATAAATGCATTATTACATGATTTAGCTGGAATCGAACACTCCACCAAAATTCAACTCACCTCTCATCTAAAGCGCGCACTAAGCGTATGCACGTGTCTCCAAAAGGATGTTCAATTATAATTTAGGTAAGAGGATTCTAACTTAAACCCAAAAGAAGTATTTAAGTGAAACCGTCTAACCTATGTCCCAATTCTACATTTATTTCTAAACTTTAAGATATATACATTATCTTTAATGCAATTGTTATAGTTATCTTTATAATGTTCATTTGTTGAACATATAAAGTTACATGATCCAATCATGTCCACATCATCAACATACACCATCAATCTCAATTACTAGAATTTATATTCTAGTGATACCCATATAGGGCATGAAACCATATATATAATTATTATAGATGAGTTATTAGCATCAAGAGTTAAGGACTAAACTCCTCCCGATTCTCAACACGGTACTGCATTTCGTGCGTGGGACGTCTCACCGAAGCAAAATCCAAACAAGGAACCCCCTCGTTACACTACTCCTGGCACTGTCGATTGTCGGGATAGGTGATATATGTATATAATATAATTATGAGCATTAAGGACTAAACTTATCCCCAAGTTCCAACATTACACTGCGGTTCGTGCGTGGGACGTCTTGCCGAAGCGAAATCCAAACAAGGAACCCCCCCGATACACTAATCCTGGCAATGTGGGTCATTGAGGTCCATTATGCCCTTGACACCCAAATACAAACACAAGCAATAATAACCATCCAACCGAGCTATAACTTGAAGTATGCAGGCTCACATGCTATCATCTTCCAGCAGCCCATATACGTAGCAAACTGGGGCCACCTGGTGGGGTTCAACGACACCCACCTCGTGATCAAATCACGCACACGACGTCCGGGAAGCGGTCATAGCTCCTAACCGGCAGGTGAGAGCGACACATACCCACGACCTCTCACCCCCAAAATAATAAATATATATATGTCATATGATGACCACCATGGACGACTATGACCTGGGGAATATCCACATCCTGCTTTTCGAGTCAGGATGCTCACCCACTACGCACGAAACTTCCCAATGATAGCAAGGAGAGGGTATGCCTAACATGTATATACGCCATCATATAAGGTATACATACATCCCACATAATAAAGATATACCATTTATATAAGGTATACCTGCAACAATATATTCATTTTCATTATACGCTCTTAGGCGCAATTGAATTTGTGTCATTGTTTAGTTTTAGTATATCTCTCTCCTGATACACTAATCGGTAAAACTCACACATCTTCCCCACTTAGTATACACCATAATTTCTAATCGATATTCCTCAAATTTAGTCTATATGACTCCAATAATTTCTTATAAGGGAAACTCACTAAAAGTCTCCAAAACATACTCCAAATATCTCCTATAGAGATCCCCAATCGATAACCTCAAACAAAATGGGATAGATTTCTCTTTTGAAAATAGTCCTGCCAAAAGCCCTGTTTCCGAATCGATTCGGGCCTATTCCGAATCGGTTCGGCCCAACGAATCGATTCGGCCAGGAAGGCGAATCGATTCGGGTCATCAGACCTGGGACTCTATCTCAGGACGAATCGATTCGGCTGGGGTCCGAATCGATTCGGTCACTCAGACCTGGGCACCTGAATATTTCCGAATCGATTCGGCTAGGGGGCCGAATCGATTCGGCCCTGCTGAACCTCGAAAATGGCTACTTTTTAAGTAAGCCAAAAATCCCAAAATTCATTTAAATTATAACTCGGATTTTTTTATTTCTACGAACCCAAAGTTTTTCCATATCCTCGAGTTCTTTAGATGTGCTAACACCCTTTTTGGGAATCCACTAATATTTATCTCCAAATAATTTTAACCATAATTTCTGACTAACAATTTCGATCTTGGATAGCTTTTCGTAAAAAAATCATTAAAAATCCAAAAAAATCAGAAAAATACCCAGTTGGCGCTCACGCGACCGTATCGAAAAGATATACAATTTTTATTTTTTGACCAAAAGCCGAATCGATTCGCATCATGACCGAATCGATTCGGAAGTGACGCTGAATTACTATTCATCATCTTCTCCAAAATTCCAAAATTCATTTTAATAATTTTCTCTTCATTTCTCTTCAACCCAATCACATATATATCATCAATATTCATCCTAGAATACATATAAACTAATTTCTAACCTAGAAATCATTTATACACCACAAATCTAAAGTTTTCCCAAAAAGTTAGGTTTTATCAAACTAAACCTAAAACCCATAAATTTCATCCATAAATCATGCAATAAATGGTACACAACAATTATTTAGCAAGTTTAATCACTTGCCTCGGGTTCGTAGGGTCTGAATCCGCCTCTAGATCGCGAAATGGCCGAAAATCCTCCACTTTCTCTCTCTTTTTCTCCTTCCTTTCTTCTTCTTTCTTCTTCTCTCTTTCTTTCTTTCTTTTTCTCTTTCTCTCTTAAGTGAGAATGATTCTCACGTTGCTTTTAAGCCTAATTTCCCAAGGTACACATCTTTAAATGATAATACACACTTTAAATGACTCGGTAACTTTAATTCGAGTTAAACGGTCCTAAATTATTTCGGAACCTAAATAGACCTCAAGTACAGTCATTTCGACTTTCTCGACCCTTCCGGAAACGATGGTACCCTCAGAATTTCCATTCGACACACTTTCTAACAACTCTAAATTTTGACCTCAATTGCCAATTTTAATTATCCTCCAATAAAATATTATTTACTTCTCCCAAAATAAAATAATCACTGTTCCGAAAGTCTTGGGTTGTTACAAACTTCCCCACTTACAAGAATTTCATCCTCGAAATTCATCTAAGCCTAATTCTCCCAAAGCTCAACTATTTCTAATCTACCCATCAACTAATCTTATCTCCAAACTTCTAACCTCCCACGGCGAATTTATTTAATTTATTTTATTTTTAAGTAGATTATGAATTAAACAAAACCAATTTCCACAACAAGGGCGCCCATACACCCTTTAAATTTGAGATTTGTGCTCATAGAAATCATAATGAGGCTTTATTTTCCTCCAAAGTTCCACAATTACAACAATATAAATAATACTAAAATTTTAATAGAACAAAAATTTGAATGGTCCAAAGAAATAACTCCTCTCAATTCTTGACAATCGCCACTTTCGTGCGGGGGACGTCTCGCAAAAGCGAAATCCAAACAAGGAACCCTCCCAATACACTACTGTGTGGCAATGTCGGGGATTGAGAGTTTGTTAAATCCAGACTAGAGTTTGAAAAAAAAATTATTTTATGAAAATCATTTTGAAAGGGCTCGAAGGCCGATAAAAGTTTTATATTGAAAATAGTTTATTTTGAAAACAGTTTATATATAATCTAATATAAAATGCCTTATGTCGAACACAAGGTCTTTTAAATCATCATATGCATAACATATAGCTCACAAATATTATCATAAGCAGGAGCTAAAATTTTACCTGCGTCCCATCAAACCACAATCACTTCAAACATAAACAACGTCTTACATCATCTCAATATACTGCCATATATAAGGCAATTCCATATCTGGAATACAACAATTGTAATAGTCTATCATGACTATATAAAAGAAGTAGCTTTTATCATTTCTACTCATCACCAAAACCATTCTTACATTAACTACAAGGTTTAAAGCTATTTTTAGCACCTTGCAAAATCATCTTACCTTTTTACAAAATAGTAAAATAAGAGCCTATCTTGCTCAAAATTCCCCTTTAGGGTCATTACGTACCATACATAAACAAAAAAAGGGCTATAGCACTACCCAATCCATATATATCTCCCATACGATATTCCAAAACTTCATATAGTAATAATCCTATTAATAAAGGAAAAATTACTTTCAACATCCATCTTTAGTCCGATTGCCCATCCTCATCAATGGGCTCCCAAACATAGTCCCCCAGTCTAAAGCGACCTCGAATCTGTTGTAGGGGTTTCACTTCCAAAATTTCATCGAATTGCGGTCCTTTACCTCTTTTAGGACAATCTCTCTTTTTATGACCTATTTCTTTACAAAAGAAACACTTACCCACAAACCCTTTCTGCCCACTCGCATTACTGGCACTCTCTTTGCCAAACTTACCTGATGAACTCGAATCTCCAAAGTTCTTACTCTTTTGAGAACGAAAACGATATTCATGACACTTTAATAGTGCTGCATTCACAACCTCGACGAAGGTCATTAACTTAGGACTTTCTAACAAATGTAGTTGGATTTTCCAATCTAAACCTCGAACAAACTTCGATATACGTTTCTCTTCCGTATTTACCTCATTAGGTACTAATCTCGCCCATAGAGAAAAATCTTCTTCATATTCTGCCACAGTTCTATTTCCTTGAAAAATAATCCCCATATCCTGAGTAGGGGAAAGCAAATACCTTAGATCAAAAAGTTCCCAAAATTCTTTTATAGGTAAAGTATCCCTCTGTTCAGATGTGGTGACAGACTCCCACCATTGAAGAGCTGCACCCGATAACCTAAAGGTGACTAAAAATTGTTTCTGCGCCTCACTACACTCAAGCATACGAAGATGCCTCTGTATAATATTTTTCCTTTGACTTGCAACCATTGCATCAACTCCCCCTGCAAACTCGGGAGGATGCCCCTTACTAAAATCTTCTTTCACTCTCTCCCATAAAGACAATCCAAAATGGGATGGGGCTGCTCGAGCGGCAGATTGCTGAGCCATCGTAGAAACGGCAGCAGTGACCGCTTGTGCCACAATATTGGCAACATCATCCGTAGTCATGTTCCTTTGAGGCATTTGGGGTTTCCCTTTGTTTGCCCTGACTGAACAACCTCCCTTCGGTGGCATCTGAAATAAGAACAATTATATCATAACGCCTTTCAAATCTTTTCGAATCACAGAAAGATATGGACGTATGAATGTAACCATCCTAGCAATAAGGCTCTATATCAAGAACGCTTACGGAAGATCGTAGTAACGCACACAGATCCTAAAGACACTAGAACCTGATGCTCTGATACCACCTGTGACAACCCGCTCCAAATAATAACGGGTGGCCAGCCCTATACTACATAAATCAGGTATCTCAGATGGTACAGTCTCAACATCAACAACTAAACACTATAATATAAGGCTAACTACCCGAAATCATAAAGTGCGAATTGCCAAAAATTTAAACCTTTTATTTTTAACAACAACCACAAAACCCATTATGCACACAACCAATAATATACATCTAACTATGATGTGAAATGTGCATGCTCCAATAATAAAAGAGTACAATACATTGTACAACAAAATCTCAACAATGAAATACCCGAATATGCTGTCGGGAAACAGACAATACAATAATCTGATAAATAAAATATGAAAGTGTTAATCTACAACACTTGAATACTAACTCAATACAACTGAATCCTAATCTAGATGTACAATAGATATAAATCGACTAAAGCAAAGTGCCGCAACAGTCCGCAACTGCCACAGCTCCACAAATCCTGAATGGATGAATATCAAAGGCGTCCTTGCGGAGGAACACCTGAAGTAATACAATATATACATGGAGGAGGAAAATATAAACGGGTCAGAACCCGAGTTTGAAAAACAGTTTATAGCAAGTGTATTAAAATGCATAATAATTATAAATGCATTATTACATGATTTAACTGGAATCGAACACTCCACCAAAATTAAACTCACCTCTCATCTAAAGCGCGCACTAAGCGTATGCACGTGTCTCCAAAAGGATGTTCGATTATAATTTAGGTAAGAGAATTCTAACTTAAACCCAAAAGAAGTATGTAAGTGAAACCGTCTAACCTATGTCCCAATTATACATTTATTTCTAAACTTTAAGATATATACATTATCTTTAATGCAATTGTTATAGTTATCTTTATAATGTTCATTTGTTGAACATATAAAGTTACATGATCCAATCATGTCCACATCATCAACATACACCAACAATCTCAATTACTAGAATTTATATTCTAGTGATACCCATATAGGGCATGAAACCATATATATAATTATTATAGATGAGTTATTAGCATCAAGAGTTAAGGACTAAACTCCTCCCGATTCTCAACACGGTACTGCGTTTCTTGCGTGGGACGTCTCGCCGAAGCAAAATCCAAACAAGGAACCCCCCCGTTACACTACTCCTGGCACTGTCGATTGTCGGGATAGGTGATATATGTATATAATATAATTATGAGCATTAAGGACTAAACTTATCCCCAAGTTCCAACATTACACTGCGGTTCGTGCGTGGGACGTCTCGCCGAAGCGAAATCCAAACAAGGAACCCCCCCGATACACTAATCCTGGCAATGTGGGTCATTGAGGTCCATTATGCCCTTGACACCCAAATACAAACACAAGCAATAATAACCATCCAACCGAGCTACAACTCGAAGGACGCTGGCTCACATGCTATCATCTTCCAGCAGCCCATATACGTAGCAAACTGGGGCCACCTGGTGGGGTTCAACGACACCCACCTCGTGATCAACTCACGCAAACGACGTCCGGGAAGCGGTCATAGCTCCTAACCGGCAGGTGAGAGCGACACATACCCACGACCTCTCACCCCCAAAATAATAAATATATATATATATATATATATATGTCATATGATGACCACCATGGACGACTATGACCTGGGTAATATCCACATCCTGCTTTTCGAGTCAGGATGCTCACCCACTACGCACGAAACTTCCCAATGATAGCAAGGAGAGGGTATGCCTAACATGTATATACGCCATCTTATAAGGTATACATACATCCCACATAATAAAGATATACCATTTATATAAGGTATACCTGCAACAATATATTCATTTTCATTATACGCTCTTAGGCGCAATTGAATTTGTGTCATTGTTTAGGTTTAGTATATCTCTCTCCTGATACACTAATCGGTAAAACTCACACATCTTCCCCACTTAGTATACACCATAATTTCTAATCGATATTCCTCAAATTTAGTCTATATGACTCCAATAATTTCTTATAAGGGAAACTCACTAAAAGTCTCCAAAACATACTCCAAATATCTCCTATAGAGATCCCCAATCGATAACCTCAAACAAAATGGGATATATTTCTCTTTAGAAAATAGTCCCTCCAAAAGCCCTGTTTCCTAATCGATTCGGGCCTATTTCGAATCGGTTCGGCCCAACGAATCGATTCGGCCAGGAAGGCGAATCGATTCGGGTCATCAGACCTGGGACTCTGTCTCAGGACGAATCGATTCAGCTGGGGTCCGAATCGATTCGGTCACTCAGACCTGGGCACCTGCATATTTCCGAATCGATTCGGCTAGGGGGCCGAATCGATTCGGCCCTGCTGAACCTCGAAAATGGCTACTTTTTAAGTAAGCCAAAAATCCCAAAATTCATTTAAATTATAACTCGGATTTTTTTATTTCTACGAACCCAAAGTTTTCCCATCTCCTTGAGTTCTTTAGATGTGCTAACACCCTTTTTGGGAATCCACTAATATTTACCTCCAAATAATTTTAACCATAATTTCTGACTAACAATTTCGATCTTGGACAGCTTTTCGTAGAAAAATCATTAAAAATCCAAAAAAAATCAGAAAAATAACCAGTTGGCGCTCACGCGACCGCATCGAAAAGATCTACAATTTTTATTTTTTGACCAAAAGCCGAATCGATTCGCATCATGGCCGAATCGATTCGGAAGTGACGCTGAATTACTATTCATCATCTTCCCCAAAATTCCAAAATTCATTTTAATAATTTTCTCTTCATTTCTCTTCAACCCAATCACATATATATCATCAATATTCATCCTAGAATACATATAAACTAATTTCTAACCTAGAAATCATTTATACACCACAAATCTAAAGTTTCCCCAAAAAGTTAGGTTTTATCGAACTAAACCTAAAACCCATAAATTTCATCCACAAATCATGCAATAAATGGTACACAATAATTATTTAGCAAGTTTAATCACTTGCCTCGGGTTCATAGGGTCTGAATCCGCCTCTAGATCGCGAAATGGCCGGAAATCCTCCACTTTCTCTCTCTTTTTCTCCTTCCTTTCTTCTTCTTTCTTCTTCTCTCTTTCTTTATTTCTTTTTCTCTTTCTCTCTTAAGTGAGAATGATTCTCACGTGGATTTTAAGCCTAATTTCCCAAGGTACACATCTTTAAATGATAATACACACCTTAAATGACTCGGTAACTTTAATTCGAGTCAAACGGTCCTAAATTATTTCGGAACCTAAATAGACCTCAAGTACAGTCATTTCGACTTTCTCGACCCTTCCGGAAACGATGGTACCCTCAGAATTTCCATTCGACACACTTTCTAACAACTCTAAATTTTGACCTCAATTGCCAATTTTAATTATCCTCCAATAAAATATTATTTGTTTCTCCCAAAATAAAATAATCACTGTTCCGAAAGTCTTGGGTTGTTACATTAGGCTAGAATTGACCTCGGTCCTCGGTTGTCACCACTCTTGGGTCAGAATTGACCCCGGTCTTGGATCGTCACCTGAATTAGGTCAGAATTGACCTCGGTCCTCGATCGTCACCACTGTTAGGTCAGAACTGACCTCGACCCTCTGAATTGGTCATCCTCATCTCCTTAGGTCCTTAGAACTGACCTCGATCCTCTGAATTAATCATCCCCAGCATACTTCTTAGGTCCTCAGAATCGACCTCGACCCCCTGAATCGGTCATACTCCCTCAAAAGCATCATGCGGGGTCTAATCGACGACTATCATTTGTTCCAAACCCACCCATCGAGGGGATCTGTAGACACCCCATGATGTTACCCCTTAACTCTCCTTAGGTCCCTAGTACCTCCCTTCATCACTATAAACCTAGGTCACGTCCCGAGTACTGACCTGGAAGCCATCGGGCACCCCCCGGCTCAGTTTGACCCAAATGTCAAACTCCTCATCTCGACCGAGACTTAATGAATCTTCGAAGGGTGCTGAATACCCTTTCCAACGATCCACCCCGTGCGCGATTCCGACTTACCATGCGGACGAACGCGCCATTTGCGTCCGAAACTTGACCTAGAGGCCATCGGGCGCTCCGGGGCTCTATTTGACCTACGTCAACTCTTCATCTCGATCGAGGCTGAATGAATCTTCGAAGGGGACTAAATACCCTTTCCAATGGTCCATCCCGTGCATAATTCTTACTTTCCATGCGGACGAACGATCCTTTTGACTTTGAGAAGCCATCGAGCGTTTCCCGGGCCCGGTTAACCAAAGTCAACTCTCCAAACTGGGTCAAACTCTTTGGAATGTCGAAGTACATCTCCTAACCTTTCCAAAGGTATGCCCCATGCGCAATTCAGACTTACCATGCGGACGAACGCGCTATTTGCGTCCACGCGATTCCCCGTCCAATTCACCGATAAACGCTTCCGAGCCACATTTGACCCAAAGTCAACTCTTGAACTCTAGAGAAGTCCAAAGGACTTTCGGAGGTCTATGAAATACCTTTCTAACGGTATGCCCCATGCATGATTCTGACCAACTGTTTGCCATCGGTGGCTAATTTTCCGAAAAAGCCTGAGGTGCACTGCCAAATGGCAGGTCCTAGATCCTGCCTATCGGCACTTGCCGATAAGCAGTGCCATGATCGGGCCGATCGGCAGTCCCCTGGGGTTATAAAAGGATGCCTTGGCCTCATTTATAGCGAGATCCCAGATCTGATAGAAATCTCTCTAAACGAATCTCAGAAATCTCTCTCGAAGGCAGCGTGATTTCAACTTCCAAATCCCTCTTTTACCTTCACTTTTCATCATCCTTTTCATCAAACTTTGTGAATTAACCACTCTCCATCATCATCCAAGCTCAAGGGATGCTCTCCAACATTTAAGATCAAGCTCAAGATCTTCAAGAAGGTTCAACTTTCTCAAACTCTCTCTCTTAAACTCTCTTAAATTCCCAATAACTTGTTTTCTTACTTAGCACTTTTATAATCTCATCTCACACATCCTAATATACTTTTTATTTAGTATTATTGCACATCTCTTATTTTCATATAAATAAAAACCCCAAAACAAGAAAAAGAGGGTTTGTTCATAAATTCCAAGTAGGGATTCTCACACTTTTTCCACATTTTTCTCACAACTAAAACACCTTTTCTACACACACACACACTTATAAATAAGAGATCCCACATTTGGATTTATGGGATAAACCCCACCCCTTTGCTTTGTATGCGAACTACGTGGACTTTGATGTCTTTATAGGCTACGTAGGCGTCTCGGGGTAAAACCCGAGACCGAGTCCTTTCTCTCACTTTTTTTCTCATTTCCTATTTTCTCTAAATCCAATTTTCTTATATTATATATATCCTTAGTCTTAGTGACACATTACTCCATGTGCGTTATCGTTCCTTTATAGCGATCAACTTAGAGGTAACTGCGTAAATCTTATTTATCTAATATTACTTTTATAATCTTCCTATGGATGACTCGCTTTATCTTGTCCATGATACAAGTCGAGGATTCCTACCTCCATTCTATATATATACACACGCACACATCTCACGGGGGGAAACATAAAGGAAAATAGCAAATATCCATGAGAGACCGAAAGGGCGGAATGGGTGCCTAACACCTTCCCATTTTGTAACTAAGCCTCCGAACCCTTTTCGAATCATTTTAGTTTCGCACGCACCAGTATGTCTTTGGATGCCATCCTTCGGGGTGGATTCCTCTTTTTCTTTTGTCTGTTTTGAGTAAAATAGACTGACGACTCTGAATCTCTCTACATTTTTCACACCTCACAAAATCGCTGCCGGCCGAAGTGCTCTCCCGAGAGGGGATGCACGGGACCCAAAGGATTCCTCCTCCCTTCGCGGCCGGGATCGGCGGGGATGACCACACTTGGAAATGGTGAATTACCCAAACTAGTAGGCTCGATGAAGCCTAACCTTTGCAAGAGAAACAGAATAAGAACTATGCATATGTGAATGCCAGGAAGTGAAATGGGATGGAGACCTCCCAAGTGCTTCGAAGTGCATCTGAGAATAGAGGAAGCCACCATAGTCCAAACGATAGCACAGAATCCCCTTTGGGGGAAGATAACCCCACTTTGATGAATCCATATCCTCATCACCCAACAATAAAGGATCAAACATGGATGAGAAATGGCAAGTCTTGCATGCATCAAAAAATTTATCATCTTCGCCAAAGATGGGAGCCCGACGATAGAAGTGTAGTTGCTCTTGATGAACAGCATTCAGGGCAGCGGCGCTAGGGACAGCAATGACGCCAAAAGTGGTAGAGGGGGAGCCTGGCTAAGCAGTGGTGGTGGAAACCTTAGAATAACTTGAAGAAGCCATAGTAGAGTGGCGATCAATGGAGCACCTAGGTAAAAAGAGCTAGAAATAAGGAGAGAGGAGCAGAACCACATGTGGAGGCGCAAAAGATGGGAGAGGGAAGAAACTGGGTATAGCGTTGGACAACAGTAGAGGTTTTCGCACAGTTTCTATCTCTATAGAAGACGGGAGCTTGAACAAGAAGAAGGAAAGAGAAGGTTTTGAAAAAAGAGACATTTGAAACCTTTTAAGGAACTCGTCTATTAAG
The DNA here is from genome assembly GCA_949130495.1 of Sambucus nigra. Taxonomy (NCBI): domain Eukaryota; kingdom Viridiplantae; phylum Streptophyta; class Magnoliopsida; order Dipsacales; family Adoxaceae; genus Sambucus; species Sambucus nigra. The sequence continues at coordinate 357,805,097 of OX422213.1, read as the reverse complement.
TTTCCCACCACCACACGTGTAAGACCGCCTATAATCATTTCAAATTAACACATGGCACTTCGGGAGGCGTCTTGACAGTTGAAAAGATAGTGCCACATCATTTATGAAGCGACACATGGGGAATAAAATGGTTGCCTTCTTCAGCAATTTTGAGTTTTAGTGCCAGAATTTCTATCAGACATATCCAATAACTCCCAATGGAGAAGATGTCCCAACGGTTCCAAGAAGCAACGATGTTCCCTCGCCACAAGTCCAAACATTTTTTAAATGGTGACTCGACTACATCAGGGATATTTTCTCCTTTCTCATACATAGCGAAGCGTTACAAGGGAGAATTTCACTTACCAATAATCAGAACGAGAATTTAAGAAGGTTAGCAGGCCTTTCGGGAGAATTTCAAATATTAAAGTTAGAATAGTTGAAGCTCAGTATAAGGAAAAAGTGGTGATGTCCCTTCGTCAAAGCACGAATGAGCCGTAGCGCTTCAATTCAGGTACATCTGGGAGAATTTTACTTTTTCTTGGAGATCTAACGCGATGGTTCTAACGAAGGAAATGATGACAGATTGTTTTTTATTTTACTCACAGAGAAGGTTTGTCAGATTGAGAAGTTTTCGTTCAGACATTTCTTATTCCAATAAAAAATCTCTCCACGAAGGGGCAAATCTAGAAGAGGATTGAAGGTAATCCTGAGATTATGGATAATTCCCCCATTAGCAATAGTTTTTGGGATTAAGAAATCAAGGCAGCTCAGCGTGGTAGCTCAAGCGTGGAAACTCAACGAAGCATCTTAACGTGGTAACTCATACTTTAGCTTGTTGTGCTAGTCATAATGAGTTTTAGTGTGAGGTCAAACAGGACTCGCGAGAGACCAGGCTTGGCAGGGCCTGGGAGAGCTTTCATGCTCTATTGAATGACCTCGCCATGGGAACTTTAGAGGGACTTGGTTTGGAGGATTGAGAAGTGAGGCACCGTTGGGGCTTGTCCGACCATCTTAGATACACCAGGTAAAACACCGAAGTACCCTTACCATGGAACCTCGGGCGGAGATCTTGGAGTTCCATCGGGCGTTGAGTTGTGAGCCAAACAACCCTTTAATTAATGTCACACCCACTATCTGATGTCACTAACCAGCTAGACAATGTCAGACCTGCACTTGAGTAAACCATTATGGTATTTGGGGTTGTCAGACAGTTGGTGAGACACCTCTGTGACAACAACCCCCTGACACACAGTGGTTAGGCAAAAGGCATGTCTTGACATCTAATGTTTATGACATGGAGATAACTAGTGCGTCAGGTATTTAATGTTTGTGACATAAAGTATGAGGGATGTCTTTCACAGGCATTAATGGAGGACTCTCCTCGGGGGTGGTATGGGAGGCTATTTAAGGACCCCAACCACCTCTAAGGAGAGGATGATCTTTTTGAGAGTTCAGAAGTTATTACTAGAGTTAACATACATCACAGAGACTTATTACTAACCAGAGAGTTTTACTCACCCACCATTGTCATTTATTACGAAGCTTTCAACACTTGATAGAGATTCTTAAGGGTGGTTGGTGTGTTTGGCTGCCTGCAAAGGTGTATCTAGGGTACTTACTCCTCTCTCCCTCTAGCTAAGTTACTTCTAATTTCATTACTACCTTCTGAGTTATACACGAGAGATCTGTGAGTTCAAACTGAGCCTATCTACATTGAGTAGTGTTTGTATGTCCTATGGTTAATCAATAATGTTGCTATTTAAATCATCATTACTGTACTAAAAAAGGGGTTACACCTCCATTAATCTAAACTACCCTCTTATATATATATATATATATATATATATATATATATAATAATAATAATTTCTTATTGTCTACACCTTATATATTGTACTCTTATATCCTCTCATTCAAACCAATATTTCCACATTAATATACCGCACATTTAAATCTCGGGCCCTACATCCGCCTTGAGCAGTGCAAATAGTCCTTGTCTTGTTCAGGTAGTTAAGAGGTTTTATTTGGTTATGTAATTTTTCATAGTCTGATTTTGAAAACTCAAACAACTTTTTTCCTTCATCTTAATTACCTAGGGACACGAACTCATCTTTTTGGAGGTTATCACGTCAAACTTGTGACCCATCGACTGATGTAGGGAGATCATAGGGATTTGCACCTGTCCTATCCCTTTCAATCTTTAATAGCCATTTAAAATCTTTATTTATATTAATATATGCAATTTTGTTCATTTATTATATACATACATTTTTTTATATACGTTATTTTTTTATATATATTTAATATATTCGAATTTTTTTATATTTATTTATATAGGTTCTTCGATAACTATATGTACTTATAATAGATATATTCTCCATCTCATGTTCTTAGAACACAATGTTGTTGGTCAGCAAATCAATTTTTTGACGGAAACTATCTTGGGCAGTTAAATGACATTTGAGCATATGTGCTAAAAAAATAATTCAAATTCATTTAAAAAGTGTTATTTAAAATTAGAAAAATTAATCAAAAATATTTTAATATAAAAATATTGTCAAATTGAAATTCTAAAAATTAATTGATGTCGTTTAAACATTACAGAACAAATTAAGATACAAAAACTGAGAGCTATATACAACATCTTTAATATAAATATACACATGAAGATTTGGAGCTCTATTGTATAGAAGCATATACAAATGGTGAGGTGAAGCTTTAAGCTTTTTTATTTTTTACTTTTCTATCTCCATGTACTTTTGTTGAAGTTACAACCAATTTAATATGTATTATACAAATTAATTGTTAGGGAAAAACAATCACCCCTATATGAGGTTAAGCCTTCAACAATCACCTTGTCAACAAATATCTCCAAGGAGTTTTACAAATATATTCCCCACGATGTTAATCCTTCAGGGTGCCATAGTAAGAACTTTTAAAATGGACTTATGTTTTCTTAAAATATTCATAAATATAATTAGTAAAGAAAATATTTATGAATTTTTGAAGAAAAATAATGTAATTGATCTTATTATGACACAATTAGAAGTTTTTATGATGAATATTTCTTGTGTTCAGTAAAAGTAGTTATGAAAAAAAATCAAACATTTCAATATGGTCATCTCCTACCGTCGTTGTTAAAGCATATCTTATGTGGCACTCATTTATCATCCATAGATAATATGTTCGTGGTATTATATTTTGAATTGTTAAAATCAAATTTCCAAAAAAAATAACAAAAGCACCCATTAGCCAACAAAGGGTCGGTACAGATGAAGAAGACTACATCTGACCCAAAAAAATGAAAGAAGAATATGCTGAGACCTGCCTTGGTTTTAATTCCGACTTCGCCGTTACGGAGTCAATACGCTGACGAATTCGATACACCAGTAACATACTCGAAAGACACACTAGGGGTCGTCTTGCATAGGTAGCAGTTTATTTCCATGCTTAACAGACGTCGATATGCTTCCTCGTCCTCGTAAAAAAAAATAGAATAGGTGGTTTACTCAACAAAACCCCTGCCTCCATTTTTCAAAAAATAAAACAAAACACAATTTGAAAATAAACCAATTTCTCAAGATTAAACCCCCAACATCTCCACCATTAAAACCAAACCACACATTATAAAGCTCCAACTCTGTCTAATCTATTTGGGTATTAGAAAAATAATTTTTAGAACAAAACCTAATTTGGAAAATAAAGTGAGATAATAAAGAAATGGTAGGTGCGAACCAAAACTGAAGAGAGATGCTACCTGTAGCAGTATGTGGAAGATATGGTACTTGTACCAAAACTCAAACCAAAATGCAAATCCTAAAATTTCAACTATGAAATATATAAAAAAAAACATATATATAAATGGATGCCTGTATTTTTTCCCATTGAAATGCCTCTTCCATCTAAATCTGATAGAAAATAATCCAACCAAAATAAAGACCCAAGTGGTGGAGACAATAAAGAATATGAGTAAATGCTTTGTATTAAATGCTCTGTATCAAAACAAATCCATTGTAACTTTGAAAGAGAAAATAAAGAATATGATCCAAGTTGTTCCTCTGTTTATGCTGAGAGAGAAGCCATGGAAAATGTGAGTAAATGCTCTGTATGAAAAAAAAAAACAAAGAATATTTCACCTTTTTCCATCGAACCTCCACCCGTCAACCTTATGTTGTGATCTCATTCCACCACAGCATAACCTAAAAATGTTTGGCAATGATCAAAAATAAAATCCCCTCCAAAACGTATACACAAAACATTGAGAAACTATTGTACAATAGATCTAAAGTAACTGTGTTTGGACTTACAAATGAACAAAGAGAGAAATGAAATTTCAGGTAAAGCCTTTGTGAAGATAAAAAGATGCAAAGAGAGAAATTGTCACGATTTGGTCTGGGTAGAGAAAGTGATTAAGTGAGAGGAAAAAGGTGTTTTCAAATTAAAGGAGGAGAGAGAAGAGGTGAAACTTTTGGTAGATTAAAGAACCAATTTTAAGTCATCCTCGAGCCACGCACACAATATCCCATCCATGTGGCACATGATTTATTACATATATAGATACAATTTTTTTTTATATAGGTTTTATCTCCAAAGTTATATGATGTGGAAAAACCCCTCCTCCTTTATTATATAGATTTATTTGTGATAAAATAATTAGATATATTTTAGTTTTTCCATCAACCGATTGGTGCCGTTTGTGGGAAGGTATTTCTAAGCATTTTCACTCATCTATTTACCAAACATTACTAATATCCCTGCGTCAAGTACCAGGAATAATGACATCGCGCTTATTCCTATTGCTCCACCAACTAGCAATGATTTGACTGGAATATTGGCTAGTCTCGTCTATGGACAAGAGGTTATGCCAGATACCATACGACAGTTAATGCACACCCTTCATGTCAAGACACTTTTCCTATCTACTCATGGAAATATGCCACCACCTCCTCCAATAAGAAGTAGACATAGAGATACTTTCTATCGCAAGTTCTTCACTCTAGACATCAAAGCCCTACAATAATCTGTCTTTTACTCTTGAAAGATTGAATGCCTTAGAAAGGATAAGTCGAGCATCTCCCTTTGATTGTTTGGGATCCAGGGGGAATACAAATGTTCACAGGGCATTGTCGAGAACTACTCGATGACTAATCGGTTAATGTGAAGCCTCAACCCAATCTAGATCAGATTCTCGATGAATTTCTCGTACCGAGCAATATTTACAAAAGGAAAGTTCAACACAATTTTAAGGGATAATTACAAAATGAGATGCAGAGAATTTTTCGGGACAATTACAAAACATGCTCAGATCTGGTATAATAGTCTTCCTCGGGGGCAAATTTCTAGTTTCCATCAGCTTGCCAAGCTATTCATTAGTAACTTCTGCTTTGGAGCTAAACTAGTGAAACAAGTAACTCATTTGCTCAGTGTAAGGCAAAAGGTGGGAGAAAGTACTCGATATTACATCACTTGTTTCAACAATGAGAAGTTAGATTTCATTGATTACGAAGAGAAAACTACCATTACATCCCTTATGAGAGGGTTGCTCCCAAGAAGCTCTACTATATACTTGCTCAAGATCGTCCAAAGATGATGATAGGGTTGGCGAAAAAGGCAATCAAAATAATGAATATCGAGGAGGCAATGACAGCTAAGAAAAACTCAGAAGTAAAGGTTGAAGGTAAAACTAATAAAAAGGAGAGCAAAGATCCTAAGGACGATAGGGAATCAAAGCAAAAAGGGAATATGGACCGTCTCAAAAGGTATAATAATTATACTCCCTTAATAATGGTCATTCACCATGTTTTAGAGGAGATAAAACACAACAAGGATGTACATTGGCTTGAAAAGCTAAGAACACCTTTTGCCAAAAGGAACATGTTCGAATATTATGAATTTCACAGGGATCATGGACATACGACAGATCGCTGTGTTGCTCTTCAAAATGAAATTGAAGCACTCATTCGAAGAGGAAATCTAGATAGGTTTGTTGATCGACAGAACAATGGCGGAGCTCGACGAAGGTTAAAGTCTCCATGCAAGCCTAGAGACGAGAAAAAAAGAACTCATGAAGATGACCAAGAGGATAATACTAACATAAATAAGAAGCCTAGACAACCAAAACGTGAGGTTTTAATGCTAAGTTTTTGATCTTTTGATTTTTTAATGATTACAGGTGGAGATACAGGAGGAGGGGATCATGCCACTAAAAGGAAGGCTTACCTCAATGAGGCTCAAGCTTGTTCCTACATCTAGAGGATTAACCTAGAAAAAGAAGATCGACCAAGGAAGGTTAAAAAAGAGAAGTTAGTGATTGGTTTTTCAAAAAATGAGCTCTTAGGGGTTCTATATCCCCATGATGATCCTTTAGTAATCAAAGTCAGAAGGGAAGATATAATTGTCTCCAGAGTGTTGGTTGATAATGGTAGCTCAGCAGATATCATGTTATACCCCTACTTTGACAATTAGAACTTGAAGCTCATCCAATTGGAAGCTTATCATAGGACTCTAATAGGTTTTTCTGGCGAAAAGGTATTTCCTTTAGGGACAATGAAATTAGAGGTGTTGATCAGTATATGGACAGCAAGTTGAATAAATAAGACATGTTTCTTTGTAATGGAAAAAAATGTTCTGTTTGCCTATAATATGATCATGGGAAGAGTATAGTTGAAGAAATTTGAAGTTGTCCCATCTACAGTCCATCAGTATTTGAAGTGCCCGACCAACTTTGGGGTAGGCATGGTAAAAAGTGACCAAAAAATAGCTTGGTAATGCTACTACTCATTTGTCGAGCAAGAAAATTTGGAAGAAATAAAGAGAAAGACCACCACCTAAATAGTGGACACGTCTGAACCTAATAGTGAATCTGAGGTTAAAATCTTAGATCCAAGAGAAGAAACAGAACTGGTTAAAGTTCAAATAGTGGAAGCAACGGAGAACATTATGTTAAATGACGATAAGCCATAACGGACTACTCAGATAGGAACAACACTGGATCCTGTTCTTAAACAAGAGTTGGTGACTTTTCTAAGGCAAAGAAAGAAGGTGTTCGCATGGAGTCACAAAGATATTATTGGGATTGATCCCAACTTTCTCTGCCATGAGGTCAATGTCAGCAAAGATGCCAAGCCTGTGAAGAAAAGGTGTAGGGTGTTCATCCCCAAGAAGAACCAAACTATTCAGGAGGAAGTTGAAAATCTTCAAAAAGCTTCATTAATTTATGATGTGAAATAGCCAGACTGGTTGGCCAACATCGTTATAGCCAAGAAGAAAAATAACTAGTGGAGAATGTGTGTGGATTTCACGAACTTAAACAAGGCACGCCCAAAGGATCATTTCCCTTTGCCACGTATTGATCAACTCATTGATAATACATCGGTACATGAGATGCTAAGTTTCCCAGATGATTACTTTCGTTATAACCATATTAAAATTAAGTCTAAAAATAGGGAAATCACATCTTCTATTACACCCTGATAGAGCCGACAATTTTTGACACGATAACCCGTTTATGGTAATAACCTGAAATGACCCGAACTTAACACGATTAGTTTGTATGGATTTAAAAGTACCCAAAACTTATACTCAAATAAAAATCAAAGTGACCCAAAAATGACACGACTAACCCGAATTGCCACCCCTACTCCCTGAGGAACTTATTGCTATAATGTTATGCCATTTGGCTTGAAAAATATAGGTGTTACTTACCAGGGATTGGTGAATAAAGTCTTTGAGGAGCAAATAGGAAGAAATATGGAAGTATATGTAGATGACATGCTAACAAAAAATAAAAAATCACCCGACCACATTGTCGACCTCAGCCAGACTTTTGACCAACTGGAGAAACACCACATGAAGTTAAATCCGACCAAGTGCATATTTGGTGTGCATAAAGGAATGTTCTTCGAGTATATCATCAACTAGAGGGGAACTGAAGAAAATCTAGACAAAATTAAGCCGTTGATTAGAATGCAGTACCTTAGTTGCAAAAATGATGTACAAAGGCTAACTGGGCGAGTAAAAACCTTGAACAAATTTGTGTCCCGAGATACTGACAAGTGCTTGCCATTCTTTAAAGTGCTTAGAAATATCATTGAATGGAATGACGAATGGGAAAAATATTTTCTATAGTTATAAAAGTATTGGGGATCAACCCCATTACTCTCCTGACAATTTTTGGGAGAAAAATTATACTTGTACTTAGCTGTCTCTAAGTCATCTGTAAGTTTTTCCTTAATCTGAGAAGAAAATGGAGTTCAAGAACTTGTCTATTATATAAGCAAGGCCTTCTGAGGAGGAGAAATCAAATATCCACCCCTGAAGAAGTTAGCATTGTCATTAATTAAGGTTTCCAGATAAATGAAGCCCTATTTTCAAGCCCATACAATTGTGGTGTACACTGATGTGCCTCTTAGGCAAGCCCTGCACAAATCAGAGAAGTCTGGGAGATTGATGTTTTTGGCAGTAGAGGTGGGGGAGTATGATATTGTGTATGAACCAAGGTCTTTCTTAAAAGACAAGGTTGTGGAAGATTTCATTATCTAATTGACTTATCCAGAGGTTCCTGAGCAATAGGGAATTGAGGCAGAGCAAGAACTAGGAAGGGATAGTCCAACAAGGGAAATCACCGAGAAGCCCGCAGTAGAGGGAGGATCGGGGGAAATCATTTATGACCTACCAGAATCTTCCACCAGAGCACACGAGATGTCCAATAAGTATAAGGTAGCGAGGAACAAAGCATTCCATCATGGGATTTTAACATACCAAGCATTTGACAACAATCTTCCTGTATGGAACTTGTATGTTGATGGATCCTCTTGCAAAATCGGAAGTGGAGTATGTATAGTACTCAACACTACTGATGGGATAGATATTGAATATGCATTGCGATTTTAGTTTCATGCCTCAAATAATAAAGCAGAGTACGGAGCTATCATTGTGGGTCTAAGTTTGGCTCAATCGCTGAACGCCGAGCAAGTTGTTGCGCACAGTGATTCTCAATTGTTAGTGAATGAAATACTGAGTTTGTATGGAGCCAAGGGAGAACTAATGACAAGATACTTATCCAAAGCATTGGAAGTTATAACAAAGTTGCTAACTGTTCGGATGAGCAGAATTCCAATATAAAGAATGTTCGTGGTGACGCACTTGCTCGGTTGGCATCAACAACTAGAATTGAACTCCGAAGAACTATTCCCATTGAAATTATAGTTAACAGGAGTATTGATGAAGACTTGAATATTAATTTGATTACAGTATATATGGGGCCATATTGGATGGATCACATCAGAGCTTATATTAAAGAAGAAGTCTTGTCAGCGGACCAAATTGAGGCAAAAAAGTTAAAGTATAAAGTAACAAGATATGTTATGGACAAAGGAGTACTTTACAGGAGAGGATTGACAGCTAGCCTACAATGTTGTGTTCACCTAACAAGAGTGAAAAACTTGATAGAGGAAGTCCATGAAGGGTCTTGTGGAGCTCATATAGTAGGCCGATCATTATTGCAGTGGACTAATGCATATGGATATTATTGGCCAACTATGAGAGCAGATTGCACGACCTTTTTCAGGAAATGTGACAAGTGCTAAAGGTATTCCAACATTCATAGAACTTTAAAATCTTCTTGGACTCTAATCAATTCACCTTGGACATTTTCTATATGGGAGATAGGCTTGGTAGGGACACTATCGACCACCTGAGGAAGATTTAAATAGTTGGTCGTAGTTGTCGACTATTTCACCAAATAGGTCGAATCATTACCATTGATAGACATGCCCTACAAGAAAGTTTACCAGTTCATATGGAAAAAAAATATATGCAGATATGGTCTGCCTTATGCTTTCATTACAGACCATGGCACACAGTTTGATAACGATGAGTTTGTTACCTATTGTGCCACATCAAACATTCAAAAGATTCATTTTACTCCAGGCCATCCTCAAAGCAATGAGCAGACCTAAGTAATAAATATGACTCTACTCAATGGACTGAAGAAAAGACTTGACCTTTATAAGGAGAACTAGATTAATGAACTACATTCCGTTATGTGGGAATACAAAAAAACTCTAAGGACTCCTACAGGGGAATCCCTATACATGCTGACATTTGGAACTGAAGCAATGATACCAGTTGAATTGGGCCTACCCACTCATAGAGTGTTAAACTTTAATTCTCCTATTAATGATTTGATGCGAAGATTAGATTTGGATATGCTGGAAGAAGTACGCGAAGATGCAACCTTAAGAAATGCTGCTTATCAGCAAAGGACAACACGTTTTTATAATAAAAAGATGAAGATGACCAAGTTAAATGAAGGATATTATGTGCTCAAGAAGGTAATATAAATTAATAACAAACTTGAAGCCAATTGGCATGGGCCATATCGTATTTCAGCCGTTGCCCGACTAGGTACTTGCAGAATTGAGACTTTGGAATGGGACACGTTTAAAAATCCTTAGAATTCTGAACATCTTAGAAAGTAGTACCAGTAATGTAATGAAATAAATTGAAATAATGATATTTCTGTATCAATAAAATGATAATTTCCTCCATTTTTTTGATTTTTTTGGGAATACTAGGGATATGCACCACAATACTTGCATTTTCTTCAATCTTCAAAAAGTTTTTATACTTGGTCAGAAAAAACTTTCAAAAGTTGTTCAGAAATACCGTTGGTCCGGTAATCACCACATAGTTGATTGATTGTTCAAAAGTTAGTCGGCCTCACAATAACTACATAGTTGGTCGGAGCACATAACAACACCCACATAGTTAATTGATTGATACTGTTCAAAAGTTGGTCGGAAGCAAAAAAAAAAAACTAGTAAGACATGAGATCAACTCCTCAAGAAACTTAGTCAATGCAGTTACGGGTAAAACAATAGATTTTATCAAACTGGGTAAAATAAAGGAAGAACGTTGTGAAGATTCCTAAAAAGGAATGTATACACATATTCCACATATGCATGGTCACCACTAGTAACTAATGCAAAACCTAAACATTTAAGTGTATTAGTAGAACCTATGGAAATACATTGGTAACTAGTATCAAACTTGGAATTTAATCTAAGTATAATGGTAGAACCTATGAAGTTAATTATTGGTAATTGGTACTAAACTTGGGTAAAAGCTTAAGTGTATCAATAGAACTAATGAATCAAAGAAGCCATTCACATACAAAGATTGACAAGATAAGTTAATCAAATATTTCATTCATTTAACTGATCATTATATGATATCACTTATAACTGAATTACAGGAACAAAACTACCATAAGGGATGCTTCCCCTCTACTTTAGAGGATCACGACACTGGTTCCATGCCCGTTAGAGGGTCATATGATGTTTAAGGGGAGTTGATAAAATTAAAGTCTTGAAACATCCTTTTATTACTGCTACTCGGGGTTTATTGAAGATGAGGAGGACGAACAATCTCTAACTCGACATGAAGGCCATAAAACCCTAAGTATTATAAAATCAATAGTGTTGATAAGTATCCAACTAACATCCAACTTGAAGGGAGGATCATGACAATCCATCAAACTAAGATCATACCAGTTCCAAATATTGCTGTTTTGATCCACCTTCATAACTATCAAGCAGCTGGTCCAACCCCACTTGTAACCTTCACATCGGGCTTGCTTAAATCGTTCATCAAAATTACCAAGGGCCTCATTATATTCCTCCATCCAGAATTCCCTAGGATGTTTTTTAAATTGGAAAGTCAATCTCTCAACCTGATGATGCAATTTCTTCAATAATCCATCTTTAGCTTGCAATTAGGATGGCTAAGTAGAAAGTTTCTCAACTTGAGTCTAGAGTTTTTTAGACATATAAATAATGGACAAATTCCTTGCTTTCAATTGTGCAGCCTAGTTTTCAAGTGTTTGCTGGGTCCTAGCCTCATCTGTAGTAGCTTGGCCAGGTTTAAATTTTTCTCGGGAGGAAGAAGCTAGCTTAGTTTTCTTCAGTGCTTCCAATTCTTCCCTTAGTCTGTCATTTTTAGTCTCTAAGAAGGAAACCCCATCATCAGTAGTAACAACAATAGTAGAGTAAGCCTTCAATGAGTTCAATTCATCACTCAAATAGTTGTTCGCCTCTTCCAATATCTTGGAAATGTCCCTGGCCTACTCTATTTCAAGATTAAGTAGAAATTCCTACCTCTTGAAGAAATATGCATGCTTTTCCAACTTATGCTCAAAACCCCAACCTTCACTCAGAGCTTTGTACTTCTGTTAAAAATGATAATGTACAATAGATTTAGTCTCCTTGTGATTTTCTTGAAGATCTTCTATCATTTTAAAGTATGCAATATTATTTTCCACTACCCAATCAAGAAGACACTTCAAGTAATGGTAAGCTTCTTTAGCCTGATCTGAGACATTAGCCCCGAGAAAGTTGGATAGGTCTTCCTCGAATAAAGTCATATGACCAGCCTTGAAGAGATCTTCATCTTCTGAGTAGCTCGAAGTCAGTGGAGGAGAATTGACCTAGTTTAGCCGTAAACTATAAAGAGTAAGAATAATCTCCAATCAACAACAAAATATAAAATTTAAAATAGAGGAAAAAAAGTGAGAAGAAATATTCATTTTCGTTGATAGAAATGAAATTACAAGTACATTGATATGAAGCAGAAAGCAAAAATAAAGGAAAAAATCAAAAGCTTGGAGCACCTTATACTCTTGACTCACTTGAGTCTACATTGTATAAGTACTCATCTAGTTTGGAAATAGTGACAAAGTTGAGTCCCTCCCCTAGATACAAAAGATCCTCAAGACCCTTTTATTCAATTCATTCCTCTTGTTTGATTGATCAAAGGTATACTTACACACACTCACAGCATTAGGATTGCATACTTTGTTCATTTTTTGCATTAAATCAATTCTGTGTGTATTATGTGTGTTAATTTCCCTTAAAACATTTTTAATAATTTTTTGGGAATTTGTATTTAGTTTAAAATAATTTTTGCCTTAAATAAAATTGGAATTAAATAGGTTTTTGGTCATTCTATAATTTTTGGTTCTTGGTTTTATCTCTGTTAATTTAACTTGGGTAGAAACCGAAAGCGTTGGAGACTATAAGGGTGTCTATGTAATTAGTTTGGGATGCACGATTGTGGTCTGTTGTTTGCCCTACACCTGCTGCCCTCCTATTGGTTGGTTGTGTGTTTCTTTTAAGAGACAAAACTGGTGTTTATTAATAACCCTTGGATTGAGATTATCAACACCCTGAATGCGTCCTTGTCCAATCATTATGAACCTCTCTTAGCCAATCAGAAAGCGTTTAACCAACCGCTTATCTTTAATCGTTGGATGGAAGTCAATATGGCAAGACTTAATCTCAACCATTGATTTCGAACCCCCTTCTCGATCCTTCTCCGCCCTGTATTTAAGGAGGCTAACGCTTAGCCTGTAGAAGACTTCTGCCACTTCATCATTCCAAGTGAGAAGAGAGAAGAGAGATAAGAGAGAAGAGAGAGAAGAGAGAGAAAAACCATAGAGTTAGAAACCCTAAACCTAAACCTAAAACGTCCAAATACTTCTTCCAACCCTAACAATTTTTCCAAAAACCAATATATACCAAACACTAACCTTGAGTGTTTGAGAGTTTTTGAATGTTGGTTTGAAGGTTGTTTCATGCTGTAACCTCTTCATTTTAAGATCTTGTGTGAAACTTAAACACTAGGTTAGATCTGTATTTCTATTTTATAGAAATCATAGATCTAGTCTTTTATGTTATATTACACCTAGATCTGCATTCTTAGTTTCTCGCCTTGAGAAATCTTTTGTTGATTATTTTTTGAAAATGTTTTCATCTTCAAAACCAACAAAATCATTTTATGTTTCTAGTTCTGTTAAAACAAGTCCTTTAACCTAGTTGGAATCACACTTGGCAGTTTTCAATTTGAAAAACATTTTCAAAACCCTGAAATTGAATAAGATCTTGAAACGTCTTCTGAGCAAGATAGCCGTGGATTCTGGGTTCTTTTTAAAGGTCAAATAAGGTTTAAGTTTCCTAAGAAGAGAGAAACTTAAAATCAAAACATATTGATCTAATTTGTAATTTTCTAGGACTATTTGTAAAAATAAGTGTGAGTGTGTGCATGCATGTGTTAGATCACCATCACAAACACTTACACACTACAACACTGAAAATGTTGATAATAAGATCTTAAAACAAGAGTCAACGTAAAGACTGGAACAAAGTGGAAGTTAGAAAACTGGGAGAACCACATCAGCAATCAAAACTGTAGAAAAGTTATAAGGACATCAGTGGGTACATTTCTAAACTTGTATAGGACTGATTTGTGTGCATGTGTGTTATATAGTTTGTAATTGATATATTTTGTTTTAGTGGATTTTTTTGGTTTGTGATTTAGAAGTCACCGTGGATGTTTCCTCAGTTGGGTGAGGTTTTACCACGTTAAAAATCTATTGTCATTAATCTTTCTACATCTCCTCATCTCATTCTCGTTGGTGTCCTGATTTAATCTTGTAAGTTTTTTTTTTCAAAACTTGTTATAAATCTTAAACTGATCTCCTGCATGTTTTATTTAACACATCTTGTGATTAAAACTCACTTAATTTAAAGAAAAGAGTTTCCTCAAAAAATAGTTCGTAGTTACTTAAATAGTTTAATCTTGTATTAAACGGCTTTAGTAATAGTTTTTCAATTGGTATTAGAGCTTTGGAAATATTTTTACAAGATCTTGTGTTTCTGAAATTGTTTTCTTAAAATCAAAACAATGGACGAGAAAAATGAAAGATTTGGTAACTTGACCAGACCCCCACTCTTTGATGGAAACAACTTTGCTTACTAGAAGGTAAGAATGGTTGCTGTCATACAAGGAACCTTAGGAGATGATGTCTGGGATATTATTGAAAATGGATACACTTATCCTACTAAACTATCCACTGAAGGAAGTAATGAGAGGATTAAGAAAGCATTAAGTGAATTCACTTAAGAAGAGAAGCAAACTTATCGAAACAATAATAAAGGCAACAATGCCGTCTTTATGTCCATGAATGAACATGAGTTCAAAAGGATCTCATCTTGTGCCACTTCTAAGGAAGCTTGGGATACACTAATCACTGCACATGAAGGTGACACTAGAGTTAAGGAGGATAAAACTCAAATGCTTGTCCAGCAGTATAACTCCCTAATTATGTCAGATTCTGAATCCTTTGATGATTTTTACATGAAAATGACTAACATTGTGACCAAACTGCATGCTAATGGGATAACATATGATAGACATGAAATTGTATCTAAAATTATAAGATCTTTGCCACAGAATTTTGACAATAATATATATGCTATTGAGGAAATGTGTGATCAAAATCTCCCTCTTGAATTACTCAGTAGTAAACTATGAACTGTGGAAATGGAATTAGAATTTAAGAAACAAATGACCTAATCCCATTGGAAACAGACTAGTTCCAACTTGAGTTTTTCCTGTAAGTTGATGAAACCTGAGATCACTATTCCCACTCATGATTCTGATGAGGAATGTGATATAGATAGTTTGGATAATCAAATTGCCTTGATGTCAAAACAATTTCAGAAAATTGTCAAATTTAGAAATAAATTGGCAAATAGACAAGTCAATCCAAATTATCCAACTCAGTCTAACTACAAACCTCATGAGAAAGGTCAAGACAAACATCACAAGGACATGCGACCCAATAAATACTTCAAGAACATTGAATGTTTTAGATGTGGAAAATTAGGACACAGAGCAAAAGACTGTAGAGTGAAACTGAACACTGCCAATAAACATACTAGGGCCAACATTTGCAAAAAATGGGATGATTCAAGTGATTCTGAATATAATGAACCTGAATCTTCTGATGTTTTTGATCCTTGCATGACTTTCTTTGCTAAGATAATCAACAATGATGATATGCCTATGTATGAGAATGATGATAATAGCTCTACTTATGTTGTTATAAATCTTACTGCTACTGGTTTAGATGCTTTAATTTATGAGAATATTGCTAGTTCTACCACGGGGTATGTGAGTCAAAGGGAATGCGATAATGACGATGTCAATGGGTGCGTGAGTTTAAGATTTGAATCCTTAGGGGTCACTTCACACACTACACTTAGTGACTGAAACACTGAAGACCTCCTTGACATTCACACACTTTATGAAAAAACCCTCAAAAGAAGCACTAGACTAGAGAAGATAGTGAAAAATCTCACTAAGAAATTGGAAGACCTAAGTCTGATGGTTAAACTTAATTTTGAAGAGTATACTACCCAATGTCTAACTCATGAAAACTAAGTCAAATTTTTTGATCAAAAATTGAAGAATTTGATTGAAGAAAATGAAACTCGGGAGAAAAAATGTAAATGGACATTATTATAATTGGAACAATCCAAAGAGAAGACAACAATAGTTTTCAAAAAAATTGCTAAATTTGAAAATAATTCAAACTATTTTGATGATTTTGTTGCTAATTCAAAAACCAATTCTGATGATCGAACTAGAATAGGGTTTTTCCCCAACTTGAAGACTCAAACTAAAAATCTTGAACCAATTAAGTTTGTGTCAGGAGGCAAAAGACCTATAGAAACTTGTCCAGATTTATATTCTCTGAAAAATGAATTTGATGAAAAACAATCAAAGTTTGATATTAGGGAATCTAGTTACTATAAATGTGAAAGTTTGCCTAAGGATAAATATGTCTTCCTCCCGATTAGGAAGAGTGATTCTACCTTTTAAACTATACTCCCTAGGAATAAGGTTCAACTCCAAAATGCCATGAAGCCTATGTTTAGAGACTTTCCTAAGGAGATACCATCCTCGAGCAATTTTTATTGCTCTTACTGTGATGTAATACCCCGTATTTTTGGCTATATTTATTTATGGGATTAATTAATTAAATGCGTATTAATTGGAAATTAATCCGGATAAAATACTAACGAGATGCGAGTTGGTATTTGATTATGTGCATATATGTTTTTATATGAATATTGAATTATGAAAAATTTGTCGTGAGATTGATATACGGCATTTTAAAAATTTTGTTGAGACGCGTGAGACCGTCGCGTCAGTGTAATATTTTGATTTTAAAAGTGAATTTAAATTCTATTAACCATATGGTCGTTTCGAGTGCGTCAACGCGTCCGGAAGGGTCGAGATAGTCAGAAAACACTAGCGGGGGGTTTAGTTTGGGTCCCGGGGTATCTTTAGGCCATACCGGCGACATAAAGGGCATTTTAGTAATTTTGTATTTTTGGAGAATTAAAAGTGACGAAAATTGGGAGTTTTAATCTGATTGGGAATTGACCCACTAAGCCACTAACCAACCCATATTAACCCAACAAGCTACGTAGGTTATTAGAATTAGGTCTTCTAATACCTTCCCAAAGCAAACCCTAGCCACCATTGGAGAAGAAGCTTGGGGAAAGAGAGAGAAAGGAAATTCTGCAGAAAAGCTCCATCAAACCAACATCTAAATCAGAGATAAACTCGAGGCAAGTGACTTAATTCCATTTAATTTCAGAGAATGTTCTTTCCATGATAGATAATTCCAATTTTATGTTTGTTCTGGGTGAAATATGAAAATCTATGTAGTTTGGAACTTAGAACTTGAAAATCTTGAGGAGAATTGCATGTAGAATGATAGGTAGATGATAATTCTCATGATACTTGTGATTGGAAGAAATTAAAACGGATTTATATTGGGTTAATTCATGATTTAAAATGTTAGGGTTGTGTTCTTGAAAAGAATTGGAGAAATGTGTAGAATCTTGTGATCTATTGATGTTTAGGATGTGTTAATTACTTAAAAGGTGTTAGTATATGACCTTAGTGTGTTTTAGGATGATTGGAGACCTTAAAACATTGATTGGACGAATTTTGTTTGAGACTTGAGGTGTTAAAAATGGTGAGAAAACGAGATTAGACAAATCTGGGACGAAACTGTTAGGTCGTTAGAAGCCCCTGCCCAGGTCGTTCGAACGAACTCGTTCGAACGAGCTTCTAATGAATTGACCAGTCATTTCTAACGAAAGGGAACTTCGTTCGATAATCTTGTTCGAACGAGATATCGTTAGAAGGTACAGTTCGTTCGAACGAACTGGATCTCATTCGAACAGTCTCGTTCGAACGAGACTTCTAACGAGCTGACAGTGGAATCTCGTTCGAACAGCCTCGTTCGAATGACACTTCTAACGAGTTGACAGTTTAGGCCTTTTTGGCCTATTTCGATTTTTGGAGTCCCGTAA
This sequence comes from Sambucus nigra, assembly GCA_949130495.1. NCBI lineage: Eukaryota > Viridiplantae > Streptophyta > Magnoliopsida > Dipsacales > Adoxaceae > Sambucus > Sambucus nigra. Next base: position 357,786,882 of record OX422213.1, on the reverse strand, counting down.
ACTTGTTCGAGGATATAGATAACCTTCCTTTGATGATATATGGATAGATTTGGGACTTTTGGGTTATGATGAGGAGTAAATTATATACGAGTGATTTAAATCAATGAACCGTTTGGGTTAAGACGTGAGTGTCTACTACGACGTGAGAATAGATTATGGCGCGTATGATTATAAACCGGAATCGTATAAAGTGTGTAAATTATATATTGGTACTAGAATGAGAATAGTACTACAATTAAACTACGGGATTACTGAGACGTGTGTTTACTTAGTATTGGTATATGAATTGTGTGTATGACATACCTACCATACTTGCTATCACGGGAGGTTTGCGTTCGCTTAGGGCCCTCTAATCCTTGTGTTGCCCGGATTTAGACTGGTTACCTTGATGAACATAGGCCATAGAAAGACTTATTGGGATATTAATAAGTCCGCTGATCGTGGGAGTGTAGGTATGTGCGTGACCCATGTGATGTGACTGTGTTCGCCTCCATTATTTGTGATGCTATTATTTGTGAACTATTCCTGAGAGATTCGGAATATGTAATCCTTATGTACGTGATGTACCGGGATGGATAGCATAGTATGTGTGCACCACAGCTTAGTTCTCGGGGTGCTTGTATTGTATATTTATGATGTGAATAATATACACTTAATTAATGGGAACCTTCATGTTAATGTTGTGAATATAATTACGGTATTGTTTTTAGAAATATAACGAGTTAATTAATAGTGATATATATTGCATATTGAGCATCCGAGTTTACGTTAAACCCCTACTTAATTACGAGCGTTATAATGTTAATAGAATCGAGTAATAAGGGTAGGACCTATGACAGTCTAGCTAGATATGATGGCACTTAGCTAGTGGTTTGTGTCGTTGTAGATGGGTACTTACGTTAGGAGTGCACAGTTAGACGAGAGGTGAGAATATCATGTGAGTGCACGTCCTAACATGTACTTTGCATTTAATGTTTTAAATGATTTTAAAGCACTTGCAGGTTTTCAAAATATCTCCACATTCGGGCTCTGACCCGTTTGCTTTCAAATCTATTTTCTTTGTAAAGCCATTTTAGGTGCCCAGCCACAAGGACACCATGCATAGGATACTCATTCAGGTGACGAGCTGTAGCTGTTTGTGGAAGATACAGGGATTTGCCTGTAGACGCTTCTATCACTTGGATTCCAGATTCATTATCTATCAGTTGTAGGGCATGTTGCCCATTTCTATTAGAGACATCGTTCCATTACAGTTTTCAGACTTTGGCATGTATTCTTTTAGTATCCAGTTTACTTATTTCAGTTGTGGGATTGTAGTGAGGAGTTTTTCCTCCAGACTTTATTTACATAGCATGATGGTTATTCTATTTACTTCATTGTGGTGAATGGTGTTATTATTCTTTATTACACTTGTTTCATGTTAATCAGACTTAAATTAAAATTTGGCACTTACTTTTTAAATACTAGGTGGTTAGTAATCATTAAAATGTTTTCGACAGTGATGCTATTAACTGGACCAACTTGGCATTTTGAATTAATTTAATAAAGGGGTAGCTACCCGGTATTTAATTAGTCGGGGTGTCACATGTGAGTTATATGGTAATTCCTTTGAAGGTTGCTACTCTAGACGATTGGTCAACCTTGTCTATAATAATCCTGTGTACCGAAACATTAACTATTCTAAGAGAAGCCATAACAATTATGTTCTTCCTACACAACCTGACCAAAACTCTAACTATAGAAAGAGAAAGACCAAACCTAAAAGATCACTTCCAAGAAGGATTCCTAGACACTTTCCTAAGACAAATGCTCATGTTTATCATAAAATTAAACCTCATGCGTAAAACATCTTTCAACGGAAATCTAATGCTCGCAAATTTGATCAAATGAGAGCAAATAAGCGCAAAATGAAACAAGAGATGTTTGGGTTAGAAAAGATGTGCTATTAACCAAGATGAAGTGTAATATTGTGATTACTGCTTTAAAAGCTGAACACAGTCCCTCTGGTTGGTATTTAGATTCTGGATGTTCAAAACACATGACTAGGGATAATACCAAAATTTTAAATAAAACCAACTTTGCTGGAGGAAAAGTTATTTTTGGTGATGGTGTACCATCTCAAATCATTAGTAAAGGAACACTCCAAGAAGAAGGATTACCTTTACTTAAAAATTTTCTTCTAGTAAAAGGTCTGAAGGCTAATTTACATAGTATCTCACAATTTTGTGACTCAAATCATACCGTCACATTTTCAAAGAATAATTGCAAAATTTTAAATGAAAAAGGTGAGTGCATTATTATAGGACTTATGACTCTGGACAATTGTTATACTGTTCAAAATAGTGTTGAGGTCTGTAACATTGCCAGAATGGATGACAATGAGATATGGCATACTCGTATGGGTCACATAAATTACGAAAACCTTAGTAGACTGTCTTCTCAAGAAGTAGTTAGAGGTATTACTAAGATCAAACCTATTTCTAATATTGTTTGTGGATCATATCAGGAAGGAAAAATTGTTAAAGCCCCTCATAAGAAAGTCAAAGATATCCTTACCTTTAAACCCTTGGAGCTCATCCATATGGACCTAATCGGTCCTTCGCAAATTGTTAGTCTCTATGGACACAGTTACATTCTGTGACACCCATCCCAATTAAATATCGGGTGATTAGTAATTTATAAAATTTAAAACAGAATGTTCAGTTGGTTCATTCTTAGCATCACTGTCGAAAATGCAATAACTTATTTAATCGCTTAATATAATTAAGCTAAGTGTCAAAACATTTTTCTTATTAATTAAAAACCATTTATTTACCAAACCAAGTTATTTAATGTAAAACATCCACGCACAATTAATTAATACAAATACTGAATCAGAATCGCATGTTGAAATAAATAAGACTGGATAAAACATCCCAGTTCAAAACCCTAAACCAAAACAATAGTAGCCATGAATCCAAATGAAAATGATCGAGAAATAGAGTAACATAATCTCTGAAACTGTCTGCAGAAGGGGTGACACATGCCCTAATGAAAATGTCATAATGAATAGGAATCAAATAATCAAAGCGTCTAAACAAAGTCCTGCAGCTCCCACAACAGCTACAGCACGCCACACAATCCGAAACTCTAAGCCTAATGTCCCTACGGCTGAGCACCTGATATAGTACATATATACAGAAAGAGAGAGAGAAGATGCAAGAAACGGGTCAGAGCCCGATGTGTAAAAATATTTGTTTAAGCAAGTGTTTAAAATTTGCAGTAAAGAAAGTATCAAGTACATGTTAGTTCGAAGTCTCTCTTGAGATTCTCACCCCTGTTCTATTGTGCACGCCTAACGCGTATCTAAATTTTCTCCTTAGCTATACCTCCCAATATAACTAGTCTGAATCCATCCTAATAGTATTTACCCTCACTATTAGTCAACCCGTATATCCCATACATAATGTTATCCAATTAGCCTATGACGAAAAGCTAATTAATACATTTTCCATTTTCATAATAATTCAAGTATACGATTAAAATTTTCTTAACAAGTTTTCATACCCACATTCATTATTATACACATTAGATTGATTCACAACTCTCATACATATATACATATAGTCACATCTGCCCTATATATATATATATATATATATATATATATATATATATATATATATATATATATATATATATATATATATATATATATATATATAACATGATACTGCACCCCCGGGCTATATCCCATTAGTGCACCTAATCAACATACTGTACCCCTGGGTTATCACCCTTTAGTACACTTATTTAAATAATCTTGTACCCCCGGGTTATCACCCATTAGTACACTTATAATAATAAGATTCTCACACCCCCGGGTTATCACCCATTGGAGCCTTTAATATAATAATACATAATAGGCATACACACGTCCTATTATAATATATAGGTATTTTTCCTCACCTACATATATTCGTCTCTTAAGCATTTTAATTTCAACATTCCGTAATAGTTATTAGTATTATTATCCCTCTCGTAATCTCCACGACATATCCTCTCCGTACCTAATTCATTAAAGTATTTAGCTTCTAATACTTCTTTTGAAATTTTGCCTTACTTAAGTTTATTATTAGAAAATATATTTCTCATTTTAGAACTAATAAACTTAAAACTGGGCCCTAAAAGAAATTATCAGAACTTCACTCTGTCGGTTGAATGAGATGGAAATTCGTTTGAATGACTACCACATGTCGCTCGAACGGCTTCGCGCAAGATTGAAATCTCGCTCGAACGACTTCGAGCAACTTCGCGCGAGAATTCGCTGTTCGTCCCCTGCCAAGATTTTCCAACGTTTTCCACCATTTTTAACCTCAAATATTCTCATTGAACACTCCAAACTCCAAATAAACAGTTCTACCTTGAACCCCAACAATAACATATGATTTGTAACATCCTAGAATCATCAATTCATTACGAATCATTCATAAAATGTGAAATCCCCAATTTAAATTTATCAAAACCCTAGTTCTTCCAATACATGTTCAAGAAGCCATAATTTCCAGATTTGCTATACATATAAATGCCTTAAAACGTGATTTCCAGTCTACATACATTAAGGGTTTCAATCTAATAAATTACAGAATTTATTTACACATTCAAATTCTTCAATTTCACCATTTTTATAACCTATAACATAATCCTAACAATTCTACACTAACATGAATCAAATCAATACCGAAATACAACAAGTTATAAACAGTTGCCTTGAGTGAGTAGTCTGATTTCTGGATGTTGTTGGTATGGGTGTGTTCCCCTCGTCCCGATCTACATGGAGGTGGTGGTGATTGTGCAAGGTGATGTCGATTTAGCCCTCTTCTCTTGGCAAAAGCTTTTCCTCACACTTCCTATGGTCATTCATTTTTTCTATAGATTTCTAACCCTAATACAATTGTTTTTGGCTGATAAATTAACTTCTAATTTTCGTCCATTAATTAGGCCTAAAAATCCAATTTACCAAAATGCCCTTTTTGGGTGCCGGTTAGGCCTAAAATTGCCCCGGGACCCAAACTAAACACCCGAGTATACTATTTTGACTATCTCGACCCTTCCGGACTCAATGGTACACTCTAAATCATCATACGAGTTACTGAAAATAATTGATATATTTATTCCATCAATTTAGTCCCGACACGACTCACACGCGCGTCTAACTTAATTCATTAAATTGTCGTATTATTATCTCTTGACAATTTATCAAAGTTTATAGTTCCATATTACATATCACACATTAATATTAAACTAATAAGTATTAACCCTTCGTACGCTAGTTAATATTTAATTTTATTAGATCCGGATTAATTAACCATTTAATTCTTCACATTTAAATTTAATTAATCCACCTGTAATAAAAATCCCTTAATTATTTAAATCATAAAAAATGTGGGGTATTACATACTTACCTCCTAATAAAGGATTTTTGTCCCGAAATTTAGAAAAATAAGGCATACCTGGTATGAATAAATCTGGATATTTCTCAGGCATATCCGCCTCACGCTCCCAAGTAGACTCCTCCACATTGTGATGTTGCCACTGCACCCGAATAAGTGGAACTATCTTTGACCTTAGCCTCCTCTCACTATAATCTAGAATAGATATCGATCTCTCCTCATATGAACTATCTGCCTGTAGTTCAATCCCTTCAATTGCAATGTGAGTGTGTGCCAGCTCATCTCGAAGGTATCGCCTTAGTGACGGAATGTGGAACACATCATGGATATGAAGCAAGTGCTCCGATTATCCCAATCTGTATGCCACTAGTCCGACCCTTTCTATAATAGGAAATGGTCCCACATATCTCGGAGCCAACTTCCCTTTCTTCCAAAATCTCATTACCCCCTTCATCGAAGATACTCTCAACAAAACCTGCTCCCCCACTGTGAACTCACGGAAGAACCTTTTTGCATCGGCGTAGCTTTTCTGTCTGTCCTGGGCTACCCGTATGCGATTTTGAATCATCTCAATCCTACTCGATGTCTCCTGAATTACTTCTGGCCCGAGTAGCTTATTGTCTCCCACCTCTAGCCAACAAACTGGGGAACGACAAGGTCTTCCATATAATGCTTCGAACGGGGCCATGCCAATCATAAACTAATAGGAGTTGTTATAAGAAAACTCTACCAGTGGAAGATACTGCTCCCAACCTCCCCCGAAATCAAGGATACACATGCGTAACATGTCCTCGAGCATCTGGTTAGTGCGTTCAGTCTGCCCATCGGTCTGCGGGTGATACGCTATACTCAACCGCAACTCGATACCCATAACTTCTCGGAAGCTTTCCTAAAAATGAGATACAAATGTCTTGTCTCTATCTAACACGATGTTAAGAGGTACACCATGCAGTCTCACTATCTCTGTAATAAATAGCTGAGCATACTGTCCCGCTGTGTAGTCTGTCTTGACGGGCAAGAAATGGGCTACCTTCATCAACCATCTACAATAACCCATATAAAATCATGCCCCCTCTGTGAAGTGGGAAACCCGATGATAAAATCCATAGAAATGCCTTCCCATTTCTAGGTAGGAATATCTAATGGCTGAAGTAAACCTGGTGGTCTCTGATGGTCCACTTTCACTAGCTGACAAGTGGTACACTTGGATACGAACTCTGCGATATCCTTTTTCATCCCGCTCCACCAATACTTCCGCCTCATATCCTGGTACATTTTGTCCCCACCGGTATGCACCACAAATCGGGACCCATGCGACTCCGTCATTACTGCATATTGAAGGTCCTCCCCCTCTGGAACGAAGAGTCTCCCATTAAAGTACAAACCACCCTAAGAACTTACTGAATAAGACTCGTCTCCCCCAGCTAAAAGCTACCTAATTCGATCTTGACATAACAAAACCGTTGCCTGTGCCTGTACAATTTGCGTCATGATCTGAGGCGTAACTGTCATCGCAGAAATGAATGATCGGTCCACAGCATTCTGATGTCCCAATTTATTCCATTTTTCTTTCCACACCTCGGTCATCTCATCAATCGGTGCGCGGCTCAATGCATCAGCAACCACATTACCCTTTCCCGGGTGATAGTGTATTTCGAACTGATAATCTTTTACAAACTCAAGACAACGGTGTTGATGCATATTCAACTCCTTCTGCGTGAACAAGTACTATAGTGACTTGTGGTCCGTAAATAAGTGAAACTGTTCTCCCAATAAGTAATGCCTCCAAATTCGAAGCGCAAACACAACTTCTACCAGCTCTAAGTCGTGGGTGGGGTAATCCTTTTCATGAGGCTTAAGATTTTGGGAAGCAAAAGCTATGGCCTTCTCCTCTTGCTGGAGTACTCCCCCAAGCCCCTGTAATGATGCGTCAGTATAAAACAGGTATTCCACTCCCGTTCTGGGAAGTGATAGAACGGGTGCTGAAGTTAACTTGTTCTTCAGCTCATCAAATGCCAACTGGCATGCATCGTCCTAAACAAACGATACGCCCTTACGAGTCAAATTTTTCATAGGACCCGTAATCTTCGAGAATACCCAAATAAACCATATTAGTATCCGGATAATCCCAGAAAACTCCGCACCTTCGTCGGTGTCGTGGGCCGTCCCCACTCCCTCACCGCTGACACCTTACTAGGGTCTAAAGATACCCCTTTTTCTGATACAATATGTCCCAAAAACTGTACCTCCCGTTGCCAAAAATCACATTTCTCGTATTTGGCATATAACTCATGATCTCGTAAGGTCTGTAGAACCATACGTAAATGCTCGACATGTTCTTCTTGAGTGCGGGAATAAATCATGATGTCATCTATGAAGACAATGACAAACTGATCTAGGAACTCTCTGAATACTCTGTTCATTAAGTCCATAAATACTTTTGGGGCATTGGTTAGCCCAAATGGCATAACCCTAAATTTGTACGATCCATACCTTGTCAGAAAAGCAGTCTTGGCCACGTCCTGCTCCCTGATGCGTAGCTGATGGTACCCGAATCTCAAATCTATCTTCGATAAGTGGGCCTCTCCTCTCAGCTGATCAAACACATCATCGATCCGAGGCAACGGATACTTATTTCGTATCGTGACTTTTTTAGGCCTCCGATAATCAATACAAAGCCGTAAGGACCCATCCCTTTTCTTTACAAATAGAACTGGGGCACCCCAAGGCGAGGTACTCCTACGTATGAATCCCTGTCCCAACAACTGTTCTATCTGATCCCGTAGCTCTCTCATCTCTCTCAGATCCATACGGTAAGGTGCACGTGCTATCGAACGAGTGCCTAGTGCTAAGTCTATCACAAACTTGATCTCCCTACTTGGAGGCAACCCCGGTGCATCCTGAAATACATCAATAAACTCATAGACGACCGAAAAAGAATCGAGTGGAACCACGACTGCAGAGGTCTCATCCTCTATATAAAATAAGTGGGTGAATGACCCTCCTTCCGAGCGAGGCATCGCCGCTAAGAACATCTCCTGGCCCGGAATGGCGAACACAATACTCCTACTGAAGCAATCAATCATGGCCCTATACTTGACTAACCAATCCATACCCATAATGGCGTCGTACTCGAACATATCTAATACTAGCATATCAGCCGGTAAGATTAAATTGCCAATATTTATTCCTACTCCCCGGCATATAAAGAAAATTAATGACCCATTACCAAGTGGTGAGTCTACACAAGTCACTATACTCTCTGTCGTACTTAACAACCCAGTGGCTTTTGCAAAGCTAGTGGCTATAAAAGAGTGTGATGCCCCCATGTCAAATAAGATGCGACCCAAAGTGCCATGGATAGAAAACTTACCCTCCACTATGGGTGGTGCATGTGGAACTGTGGCCTGGTGACCGTTATAGACATGTCCATACTGCAATTGTCCCTGCTGCATCGGAACTGCAAGTGAAGCTGGAACTGGAGCCGACGCTGGTAGGGCGGCGGGAAAAATGGGTCTCTGGGGCTCCTGGTCAGCACCCTGCTGTCGAGGAACTCTGTCCTTATCCGGGCACTCCTGTTTCTTATGGCCAGTCTTGCCACAAGTATAACATTTCCCAATGAAGTTTACTCCTCTCTGCCCCTGGTAGCCTCGGTCCGATTGGTCGTTACCACCTCTACCTTGGCCCTGCTGGCCCTGTTGTCCTCCCTGCTGTTGACCCTACTGCTGATTTTGTAGTTGTTCCTATTGCTGGCCCTATGGCTGGACCTGGTGGCCTTGTCTCCAACCCCCATGACCATGCCTGAACCCTCCAGAACGGAACCTCTTAGCAGATGCCCCCTGCTGGGAACCCTGCCTCTGACTCTGCTCAATTGGTAGTCCACTGGCATTACCTCCCCCTGTCTTTCCCAACTGATTGGGATCTCCCCCTCACTTTCTTCCCTTATCATGAAAGCGATTGTCCTGACAATGAAATAAGGATGCATTCAGAACGTCGGTATATGAGTGTAAGGAAAGGTTACCCAATAAATGATGTCGTATCTTCCAAGTCAAGCCATCCATGAACATCTGAATGCACTTCTCCTCAGTAGACACCTCCTCTGGTACCATGTTTTTCAATCGTGTAAACTCTTCTTCGTATTCCGAAACGGTCTTCCCTTCCTGGGTGAGGTCTAAAAGTCTCCGTCTCATCTCAGTCTTAATGCTGAAAGGAAAATACTTGCGGTCAAACCTCACCCAGAAATCACTGATAGTCATCAAATCTCACTCCTCGGTAGTAGTAGTGGACTCCCACCACTGTAAGGCTTCCCCTCTCAGCTTTAAGGTAGCCAAAATTTGCCTTTGAACCTTTGTGCACTCATACATGCGAAGATGATGTTGTATGTCCTTCTTCCACTGACTCGCGGTGACCACATTTGAACTGCCCAAGAACTCTAGGGGACAAGACCTCTAAAAGGACTCTCTAACTCTCTCCCATGCAGTGGGAAATGGATGAACGGAACTGGTGCCACTGCCTGAACCTGGGGTGGGGCCTGCTGCACAACCGCTAGGTCTGCATTTATCGCTTGTGCAACTATCGCGGTAACTTCTGTTGCGTTCATTGTCCCTTGAGCCTATATGGCCGGCTGTTCTGCCTGGGCCTGTCAGTCTCTTGGTGCACGTCGAGGAGGCATCTGAGATGAGAAAGAATATTATTAGTCCACAGTTATTCCAAAATTTTGAATAGCTGAAGACGTAACCGCAAAATATAAGATCACAACAGTCCTAAAAATGGGGCTCTTTATCAAAGGACGCAAAGCTGAAAACATAGTAAGCCATACAGATCCTAATGGACACTAGAACCTGATGCTGTGATACCACCTGTGACACCCAGCCTAATTAAATATCGGGTGATCAGTCCTTTATAAAATTGAAAACAGAATGTTCGGTTGGTTCATTCTTAGCATCACTATCGAAAACGCAATAACTTATTTAATTACCTAATATAATCAAGCTAAGTGTCAAAACATTTTTCTTATTAATTAAAAACCATTTATTTACCAAACCAAGTTATTTAATGTAAAACATCCACGCATAATTAATTAATACAAATACTGAATCAGAATCGCATGCTGAAATAAATAAGACTGGATAAAACATCCCAGTTCAAAACTCTAAACCAAAACAATAGTAGCCATCAATCCAAATGAAAATGAACGAGAAATAGAGTAACATAATCTGTGAAACTACCTACAGAAGGAGTGACACATGCCCCAATGAAAATGTCATAATGAATAGGAATGAAAATGTCAAAGCGTCTAAACAAAGTCCTGCAGCTCCCATAACAGCTACAGCATGCCACGCAATCCAAAACTCTAAGCGTGATGTTCCTGTGGCTGAGCACCTGATATAGTACATATATACAGCAAGAGAGAGAGAAGATGCAAGAAACGGGTCAGAGCCCGATGTGTAAAAATATTTGTTTAAGCAAGTATTTAAAATTTGCAGTAAAGCAAGTATCAAGTACATGTTAGTTCGAACTCTCTCTTGAGATTCTAACCCCTCTTCTATTGTGCACGCCTAACGCGTATCTAAATTTTCTCCTTAGCTATACCTCCCAATATAACTAGTCTGAATACATCCTAATAGTATTTACCCTCACTATTAGTCAACCCGTGTAGCCCATACAATATGTTATCCAATTAGCCTATGACGAAAAGCTAATTAATACATTTTCCATTTTCATAATAATTCAAGTATATGATTAAAATTTTCTTAACAAGTTTTCATACCCACATTCATTATTATACACATTGGATTGATTCACAACTCTCATACATATATACATATAGTCACATCTGCCCTATATATATATATATATATATATATATATATATATATATATATATATATATAACATGATACTGCACCCTCGGGCTATATCCCATTAGTGCACCTAATCAACATATTGTACCCCCAGGTTATCACCCTTTAGTACACTTATTTAAATAAGCTTGTACCCTCGGGTTATCACCCATTAGTACACTTACAATACATTTTTGTACCCCCGGGTTATCACCCATTAGTACACTTATAATAATAAGATTATCACACCCCCGGGCTATCACCCATTGGTGCCTTTAATAGTAATAATACATAATAGGCATACACACGTCCTATTATAATATATAGGTATCTTTCCTCACCTACATATATGCTTATCTTACACATTTTAATTTCAACATTCCGTAATAGTTATTAGGATTATTATCCCTCTCGTAATCTCCACGGCATATCCTCTCCGTACCTAATTCATTAAAGTATTTAGCTTCTCATACTTCTTTCGAAATTCCTCCTTACTTAAGTTTGTTATTAGAAAATATATTTCTCATTTCTGAACTAATAAACTTAAAACTGGGCCCTAAAATAAATTATCAAAACTTCACTCTGTCGGTTGAACGATATGGCAAGTCGTTTGAACGACTGCTACATGTCACTTGAACAGCTTTGCGTAAGATTGCAATCTCTCTCGAATGACTTCGAGCGAGAATTCGTTGTTCGTCCCCTGCCCATATTTTCCAACGTTTTCCACCATTTTTAACCTCAAACCTTCTCATTCGACACTCCAAACTCCAAATAAACAGTTCTACATCGAACCCCATCAATAACATATGATTTCTAACATCCTAGAATCATCAATTCATTACGAAACATTCATAAAACGTGAAATCCCCAATTTAAATTTATCCAAACCCTAGCTCTTCCAATACATGTTCAAGAAGCCATAATTTCCAGATTTATTCTACATATAAATTCCTTAAAACATGATTTCTAGTCTACATACATTAAGGGTTTCAATCTAATAAATTACAGAATTTATTTACACCTTCAAATTCCTCAATTTCACCATTTTTATAACCTATAACATAATCCTAAAAATCCTACACTAACATATCAATACTGAAATACAACAAGTTATAAACACTTACCTTGAGTGAGTAGTCTGATTTCTGGATGTTGTTGGTATGGGTGTGTTCCCCTCGTCCCGATCTACACGGTGGTGGTGGTGGTGGTTGTGCAAGGTGATGTCGATTTAGCCCTCTTTTCTTGGAAAAAGCTTTCCCTCACACTTCCTATGCCCATTCCTTCTTTCTGTAGCTTTCTAACCCTAATATAATTATTTTTGGCCGATAAATTAACTCCTAATTTTCGTCCATTAATTAGGCCTAAAAATCCAATTTACCAAAATGCCCTTTTTGGGTGCCGATTAGGCTTAAAATTGCCCCGGGACCCAAACTAAACACCCGAGTATACTATTTCGACCCTTCCGGACTCAACGGTACACTAGAAATTATCATACGAGTTACTGAAAATAATTGATATATTTATTCCATCAATTTAGTCCCGACACGACTCACACACACGTCTGACTTAATTCATTAAACTGTCGTATTATTCTCTCTTGAAAATTTATCAAAGTGTATAGTTCCATATTACATATTGCACAGTAATATTAAACTAATAAGTATTAACCCTTAGCACGCTAGTTAATATTTAATTTTATTAGATCTGGATTAATTAACCATTTAATTCTTCACATTTAAATTTAATTAATTCCGCAGTAATAAAATCCCTTAATTATTTAAATCATAAAAAATGTGGGGTATTACACATTCTTGCTATGGTTGATGACTTCACTAGATTCACTTGAGTTGCTTTCTTAAAACAACATTCTGACACTTTCCAAACCTTTTTGAAGATTTTGCTTCGAATTGAAAATGAGAAAGACACTCAAGGAAATAGAATTCATAGTGATAGAGGTGGATAATTCTTAGATACAGGTGTTATAGAGTATTGTGACTACAATAGTTATAAACATGAATTTAGTGATCCTAAGACTCCTCAACAGAACGGTATTGCTGAGAGAAAGAATCGTACTCTTCAAGAGATGGCACGAGTTATGATTCATGCCAAGACTTTACCTAAGTATTTTTGGGTAGAATATATCCGTACTGCATGTCACATTTTCAATAGGGTCTATCTTAGAAAGAATTCTAAATAAACTCCTTACGAACTATGGTATGGGAAGAAGCCAAATCTTAAGTATCTTAGAACCATTGGTAGTACGTGTTATGTGTGCAAAGATAGAGAACACCTATCCAAATTTGAGACTCGTGGAGATAAAACCATCTTTCTAGGATATTCTTCTAACAGTAGAGCATACCGTGTCTATAATCTTCACACTAAGACCTTAATGGAATCCATAAACATTATTGTAAGTGACACTACTGTAAAGAGTAATACTGGAGAACCAACTATTATGGAAGAGTCTAAAAATGTTTTAGAAAATGACTCCCCAGAAATAAATGATTCTTTACCAATTAAAACACCTGAAGTACCCAACTGGATTTATAAAGAACATCCCATAAACAACATTGTTGGTAACCCTAGTGAGTCTATACGTAGAAGATCTCAATTAGGAAACTATGCACAATATGCATGTTTTGTTTCCCTTATGGAACCAAAGAATGCAAATGATGCATTGAATGATCCTCATTGGATTTTTTCAATGCAGGAAGAACTTTTTCAATTTTTCATTCATGATGTTTGGTATCTTGTACCTAGGCCTGATCACAAAAAGGTTATTGGAACACGTTGGATATTTAAAAATAAATCTGATGAAAGTGGGATAGTCATTAGAAACAAAGCCAAATTAGTTTCTCAAGGATACTCTCAAATTGAAGGAATATATTTTATCAAGACTTTTGCCCCTATTACTTGCTTAGAATATGTTCGTATTCTCTTTTCCATAGCTTGCTACTTACATTTTACGCTTTACCAAATGGATGTCAAATCTGCCTTCCTTAATGGAATATTGACTGAGGACACCTATGTAGAACAACCAAAAGGGTTCATTAACCCTAAATATCCAAATCATGTCTTTCGTCTTGAAAGGGCTCTGTATGGCCTAAAACGAGTGCCAAGAGCCTAGTATGAGAGCCTTTCCAATTTTCTATTAGATAAAGGTTTTAAGAGAGGTGGAAATGATCAAACCCTTTTTGTCAAACAATTTGACAAACATATCATTATAGCTCAAGTTTATGTTGACGATATCATCTTTGGATCAACTTCCCCCTCAGAAGTTAGATCTTTTTTCTGAAATTATGCATAAAGAATTTCAAATGTCTCTTATTGGAGAGTTACAATTTTTCTTAGGTCTTCAAGTCAAACAAAATTTAGAAGGATTATTTGTTTTGCAATCAAAATACGCTTTAGAGATCGTTAAAAAATTCGTCCTTGAAAGTGCAAAAGATGCCAAAAATCCCATGAGTACTACGATCAAACTGTCTAAGGATGAAACTGGAAAATCCGTAGATCCAACTTCATATCGCACTATGATAGGAACCTTGCTATACCTTACTGCCTCGCATCCTGATATTATGTATGATGTTTATGTGTGTGCCCGTTATCAAAACACCCCTAAAGAGAGCCATTTAGTTTGTGTTAAAAGAATTATAAAATATATTAAAGGCACTCTAAATTTAGGACTTTAGTACACCAATGATACTCCTAGCACTATAATAGGATACACTAATGCCGATTGGGCAGGATGTACTGACAATAGTAAGAGCACATCAGGCGCGTGTTACTATATTGGTAATAATTTGGTAGGTTGGAGTAGTAAGAAACAAAACTCTACTTCTTTATCAACAGCTGAATCTGAATACATAGCCGCTGGAAGTTGCTGTGCCCAATTACTTTTGCTTAAGCAAATGCTAAGTGATTATGGTATTAAAGAGGAACAATTGCATCTCTCTTATGATAATCAAAGCGCGATCAATATCTCTAAAAATCCTGTTCAACACTTGCGAACAAAACACATAAAAATTAGGCATCACTTTATACGCGAATTAGTTGACACTAAGGAATTAGAAATCAATTATCTTCCTACTGATTTGCAACTCGTAGATATGTTTACCAAACCTTTGGATTACAATAGGTTTCTTTCTTTACGTAAATCGATAGGAATGGTTTATGCTGATTAAACTCTTTAGCTTACATATTTTTTCCCTTTGTCCATTTGAGGCAAAATGGGAGGGAAATTTGAGTGTTATGAGAGTTCATTTATTTTGTACATATTCTAAAAAGCTTGATCTTAGTGATTATTTGCAGGATTCTGTACAGTTATTCTCAATAGCTGTAATAGGGTAATGAATTGTAATTAGTTGAGTTTTGTAATCTTCCTTTCTAGGAAATGGGTAGATAGACTTTTTGTATAGGAATAGGTTTTTCCTTTTCTATTTGTTGCCCTACGAGTGAAAGATTACTCAAAGGAGATTTTGTCTCATATTTCCAAAGGGGGAGATTGAATCACCTTATACTCTTGACTCACTTCAGTCTACAGTGTATAAGTTATCATCTAGTTTGGAAATAGTGACAAATTTGAGTCCCTCCCCTAGATAATAAAGAGCCTCAAGACCCTTTTATTCAATACATTCCTCTTGTTTGATTGAACAAAGTTATACTTACACACACTCACAACATTAGGATTGCATCTGTCGTTCATTTTTTGCATTAAATTGATTGTGTGTGTTAATTTCCCTTAAAACAAATTTTAATAATTTTTTTAGGAATTTCTAATGATTTTAAAACAATTTTTTTCCTAAATAAAATGGGAATTAAGTAGTTTTGGGGTCATTCTTTAATTTTCGGTTCTCGGTTTTATCTCTGTTAAGTTCACTTAGATAGAAATCGAAAGCGCTGGAGACTGTAAGGGTGTCTATGTAATTAGTTTGGGATGCGCATTTGTGGTTTGTCGTTTGCCCTAGACCTGTTGCCCTCCTGTTGGTTGGTTGTGTATTTCTTTTAAGAGACAAAACCCGTGTTTATTAACAACCCTTTGATTGAGCTTATCAACGTCGTGCATCCGTCCCTGTCCCAATCCCTGTGAACCTTTCTTATCCAACAGAAAGCGTTTAACCAACCGCTTAACTTTAACCGTTGGATGGAAGTCAATATGGCAAGACTTAATCTCAGCCATTGATTTTGAACCCCCTTCTCGATCCTTCTCAGTGCTGTATTTAAGGAGGCCAACTCTTAGCTTGTAGAAGACTTTTTCCACTTCGTCATTCCAAGTGAGAAGAGAGAGAAGAGAGAGAAGAGAGAGAGAAACCACACAGTTAGAAACCCTAATCCTAAATCATCCAAACACCTCTTTAAGCCCTAACCATTTTCCCAAAAACTAATATATACCAAACACCAACCTTGAGTGTTTGAGAGTTTTTGAATGTTGGTTTGAAAGTTGTTTCGTGCTGTAACCTCTTCACTTTAAGATCTTGTGTCCAACTTAAACATTAGGTTAGATCTGTATTTCTATTTTATAGAAATCATAGATTTAGTCTTTTTATGTTATATTACACCTAGATCTGCATTCAAAGTTTCTCGCCTTGGGAAATATTTTGTTGATTATTTTCTGTAAATATTTTCATCTTCAAAATCAACAAAATCATTTTCTATTTCTAGTTCTTTTGAAAGAATTCCTTTGACCTAGTTGGAATCACACTTAGAGGTTTTCAATTTCAAAACCATTTTCAAAATCTTGAAATTGAATAAGATCTTGAAACGTCTTCTGAGTAAGATAGTTGTGGATTCTGGGTTCTTTTTAAGGGTCAAATAAGGTTTAAGTTTCCTAAGAAGAGAGAAACTGAAAATCACAGCATATAGATCTAATTTGTAATTTGATTGGACTGTTTGTAAAAATAAGCGTGTGTGTGTGCATGCATGTGTTAGATCACCATCACAAACACTTACACACTACAATACTGAAAGTGTTGGTAATAAGATCTTGAAACAAGATTCTACGTAAAGACTCGAACAGAGTGGAAGTTATAAAACTGGGTGAACCACATCAACAATCAGAACTATAGAAAAGTTATAAGGACATCGGTGGGTACATTCCTAAACTTGTATAGGACTAATTTGTGTGCATGTGTGTTATATAATTTGTTACTGATATATTTTGTTTTAGTGGATTTTTTTGGTTTATGATTTAGAAGTCACCGTGGATGTTTCCTCAGTTGGGTGAGGTTTTACCACGTTAAAAGCTCTTGTCATTAATCTTTCTACATGTCCTCATCTCATTCTCGCTGGTGTGTATATTTAATCTTTTAAGTTTTGTTTTTCAAAACTTGTTACAAATCTTAAACTGATCTCATGCATATTTTCTTAAACACATCTTATGATTAAAACTCATTTGATTTAAAGAAAAGAGTTTCCTCAAAAAATAGTTCGGAGTTACTTAAATAGTTTAGTCTTATATTAAATGGCTTTAGTAACAGTTTTTCAAATTCGCTCGCTAAACAAGTCTACACCTTCTTTCTATCAGAACTAGCCCCAGTTTCAGAAGGGGCAGAGATAGGTGGAGTGACTTGCTCACCAGAAGAGGGGAGTGAATACCCAACTACTGCTACTTATTGTTACTAGGCAGAGTCCAATACAAGAGTAAAACCCTATTATCCTCCATTATCCTCAATCTCCTCATCCAAGTTGGGAGGAGAACCAAGATCATGATTGAGGAACAACTTAGAGTCCTAGGGTGTACTAACCTCCGTGAGTGCAGCTGACCAGCCATCCTTAAAGCATTTATTCTTTGCAAATTCAACCTAAGCATATTTAGCTCTAATATCCTTATCCAAACCTCTATTGACCGCAGACTCCTTGGCCTTGAACCTCTTGGCCTTCTCAGTAGCCAAACTTTTCTATAGCTCGGCAACCTACCCCTGAGCAACTACAGCATCACCTTCAACAGTCTTTATTTTTGTTTACCATTTCTTTTGTTCATTTTTCAATGCTTATTGGGATTCAAGAAAAGACTTCTTCAGGCATTCAAATGCTTCTTCCACCTTATTTGAAGAAGAACGGAGGATGTCATCCTTCTCTAACATCTGGTTGAAATCAACCAAGAACTGCCAAAAGAAATAAGAGAAAGTCAGCATAAGGGAGTTGTCAAACAAGTGAATATGAAAAATAATAACTCTTACCAAAGAAAGACTTTGAGAAGACTTTTCAGAGATTTTAGAGTGGAGAATTGCAGAAGTAGAACCCCTACAATCTTGAAGAGTACCAGACTTTATTAGTTGCCTAACAAAATTAGAGCCAATAACCACTGTAGAGCCAGCATCAAACAAATTGACCAAGTCTTGTAGGTCGACACCAAAAGTAGTTCCTTCAGCCAGCCAAGATAGAAAACCCTTCTTTATGCGCTTGATCTGAGCTTCATCAGTCTTCCTGGCTGGGGGATTTTTCTTAACCTCATCCTTATTATTGGTCCCACCAGTAGAAGATTTTGTGCAGCAAGCAGTGGTAATATCTCCCATAATGTTAGGGAACTTTCTCTACACAATGGCAGTGGAAAGTGGTAAATCTGAGTCAATTGAAGATGAGGGGCTTGTATCATCTTCACCACTTCCGGATACAGTCATAGAAGAAGTGGAGACTGGGCCCTGATAAAGCTCAATCACCAAAGAGGGTGCAACAGAAGTTAGGCGAGCAATAAAGGAAGTAATGGAATTTTTATACTTCAACAGATATGATGCCGACCTAATGTGTTCCTCACCAATTTTTGGGTGAATGCCCCAAAGAAACTTCATCTCGGTAGGATTGATATAACTCTCTTTGGGATACTTTGTCTTCTGGTCAACTGTAATCAAGAGAAAACAAATACAGTTAGTATTGTAACCAATGAAATTATCAAGGAAAGCTATGCAATAGTGTTTCAACCTATCCCATAGCCATATTGAGGGCATCTGGGCCTATGGTATACTATATTCCCTATCATGGGTGCAGATTGGCAATTCGTGGTAACCACTCCATGATCAAAATAATCTCTATTGGTATTTAGGAGATTAACTACTAAAACCCTATTTACAACCCAAGTTTTTAACTAATAAGTTCTATCACTGGTGACCTATTTTTAGTAAAACATAATCTCTGGGATACCTATATGGGTACCATGGAGCTGATTCAATACATAAACCCCATTTACAACTCTCCAATTATTGGGGCTATAATAGAAGGTACAATGCAAAAATAATAACAAAACTCAAGATAAAAGGGATTTGGGGAAAAGTAAACCCACATTCAGCAATGAAAAGATAAGGGAACCAATGACCTTCAGATAAAGAAAAAATATCTACAGGAGGATTTGAGAGCTACAAATCCACCCACGAAGGAACATTCCATTCGTTTCTAAAATCATCTAGAGAAACTATTGAATAAACCATGATTGAAGATGAAGAAAAGGAGAAAGAGAAAGGATTCATATAAAGGATTAAGGATTCAACAAGAACTGAAGGACAAAAAGAACGATCACATGAAAAGCTAAAGAGATAACATCAAAATAAGAAAGTTTACTGTAGAAGGAAACTCGGATTTTATCACCTTTATAGATTGCTTCGAAACCGATGAAAGTAATGATTAAAGGGAAAATGACGATTGAAAATTTGGCGTCTAAGCTAAAAAAGACGTATTTGCCCCAAAAATGATTCATTATAGTTATAAGTAATTGCAAAAATACCATCTATGTTATATGTAATCAACCAAGTTGATAAGTTTACAAGTGTGGGAAGTCAGCATGCGACCAAATATCAGAAAGGTTTCCCAATCAATTGCTAGAACTGAATGTTTCATACTTTCGCAAAAGCATCAATCATGAAACACCAGGGGCTTTTGTTGATACCAAAATTTACCCACTTACCTGTACTGATCAGAAATAGACATGTGTCATCCACTGTGGCAATAATCCTAGTCAGCAAGGAGTAACTGCCGACCAAGGCCTGGAATACCCACCAACATTCTAAATGTTAACCAACAACCGGAAGATTGACCAACATGGTTAAACAAAGCACTAATAGTTATATACATTATGAACAATATGTCCTAATGTAAATGCTTAATTAATAAAGGCATTCCATCCTTTAACATTCCGACTCTTGATTCCCTAGAGGGCTGTAAATACATTGTAATCCCTATAGAATAAGGGACCGGAATACAATATCAGTGATAAACAGGTAATACAAGGCAGTGGACGTGGGCTTTTCCCTTCAGCCTAACCACTTTAAAAATCTTATACGCCTCTGTTGTTTACTTATTTATGTGTGATCAAATAATTAGATACATTCTAGTTTTTTGCATCAACACATACCTTTATTGAGATCGCTCGGATGTTCAAGATGAAAACTCGTCATACAATCCAATGTAACCTTGATTTATCCTTTAGCTTTTTCGCATAACCTTCAATCACTCATCATAGGCTTGAATTACACACAACCCAATTCATAACTTATAACTCAAACAAGTAGTATCCAAACAAAAAATAAAGATAATACTTACAAATTAACTCGATTCAGAAATATGTCCTTATAATAGTGAATGATTCTTTCAACCTGGGTGAGAAAATTTTGAAAACAAAGTCGTCAAGAAATTGCTTAGGACTCTATTTTCTAGATTTAGTATGAAGGTAGATATCCTAAATAAGATTAGGGACACCTCCATATGTAGCTTAGAAGAACTAGTTGGTTCATTTCAAACTTTTGACCAAAATGAGCATGTTGTTGTGTTAAAGCCTTATTAGAATCTATCTTTTTTTGTAGAATCTAAGGAGAGTATGTTATGAAAAAGTGTGGAAAAACCTAAAGAGAATATTGAGGTGGGAATGAATCTTTTTATGAAAAGGTTCAAAAATTCTATAAGAACAATAAAAAGGTTTTGGAAAATGGTTAAAAATTTTAGGCTGACAATACAAGTCCTATAAACATGCTTTTAATGGTGAGATGATTCCAAGAATCATAGGGTGAAGTATGAAGACCACTTCAATAGTTGTGGAGGTGTAGGACACAACATCAATGTGTTACCAACACATTTGAGAAAGTTGGAGAAGACCAATGAGGTAAACAAGAAGAAAAAAGTGTGCAAGTCTAGTTTTAGTGACTCTGCACTAAAAGTGACGAATGTGGAGGAGGGATCAATTTCATAGTGGGATTATATGAGAGTGATAAATGTATTTGTGATAGGATATCTTTAAAGATTGTGGCGAGGAAGAATATGATCAAACCATCTAGTGATAGGTAACTTAGTTGTTCTTCCTCATATTGTAGAAAGGGTTCACGGAACTCTATTTATAAATTTCTTGAGGATAGTGATGATGAAGTTAATGACGTCCATGAGTCTTTTGATGAAATATATTAAGAGTATTTAAAGATTAAAAAATCATACATCAAGATTTTGAAGAAAAAGAAAATTTTTCCAAATGAACATGATGATAAAGTTGAAAAGATTGAATGCATTTAATTAAAATGATTACAACTTAAAGAAAAAGTTTATGGGTTGAAAAACTAATTTTATTCTTTAAAGGAATGAAATGAGATAAGCTTGAAAGAGAAAGAAGAGATATAACTTCAAAATAATATTTTGAAAAACATGAATTCAAAAATTCCGAATAGTTGCAAATTGAAATGATTGATAAAACTTGTGTTCTAAATAGAATTTTGATTAAGATTTCTCAAATTAAGGATGACAAACATGACATTGGTTATGTAGATAAACCAACTGAAGAAGTTTGAATTTAAAAATTAATAGTTGAAGTTTTTAGCATTGAAAAGAAGGATAAGAAACAAATTCCTTTAGAGAAAAATAAGGAAATTTATCCTACATACAAGCTTCAAAAAAATGGTAGTGGTTGCTCATCCTATGGGAAATCAAATTGCAATGCCCATTATTTTTTGAAGAGTAAGAAACATGAAATAGTTAAGATTAGGGATAATGAAGCCAAAAATAATTTAAGAAAAAATATTACTTATTACACTTTTTTCAAGATGCATGGTCACACCAATCAAGCTCGTAGGCGCTTGAATGAGATAACTTATAGGTGCATAAACAATAGGAGACAAGTATTCCATATAGGTCCTATTATTGAACATAAGGGTAAAATTGGTGAGTTGATCAAGAGAGTGTATGTCCTGGTTGGTGATGTAACTTTTCATCCTTTTTATTCAAAAGGTCTTCAAGATGGCCAACTCCACTCATGCAAGGATAGTCGTAGATTCCACCCCAGACATCTGCCAGACCTTTACCTAGCTCCAAAGACCACATGTGCTATAATAATAGAGACATCGTACTGTAGTGGAACTTGGAAACCTCCTAAATCTTCAAAACGTCTTAGTCATTCCAATATATCTCTTTAACCAATCTCAAAAACCTCATAATCTATCTTCTTCCATGTCTGACATAGAAAAAAGACATCCATCTGAAGAGAAATAAAATTCCAAGGTTACCTAAACCTTATAACAATGGTACACCACTGCAAAGAACCTCAAAATAATCCTATAGAAGTACCATGGCCATTATTGAGATCCTAATCCTCCAATAACGCTTTTGCATGTCGTTTGATAGATAGGTGAAAGCACGTCACTATTTTATTTACCGCCACCACTCAACGATACTTTCATTGATGGCTACCATCCACATATAATGAACCTAAAACTACCTTAAACCACCTAAATAACCTTTGGCTAACAATCCACCACCATGATAATGTCGTTAGACCTCAGAGACATGACATACATGTCGTAACAGTCCACTCATTCTCTATCCTAGAGTTTGTATATAAATAAGAGGTTGGGAAAAGGTTAAAGGAAGGTTCAAGTCATTATACTTTCAGAGAACCAAGAGTTTTAGCATTCACATGTTCTTACATATTGTTCTATAATCTCTCAACCCACAGTTCTGAGCATGTATCTATAGTTAGGATCATATTTAGCAACTTGATACCTTTTACTCCTCATTGATCCCTAAATCAGTTTAACCCTTAGACAAGTCCATCAGTTATTTCCTAAGGTCCTTTGGACTATTGAGAAAGGCTGTAAGTACCTCAGAATCTCTTGGCCAAATCCTAACAGGTTTAATATGTTGCAATAACTCTTTTATGATCCAATAAATAATATAACACCCTTTGATAGTGTATGTAGGATACTCAATTGAGGTCCGAACCACTTCAAATACTTATATTACACTTTGACACTTAAATTCGTTTAACCTATAGGTGGTCCTGAGGGGAGCACTTACGCGGTATAAGGTATCATACAATTTTAATAATCATCAGTTTGGAATGGTGTGTTAGAACGAAAAGTTACATTTCTATCCAATACACATCTTATTCTCTTCAAGATGCCAACAAATGGCATTTTGGTATGTTCTTTTAAAGAAATGGAAGCTCGATAAAAATAGCTATAAGCTCACTTAGCTACCATTCTTAGTAGACTTAATTTACCCCTAACTGGTAGAGGAACTAGTTGCACCGAAACATAGTCATACTAGGGAAAACCACAAACCCCATTTAGAGGAAGATAATGATCTAAAGGGTGTGCCCTGGGCTCTCCAGTGATTACTGACCCGCATTCCTATTAAGGATAGGGTATCACTTCCTCGAGATCAATTCTAAAGTGGTTCCAGGATGAGTGGACCTTGAGAAAATGAGAATAAGAAGATGCAAGAATGGTTGGGAAGCTTCATCAACCATTATAAGAAGAAAATTATCGACACCACTAAATTAGATATCTAGATGACATTATTTCCATATTTCTAATGACTTTCATCATTATGCTCTTCCCTCGAAGTGAATGATGCCTACTACTAAGGCATTCGATGGGTTTAAAGACCCCATTGATCATATGGAAACCTGTAATCCACTCATGATCCTACAAGACACCCCATATAAGGTATGGTGAAGAGATTTTCCCACTACTCAAAGGGGAACAACTAGACGTTATATGTCCAAGCTCAAATCGTGGACCATTGGAATCTTTACTAATGTGATAAGGTCATTTGTCAACCATTTCATTGGATCTCAGAAGACGAGGAAGTATATTATTTTCTTCCTCCATTACAGATAGAAGTCTGATGAAGCTCTCAGAGAATATGCCAAGAGATTTGACCATGAAGCCCTACAAGTCGATGACCTGCGTGACACCATTTGTACGACATTTTTATATAAGGTCTCACTTCATAAGACTTTCTAAGGTCTTTCAACCAGAAGCTCCCAAATCTATTATTGAGATGTAAAAAGGGTTTAGAAGTATATAAAAGCTAAGGATGCAATCTCAGTAAGACATGCCATTGCCACCCCTGAATAGGGAAATAGTAAATTCATCTTCTATCATCTTGGGGAAACCTTTGAGGCCGCAAATGATAAGAAAAATAAAGGCGAAGGTAAAAAATGGGACTCTAGAAGAAAAACATTTCACCGTGATCATAACCACCATTAAAGATGTCTTTGAAGTCGGGGAAGCTTAGGATATCTTGTCTCCACCAAATCCTAACAGGAGTAATGAAGATAAAATAGACAAGGCAAAATAAAACTTGTTTCACACATAAAACGACCGCAACACCAGTGATTTATTCAGACTAAAATAAGCCATCGAAGGGTAATGTGGAAGGGTTACCTCAAGAAATTTATAGGTAAAGACGTCGATAAAGGTCATCACAACAACAATAATAAAAAATAAGGAGAGTATAACATACTTCTTGACACTTGAATCTTAACAAATATCTTGTTCTTAGATGCCTTTGAATCCATATGACTTGGCTCTAAGAACACAGTCACTACTCCCCTAACCGGGTTTAATGGGCAATATACCTAATCCATAGGGTGTGTCATTTTTCCTCTCACTACTAGTTCTTAATATAACTACTCTTGTATCTGGAATAAGTTATTGGTGATAGACGTCCCCTTAGCCTACAATATGATCTTATTCAGACCTTCTCTAAATGATTTGGAAATTGTCATATACACGAGGAGCTTGGTAATGAGATTCCCTACCTCTAATGGTGTGGGAGTAGTGTATAGGGACTAGAAAAAGGTAAGGGAGTGTCACATAACTTCCGCGAGATAAAAAAAATAACTCATCAAGGACATCTTATAGTGTGTCCTAGGTCCTAGAAGGCTCATAAGGGAGCTCAAAAGCCCCTATTGAGGCCATACCTCCTCCACCACCACTGTCTGAGCTCCTTCTAGAGATCTTAAGCATAGAGTTGATGAATATGGATACCTTAGATCCACAGGATGAGGAGAAGGAAAAAAGTGGAGAGCCTATAGAGGCTGAAATCACTATATGCATTATTGCGGAGCACCTAACCAATGAAGTTCAAGTTGGGGTTAGCCTGTGCCCCTCCCTTAGAGAGGAACACATTAGTTTCTAAAAGAAAACAAAAAAGTATTCTACTAAAACCATTCTGAAATAATCGAAGTGGATCTTGAGTAATATACATAAGTGTGGCCTCTTCCTAATGACACTTTAAA
The DNA here is from genome assembly GCA_949130495.1 of Sambucus nigra. Lineage (NCBI taxonomy): Eukaryota > Viridiplantae > Streptophyta > Magnoliopsida > Dipsacales > Adoxaceae > Sambucus > Sambucus nigra. The sequence continues at coordinate 357,761,119 of OX422213.1, read as the reverse complement.
GAAAGTAATTGCACTAACATCCTTACAAGAAGATCATTGCCTACCCAAGTCCTCATGAATAGTGTCATTCGCTGAGTCTCGTCCCATGAATATCTCATTTAGACGAGGCCTATATGATGTTCCTAACTTTAGAATCATCTATTGACAGAAAACAATCGCATCTCGGTCAACATATATGTTGGCCTCAGATGAAAATTGGTAACCTCAGTTGGATATGGGAATGTCAGTCTCAAATAACTACGGAGTCTCGTCTCAACCTGCAACACATAATAGAGCCTCACAGTCTCGGCTCGGTCAAGATCCTTCTGCCTCAGACACATCCTGCATGCGTGGGGAGCATGATATGTGAATTTTAGTAACACTACATTAAACTTTTATTATAGATCATTAACTCACGTGAGGGAATATTCTTCATAATAACATGTACTTGATATATTTATGGCTGCCACTCTCTCATTATCCATGCCCTTAGCTCGACATGGAGTGCATGCTTGGCGGTGATAGTGCACCCCCCTAGGCCTATATAAGACATCATGTCTTCTTGATCAGGATCCACTTTTTGTAACCCTACTCAAAATCTAGTATATTACACACACACACACACACACACACACACATATATATATATATATATATATATATATATATATATATATATATATGTGTGTGTGTGTGTGTGTGTGTGTAGAAAGAGAGAATGAGAGAGAGAGAGAGAGAGATCTTTTATGTATTCCATGTCCTTTTAAGCCCTTATTATAGTGAAAATACCTTCACCTTGCACAGTGGACATAGGCCAATGGTTAAACCATTATCACTATGTCTATCTCCCTTTTTCTCTCATCTTTTCAACTAATTTATTCGTTACTATAAATTTCACCATTTTTGCGCAAGCACAAAATTCAGGTTAAATCCATGGCATGAACTTAATATTATTATTTTGGCTCCATTTATGGGAACGCATTCAATATTTTTCTCACTCATCTTATCTTGTATTCTCTCCTTTTCCTCTCTGATGGTGATTCAAATCCATCATTGTTTGAATTAAATCATCATTAAAAGATCTTGCGTAGAGGAGTTTATCAACTTTCCATTGATTCATCCTTTTTTAAAGGTTTTTGCACCCCCATTTTTGTTGTTATTATTATTCTAACTGATAAAAAATATCTTCCAACCTACTGTCCATTGCCTGGGATGATTCCAACCAACCACCCCAGTAGTCTGAGATGACCGATATGGCGATGGTGATTAGGTTTCTTGTTGACAACCAACAATAAATTCAACACCAGTTCTTGGCATTCGACCAAAACATTATGAGTCAGGTCCTAGAGGATCGAACTATTAATATCATTACTCTAGCCTCCAGATATCCCGCGCAACTAGCAGTTGGGGGAGCAACCCCAAATCCTACTAAAGAAGTCCAACATAACCTCGGATGCAGAGAGAGCATCGATCCTCGTCTTCTTTATCTTGGTAAGGAGGTCTAGAAGACTCGTGTGGAGAGGAGAACTCTTGGGACAGGTGCCTAGATCCAAGCCAGTGGGGATACATGGAGGGTTCTCCTTTTTTCCAAGCATAGTCAACTGTCCAAATCCCAACAAGTTCAAGCCTCTGGTCGTGACTCCTAAGTATGATGGGAGTACAAACCTTGTTCATTACATTGAGATATATCATTAAAATGCTGATATATATTCTATCCCACATGAGATAATGTCCCCACTTTCTCTATCACTCTCACCGGTGCTATCCATGTGTGGTACACCGACCTGTCGATAGGATCTATAGAGAACTTCAAGCAACTAGATAAAAAATTCATTCATAACTTCTTTTTCTACATAAAGCCAATGAAACGAATGACTTATTTTTTCAACTACCATCAAGGAAAGAATTATTTCTTAAGAGACTTCATTTATTGATTTAATAAAGAGAAATTAGAAGTTGAAGACTATGATGAGAGCAGTGCCTTGATAACTCTTATCAGCAGGCTTCAAACAGGAAAAATCTATTGAAATCTCTCCAAAGATCCTCCTAAGTACTTGACAAATTTTTTGGCTAAGGCCAAGATAATCATAAATGTGGAGGAGTCCATGGTGGCCAAGAAAGGAGACCAAAAATAGGTTAGAGGTAGAAAATCTGGTAAGGCCATGCTAAGGAGAAAGATAAGGAAGGAAAGAAGAAGTTATATGATGATAAGTTTGAGAAGTACACCCCATTGACTGTAATTCCATATCACCACCCATCGATTGGGTTCAATAGAGATAAATTCTACCCTCTAGGAGTATTTGAGATGGATGTTTGTATGTCAACCCGACCGAGATGCTTGACCAGGAAAATCAACTTTTTTGTAGTGTGCGATAATTTTTTTCTCGACTTGTAATATTATTATGGGGAGGGTATCATTAAAAGAGTTTGAAGTTATGCCTTCCACCATACCATAAATGATTATGTGGAGGGTATCATTCAAAGAGTTTTAAATGGTTCCTTCCACCATACATTTAATGATAAAATTCCCAACTCCTTTTGGAGTAGGGAAAGTAAATGGTGATTTGGTGAAAGCATGGAAATGCTACTTCACCTCGACGAAAGAGAGGTAGGCCAACAAGATAAAGACGACCGCGTACAATATTAACACATTTAACCAAAGAGACGAGAAGAAACTTAATAATGGAGAGACTACAAAAAAGTTAGAATCCATCATCCTTAATACGAATGGACCAGAAAAAACTGTCCAAATTATCTCATTCTTAAAACAAGATATAAAGAAGAATTGATTGAACTACCAAAGAGGAGACAACATGTCTTTGTGTGGGGCCATTGTGACATGCTGAGGATTGACGCCGATGTATTCTATAATCACCTTGACTTAGATAACATAGTAAAATTGGTGAAATATAGGATACATACATTTTTAAGAGATATGTACAAGGCCATATTAGAAGAAGTGAAGAATCTACAAACTCCGGACTTTATCAAGGCAGTGGAATAACCAGAGTGGCTCCCTAATGTATTTATAGTGACTAAGAAAAATGAAAAATAGAGAATGTGTGTGGATTTCATCGATCTTAATAATGCATGCCCATATGATCATTTTCCTTTATTGAGAATCGATCAAATGGTAGATGCTATAGTAGGCCACGAGCTGATGACTTTCATAGATGCTTACTCGGGATGTAATAAAATATCTATGTATGAGGGTGATGCCAAGAATACATCCTTTATAACTGAGAAAGGGACATAGTGTTGTAAGGTGATGACATTTGACTAGAAGAATGCAGGGGCCACTTACTAGAGGTTAGTTAATAAAATATTCAAAGACGAGATCGATAAGACAATAGAGTTTTATGTTGAAGATATGATGACAAAAAGTTTAAAGGTAAATAATCACGTGGTCAACCTTGACAAAACTTTTGATACAATGGATCAATATAAAATGAAATTGAATCCATCTAAGTGCGTGTTCTGTGTCGGAGTAGGAAAAATTCTAGGTTTTATAGTCAATCAAAGGGGAAGTGAAGTAAATCCTTCCAAGATAAAAGAACTGATCAAAATAACGACAATGAGGAATAAAAAAGTTATTCAAAGTCTCACAGGCCGAGTTGTTTCACTTAATTGATTTGTATCACGATTAACTCACACATGTCTACAATTTTTAAAAATCTTGAGTTAGGTGTTCATTTTGGATGACGAGTGTGAAAAGGACTTTTAATAGTTAAAGTCCTATCTCGGCTCACTAATTTTCTGCTCTCGAGCTATCCAATGAGAAAAGTTGTATCTGTATATGTCCATCTTGGAGTCGCCCATTAGTGTGGCTATTGTCAGAGATGACAATGGGGTTTAGAAGACAATATACTTTAATAGTAAAGCATTACAAGGCATTGATATGAGGTACACAGAGGTTGGGAAACTTGTGTAAGATTTAAATCATTCATCAATAAAGAGGAAACCCTACTTCCAGGCTCATACTATGGTAGTTCTCATTGACACACCCTCCTACAAGTCATTCGTAAACTCGAGAAATTGAGTAGGTTAATGGCTTGGTCAATTAAGAGGTGAGCTTAATATCATCTATCATCCGAGAATTGCAATCAAGGGCTAAGCATTAGTAGACTTCTTGGCCGAGTTTCCTTGGGATTCAACATATAAGACTAAAAAAGAAGCAAAAGTTGAAACCCTGAAGTTATAAAAGATATTGAGAAATGTACATATGAGGGCACATCGATCGATACAATAATTAGTGTTCTAAATCAAGATTTTTTTTGCAAAAGAAGGGCGTTTTAGCTGAAGGAACATTCTCTTAGGATTTACCAATGTGGAATTTATTTGTTGACGGCTCTTCCTGTGTGAGAAGAAGTGAGGTAAGAATGATATTGTTTGATATATACGGAACTGTTATTGAATACGGCCTAAGATTGAATTTTGACGCATCCAGTAATGACTCGGAGTATAAAGATTTATTGTAAGGCCTTTCACTTTCCAAGGCATTAGGTATCATCCAAATACTTGCCTATAGTACTCATAGTTGGTGGTAATTCAAATCTTAAGGTTTTATGAGGCGAAAGTTGAGCAAATGGCTAAGTACTTGTCCAGAGTAAGAATGACACCGGGAAGCTTCCAGAAGGCTAATATTAAGAGGATCTAAAGAAATGAAAATGGGAGAGAAGATGCACTCATGAGGCTCACATACGCCAAAACACCAGAGATTCGTCGAACTATTCTAGTGCAAATTCTCCTAAAATGAGTGTAGAAAAAGAAGAGACTAACGTTGCAGAATGTTTTAATTTTAACTTGGGATCGTCTTGGATGGACCCAGTCATCGAATATCTAAAGGATGGGAAACTGCTAGAAAGAAAATTCGACTAAAAAAGGTATGGTATCGATCAACTAAGTTTATAATTATTGGAGATGTGTTGTATAAAAATAGTTGCCTTCTTCCCCTCTTGAGGTGTGTACACCCGATAGAGTTCAATTATGAGCTCAGATACATACACGAAGGAATTTATGCAAGCCACATTAGGAGATGATATTTTGAAAAGAGGGTCATAACTCAGGGTAATTATTTGTTGAACCTTTATAAGGATGTAGACGAGTATGTACTGAGATTCAGTAAATGAGAATGCTTAGCTAAAATACCCCCATTAACCACATCAACTTTTTTCTCCTATATCGAGCCCTTAATATTTTACAATGTGGGGGATCGATATGATCGGACTACTTCAAGTAGATAAGGGAATTTTTTTATTTATTGTCGCGATAGATTATTTTTCCAAATGGGTAGAGGCTGAAGCCATGGTAACCATTCCATAAGAAAAGTGCTTTAGATTTATTTAGATAAATACAATTTTCTTATATGGAATCCCTAATACACTAATATTGGACAATGGAAAATAGTTCAAGAGTTAGTCCCTAGCAGCTTACTATGTGTGGGGGCTTATTTATTCAACCCAATAATGCAACCGACCAGCCCAATGTGCAAAGTGGACTGCCTGACCCAACTCAAATGTTTATTTTAGATCCGTGTATTTGATATGTGCTTAAATGCATTTATATAGTCTCATATCGATTACCAACAATCTCGGAGGAGATCTTTCAGATTTTATTGGATATTCTTAGTCCACTTAATATGTATTCGGTGCAATGGTGTACGAGTAAAATACAAATATACAGAACTCGGGCATTTTATACAAGGCTCTTACTTTCTTTCGAGGAAGCACGGAAGATAAAAATGTTATTAAATCTAGAATGACTAACTATGTTGTAATTCAAAATATATTTGAATTGGACTATGTAAGATTCAAAAAGGTTGTATTTTAGTGTGATTGGGTAAGAGTTGAGGATAAAAATGCTTGTAAAGTTGATCCTGGCACCAATTTGATCATGGTTAACTTACCCAAGTTGAAGAACAACGAACACGTGAGATAAGAGCCATTTGTTTGTTCTTTTCAAAAAGGTCAAGCAAGTGTTTTACTTGGATTATATCAACAAAGATCCATGGTCAATCGTCCTACATGAGCCAAAGAATCTAAACAGTAATGTGGATAACATGGATGCTCCTACCAAATATGAATCCATTTTTTATGATAAGCCAAATTTGAAACAATTTATAGATTCGCAATGTGTATTCCAATTATTTGTAATAACAAGTAGCTGTATTATTCTAGTACTTTATTATTATAGGACGATTATATAATTCTTTTTTTCATTCATACTTGATCATTTTAATGCTTATAATAACGAGTGGGTTTATTCTTCTAGCGCTTTGTTATTACCGAATTTCAATCAAAATTGGTTTTATGGTTAGTGAATATGCTAATTGGGATTTTAATCAACTTAATCATTAATTCAAAGTCCATGACCCGGGAGTGTGTGTTAGTGTTAGGGGGGGGGGGGGTGAGACAATGTGCGTGTGTGTAAATTGAATTTGGTATTGGGTATTCGTATGTATTGAAATTGATATCGTATGTATTATTATTATTATTATCGAATTTGAGCATTAATTCGAAATCCATATATATGTTTGTACTAATAATAACAATTTTTACAAAAAAATGGCTTCATCCCAGCGTGGTAGCGCTCCTTGGACAGTAGGCCCCCAAAATGGGGCAAATTGGGGTCCATTGTCAAGAATAAGATGACATTATTGACTAGATCTCTAGAGTTGTTAAAGGAAATCATTGGATCGGGGTCCACTGATTGGAGGTCCATGCCTAATGATCTCAAGATTAGCATCTGGGGGGCACTACATGTACTGTATTTATATTTATATTTACAAGGAACTAACACTTGTTTTCTTTCTTATTTTTATTTGTTTGGAAGGAACAATTCGGCCATCCCCCACTTGTTCGGGCATCCATGTCGAAATAGTTGAGTGATCAATATAAGACGTGGAAGAAGAATAAGCGGGCAGAGTACTTTGGGAGGACCCGAGAGTCCATTTTGAGAGTACGTGATACCATCCAATCAAATGAGTTGATCTCATTAACATAGTGGCAAACGTTTGTTGACAATGAGATCGATGAGCGGCAATTGGAATCTCACCAAATGGGGAGACAAAATCAGGTGAAAAACTTGAACATGCACTACTTTGGGCAGACATCTTACGCCGAGGAGGGGCACAAGATGACAAGTTTTTATTTTTCTTTAATTTTATTTTTATGTTATTCTAATTTATAATTAGTTTGCATTACTTACTAATTTTGCATTATTTTATTTCAGGAGACGAAGAGTGGCCCTGGGGTTAGGCCACAAAGGCTCGATGCCTATGTGGAAATATGGTTGAAGAAGGGCAGGGACAAGGAGGTGGCCCCGAGTGTCACAACCACGATGGCAAGTTATAAATGTTTAATTATTTTAATTACTTTATTAATTTTTTATTTACTTAATTAACTAATCATATACTTTTTATCATTTTAGACAAAGCTTAAGGAAATTCCTGAGTCAAGGTATGATGTCGAAAAAGCATCTTTGGCTATTGATACACTCAGTCAAGTGATCAGGAATATCAAAAGGGGAGTACTAGGGGGTGAGATCGTGGGTAGGGAATTCGAGGATGATTGGAATGGAAACGAGCAACACGGGTTGGCTCATAAGGAGGACACCCATGACGATAAGCCATCAAGGTTAAAGTTGATGGTCCTAGATATGTACGCCTTCATGAAACACTGGTTGGGGAAGGGGAAAGAGAAGGGGAAGGGGAATGAGAATAAGAATAAGGTAGAGGTAGACAAGAAGATCACTGCTTTATCGTCGATATGCACACATTCGAAGCCATATGATCCATTTCCCATCGTGATTCCCTCCGAGCGGTTTATGTTAACAATTGATTGGCAGAATGTGCTTTTTCTCGACATATATTATGGGGAGAGGATAGTGAAGGGTTTTAGGGACCCCTCCTTCTTCTCGGGTATGGTGGATTATGGACGTTCCCTCCAAAAAATTGAAGCAAGGGTGTTCATCACGCATTTGGTGTTCGAAAAGGAGAACACACCTCTGTAGTTGCGCGAATAATGCGGAATTCATCTAATTGGCGGGGTTGTCAATTCATATATCGTATGGACTTTATTCCTCCTCCAACCTGCTCAAGACCCTGTGCCATGGCATTATTTTTTATTTGGATACTGGATATTTGTATTTCTATTTTATTTGTTGGTTTGGATATAGATTTTTGCATTTTTATTTTATTTGGATATGGATTATATATGCGATGATTTGGTACATGTTGACTTGTTACATTATTTTTATTTTATTTAAATATACGTTGTTTGGACAGGTATAATTTTTCTGTAATTACTACAAATATACTGGAAGGCAGTGACAGTAGCCATATTGCCTAACAGTTTTTTTTTTTAAATTTTGCCCAGAATTATCATAGTCAAAGACTGTGACAAGTCCATGACAAAGGAAGTTGTCACCCCAAGACTTGTCATGGTCAAAGGCCTTGACAAGTTTGACTTTTCATGGTTTTAGACCTTGACAAGTTGAAAGTTTTGGTGTAGTGAGATATTGAGGGATATCTATGAGCAATCTTCTAGATTTTTGAGTTACTTGTACAATTCAGTCACTTATTCACATAACTATAAATTATAAACCCTGACCCGGGGCAAAGGGATGTAACCTCTGTTATTTGAGAGACACGAATGTAATATAATAACCTCTTTATGGACATATGTAAGATTTCGAATTACGTATCTTTAGTGTTGTGCGTGTGATTATTTATTTTTTCATTTTTTGTTGGAATTCTTATTTTTATAATTCTTGCACTCATAATTGGTGCCGACTGTGGGAATCAATTTTTTTACTACGAAATTAGTTATCAAAAGAAAACCCGTGATGTCTCACCACAACAACAATATCCCTTGACGTGCCGAATGAGCTACTCCCACTTAAAGTTAAGTCAAGGATTCCCCAACCACCAAATCCTAGGTTTCGCCAAGAAAGGCAACCTTTTGTGGAAAGTTAGGGATTGCCTAGGTCTACTAAGATCTCTATACTGGTCGATGCTTATGAATCCAGGTTTCAAGAGCATGAGAGGTAAACATGCCTCCAAATGGAAGAGAATTCTTACTCACAGATGTGACTTGAAAGAATGGAAAGAGATATCCATAGAGATACCAGTAAACGTCGTGATAGGTCTCCTAATCCTCAAGTGAGAAAGATTTGCAAATGAGGGATGATATCCATGAGCGACCAAGATCGATCTGAACCCGGTAGGTCAGAGCATGATCGATTAGAGCATAGTCAATCAGCAAGGCACTATAAAAGTAATGATTGTCACGATGAGGATATCGAAATTTTTGTCCATAAAGGGATGGACTAGCATCCAACCCATCGAGGGTCTTGGTCCACTAGAGAGCTATCCAGAAGATCTCTCAACACCGAAATAAAATCCCGTTTCTCAAGTGGAATTGAAGAAGAGTGAAGAGTGCGCTTTTGTTCAAATTAAGAAATTATTTAATTAAACTCGGTTTTTCAATTAAATCCAAAAACATGCATCTAGACGTGATTGAAATCAGTATGATAATGCAAGAACAATCAATCATAAACAAAATACACAAATGAGGAAAAATCTCCTAAAGGGTAAAACCTTTTTATTTTCACTATAATTTGTAAAAGCGGTTACACGGATACGAAATACCCTCAGCTTTCGGTTTCTATGTCGTCGGCTAGAATTTACCGCAAGAACTCTAGGTGGGCAGCAATGAAGAAGAGAACAACTTCTCCACTAATTACTCCAAATGAGTAAAAATGATCCTTTTAAAGGTTTAAAGATTCACATACATATATGGGAGTGTTTATGTGAATAAAGAAGGCATAAAACATTAAAAGTTGAAGTCTATTTTCTGGGTTGTTAATCGCATAAATCGTGTGTGAAAAAGACTTGGAAAATGTGTAAAAAGTGACCATATATTTATACAAAAATCTAGGCAGCGAAGTCGCTCGAACGAGATAGGCACTCGCTCGAACGAAGGACACGTGTCGTTCGAATGACATCGCGCGAGATCCATATCTCGCTCGAATGACAGTGTGAACTCTTTTGAACGAGCTCGTCGACCGAGTCACTCCTCTTCTACACTTGGAAAAATATCTATTTTTGATAAAAACAAATTAGACTTCGAAAAAATATTTTTTGAAAAATTCCCAAACATAAACAACTCCAATAAATCATTTTACCAATAATGCGTCGTGGAGTAGTGGGAATGGTTTAGCAGAACGTTGCATGAAGCATGATGAACGTGTGAAGATTATGGATGCATGGATTCAGATGAAGGCCGTCGTGGATGATTGATGATGCTAAGAATTAGCACCACCAGGTGAGGTGTTTCAAAGCTCAATATAAGTATAACAATGGTAGCACAATTATATAAAGAGATAGGAGAAGGAGGTGAGGATATGAGGAATGAACACCGGAATATAGGTGGTTCAGCCAATCCGGCCTACGTCCACAGTGGGTGTGTGAGTAATATTACTGACTGAAGGCACTAATGGCCATGGATACAATTCTCTCCAGCTCTCTCTCTCTACTGTATATATATTTAGACAGAGTTTTGGCTAGGGTTGGATAACTGGATCCTTTTGCAAGGTAGGGGATGATCCCTATATATAGTGCCTAGGGGCCGCACTGTACCCCCCATGCATGCAATGAGCATGTGTGTGGTATCCTCACTAATGTGGGAATGCCATCTGTCACTGTCACATGTAAGCAATGATGATGAAATATTCTCCCCCATGTGGAGAATAATCTTGTTACAACTGATTTGTGGCCAGGTGTCCTTATACAAATGTCAACAGATACTCGGCAGTCATGTTGGTGAATGACCTCGGCCTGGGAGAGGCCGAGCTGTAAAGGCTTGGTCCGTTCAATCTGAGTAATGTCATGAGGAGTCTCGACCTGATCTCGGTCGAGACATTATACTAGGTCGCCCCTAGCCGAGTTTGGGCATATACATTCTGATTAATGCTTCTCGTCACCTCGGCCAAGGCCGAGGCAGGATTAGTTCCATGAAGATTAGGGCTCCTTGTCACCTCGGCCTACTATTAGCCGAGGTTGCTATTCCCAGGTATAGGGTCCATGGAAGTGAATGAGGTAGTGTCGAGGTAGGTCTGGCCGAGGGATGATATCGTGAGCCCCTGCCGCTCAGGGTCGATCAATGTCTCGGCCATCATCTTGGCCGAGGTAGGTATCTCTCGACCGAGGTTATACTTGGGCATATCAATCACCCCCAGCCCTTAGTCACATGCGAGAGCAAGTGGCTAGGGGATTGCTTCACCTCCAAGGCATGTCCGTCCCAAGGTTAACACCTGCGTGACACCTGTCCCAGGCTAAGGCTTGCCCACCTATCTTGCGTGCGCTGTCAACTGTCCCTTGGGTTTCTCAAGGCAATGATGGGCCTTGAGAAGTGTGCCCAAGTATTTAAGGGGTTAACCCTTTCTTTTTCTTTCTTCTTTCTCTTTTCTTTCCCGCGCACGCTACTTCTTGCAATTTCTCTCTGTAAAGCATTTTCAACCCATCACCCTTTCTGCAGAAGGTTTCTCATAGGTTTCTTGTGGAATCTCTTCATTTCATCAATCCACTCATCTTTAGGTACCTCTCCCCTTCCATTTCCTTTGTTTTTAGCATTTGTTTTGAATTTTTCGGTGAGGTTTTTGGGTTTTTCGGTGGTTCATTTGAGTTTTCCGGCGAGCTTCATCAATTCCGGTAACCTGTGTTTACTTCAAATTTCTTAGTTTGATCTTAAAACCCCTTTACTTTACAAGCCCATCGTGTTTTTAGCTTTAGGAGTTTTTCTTAAGTTTAGGGTCATTCCAAGTCTTGGGTCGTCCTCTGATGCTCAGACCCCTGTACAAGCTTCTTGAGGACTTCCCTTCTCTTAGAAAGAAGACCTTAGAGAAGATTAGGCAAATAGAGAGAGCTCAGGAAGAAGCTCGTAGGTCACAGGAATTTCCTGTCAGACCCCTCTTTCCCCCACCTCTTAAGGTGGTATACCCTGATCCTCCTAAGAATTTTTATCAGACAGACGTCTCTGCTAACCGATTGCCGATGTCTGAGTCTGAGTCTTCTACCTCAGACCCCATGTTTGTGGACTCTTTCCAAGAAGCCATGGACTTCACACCTCGGACTAGTCAGGACCATGACCAGGCTGAGGTCTCTAGTTGCATCTCGTCCCAAAATGGCACAAGTACCTCAATCTCTTCTTCAGAGGTTGAACTTGTTGAGCCAAGTGTGGCTGTGCCTCCCATTCTAGATGCTATCCCTCTGTCGGCCGTTACCGGGGCTGAGTTTTCTCAGAGGTTCCCTGGTCACACATCCACGTCTGCTCCAGCTGACGTTGAGGTTGATGACGATGATGATGATGGTGAAAGTGAAGTTGACACCTCTGAGGCGGACGAGTACAAGAGCACAGTCACTGAGGTGGATCTTTTTCACTTCAGATACTTATACTCCATCAGTCCCTCAATCAAATTGAGGAGACCTCTGAGGGAAGAGAGGGCCTACCATGGCCGAGATGGAGAGATCTACTTGTATGAGCAGATGTTTAAGTTAGGGTTTCGTCTACCCATTCACCCTGTCATTAGGTCCATTCTTTCCTTCATCAACTTGGCCCCCTCACAGCTCTCTCCCAATGCTTGGAGAGTTATTATAGGGGCCATCGTCTTGTGGAGGGCAGTCCACCACTCTGACCTCCCAATTCAGGTCTTTGCTGGTTGTTATGTCCTTACCTCGGCCAAAAATCATTCGATCTACTATCACTTCGTAGCTTGGAGGCCTGAGAAGAAGATGCTCCTGGTCACTCAGACCTCAAACCACAATTGGAAACCCCGGTATTTTTTTGCTTCAGGGCCATGGGAATTTGGCTCATCTGTTCCCTCCTCCATCTTTGAACCGAGGGTACCCCTCAGATGGGGTAAGGTCACCATGTCTGCCAGGGCCGATCCTGGCCTAAGTCTTTAGAACGGCAAAAAGGTGAAGGCCCTGCAAGCCTAGGTGGAAGCCCCTTTGTTGAATTTGGTAAGGATTTTTCTTTTTGTTTCAAGTCTAACCTCTGATCATTCATGTTTGATTTTTGACTCTTATCTTTTCACTTTTGCAGAGAGACCTCTAGGTGTCCCGGACGAGTTGTGGGAGATGGCAGCTTCGAGTTTAGCTAGACTTGCAAAGAGGACTGGTTTGAACGCTCCTCCTCCAGCTCCTTCAACATCTAAGTCCAAGAAGAGGGCCCCTGAGGTCCCGGCCTCTGAGGATCAGACGCCGACCTCCAGGCAAAGGAAGTCTTCAGACGCTGCGATCCCTATCACATCCGACACCTTGTTGGCTCGTCTGGACCAGCTGAAACTTTCCGATAGCGTGGTCGGCCACAGCCGACAGGCCATGGATGCCCTTCCCAACATGATGACCGAGGCTGACAAGCGTTTTTACAGTGCCATGGACACTTCCATGCTTGTTGAGTTCGGCCTCCACAAGGTCGCCCAGGTATGACTTGTTCCTTTTGTCCATAATTTTTCAAGTGCAACGTCTGATGTTACCCCCATCTAACCTCTTCATTATCTGCACAGGGTGCCACTGCCATGTACCAGCTATCTAACTGGGCCATCAGGAAGCTTCCTCTCATTCAGAAGGGGCAGGAGGCTGAGAAGGTTGAGAGCATGCTAAAGTTCGAGGTTGACCGTCTGAGGTCAGAGTTGCAGAATGCCGAGACTAAGGCCCAAAACTCTGAAAATATGGCCCAGGGACTAGAAAAAAATATCTCTGCACTCATCCAAAGCCACGCCAAGGCCCTGTAGGATAAGGACGATGCCCTACAGAGGAAGGTCAGTGCTGCTGTGAAGGCCGCCCTTGCAGATGCCTCAGAAAAAATAATTGCTGATTAGAAAGTCTCGGAGGAGTTCGTAGGTTTTGGTTTTGAATACCTCGAAAGAGGTATCAAAGCCACCACCAAATGGGACGAGGTCAGGGAGAAGGAGGTTGGCACTATAAAGGCCTCCGACTTTGTGGGCCTCGGCTTCGCCGACCCTCAGTTTGCCCAGGCCCTGCAAGAGATAGAAGACGAGGCTGCTGCCCCTGGTCAGACTGCTACTCTGGAAGGGACTGATCTCGGAGGAACTGACCCTACTGATGATGTGGCTGAGGTGACCAATGCTGAACAGGTCAACCCAGTCGAGACTTCGAATGTTCCTCCTTCTGATGTTTAACTTGGCCTTGTATTTTGTATTTTTTGACTTGTAATTCTGAACTTGTAATTTATCAGACATCTGAGTGTTATGTAATCTCTTCTTTTATTGAATGCCAATTTCTTCCTTTATCTTGACCTCTGAATGTATTTGAATGCTATATGATCTCTGAAGTCATTACTTAATATGATGTGGTCATCACCATCACCAAATTAATGATGTTAAGGGTCTGAGGTAATCTAACCCAGGTGTCTGAGCTCAGACCTCGTCACCACCGAGTGATGTTATGAGGGTCTGAGGTCATTACCTAAGAGGTTGGCCTCATAATAAATATCACCAAATTAATGATGTTAAGGGTCTGAGGTAATCTAACCCGGGTGTCTGAGCTCAAACCTCGTCACCACCGAGTGATGTTATGAGGGTCTGAGGTCATTACCTAAGAGGTTAGCCTCATAATAAATATCACCAAATTAATGATGTTATGTGTCTGAGGTAATCTAACCCAGGTGTCTGAGCTCAGACCTCGTCACCACCGAGTGATGTTATGAGGGTCTGAGGTCATTACCTAAGAGGTTGGCCTCATAATAAATATCACCAAATTAATGATGTTAAGGGTCTGAGGTAATCTAACCCAGGTGTCTGAGCTCAAACCTCGTCACCACCGAGTGATGTTATGAGGGTCTGAGGTCATTACCTAAGAGGTTAGCCTCATAATAAATATCACCAAATTAATGATGTTATGTGTCTGAGGTAATCTAACCCAGGTGTCTGAGCTCAGACCTCGTCACCACCGAGTGATGTTATGAGGGTCTGAGGTCATTACCTAAGAAGTTAGCCTCATAATAAATATCACCAAATTAATGATGTTAAGGGTCTGAGGTAATCTAACCCAGGTGTCTGAGCTCAGACCTCGTCACCACCGAGTGATGTTATGAGGGTCTGAGGTCATTACCTAAGAGGTTAGCCTCATAATAAATATCACCAAATTAATGATGTTATGGGTCTGAGGTAATCTAACCCAGGTCTCTGAGCTCAGACCTCGTCACCACCGAGTGATGTTATGAGGGTCTGAGGAGATTATTTAAGAGGTTAGCCTCATCATAAATATCACCAAATTAATGATGTTAAGGGTATGAGGTAATCTAACCCAGGTGTCTGAGCTCAGACCTCGTCACCACCGAGTGATGTTATGAGGGTCTGAGGTCATTACCTAAGAGGTTGGCCTCATAATAAATATCACCAAATTAATGATGTTAAGGTTCTGAGGTAATCTAACCCAGGTGTCTGAGCTCAGACCTCGTCACCACCGAGTGATGTTATGAGGGTCTGAGGTCATTACCTAAGAGGTTGGCCTCATAATAAATTTTTGGTTTAAAGATCAAAACAAGAACTTGACTTGGAAATTGATCTTTATTAATAACCTCTTCTTGATAAGATGGTACAATTACAAATTACAAATCCTATGCAACATCATATGAAATATCTCTTCAGGTGATCAGCATTCCACGGGTTGGTGAAAGGTTCTCCCTCTAGGTTCTCTAGCCTATACGTGCCAGGCACAACCTCTTCCGTTACTTTGTAGGGGCCATGCCAGTTCGGGTGTAGCTTGTTTGTCTTCTGTAGGGTCTTCTTAAGAACTAGGTCTCCCACCGCAATGGGTCTTGACTTCACCCTTTGATTTTAGAATCTTGCTGCCCTCTGCTGATAGGCTGCTTTTCTGACCTCTGCATCTTCCTTTCTTTCTTTGATGAGATCCAGGTCTAGCCTTCTCTTCTCCCTATTGCTGTCGGGGTCGTAGGTCTGAATCCGATGAGTTAGCAGTCCTACCTCCGTTGGTATGACTGCCTCTGAGCCATGTGCCAGCATGAATGGGGTTTCTCCTATGGGTGTCCTTGCCGTAGTTATGTAAGCCCATAGCACGGCGTAGACCTCTTTTATCCATCTCCCCTTCGCGTCTTCTAACCTCTTCTTGATTCCATCCAAGATGGTTCTGTTCGTGACCTCGGTCTGGCCATTTGCTTGAGGTCAACCAGGAGATGAGAAGAACTGTCTGATCCCCACACTTCGGCAATACTTCTCCAAGGAGGCATTCTTGAACTGGGTCCCGTTGTCCGAGATGAGCGTGTTTGGGAGGCCATATCTACATATGATGTTCTTCCAGATGAACTGGAAGGTCTTCTGTTCTGTAATGGTTATCATCGGCTCTGCCTCTACCCATTTTGAAAAGTAGTCAATGGTAACTATCAAGAATCTATAGCTGTTGACTACTCTTGGCAAAGGTCCTACCAAGTCAATTCCCCATACCGTAAATGGCCATGGAGAAGAGATTGACGTCATAGGCTGATGAGGTTGGTGAGGGATGGTGGCAAACCTTTGACATTTGTCGCACCTCTTCACATAATCTGCGGTGTCCTTAGACAGGGTAGGCCACCAGTATCCCTGAGTGATGATCCTCTTGGCTAAGGGTCTTCCCCCAATGTGGCTAGAGCAAGAACCCTCATGAACCTCCCTTAAGACCTAGGGCACTTCCGCAGGGTGCACACATATGAGGAGAGGCAGTAGAAACCCCTTTTTGTACAAGACATCTCCTATCAATGAGAACTTTGCAGCCCTGTATCTCAACTTTGTTCTTTCCATCCTGGACTCAGGTAGCTCCCCCTCTTTTAGGTATCTGACAAGAGGGTCAATACACGAGTCTCCCAGGTTTACATTATGACAAGGGTTACATACCTCATCCTCCTCAATACTTGCCTTTCTTAAGACTTCAATTGGGATGGTTCTTCCCAAGTCTGTCTTCATTGCCGAGGCCAGTCTTGCCAATGCATCGGCGTGGTTGTTGCTCAGCCGAGGTACTCTCTTCAGCTTTGCTTCTTCAAAATACTCTAGCAACCCTCTTACCTTCTTCAGGTATTTGGCCATCCTTTCATCTTTGGCCTCGTATGCCCCCAGCACTTGATTGACAACCAATCTTGAGTCGCTATGAAGCAGGAGTCTCTCTACTCGAAGAGTGGTTACCACTAAGAGACCTGCTATCATGGCCTCATACTCAGACTCGTTATTGGAGGCCTGGAAGTTGAATCTCAAGGCGTACTCAATGTTGGCGCCATCTGGCGCCGAGAGTACTAGCCCCACGCCGCTTCCACTGTCACAAGAAGAGCCATCAACGAAGAGGCTCCATACGTTTGCACCTGACGAGAAGACCCCCTCTCTCATAACCCCCTTTTCGAAGAGGTACCGATCCTCTTCATTTTCTTCTACTCTTCTCCGAGTTTTGCCTGGGGCAACCTCTTCTCGGCCTCGGAAGACATACGGGGCAATATATTTTGAATCTCGGAAGACACTTCGGTTCGTCTCTTCGCCGTTACCCAAGCCCCCCTCTATCTCGGCCTCTTCCCAAGTGAACTCGGCGACAAAGTCTGCCAAGGCCTGCCCCTTGATGGTTGTCCTGGTCTGGTAGGTAAGATCATACTACCCTAGATCGATGGCCCAGGTCATCAATCTTCCAGACTTCTCAGGCTTGTGCAGAACCTGCCGTAGTGGTGAGTCGGTGAGGACTACCATGGAGTGAGCTTGGAAGTAAGGCTTCATCTTCCTAGAGGCGTGTATCAGGGCATAAGCCAACTTCTCCATGCGGGGATAGTTTTGTTCAGACCCCTGAAGGGCCTTACTATTGAAGTACACAGGTCTCTGAACCCCATCCTCTTCCCGTTTGATGGCCGTGCTAATGGCTGACTCGGAGACTGCTAGGTACACAAACAACCTCTCCCCTACGATGGGCCGGGACAGCAGTAAGGGAGACCCCAAGTAGGACTTCAGTTGATCAAAGGATTTTTCACACTCTTCGTCCCACTGGAAGGCCGTTCTCAGAACTTTAAAGAACGGAAGACACTTGTCCGTGGCTCTGGAAACAAACCTGTTCAGGGCCGCTACCCTTCCAGTGAGTCTCTGAACATCCTTGATACTCCTAGGAGTCTTCATGTCGAGTAACGCCTTGATTTTCTCCGGGTTTGCTTCAATCCCCCTATGATTAACGATGAACCCCAGGAACTTCCCGGCTCCTACCCCGAAGACACATTTCGCCGGGTTGAGCTTCATTCTGTAGGAGTCCATGACATCAAAGGTCTTCTCAAGGTCCGCTACGTGAGTACATGCTTTTAGGCTCTTCGTTAGCATATCATCCACATACACCTCCATGGTCTTACCTATCTGCTCCTCGAACATCTTATTGACAAGACGTTGATAGGTCGCACCCGCATTTTTCAAACCAAAGGGCATCACCTTGTAACAGTGCGTCCCCTTGTCAGTAATGAAGGTTGTCTTCTCAGAGTCTTCGGTATCCATGAAAATTTGGTTATAGCCTGAATAAGCATCCATGAAGCTCATAAGCTCGTGTCCTGCCGTTTCATCCACCATCTGGTCTATCCTGGGTAAGGGATAGCTGTCTTTCGGGCAAGACCTATTCGGGTCTATGAAATCTACACACATCCGCCACTTTCCATTGGCCTTAGGCACGTTAACTGCATTTGAGAGCCACTTTGGATAAGTAACCTCTCTTATGAACTCGGCCTCTTCCAACTTCTTCACCTCTTCCCGGATGACCTCATACTTCTCTCTGGAGTAGATCCTTCACCTCTGTTTAATAGGCCTAGCATCTCCGTCCACGTTGAGCTTGTGGGTCATGATCTCAGGGTCGATGCCAGGCATGTCTGCATGACTCCACGCGAAGACGCTCTGCCTCCTCCTAAGGAAGCTTATCACCTCTTCCTTAATCCCTTTCTCCAGGGCTTTGCCGACCTGGATGTTTTTTTCCAGCTCGTCCTCATTGAGTATGATGGATTCTACCTCTTCCGCAGGCTCGCCCTTCTTTAATTTTGTTTCGTCTCTGGGATCAAGAGTGTCAATGCTGTAAGTGGTGGTTCTCTCTTATGGGCCTCTCGCTCTTCGGCCGAGTTGAAATAACACTCCCACGCCGTGGTCTGGTCCCCTTGCACTTCCCCTACCCCATAAGGAGTCAGGAATTTTAGCATCTGGTGGACCATTGACGGCACGGCTTCAAACTCTTTGAGGGCCACTCTTTCGATGATGAGGTTGTAGGCCGAGAAGACATTTTCGTCCATGACAAAAAAGTTTATCTTCTTGGTCCCATCCCTACATCCATTTCATACATGCCCAATGGGTGTACCTTCTCACCACTGAAGCCTATCAATGGGTGATGGTAGGGCACTAGCCTTGCCCTGCTAAGACCCAAGCTCTTAAAACAAGGCCAGAACATCACATCTGCCGAGCTTCTCCCATCTATGAGGATTCTCCCTACATCGCACCCATGCACCCTTGTTGTTATGACTAAAGGGTCATCATGGGGGGCTAAGATGCCCTTGAAGTCGAGTCTGGAGAACCCCACTACGAGGGTGTCCATGTCCACCTTCTTCCTCTTCTGCACCGCGTCAGAAGACGTTAGATTCACAACCTCAGGTTTGACCACTGACTTGGCCTCCGCTACATGAGCTTTCCTGTCGGCTACCTCAGATCCACCTCCTGCGAATCCCCCACATATGGTGCTAACACCAAAGGTGATCATCCCTACCCTCTTCACTGGGGTGTTGTCATCCTTAGGGGGGAGATCCGGGTCATCTCCATCATCACCCTCTGAATCATCATTCCTTCTAGCCGGGATATCGCCACGGCACCTGTCATCCCTTCTCTTCCTAGGGTCTTCTCTTCCACCCTTTGGGGCCTTGCCATCCACATACTTTCTTAGCTTCCTGGATTTCAGCATCTTCTCAATCTCATCCTTCAGAGCAAAGTATCTATCTGTGACATGGCCGTAATCCTGATGGAACTCACACCAGAGGTTTTTATTCCTCTTATGTGGTGGGGCCTTCAATTTCTCTGGCCACCTCAGAGCCCGGTCAGTCTTGATCTCATTAAGGATGTGCTCACAACTCACAGTCAGAGGAGTGTAATGAGCGAACTTGTCATCTGCTGACCTCTTCTTCCCCTCTTTCTTACCCTGGGACCTCCCAGTGCTACCACGGTTCTCCTCCTCATATTTGGCGGCCATTGCCTCTTCCGCATTCATCACTTTCCCTGCGGTGGACAACAGCTCTGCCATAGATTTGGGGGGGTCTTCCACCAGCTTCCACAATAACTTCCCCTTCTGGAGGCCTCCTATCAGGGCAGTCATGGCTATGCTCTCCTCGTAATCTTCTACCTCTATCTTCTCCTTGTTAAATCTTGCTATATAGTCTCTTAGGCTTTCTCCCTTAGCCTATTTGACATATAGGAGGTGGGTAGTTTTCTTTTGTGGTCTTACCCCAAAGCAGAAGTTGTGTATGAACTGCTCTGCTAGGCCTTTGAAGTTCTCGATCGAGTTCTTCGGAAGAGAGGTGAACCAGCTGTGCGCTGCCCCTATTAAGGTTCCTGAGAAGGCCCTGCACTTCATCTCATCGGGTATTGAGTAAATATCTGCCACCAATTGATACATCTCGATATGGTGCACTGGGTTAGTGCTGCCATCATACTTAGGTGTCACCGTAGGAGGCTTGAACTTAGCTGGGGTTGGAAACCCCACTATCCTAGATACAAACGGGGAGCCCTCCGATTAGCCCCTCTGTAATAGGTCCCTGCTCTTTATGAGGTCCCCTATCTTCTCCTCTAGATGTTGGATTGAGTCATTCCAGGGTCTTCTCTCCTCAGCTAGGCCGAGGTTATCCCCTGCCACCTCCCTACGATGGACAGAGGGTTCCCCAGCCACAACACGCTGACTATTGACCTCTTCCTGCTCCCTGGCTCTTCTCTCCAAGGGTCGGCCTTGATCTGGCCGAGCCTACCTATTCCCTCTTTGAGAGCCTGCCGCGCTTCTTGACCTCGATAGCCTCTGCCTCAGGTCATTGACTGGACCCAGCCTCTCGAAGGTCGACCCTCTGCTCAACCTGTTAAAGGCCGATCCTCTCAGCTGGGCCTCATCTCTTCCTCGGCCGACACATCCTTGACTCTGCCTATCAAAGGTCGACCCTCTTTGTTGGGCCTCATCTCTTCTTCGGCCGACACATCCTTGGCTCTGCCTAAGGGGTCGTACGGTGTTATCTGACACCTCATACGGCTCCCAGCAGTCTTCCGAGGCCTCTTCAGCTTCTAGGTCATCATACCTGTCCTCTGGGCAAGGGTTTCCCTGCCTCCCCAGGAGCAAGTGCCTAGGGTCAGCAACGTCCCTCCTCCGTTGGGGTGCAGGTCGGTCCTTCATGGGCACCTGGGGTGGTCCCCTGGCATCAGGATGGGGTTGAACTGCCGTCGGAGTTATCATATCCGGGGAGACTGCAGGTGGCCTCATCATCATGGTTTGGCTGAGCTGGGCAAATTGCTCCTTCATGGCTTGTTGTGTTGCAGCTAAAGATTTCAAAGCTGCTACCACCTCCGCCATTTCGGACTGGGGAGGAGCCTGACTGGAGCTAGCCTCTCCGCCTCCGGGCGGCGGAAGAGGTGGTGGTAATTCTGGTGCCATGTGTTAATAATAAAGAGCTTGAACAACAAGTGAGCTTAATACCTTAAAGGACCTCTTTCAATGGTGAAATAGCTCCACACAAGGGGTGGTTCCTGGTTCACCACCAGAGTCTCCGGTGAGGTAAAGCAGAAAAAGAGGAAGAGATAGCCTCTCGATTCCCACAGACGGCGCCAAAATGATGATGCTAAGAATTAGCACCACCGGGTGAGGTGTTTCCAAGATCAATATAAGTATAACAATGGTAGCACAACTATATAAAGAGATAGGAGAAGGAGGTGAGGATATGAGGAATGAACACCGGAATATAGGTGGTTCAGCCAATCCGGCCTACATCCACAGTGGGTGTGTGAGTAATATTATTGACTGAAGGCACTAATGGCCATGGATACAATTCTCTCCAGCTCTCTCTCTCTCTACTGTATATATATTTAGACAGAGTTTTGGCTAGGGTTGGATAACTGGATCCTTTTGCAAGGTAGGGGATGATCCCTATATATAGTGCCTAGGGGGCGCACTGCACCCTCCATGCATGCAATGAGCATGTGTGTGGTATCCTCACCAATGTGGGAATGCCATCTGTCACTGTCACATATAAGTAATGATGATGAAATATTCTCCTCCATGTGGAGAATAATCTTGTTACAACTGATTTGTGCCCAGGTGTCCTTATCCAAATGTCAACAGATACTCGGCAGTCATATTGGTGAATGAACTCGTCCTGGGAGAGGCCGAGCTGTAAAGGCTTGGTCCGTTCAATCCGAGTAATGTCATGAGGAGTCTCGGCTTGATCTCAGCCGAGACATTATGCTAGGTTGGCCCTAGCCTAGGTTGGGCATATACATTCTGATTAATGCTTCTCGTCACCTCGGCCAAGGCCGAGGCAGGATTAGGTCCATGAAGATTAGGTCTCCTTGTCACCTCGGCCTACTATTAGCCGAGGTTGCTATTCCCAGGTGTAGGGTCCATGGAAGTGAATACGGTAGCGTCGGCCTGGGCTGAGGTAGATCTGGCCGAGGGATGATATCGTGGGCCCCTGCCCCTCAGGGTCGATCAATGTCTCGGCCATCATCTTCGCCGAGGTAGGTATCTCTGGGCTGAGGTTATAATTGGGCATATCAATGATTGTGTTGTCATGGAGAATGTACCGGTATCAGACATACAAACTGTGATCTAGGGATAATAGAAAATCCCTAGATTCTACCCCGGATGTTTATAAAATTATGTCCTTACAAATCTTCCCCTACATCTATGCCGGTACATGGATAAAAAATCTGAATTATGCAATCAAATGACGTACAAGATAATATCCCCATTAAACCCTCAAACTGAGAATACTAAATGACATGTCCCCAATCAAACTTCAACATCTTCAAATCTTCATCTCTCCAGAAACTCCCAAAGTTTTTCTCATCAGGGTGTGCAATCCGATAATTATCAACTTTGTACCTACACACATGAGATAAAGCAATACCCGTGTCACGCAATAATTTGAAATATAATGATATGCAAAAATCAAAGAACAATTAAGCATAATTAAATCATTGATAAATTAACAAAAAAATTCTCCCCCATAATTCATTCTCCCCCTTTTTATGATGTCCCCAAATAGACAGATATGAGAAGCATAAATATGGAAATGTCACAAGGTGATAAACTTTCTATTTTTGAATTTGTTTTTTCAAAAAATTTCACACAAAATATACAACAAAGAATCACACCATGAAAGGACACAAAAACAACCAAGTCGATGATAGCGTAAATGTAGGGGTGTAATAAAATTCGATAGGAAAATCAATGCATATAAACATGACATATGTGCATGATGAATATCGGATACTCCTAACGAATGAACTCAACATCTTCCTTAAGTGTAAAAATATGGAAATATGAGACAATGACTCAATTAAATCAGCAAATCAAAGCTCAAAGTTATTTCCACACCAATAACGTCCAAAACGATTTAATGCTTTTTGAGGACATTCAAGGAAGTGAAAACACATTTAAATTCTCCAACCAAGCTCCCTCATATTTATATTTTGAATAGAGGTAACCTAAATTCTCAAACTTTGGATAATTGATGGTGAAACCTAATGGCCCATATTTGTCATGAATTTTTTTTATTACCTTTAAATTTTTTAGTCTCTTTAAACCTCTTTGGACCCCGGATAATAAAATTCCTCAATTTTTTATGTCTGATATAACGGTGGATTAATCGTAAAGGATAGATAAGTACCCTTCATATCCCTTCACCATTTTTAAAATACCACACAATATCACCAAACGGTTTTTTAGATGCATTCCAATCTTGTCAAGTTTTATCGCATATGGTTCGTTGTATAGACAGAATTGAGATGGTAACACACAAGCCAATATGTGATAGACAAGTACAATAATCAAATAAAACCGTGCATGTGTGCAATAAAGGAGATAATGAGATAAACATATAGAAAGATATCACTAATCACATTTCAAAGACTCCAAACAATGTAAAGCACATGGATGCAATGATGTAGTGTCTCAAATCACTATCAAACAGTCACATGGATAAATGGAATGAAATTTGTGACTCGACTATCTTAAATGCTCATTCATAAAAGGTGCAAATAAAATAGAAAAATATTTTTGTGTTTTCAAAATTTTTTATAAAAAGAAAATCCTTTTTAGATTTTTCAAAAAAATATGAAAAGCAAAAATAAGAACACAAATGATACAAACTAGCAATAGGAATCATATGATATGAATACGACAATGCATCCTATGCTAGACACAAACCAACCCCTCAGTCAACTATTCAAATCCCTAAAGACTTCCTAAGACTTTCTAATCTAAGGGAATCTAAAGGTTTTGTGAAAATATTAGCTAACTGATGGTCGGTGGGTACGAAACTTAGGGATGCGACTTTCTCCTCAACTAACTGTCATATAAAGTGCTCGCATATCCTGATGTGCTTTGTGCAATAATTCTAGACTAGATTACAAGATATATGTACCGCGCTCGTCTTATCACAAGAGATAGTCATGGTGTACTATGAAATCCCCCAAGCCTCCAACATTTTCTTCATCGACAAGAGTTACATGCAAAAGCTCCCGACGGTGATGTACTCAGCCTCCACAGTAGAAAAAGAGATGGAGTTTTTATTCTTGCTCAACCAAGAGATAAGAGCAGAACCAATATAGAAACACCCACCAGAAGTTCTCCTAAAACCATCTACATCCTCGGCCCAATCGACATCCGAATAGGTAGACAAACGGTTATCGATATCAAAGGAATACCAAATATCGTGTGAGAGAGTCCCACTCACGTATTAGATAATATGTTTTAGAGAGAGCAAGTGTGACTCTTTTAGGGATGCCTGATATCGCGCACAGACTCCAACACTAAAGGCTATGTCGGTACGACTGGAAGTCAAGTAGAGAAGACTACCTATCATACTCCGATACAAGGTTTGATCTATGTCCTTACCTGAAGTGTCCTTACTAAGCTTGATAGATGTACTCTTAGGTGTACGTGCATAATTAGCATATTCTAAACCACATTTCTTCACTAGGTCTGTAGCATACTTGGATTGGGAGATGAACATTCCATCCTTTAGATGATGAACCTGGAGACTAAGGAAGAAAGTAAGCTCACCTACCATGCTCATCTCAAACTCACTTTTCATCTCCTCCCTAAAGTGGTGAGCGTGATGGGAGTAAGTGGATCCAAAGACTATGTCGTCCACTTAGACTCGAGAAACCAAAATAGTCCCGTCATCTCTCCTGATGAAAAACGTCATATCAACTCCCCCTCTCTTGAAGCCATGGGCTAAGAGATAGGAAGTAAGCCTCTCGTACCAAGCAATGGGTGCTTTCTTCAAATCATACAAGTCTTTCCTCAGATAGTAGACGTGCTCTGGGTGCTTAGGGTCTTCAAACCCTTCTGATTTTCCACGTAAACCTCCTCCTATAGAATGCCAATTAGAAAGGCACTCTTGACATCCATCTAGTATAACTTGAAGCGCAGATGACATGCGATGGTGAGTAGTAAGTGGACGGACTCAAGCCTCACAATAGGAGAAAATGTCTCCCCAAAGTCTATGCCCTCTATCTGTGTAGACTTGAGTGACCAACCTAGCCTTGTTTCTGATTATGGTACCATTTTCATCCGTTGTATTCTTGAAAATCCACCTGGTACCTATCACATTATTCTTACTAGGTCGGGGGACAAGTTCCAGGACATTGTTCTTTTTAAACTGAAGCAACTCATCCTGCATGGCAAATATCCAGTGTTCATCCTTGAGTGCTTCTTTGTGATTCTTGGGCTCGACTATGGATGTGTAGAAAAAGGACCAACAACGTTCTCTAGCTGAGCACGAGTCTTGACCCCTAAGGTGGGATCACCTACAATGGAGGCTGGTTCATGACTCTTGCAAACCCAGGTGTGTCCCCTAACATAGGAGTAAGGTCCACAGGGTGTGGGTGAGGGACAAGTAAATCTCTGCTAGAAAAGTCCTCATCCTTACACTAAAGGCTAGGATCAACAAATGTCATAGGTTCGTCGTCTTGAACAGTGATGTTTACTGATTCCATAACCTTATAGCTCTTAATGTGAAAAACACGATACGCTCTACTATTTGATGAATATCCTAGCAATATTCCATCGTCGCTTCGGGAGTCAAACTTTCCTAATTGCTCTTTATCTCGTAGGATGTAGCATTTACTCCCAAAGACACAAAAATATGCACGGTTGGTTTCTTACTGTCCCACAATTCATAAGGTGTCTTAAGTGTGTGTGGACACATGTAAACCCTATTCATCATGTGGCATGTAGTAGACACTTCATCTGCCCCAAATCTCCTAGCACGTTTACGACCTAGAAGCATAGATTTAGCCATTTCTTGAATCGTCCGATTCTTCTTATGAACAATCCCATTTTGCGGAGGAGTCCTTACGGCCAAACCTCATGTTTAATCCCAAGGCTATCACAAGAAAAATATACATTTTCTTCCTTAAATTCCGTGTCGTTGTCACTATGTATCATGTTCATAGTGACTCCATGTTGATTTTGCAGGACATGACACTTGGTCGTTAAAAACTCTACAGCATTGGATTTCTCTCTCAGAAAACTAACAATTGAATATCTGGAGAAATCATCCACCATCACGAGGATATACCTTTTACCACCTAGACTCTCAGTATGAGTAGGACCTATAAGATCCATGTGAATCAACTCAAGCACATGTGAGGTGGTAATGGAATGTAACTTCCCGTGGGGGCTACGAATTTGCTTTCCTAATTGACAAGGTCCACAAACCGTGGAAGTTGGCTTTCCAAGAGATGGTAAGCCATGAACTAGGTACTTTTTAGCTAAACATGTCAAATCTCCAACGTTCACATGACCTAGACGTTAGTGCCACAAATCCATAGGAGTGATCATGACGCTGTTGCAAACAAGTGAGGACGTGGGCACAATTCCATAGCAATTATCCTCTATCCTCACCCCTTGCACTAAAAGTTTACCGGCTTGATTATAGACATTACATGCAACCTGGTCAAACTTTACGGCAAAGAAAGCGTTGCACAGCTGGCTAATGCTGAGAAGGTTTGCTTTCAAACCTTTTAAGTACAAAACATTCTCTAGCTTAGGAAATCCTGGTAACTCTACTGTACCTCGGCCTATAATGCTAGACTTGCTTCCATCTCCAAAGGTGATTCTACCTTCCTTTTAATCCTCTAGGAAAGTAAAAAATGAGACATCACCTGTCATATATCTGGAGCACTCACTATCAAAATACCACTGTGAGGTATTATGTGCTTTGAGAGTGACATGAACAACAAGGGCCTTTTCATCTTTCTTAGGTACCCAAGAAGTGGTAACCCTTTGTTTACCCTTGTTGTTGTTGGTTTTAGCCGGGATGCGGGAAGCATTCACTGACGACAAAGACATCCGTCGGAATTCCTCCATCAAACACTATAAGGTGGTAGCTCAAATCTCAACACGCTCTCTCAGAATGGAAAACTCATCATCACGATGTGGTGGAGTAGTAGTACGTCGTGTCCGACCCAAACTATAACAAAACTCCCTGAGGTGGCCTTTTCTTTTGCAATATGTATAAAAGAACACAGTCTTAGGTGGACCTTGGTTTGATTTTCTTGGTCAAACTCTCCTTCGTGGTTTTTGATGATGGCCATATGGAGTCGTAGTAAACTCAGGAACTGGTCCAAGTGCAATTTGGGACATGGAGGCACCATCAAAACCTGTTCCCTGCATATCACCAAAGCCTAAAGCAGGGCCGAGGATTATCTTTCCCATCTTTCCATATTTGTCCTTGATTTGAACCTTGACTTACCGTGCTCTCTCAAGATCATGAGTAAGCTGGGCTACAAGGGCTTAAATTTTCTTCTAAGTTTCTAGGGAGGAATGGATATCACATGTAAAACTAGACACTTGTTTAGTCAAGTCCCCTTTCTCTTTCTCAAAACAACTCTCTCTCTCTCTTTCTCCAAACAATCTCTATCTCTCTCTAAACAGACTTTCTTTCTCAACACAGGCTGACTCTCTCTCTCTCTCTCTCTCTCTCTCTCTCTCTCTCTCTCTCTCTCTCAAGGTAGTGCAGATGGAGGACTTTCTTTATCTCTCACCTCTTCTAAATCTTCATCTAAAGCGGTGATCCTAAGAAGTAAGGCTTTGTTATGCTTTTTGGTTTTAAATGACTCATTATATAACTCAGCGTAGGCACATTTAAGATTACTCTCGCTCTCACTTGCATCATCCTCCCCCTCACTCACATCATTCTCACTGTCGAGGTGTCCCTGTGAAGTAGCATCCTAATCGTCATGAGGATCACTATAAGTACTCACATGACTAGCCATGAATGCGGTGAAGTTACATTCATGCAGTGACTCATCTCCATACACCGACTCGACCTCACTAACGTCACTAAGGGTAGCATTAAAGACAACTTTGCCCTTTTCTTTGGCAAGTCTGTTCAGCCTAGTAGCACACACAAAATCTCTTTGACCCTTATCGTCGCACTCATAGCATCTCTCACTGTCTTTCTTAGGAGGGTCTTTAATATCTTTTTCATTTTTCTTATTTTTCTCAAAATTCTTTATATATTTGAAATTTCCATTTTTCTTGAAATTTTTAGCAAATAGGGCCAAATCATCTAAATAAAAATCGCACTCGGAATCAGACGTTTCTGTCTCCCTTTTTATAGATGACTTAACTCTCTTTCTTTTTGACCCCTCACTCTTCCAATCCTGGGCATTAAGTGTAATTCCCTTATCTTTTGGCTTGATAGATTTAGGAAGCATATCAATTTCATACATTTGTAAGTCTCCTACAAGTTCCTCCAATTTAGGCGTGTTTAAATTACCCAATTAAATTTAGCATAATGACTTTAGGGATAAAATGCTTAGGTAGTGATATTAGAATCTTTGTAACAACTCTAGCATTAGGAATTCATTCACTAAGATTAAATCTAGTGTTTACAATATCAGATAACCTAGCATAAAATTCATCAAAACAATCAGTCCTAAGTATGGTGATGGTTTCAAATTGAGTTGTTAAGTTTTGCAATTTAGACTCTTTCACAGCATTAGTTCCTTAATGGGTAAGTTACAAAACATACCATGCCTCTTTTGACGTGGTATACGTCATCATTCGTCGGAACTCGTCAGGTGTGATGGATCCAGAAATAACACTTAAACCCTTAGAATTAAAACATGACCATTTATATTCTTCTTCAGTTCATGCAGTGATAGATTTTAAATTAGTCACTTTATCAATAGTGATGGAGGGAGGTGTCCACCCTCTTTCAACCAAAATCCAAACACGTTCATCAATGTCTTTTAAAACAAATTCCATGTGGGATTTTCAGTAAGCATAATTTGTCCCGTCAAAAACTCGCATTTTATTATATAATTTCTCCATTTTGAACACGCTATTTTTCAAAAATCAAATTTTCAGAAAATTGATATCTTAGAAAATTTTGCGAAAAATCACATGGTATAATTGTGTAATTGGCTCTGATTCCAATTTTAAGACTGCGCTCTTGTTCAAATTAAGAAATTATTTAATTAAACTCAAATTTTCAATTAAATCCGAAAACATGCATCTAGGCATGATTGAAATCAGTATGATAATGCAAGAACAATCAATCACAAATAAAATACACAAATGTGGAAAGAACCTCCAAAGGGGCAAAACCTTTTTATTTTCACTATAATTTGTAAAAACGGTTTCACGGATTATAATGAAAATAAGAGTGACATACAAAATACCCTCAGGCGTCGGTTTCGATATCATCGTCTGGAATGTCCCGCAAGAACTCCAAGTGGTCAGCAATGAAGAAGAAAAGGAATTCTCCGCAAATTACTCCAGATGAGTAAAAACGATCCTCTTGAAGGTTTAAAGATTCACATACATAGATAGGAGTCTTTATGTGAATAAAGAAGGTATAAAACCTTAAAAGTTGAAGTCTATTTTCTGGGTTGTTAATCGCAGAAATCGTGTGTTAAAAAGACATGGAAAACGTGTAAAAAATGACCAGATATTTATACAAAAATCGAGGCGGCGACATCGCTCGAATGAGATAGGCATATCGCTCGAACGAAGGACACGTGTTGTTCGAATGACATCGCGCGAGATGCTTATCTCGCTCAAATGTCAGTGTGAACTCATTTGAATGAGCTCGTCGATCGAGGCACTCTGCTTCTACACTTAGAAAAAAATTTACTTTTGATAAAAACAAATTAGACTTCAAAAAAATATTTTCAAAAAAATTCCCAAATAATTATGCAAATATAAACAACTCCACTAAATCATTTTACCAATAATGCATCATTGAGTAGTGGGAATGATTGAGAAGAATGTTGCATGTAGCATGATGCACGTGTGAAGATGATGGATCCATGGATTCGGATAAAGGCCATCGTGGATGATCGTGTTGACGTGCCGAATGTAGCTGTATCAGACTTACAAACTGTGATCTAGGGAAAACATAAAATTCCTAGATTCAACCCCGAACATTATAAAATTGTGTCCTTACAAAGAGGAACCCCCAAAGAATTTTGATGTTCCCTGGTTCAAAATATATGATGGAAAGACGGATCACATAGATAATATTCTATAGTGCAGGCAGACAATGACCCTTTGGATCCACAATGATGCCCTGATGGGTCGAATATTCCCTTTTAGACTACATGACATAGCTCATAAGTTTTTTAAGAAAATTACCTATAGGTCGACTATGAGCTTCCAGGCCCTAACAGAGGCCTTCACATCTTGCTTCATAACCAGCAATTCCCACACCAAAAGGATGGATTCACTGCTCACAATTAAGAAAAAGCCACAAGAGAGCCTTTGTGACTACACAAAGAGATATTGGGAGATCTTCAATAAAGTGGAGGACTTCTTGGAGTAAATTTCTATATTATTCTTCAAGATTGGTCCGTCGACTATATCTTTGCTGCACTAGTCCCTGAAGAAAAAAGAGGCTAGAACCATTAAAAACCTCATGGAACGTATAAAAAGATATGCCTAGGTTGATGATGTGGTTTACTCTACCCCAGGGGACAACAGTCGAGCAAAAGCAAGTAACGGAGGAGACAAAAGTGACACACCAAAGAAAAGGAACCAGAAAAAAGGCAAAAATGACTGCAAGAATGGGAATAAGGATGATCCTTCAAAGGCATTCTAGACTGTTAACACGACCTTTAAAGAATCGATCTGAAATATCTTGAGCTAGATCAAGGATCAACCATTTGTCAAGTGACTTAAGAAGAAGGGTGGTGACCTGACAAATCAGAATAATGCGTTGAGATGCGCATTCCACAAGGAGGGCGACCACTAGATAGAGAATTACAAAGCATTGAAGTAACACTTGAAAGAGTTATCCCAAGATAGACATTTGAACGAGCACATAGAAAAGAAAGATTAAAAGGTCGAATCTAATGGAGATGAGAAATTGAATAATATCCTTGATGATAACATTAGGCAGGAGTTTGTAATGATTCATGGAGCGTTAGATTTGAAGCAGATCTAAGGGAATGTTGTTTGAATGGAACAAAATAAGGTTATAACCATCATGGATGCATTCCAGATTGACCCTAGAAAAAACAAGATGTCAAGCACCGAAAACCAGATGATGTCGACTACATTAAACACATCGTCTTTACAGAGGAAGATATAATTAGAGTGTGGACTCCCCACTTTGATGCGCTTGTGATTACTCTTAAAATCACGAACTGGGATGTCAATAAGTTAATGGTAGACCAGGGAAGCTCATCAGAGGTGATGTACCTAGAGTTCTTCCACACATTGAAGCTCAACCTAGCCGACCTCAAGGAGGCAACAGTTCTATTGATTGACTTCAAGGGGAAATCACGATTCCATTATGATAGATAACCTTGTCGATTAGGAAAGGAAACATCTCAAAGCTAATTGAATTATTAGTGGTGGAAATACAGTCTCCATATCACTCTATTCTAGGTAAAGGCTGGTTGCACACTATGAGAGCCGTACCATCTACCTACTAATAAAATCTTAAGTGTGTCACTAATCGGGGATCGATTAAAATTTTTAGCAACCAGGACACTGCAAGTAAATGCTTCATCGCATCCATTCACCCCAGAAGGAGAAGAAAAAGAAACCAAAGGACACACCAGAGGAAGCAAAAGATGGGGATGCACCCTCCAAATACCAAATATGATACGACTGACTAGGGGTAGAGGAGATCGGGATCCATCCCATCGATAGGGTTATTAAAAGTCTAAAGGAATTTTGTGCTGATAAAAACTTTTCGGATAGAAAGTTTCTAATGGGAACCACTCTTTTCGATCACGAGAAGAAATAATAGATTGCCTTCTTGAGAAGAAACTTGGATGTTTTTTCGTGGGAGCCATATGATATGCTTGGAATTGATCCTGACATAGCCTTCCACCGTGTATATATTGACCCAACCTTCATGTTGATTACTCAGAAGACATGTGGAACAACCCATAAAAAATCTAAAAAGGTGGAGAACGAAGTTAAGAATCTTCTGGATACAGTTTACATTAGGGAAGTTCAATTCCCAAAATGGTTGTCTAACCAAGTGGTACTACAAAAGAGAAACTAAAGTTGGAGAGTATGCATCGATTTTATGGATCTCTATAGAGACTGTCCCAAGGATAGTTTCCCACGGCTAAAGGTCAATCATCTAGTTGACATCACGATAAGAAACAATTGAATGAGTTTTCTCGATGGCTACTCAGGGTACCATTAGATCCTGTTGTTCGGCCCTGACCAAGACAAAACATTCTTCATAACTCCACTGGGACTATATTGTTAAAAGGTCATGCTGTTCGTCTTAAAGAACGTAGGAAAAACTTATTAGAGGCTGGTCATGAAGATGTTCAAGTAGAAGATGGGAGACAACATGGAAGTATACATCGATGACATGATAGTCAAGAGAAAAATTAGGGACGACCACCTCAAGGACTTGTCACGGACCTTCAAAATCGTCAGGAAGTATCCGATGAAACTTAACACAATCAAGTTCTCATTTGGTGTCCAGTAATTAAAATTTTTAAGTTATCTAGTCAATAAAAGTGTGATTTGGTCTAACCCAAATTAGTTTGATGTGATCAATAAGGTCCATCCCGTAAGGACATTGCACTATATTCAAAATCTTTCTAGAATGTTCATAGCACTTAATCGCTTCATCTCTAAGTCCTCGAAATACTTCCAACCATTCTATTAGTTACTAAAAAAGGATAAGTTCCTCATATGAAATGATGAAAACTCAAGAGCTTTGGAGGAGATCATGTCTTACCTAAGCAAACCACCCTTGCTGGCGATCCCCGATGATGGAGATCCCCAGTACCTTTACCTCGCAATATCGGACCACGCCATTATGTCAGCTTTGGTATGTGAAAAAGAGGGTAGATAGTACCCTATCAACTATGCCAACAAGATGTTCCTGGATTTGGATCAATGCTACCTGCCTTTGGAAAATCTAGCCTATGCATTGGTAGTTGCCTCTAAGTAGTTGAAATACTACTTTGAATCTCAGGACAACTACCGAAGTGGTAGATCGAGCTCAAAAAGTTTGATATTCACTTTAATCCAAGGACATCAATTAAGGGACAAGTCTTGGACAATTTCATCTCTGAATTCATGGTAAGATAAGACAACTGACTAATGGGTGATGGAGAAATCAATACATAAGGAAGAATAGTCCAAGGACTAGACCCTATACACTGATGGGGCCTCCAATTCCAAGGGGCAAGAGTAAGAATTCTCCTCATCAGACCAGAAGATGGTGCCATTGAATAAGGAATTAGGTTAGGATTTTAAGCCTCTAACAATGAAGTCAAATATGAAGCACTCATAACTGGTTTGCATAAAGCTCGACTGTTGGGGCCAAAGCACCTCAACGCGTACGGTGATTCCCATCTTGTCTCCAAATAAGTAAACGGAAATTTCAACGAGAAAGATGATAGGACGACAACATACCTTGTCGGGGTACGAGATCTTATGGGAAAATTTGAGGAAATTCACACTCAGTAATTTTCGAGGGGGAAAATAGTCGTGCTGACGCGTTAGTAGCGCTAAGCTCAGTAGCGAACTCTGATCATAAAAGAGCTATCCAAGTAGAGTTCCTCGCCTGACCTAACAATGGCTAGACAATAGTCGAAGAGTAGGTCCTTGTTGTCTATTTATAAAATACCGCAAGTGCACGGACTATTATAAAATAGCAAGTGTAAGTACAGGTCGAACCCACAAGGATTTATCATTTTTTTCGTTCAGAATAATTGTAATTTTCCAACTAGACTAAATGAGTTTAGAGATGAGATGTAATATTAAACTAAGCTAACAAAAATAAAAAGTGTGACTACGAAAGATATAAACTAGTGTGTGAGAAACTATCGGATCCATTTATCACGTTTAACTAATACTATGCAATAATTTAAACTCGTCATTCCCAATTTGTAACTCAAATTAAATCGACTCTCAACGCATTTAATTTGGAAAGTAACACGGTTAAAATTTAAAATAAAATCTAACGTCTCTAAATTTAGACGGCTAAAATCTCTATTCCTTTAAAAAGTTCACTTTTAAATTTCAAAGTATGGTCTTTAAGCATGGACTATAAAAACAATCGAGTGGAAGCATAATCCATCAAAAAGTACTCACACTTGAAACTAAAAATATGATATTTTTCCAAACAAAGTCGAAGGTTTGAAACATACTATCGTCTTGTTTTAAATGAATAACGATATTTTTTAAACCTTTAGCACATATCGGGATCAAAGATTAATTTAAATCATGAATAATATTAATCGAACAAGATAAATTTTACCAAGTACTAGTAAAGAAATTAAGTTATCATAATTGAAGACATAATAAAATTGCAAGAAAGAATACTAATTTTCATTAATAAAACAACTTAAAATTGTGCCTCACAAATAAACTTGACAAAATTCCACCCAGAAAGATACAATTCTTGGCCATCAAATACAAATAAAAAATAAAAAAAAAACTACCAATTTTTTTTCTAAAGTTCTTCTCTACAATTGTTTTCTCCTCATGAAATGATGATCCCAATGGTCTTATTTATAGGCTTAGGAATGAGGTATTAGGGTTTTGGTGAAATTCTTCCTGACTGGCCGAATCGTGTTGAAACTTATCCACCGCTTCAATGTTTAGATGGGAATAAGGGGCCAAATTTCCCCCACTCGAAAACTCTTAGATTTTCTTATTGAACACGCATGTCAAATTTCATCCAAATCGGAGAATAAAAAATTCCCCACTTTTTTACGACTTCAAAAGTGAAAAAATAACTTTTTTCGAATGACCGTAAAAAATAATATTTTATGCCTTTTTTGAGTTGATCATCAATTTGCACCAAACTCCATCATTAACTGTAAAATTTTCACTAGGCAGCGTTTTTCACAAATTAGCACAAGAATATTATAAAATTATTGAAGTGCCCATTTTTGAATTAAAATTGCCTTTTCAATCCAAATTCAATCATTCTTGCATCTGTTTCCCTCTTTAATACAATGAGCCTAAGAATTTATTAAATAAAATAAAATGTGACTAACAAATATAAATTTGGGTATAAAATATACAAAATAATGCACTCATCAAATACCCCCAAACCTAAACTTTTCTTGTCTTCGAGAAAAACTAAAATTTTAAAATCTAACTCACTTTTATAGGAATCACGATTGCACTTAGCATGTGAAACAATACTTTAAACCCTAGGTTACGGTAGTGGATGAGTTTTGTCTCATGAGGGTTCGCAGTTAAGATACCCACAAAATTATAAAATATGACTCAATACAAAAGACTCAAAAATAATATAACCAAGTTTGAATAAATATAGTAGAACTTCACTTTTCAATCTCAACTTATCATATGTGTGCGCACAGCCAATATAACCGTCCATTTCAAAAGATTTGATCGTTACATTTCTTATCCAAAAGTTTGTTTTGATTTCAAAATCTCACGGGATGCACTCACAATCGAACAATTAAAAATTAGTTATTTTCTCTCAGTATATGTGAATAAAAGAGTAAGTTTAGATGAACAAATTTCATATATACATGATCAAAAACGTATTTTTTTTTATAATGAATGAATATGATCTCTTGAATGGAAAATCAATTACTTGTTGAAAACATTGAATTGCATAATAGATCCAATTCATCTTCCCCCTAAACTATAACTAACTTCACTTGAGATTGATTAGGAGTTTCATTGGTTGTATTGTGGGCTTAGATTGGGATAGAAAGAATGGTTTTTGGAGTTCAAAATTTTCGAGAATATAGAGGTTTTCTGGTATTTTGATTTTTAGTCACTTCTTCTTCCATCCTCCATTTTCCTTTTTTCTTTTTTTTTTCATTATTTTCTTCTCACACATAATTCTTTAACAAACTTTTTTTTATTTCGTTTTTTGCCTTTTTTCTTACTGTGATTTTTACCCTGGTATTCTTAATAAATGGGTATGGCTTCTTTTTATGGGCTTTAAAACTCCCAGTTGGATTTCGGTGGGATAACAGGTTATGAACAAAAGGCTCATTTTCTTTTTGGCTCAAATGGGCTTGCAACAAAATAATGTAAAATGTTGGAGTCTAGGCTTAATTTTGGACTTACAAATGATGTCTTAATGTCATTTCTAAGGTTTCATTGAGTTCATTTGTTCTTCAAGATGACTTACTAAGACTTCTAGTGCTTAAGATTTATATTTTTAACTGTTTGTTTTCAGTAATTGAACAATACAAAGAATTTGAAATCATCAACGAATTTATCACTGAAGGAAAGTATGAGTTATTTTGACTCGGATTGATTTAAATCTCTTGAAAATGATGAATTGGGCCATATCTCACCAGGTTAAAATCTACATATTTATTCGTTAAGCATATTAATTTTCACCTCAATATCCATTTTTGATCATATTATACAGCTAATGTGTAAAAATTTCATAAGTTGAGAGATCCATGAATTAATTCTATATTAAGAAGTCGTTTCACAATTCAATTATATTGAAAATCTTTTTTGGATTTTTCAAAATTTTCTAATTTTTTTGATTTTTTTTTTCAAAGTGTAGAAAAATGACCTCAATACCCGCAAACCTAATTTTTATATTATCCTCAATGTACAAGACAAAAATTTAAAAGGCGGGAAGATATTACCATAATGAGGTACTTTTTCTAACATAAAATTTCTGTAAAAATAAGAACTATGGTACAACAACAATGACCCAATTTCATGTTCACTCTTGGTACACAGGGTCTTGGAGGAGAATGCCCTCCACTTATCAATCTCGCAATTCTAGATATGGCTTCAATTTTTTACCATTAACTTTGAAAATTTCACCATTTTTATGATTTTCTATCTCAACCGCTCCATGTGAGTACACTGTCCTAACAATAAAGGGATCAGACCATCTAGACCTAAACTTACCGAGAAAGAGATGCAATCTAAAATTTTATACGATAAATTTTGCATGAAATATTTTCATTTTCTCTTTATACAATTTTGCATTTTCATACTCATCATTCCTAATATCTTCTAACTCATTAAGTTGGAGTTTTTGGACCTCTCCCACAATAGTTAAATCGAAATTAAAGGTCTTAATGGAGCAATAGGCCTTATGTTCTAACTCCATAAAAAGGTGATAGGATTATCCGTAGACAAGCCTATACGGACACATACTAAGTGGTGTTTAATAGTTAGTGCGATAAGCCTATAATGCATCCAACAACCTTAAGGATCAATCCTTTTGGTTCAGATTCACTGTCTTCTCGATGATTTCCTTAACTTTCCTATTAGAAACTTTTACTTGCCCAATGGTTTGAGGGTGATCAGAACATCCTACTTTGTGCATGACCGAGGACTTTTCCATGAGACTCTCGAAGGATTGATTACAGAAATGGGTTCCCTGATCGTTAATGATGGCTTGAGGCATACTGAAATAAGAGAAAATATTCTATCGAATGAATTTGACTACCACATTGCAGTTATTCGTCCTACATGGTATGACTTATACCCACTTAGACACATAATAAACCGCCAAAAGAATGTATAGGTTACCATAGGAATTTTGGAATGGACCCATAAAATGAATACCCCAACAGTCAAAAATCTCGATACTCAAAATCGGATTTAAGGGAATCATGTTCATACGTGTGATCTTTCTTAACCGTTTACAGCGTTCAAAGATCCTACTGTAATCGTTCGAGTCAGGAAAAATGGTGGGCCAATAGAATCCACTCTGTAAAATCTTTGTACTAGTCTTCTTAGCACTGAAATGACCTCCATTGGCTTGGTCATGGTAGAAATATATTACACTTTGAATCTCATGCTCGGGACAGACTTTTGAATGATTTGATCAGGGCAATACTTGAAAAGATACGGGTCATCCTAGAAGAAATTCTTGGCTTCCTTTAAAAATTTGTAATGATCTTGTTTAGACCAATGCAGAGGTATTTCACCCCTCACAAGATAATTCATAATATCGATGAACCATGGAAGATGAGAAACAAACATTGGTTTCTTATTGATAAATGTCTCATTTAGTGGCAACAGGTTATCGCATGATTCAACAGTTAACCTAGATAAGTGATCAACCAATTCTTATCACACCCTATATTATCCCGAATTTCAAGATCAAACTCTTGTATTAATAGGATCCACCTAATGAGATGGGCCTTAGTATCCTTTTTATTCAAAAGTTATCGTAGGGCCGAGTGATCGGTGAAAATAATAACTTTGGATCTTATAAAGTAAGACCAAAACTTCTCAAGAAAAACAACAACACCGATTAACTCTTTTTCAGTCGTGGAATATTTCAATTGGGAATTATTAAGTGTCCTATTGGCATAGTAGATGATGTGAGGAAGTTTCTCATTACGTTGTCCTAGAATCACACCTATGTCATAGTCGGAAGCATCACACATGATCTCAAATGGCTGACTCCAGTCAGGGGATCTCATAATAGGTGCACAGGTCAAATCTTTTTTTATCCTTTCAAAAGCTTGAAGGCATTCTTTAGTGAAATCTAAGGGTGTGTCCTTAGCAAGAAGATTGAACAAGGGTTGAGATATTTTTCTAAAATAATTAACAAATCTTTTATGGAAACTGGCTTGTCCTAAGAATGATCGAATATTCCGCACAGTTTTAGGGGGTGGGATATTAGCGATGGGATCTATTTTAGCTTTATCCACCTCAATACGCTTTTAAAAAATGATGTGACATAAAACTATGCGTTGTTTGACCATGGAGTGTCACTTTTCCCAATTAAGCACACGATTCTTTTCCTTACACCTCTTCAGATTGAGGGAGAGGTGATGGAGGCCCTCATCAAAATAAGACCTAAATATAGAAAAATCATCCATAAAGACTTCGAGAAAACTCTCCACCATATCCGAAAACATACTCATTATGCACCACTGAAATGTAGTGGGAGCTTTTAATAACAAAAAAGGCATGCATAGGTAACTAAAAGTACCAAATGGACAAGTGAAAGTGGTTTTCTATTGATTCTCGGGAGCGATGGGAATTTAATTACATCCTAAGTAACCAGCAAGAAAACAGTAATATGGATAGCTGGATAATCTCTCTAGCATTTGGTCTGTGAAAGTAAGAGGAAAGCGATTATTCCTTATAACAACGTTCAACTTCCTATAATAAATACTCACTCGCCAACCCATTTGAATCCTAGTGGGTACTAACTCATTATCATTATTTTTCACCACCATAACACTAGATTTGTTTGTGACAACTTTAACGATGCTTAGACTAATGACAATTAGAGATGGGGTAAATGATATCCACATTGACCAATTTTAGCATCTCAGCTTAGACGACCTCTTTCATATTGGGATTAAGTCCGCATTCTGCTTCACGGTAATGTTTAGCATCGTTTTCTAAGTGTATCCTATGCATGCACATCGAGGGACTTATACCCTTAATGTGAGATATGGTCCATCCTATGGATTCCTTATGTTCTTTGAGAACACGCAACAAATTACCTTCCTATTCTTTGTCGAACTCATACGCGATGATAACAAGCAAGGATTCAGAAGGTCCTAAGAACCTATACTCTAGCATTTTAGGTAGTGGATTCAATTTAAGCTCGGGAGCTTTATCAATCGAGGGTGGAATAGGTGATGTGGAAAGTGAGAGGGTTCAATCTTATACTTCCAACTTCCTACTTCCTACTTCCATGATAGGGAAGGAATTGAGATTGGCATTGACTTCTTCGATTGACTCTTCGACATCAAATTTGGACCCAAGCAATTCAAGTCATTTGGATAAAGGGTCGTCATTATAAGTTTTCTTAAAAGTCTCTTAGACGATATTATCAATCAGGCCGACATCCACGGGTTCATCATCATCGGGTGGTTGTTTGGCCAAATTGAACACGTGAAGGTCCATAGTCATGTTCCCAAAGGATATGTTTAATTTTTCACTATGACACCTAATGACGACATCAGATGTGGCGAAGAAAGGATGACCCAAAATGACAGGAATTTCTATAAGAGGATTTTTCACTTGTTGGAAAGGATTTGTGCAAGAGGTTTTACACTTGTGGGTTGTCCAAGACAACGAAATCGACGGGAAATATAAAGTCATCCACTTTAATTAGGATCGACTCGATGACACCTCTTGAAAATTTTAAAGAACGGTCGACTAAGGAGAAGGTAATCCTAATCGGCTTCAACTCCCCCAAACCTAGTTTCCCGTACATGGTGTACGACAGATGGTTCACGTTTCCTCCTAAATCTAGAAGTGATTTCTCAATGATGTGGTGTAATATCCCTTACTTTTGAGTAATTATTTTTATATCATATTGTCAGGTGGGTTAGTTATAAAATATAAAGGAAATGAAGTGAATATAAATTTATGTAATTTAAGTGTAAATATTTATGAGTATTACATATTTACCATTACACGAATGTAAATAGTGTAATATTATGTTAGGTTGAGTCGCTGGGCTTTAAACCGACGGTTATGATTTTTATTC
Source organism: Sambucus nigra (assembly GCA_949130495.1). NCBI lineage: Eukaryota > Viridiplantae > Streptophyta > Magnoliopsida > Dipsacales > Adoxaceae > Sambucus > Sambucus nigra. The sequence goes on along the minus strand of OX422213.1, from coordinate 357,719,957 downwards.
CATTTGGGTTATTATTAGAATGTTAATATGACGTTGAAATAGAATATAATGAACGATATTCCAGATGTTAGCTTAAAGGGGACGAATAGTCCAGGAATGGTTGAGATAGTCAAAATAAGTGTCAGGTGTGTTTTTGGGCTTCGGGAGTACTTTTGGCTAGTTATGACTTAAATATGATGTTACGAGTCATTTTAATTAGGTAGTAGCATTTAATGTTAGAGTTAATGCATTTGGGAATTTAAGTCTTGCAAGAGCATTTATATCTTATTTGTGTATTTCTAAACCTAGAGAGTTAGAGATAAGTGAGAGCCCGAGAGAAAGAAGAGAAAATATGAGATTTGCCATTTCGAGCTTGGACTCATTGCTACAAAGGAGAATCTGAGACTACAATCTTGAGGCAAGTTATTAAACTTGCATAAACATATGATTGTGTTGAATAAATTGCATTTATGGGATGTGTTCTTGAGTTTGAACTAAAAATGGTTACATATGATTTTGATGCTTAAACCCTTAGGTATTTGATTTAAACATGTTTAGAGTTGGATATATTGGTGGTTTATTACGTAGGAATGATTTGATGATGTTATTAATGGATGTTATTAGGTGTAGTGGAAGATAAGAGATTTGGGGGACATAGGGTTTATATCAACCCATAACCCCAACTAGGCATATAGACCAGGGCGAGTCGATTCACCCCCCCTTAGAGGATAAATTCTCTAATATGGTGGCTATAGGTATGAGAAACCGAATCAATTCGAGTTAAGGTCGAATTTATTCGGGTTAAGGCCGACTCGATTCGGTCTTAGATAGAAGGTTGGTTTTCTCAATCAAATCGATTCGCTTTCAGGGGCGAATCGATTCGTGCCTAGGCGAACCGATTCAAAAGACCTGTTGTTTTATGAAAAAATTCCAACTTGGTTTCTACTCCTTTTATTTTTCGTTTAAGGCTTAGGAACCTTCTCTTAGTATGTATTAAGAAGTATTATGACCTCATATAAGGAGAGTGATACTCTAGGACAGTAAGGGAGTGTTCGGGCTCATTTCGGGGACTTATTATAGGAGTACAATGTCTCTTTTCGTCTTGTAAATGAGAGTAGGACTAGTATAGAGTTGGGTAGTGTTGTGTTGGACCTTCGGGGGATATTTTGAGGGTAATTATCTCTTGTAGCCAAATTTGGTATGTACATATGGTTTCAAAAATAAGGATCTTATGTTTAAATTAATATAGTTCGTGACTACGACACATTTACACATACCTTTCTAAATACTATCATAAGGGAAGTACGCGATAGAGGTAAATCTCCTGGATAATAATGCAGGGAGATTATAGTCCTTAGGCCATGGTACCAATTGTTACATTATATGCTTGTAGTGTTCGAAGTGAGGTAATTTCGGGTATAGTTATGACTCACTATCGAAGGTTTATGGCCGCTTCAAACGCGTTGCGATTTAGGATACTGAGGTGGTCTTGGTTATAGGCCCTGGAAGATGATAGTATTTAGGGGCGCATCCGGTGGGGTGACTCTCGGAAGGATGGTCTTAAAAAGGTTATTATATGAATGTAATTGTTCTCACTGAAATGGTATTTAACACGAATGTTTAATTAATTTAAGGAAACTGTGAACCAACTTTAATTGCATATGGTCCTAATGATTATTGTTTCGTATGGTCATATTAAATTTGCAGACTTGGCATGTTAAATACAGTTCGGTTACTCCTACAAAGTTTATGGGCAGTTTAAATTATCGTGAATTGTACGCGCTAGGATGTGCAGTTAGGAGAGAGATGAGAATAATACTTTGAATGAAGAGTGAATTTAACCTATTTATGAAAGGTAGCATTCATAACTGTTATGCATTTTATTCACATGTATAACATATCAAATCGGGCCCTGACCCATTTATATTTCTTCTTATTGTGTGGTTCTTATATATGTTCAGGTGATCTTCCGCATGGGCGCCCGCTTTGAAGTTTCTTCCCAGTGATAAGGAGCTACGATATTTTACGGATGTTGTAGGATTTCTTTAGTGTACGCATCAATTTCTTTTGATAATCTAGTTATGATCCGTCTATATCTTCGGGCATGTTGCCCAAGTTTAGTTTTCGTACATACCGTTATGCTTGGGGTAATCTTTTGTATTAGTCTATTAACGGATAACTTATTCGGTTATGTTTTATAGAATCTTTGTCAAACTTTTATATATCTATATATCAGCCTTTTTTTATAAATTTAGTAATGGAAATTACTTTTATCAAGATTGGAAAATTTTATATGACATCCGTTTTAAAAAATATTTGGTAGTTGTCTCGTATTATTATTATGCGATAGCAATGCTAAGAATGGACGATTTAAGATTCCTATTTTTATTGGAGTAGCGGGCTGGCCACCTCTTATTTTAATAAGCGGGGTGTCACAAATGGTATCAGAGCATCGATTTCTAGAGTCCTTAGGATCTATGCGGACTTATCATGTTCTACCATAACATTCTTTGATATAGGGCTCTACCATTCAGACTATTTTTGCTTATCCGTGTTTACGATTTTCCCGTAAGGATAAATTATTTTAATTGTATATTGATTCAGTTACTTTTTATATCAGATGCTGCCTAGACGAGGTCTCCTGGAAAGGGTAAATCGAGTAGAAGATGATGTAGAGCCCCCACCACCGCAAGGCGCAATAAATGCGACGGTGGTGGCTAATATTACGGCCCAGGTGGTAAATACTGCAGTGACGGCTATGGTGCAATAATTTCCCTATGCTAGACAACCGGTGGAATCGGTGGCCCAAGCCATACGGGACCTTCCACATGGGAAAGTGTTAGAGAATCCTTCCAGAAAAGTCACCCTCTGGAATTTCAAGGTGGCAGAGGTGTGATTATTGCAAATCAATGGAAGAAGGATATTCAATGCCATCTTCGCATGGTGGAATGTAGCGAAGAGTGAAAAAAAATTCTCGCCACTTTTAAACTTGTGGGAGCAGCCCTCCAATGGTGGGAGTCGATGAACACTCCAGAACAAAGGGATACCATGTCTATCTCAGCATTTAAGACTTTATACGATCAAAAGTACTTTTTTTAGCAATCTAGAAGGAGACGAGGAGGAAGCTACAGGATGTGATTCAAGGAGAGCGAAAAGTGGTGAAATATGAAGAAGAATTTACTCGTTCACCAAACTTTGTGATGGATGAGGTAAATCCCGAAGAAAGAAGGGTTTTACAATTTATCGAGGGTTTAAGTTGGAGGATAAGGCAGCATCTGTTAGGGAACCCAACTTTGCAAACTTTTGGCGATGTAATGAATTCAGCTTTACTCAATTGCCAGGATCAACGCCTTCATGTGAAGGTGAGTAAGAAGATAGGCGATTCTGGTCAATCTAGTAAACAAGGAGGGAATGGTTCTAGTGGAGCACTACCACTACCACCACAATAGTCTGGGAATAAACAGAAAGAGCGGTACCTCCAACATGGGAGTTGGCTAAGAAACAACGCTTTGGGGGTTTCAACTTTGGCGGGGGTGGTTTTAGGCATGATCAGGGTGCCCAACAGCAACAACAGTTGGGCCAATCGGGCCCAGCTGGTAGAGGGAATAATTGGGGTCGAGGCCAGTAGGGTCAAAGTACGGGGTAGTTTTGGAACAACAACCGAGGCCAACATCTGGAGAATTTTATGGGCCATTATTTTTAGTGCGGTGAGACAGTTCATATGAAGAGAGATTGTCCACAGTTGAATAAGGGGTAATTTCCAGGAGGCCCTCATAATCCACAGGCACTTCCACAACCTCTAGCACCTATCCCAACCGTCCCACTGTAACATGGACAACTTTAGTTTGGACATATGTATAATATCCAAGATGTTTTGTTTCCCCAACACTGTTAGCACCGCCATTTATTGAGGGTAAGTTTCCTATCCAGGGGTTTATGGGTCGGGTGTTACTTGACACTGGCTTCACACACTCATTTATTGCTAGGCAATTTGCTCTTTCAACAGTATTATTGAAGTCTATCGAAAGTACTTTCACTAGCGTCGAGTCTTCTATCGGTGATGGTTCACTTATACATTTTATTTGTAAAGGAGTGGGAATAGACCTGGGTAGCTTATGCTTTGAGGCCGATTTACTCATCCTAGACATGGTTGGGTATGATGTTATTTTGGGAATGGATTGGTTAGTGAAGTACATGGCCATGGTATATTGTTATGGGAGGAGTATAGTTTTCACCATTCCGGGGAAATAAATGCTTTTGGTGGCTATGCCTCTTTAATGGGGAGGTTCAAGCACCCACTTATATTATATGAAGGAGGAGATTTTAAAAGAAATCGTGATTTCCTTAGACTCAATTCCTGTTGTTAGGGAATTTGAAGATGTCTTTCAAGAGATCGCTGGCTTACCTCCAAGTTGTGATAGTGAGTTCATAATTGACCTAGCGTCGGGAACCAGGTCGATTGTGTGAGCTCCATACCGTATGGCTCCTTTAGAAATGAGGGAGTTAAGGGATCAAATTCATCAACTGTTAGGGCATGGATTCATTTGTTGTAATACATTGCCATGGGGTGCCTCTGTATTATTTGTAAGGAAGAGAGATGGTTCCCTCCGATTATGTATTGACTACCGTGAATTGAATAAGGTAACCATAAAAAATAAATACCCATTACCTCGAATCGACGATTTGTTTGATCAATTCAGAGGAGCGTTGTACTTCTCAAAAATAGATTTTAGGGCATGATACCACCATTTGAAAATACAAGAGCAATATGTGTCGAAAACTGCATTCTTGACAAGGTACGGGTTCTTTGAGTTTTTGGTTATACCCTTTGGGGTAACAGATGCTCCTGCAGTATTTTTGGACCTTATGAATCGAGTATTTTGGGACTTTTTAGACCAATTTGTGATCGTGTTTATTGATGACATTCTAATATATTCTTGGACAAAAGCTAATCATGTCGAACACTTGCGATTGGTCCTGCAGACACTAGGGTATCATCAACTTTATGCCAAGTTCGAGAAATGTAGCTTTTGGTTGCAGAAAGTGCAATTTTGGGGGCATATTGTGACGAGATGAGGGATAAATTAACTTCTACTCCTGTACTCGCGTTACCAACTTCGAGAGTAGACTATTTGGTCTTCATAGACGCTTATCTATAAGGATTGGGGAGTGTGTTGCAACAGGAGCCGAACGCCATTGTGTGGTTGGAGCTCCTAAAGGACTATGATTTCGATATTCACTATCACCCAGACAAGGAAAATGTGGTAGATGATGCCCTGAGTTGAAGACCCGTGGGTCAACTAGCGGAAGTATGGAAAGCTAAGTGGAAAGAACTTGGCCAGGTTGATACTGTAGCAATAGCATGCATGTATGTGTAGACCGTTACGCCTGCCATTGTGATGCGAATAGTAAAAGCACAAGGAGGGAACATATACTGTCAAGACTGAGTACGTCAATCGCTAACTGAGGGAGCGGAGTCCTACTCCATTAGTTCTGAGGGTGGGTTACGTTTCCACAGAAGACTTATAGTCCCGGACGAAGGAGACTTGAGACATGCAGTCCTGATGGAATCCCATGGTACAAGATTTGCAGTACACCCTGGTGGGGACAAAATGTAACAAGATATACGTCGTCAATATTGGTGGGCGGGAATGAAAAGGGGCATTTTAGAATTTTTCTCTCAATGAGCCACTTGTCAATTGGTGAAGGTGGACCACTAGCGATCGACATGATTGTTACAACCGTTAGAAATACCGGTGTTAAAATGGGAGAGTATCTCAATGGATTTTATCACCGGGTTGCTAACGTCACAAATAGATCATGATTCTATTAGGTTAATTGTCGATCGTTTGACCAAATCGACACACTTCCTACCGGTACGGACGGATTACAATACGGTACGGCGGTGCTGTGTTTCGACAGGATCGGATCGAAAAATAACACTTCGAAATGAATTTCAATTTTTTCGAAAAGAAAATATTTGTTCCGATTTTCGATCCAATTTTTTCGAAAAATCAAAAATGTTTTCGAATTCGGAAAAATCGAAAAATCGAAAAAATCGGAAATTCAAAAAATATACTAAAAATTCAAAAATTTTAAAAAAAATAATATAAGATTTTCGATTACTCGAAATTCTCATTTTAAAGAAATCAAAAAAAGATTTAACCCAACATGTAAATACATAAGGATTTAACCATTTTTTTTCATTTGTGTAGAGGATAGAGGGATATTCTCCTTTTATAGAGGACTTTTTTGGGTCTCTCTTCCTCTCCTAGATGATGTGGGACACATGAGAATGTTAAAAACATGGAAATTGAAAATACTTTGAAAAAATCGAAAATAATCGGATCGACATAGTTTCGAAAAAATTGGATCGAAAAAATAAAAAAATTGAAAATTCAGAATTATTTCCAATTTTCAATCTGATTTTTTTGGACAAATCGAAAATCGGAAAATCAAAAATCGGAAACCTTATATACGTTCCAAAATTAGAAAATATCTCGGATCGGATATTGGAAAAATCAGAATGTTCGAAAAAAAAAACACAGCCCTATGGCACACTATGCCCAGCTCTTTATTGCAGAAATTGTGAAACTCCACGGGGTGCCATTCAATATAGTCTCGGATCGAGATAAAAAAATTTCATCATATTTTTGGCTAAGTTTCCAAGAGGTGACGGGGATTGAATTATGGTTGAGTACGTCATACCATCCGTAAATCGATGGGAAAACGGAGAGGGTTACCCAAATGTTGGAAGATATGCTTCGCATGTGCATACTTGATTTCAAAGGAGGATGGGAACAATACCATTCGTTGGTCGAATTTTCATACAATAATTCATACCAATATACGATAGGTATTACACCGTAGGAGGCATTATATGGCTGACCGTGTCGATCACCTGCTTGTTGGTTGGAAGGAGGCCGCAATAAACTCGTTGAACCTAAAATGATCCAAGATAGCTCTTAGAAGATTGAGATCATTCGAAATCGCATACGGATTACGCAAGATACCCATAAGAGCTATGCCGATGAAAATCAGAGGCATGTGGAACTGGAAGTGGGGGATCAATTTTTAGTTCGGGTGCCCCCGATGAAAGGTGTGATTCAATTCGGGAAGAAGGAAAAACTTGCGCCACGCTATGTAGGTCTTTTTCCCATTATTGTAAAGGTAGGCCCCATAGCTTATCAACTTGCGTTGCCGAAACACCTACGGAAAATTCATGATGTATTCCATTTCTCATCTTTAAATAAGTATAAAAGATGTGAAGGAACCCATTACCATGTTTCGTTAGACAATATTGAGTTGCAAACCGATATTTTGTATGAGGAATAATCAATTGCCATTTTAGACCACGGTGAGCATAGACTAAGGTAGAAAGTGGTTCCCTTGGTCCGAGTCTAGTGGGGACACCACAATGTCAAGGAATTAACTTGGTAAGGAGAGGAGGATATCCGAGAAAAGTACCCACACATCTTTTTACCAGGTACGCCTAAATTTTTTAGGGCAAAATTCCCTTGTAAGGGTGGGAGTATGTAATACCCCTTACTTTTGAGTAATTATTTTCATATCATATTTCCAGGTGGTTTAGTTATATTAAATGAAGTAAATATTAATTTAAGTAATTTAAGAGTTATATTTATGAATATTACATATTTACCATTACGTGAATGTAAATAGTGTAATATTATGTTAGGTTGAGTCACTGGGCTTTAAAGCGACGGTTATGATTTTTATTCCATTCGGGTTATTATAAGAATGTTAATATGACGTTGGAATATGATATAATGAACGATATTTAAGATGTCAGTTTAAAGGGCACGGTTAGTCCGGGAATGGTTGAGACAGTCAAAATAAGGGCTAAGTGTGTTTTTGGGTTCCGGGGGTACTTTTGGGTAGTTATGAGTTAAATATGAAGTTATGCGTCATTTTAAATAGGTAATAGCATTTAATGTTGGACTTAATGAATTTGGGAATTTAAGTCTCGTAAGAGAATTTATATCTCATTTGTGTATATCTAAACCTAGAGAGTTAGAGAGAAGTGAGTGCTTGAGAGAAAGAAGAGAAAAGAGGAGATTTGCCATTTCGAGCTTGGAATCGTTGCTACGAAGTTAAATTCGAGACTACAATCTTGAGGCAAGTTATTAAACTTGCATAAACATATGACTGTGTTGAATAAATTTCATTTATGTGTTGTGTTCTTGAGTTTGAACCAAAAATGGTTATAGATGATTTTGGTGCTTAAACCCTTACGTATTTGATTTACACTTGATTAGAGTTGGATATATTGGTGGGTTATTATGTAGGAATGATTTGATGTAGTTATTAATGGATGATACACGGTGTGGTGGAATAAGAGAGGTTTGGGGGACTTAGGGTTTATATCAACCCGTAGCCCCAATTGGCCATCTCCACCTGGGAGAATCGATTCGCCCTCCTTAGCGAATCGATTCGCTAATATGGTGGCTACATGTCTGAGGAACCGAATCGATTCAGGTTAAGGCTGAATCGATTCGGTCTTAGATAGAAGTTAGGTTTTCTCAACCGAATTGATTCGCTTTTGGGGAGAATCGATTCGATTTCGGGGGAGAATCGGTTCGGCCCTTAGCGAATCGATTCGAAAATCCTACTGTTTTATGACAAATTTCAAACTTGGTTTCTACTCCTTTTATTTTGGGTTTAAGGCTTAGGAACCTTCTCATAGGATGTATTAAGAAGTATTATGACCTCATATAAGGAGATTGATATTCTAGGATAGTAAGGGAGTGCCCGGGCTCATTTCGGGGACTAATTATAGGAGTACAATGTCTATTTTCATCTAGTAAACGGGAGTACGACTAGTATAGAGTCGGGTAGTGCTGTGTTGGACCTTCGGGGGCTACTATGAGAGTAATTATCTCTTATAGACAAATTTGGTATGTACATATGGCTTCCGAAATAAGGATCGTATGTTTAAATTAATATAGTTCGTGACTATGGCACATTTACACATACCTCTCTAAATGTTATGATAAGGGAAGTATGCAATAGAGGTAATTACCCTGGATAATAATGCAGGGAGAGTATAATCCTCAGGAAATGGTACCGGTTATTAGATTGTATGATTGTAGTGTTCGAAGTGAGGTAATTCTGGGTATAGTTATGACTCACTATCGAAGGTATATGGCCGCTTCCAACGCATTTCGATTTAGGATACCCAGGTCGTCTTGGTTATAGGCTCTGAAACATGATAGTATTTAGGTGCCTATCCAATGGGGTGACTCTCGAAAGTATTGTCTTAGAAAGGTTATTATATGAATGTATCTATTCTCACTGAAATGGTATTTTACACGAATGATTAATTGATTTAAGGAAACTGTGAAGCAACTTTCATTGCATATGGTCCCTAATGATTATTGTTTCGTATGGTCATAAATAGAGTTAGGTTACTCCTACTGTGTTTATGTGCAGTTTAACTTATCATGAATTGTACGTGCTAGGATTTTCACTGAGGAGAGAGGTGATGATGATACTTTGAATTAAGAGAGAATTTAACCTGTTTATGAAAGGTAGCATTCATAAGTGTTATGCATTTTATTCAAATGTACATCATACAAAACCGTTTATATTTCTCCTTTTTGTGTGGTTATTTTATATGTTTAAGTGCTCTGCCGCATGGGCGCCCGCTTTGACTTTTCTTCCCAATGTTAAGGAGCTATGGCATTTTACGGATGTTGTAGGATTTCCGTAGTAGACGCATCAATTTCTTTTGATACTCTAGTTATGATCCATGTGTATATTTGGGCGTGTTTCCCAAGTTTATTTTTCGTAAATACCATTATTCTTGGTGTAATAATTTGTATTAGTCTGTTAACGGACAACTTAATCGATTATGTTTTGTAGAATGTTTATCAAACTATTATATATCTATATGTCAACCTTTTGTTATAAATTAATTAATGGAAATTGCTTTTTATCAAGATTGTAAAATTTTATATGACATCCATTTTCAAATATATTTGGTGGTTGTCTCGTATTATTATTATGGGACACTGATGCTAACAATGAACCATTTAAGATTCCTGTTTTATGGGAGTAGCGGGGAGGCCACCTCTTATTTTAATACATGTGCTCCCCTATCTTGTTAGAAATTGTCGGAGTACTGAGATCCTTATACTTAATAGGAGTTTGATAAGAAATTATGGAGATTTCTTGCTTGGAAAGAAAATATTTCTAGGGTACGATGGTGCTTCTATTGAAGGTACAAAGGTCCTTCAGAAATTTGGCATAGGATGGAATTTTTCGAATAGGATCAAGCAGTTGGACAATGATTTGTACTTTCTTTAATACATCCAACATCTTATCAGCTTGCGCCTTTTTCTTTTGGGGCACCATCCATTAGGCAAACGAAGTTTTTGGGACATAGTTCTCCACAGATGGATCGAAAGGTGAGGATGAAGTTGGATCCATAGTTGGATCTGCCTTCTCCTTACATTTATCGGATTCACTCTCGATAGGTGGTGAAACATTTTTCTTCACTTCCTTACCGTACCTAAGCGTGATGATATCTTTCTCATTCTTTTAGGTGTGTGACATGCTCATGTCATCTTGACTAATAAATTGACGTTACCCTTCGAATTGAGTGGTCTGACTTATTAATTTTTTCTTATTACTCTCATTCAAAGCGTTAGCTAGTTGACTCATTTGAACCTCCAGTTTGGTAATGGCTTGAGTATTCGCGTGCATGCTTTGCTGGGTGGATTGGAGGACATTTAAAATGATTTGTTGGAATTAAAGTTCATTTTGGGCAAGAAGTTTCATCGAACCCACTAAAGATTTGATCTTTTGGGATGACAGATTCTATGGTGAGGTGGCATTCTTTTTGAAACCCGGTGGTGGGTTACCGAAACATTAACCTTCATTTCCTTTGTATTGACCCTTGGACCATGAAAGATTGGGGTTATCTCTCCACCCTGAATTGTACGAATTGGAATATGGGTCACACTTTGTCCTTTTCTGATAGAGGGCATTGAGTTTCTCGGTGAATGCCTTATGGGCCGAAAGGGAGGGGCAATTCTTGAATAAGTGGTCAAATACATCGCAAAGTATACACATAGGGGAAGCTACATGTTGAAAAACTAAAGGTGCGGTTATATTCCCTCTTTGATCGTCTCTAAAGCCTCTAAACGTCGGGACTATGTGGCCACTTTTGCATTTAAATCATAGCTTTTTTCAACTTGGTGAGTGAAACCCTCATTGGACATGGTGGACCTAGATTTTATATTGGGTACCCATTGCTGGGACTTTTTCGCTATGGCTTTTAGGAATACCCAGGTGTCAACCCAAATTTTCTCAGTAAAATCACCATTATATAGAGACTCGAGCATAGTTTGAGTATTACAATAGAACCCCTCATACGAAATTTGGACTTGGCATCCCATCTCAATCCCATGGTTCGGACATTGCAGTAGCAAGTCCTTGAATCTCTCCAAATAAATCCACGAGGCTTCTTCCTCCTTTTGGCTACATGTGTTGATGTAGTGACGTATCGATGCCGTATTTTGGTTGGGAAAGAATTTTTGCAGGAAGGTGACACACATTGAGATAAACCAACTCTTAGCTTGTCTATCAACGAGAACGGAAAAAATTTAAGTTTTACAATCTCGTCAGTGAGTTGATGGTACTTAGTGGTCCCACAAATTTCTTCAAATTCACACAAATGGAGGTACGGATCCTCTTTTTCAGTGCCACGGAACATGGGGAACAATTGCATTGTTCCCGAATAGAATTAAAAATTATTTGCGGTGTGCTCGGGTAGACGTATGCACAAAGGTTGACTAGACCTAGTCGGATAAAGGTAATATTGAAGGGGACATGGTGCTAACTCATTTTCCATCTCGGTGAATATTAAAAAATTTACCTACGTAATACTCCACACTCAACAAACTACCGATATGATCTCAAAACCAACTTCGCATACACTGAGCTCACTCGATTTTTTTTATCTTTATCTTTATCTTTTTTTTTTAACTTTTTTTATGCAAAGAAAATTAAAAAATATTTTACTCAAACCAGGTATTTCCTAGCTGACATAAAGCAAATTGAATTATCTAATTTAGGTTAGGGGATTTTCAATTTTAAAATCTAATTTTTTCGAGATTAATCGATAACAACAGGGGATCTCCAAATTAATCTCCCTAAATAGACAGCTCATGCTCTTTGACTATGGAGAATTTAAAAGACCACCAACTACGGTTACCGCCTCAAATCACCAATCCCAGGCAATCTCCCTAAATAGTTGGTTGTTACAAAGACACATTAAAAAAACACCAATCCTAGTCTGGGTGAAATGGGATCGATTTGACAAGTTCGCGTTGAAGTAACATTTAATTCTAGCCTTGTTAAGAGCTTTCCTGTAAGCTATGTGATATACTAAGGCCAATGTCTACTTGATTTTAAATTAAATGTGGTGGCTCGGTATATGAAAATGCTTGGTTAATTAGTGATTTTCAGGCCAAGGAATGGTGATGAAATCCCCACCTTATCTTTCACACGAGTCTTGCCCTTAAGTCAATTTAAGCAACGTGGTAAATTAAATGCGAAATTAAACCACGTAGATCACACAAAAAGGTACCTCCGATATGATTTTTTTACGGTCACATGTTAATGACGGATCGAAGTATATCGTCGATCAGAGGGAAACACCGCCTACGCTTAAGTCGTCCCTAAGAGTTTCTTGTGCTCATGGAAATATTGCACATGTTTTAAAATTCTTCACGTTTGCACCTTTTTTTTCTTCTTTTCTCTTTCTGTTTTAAACGTGATTCTGAAAAGAACAATAAAAGAAACTAAGCCAAACGTAAAGTGCGACATACAAAAAATATAAAGAAAAAAAAATAACATGACACACGCACTAGCAGGGTATCTAACAAAAAAATAACAAATCACACTTATGAAGCAAATTTTTTATTTTTATTTTTTTGATCTTTTATTTTTATTCCAGAAATAACAAACTACGGAGAAAGAAAGAATAGTTTTTATTTTTTTTTTTAATTTTTGAATTTAATTTTTATTTTTAGGGACTATTTACTAAAAAAAATGATTCTGAAAATTTCCACAAACAAAAATTATTTGTTGTTTGAGTTTTTTCAAAAAATTTTAATGTATTTTGTGATAAACTAGGGCTAAAAGTGTTATTTATAAAAAAACCTTAAATCTGATATTTTTTTACAAAAAAAAAACAGAAATATTAGTTGCTAACTTTATTTAATGAAATTTTTACTAACAAAAATGCGAAAGTAAAAAAAAAAGTTCGAAAGTCACAACTTCTTTAAAAAAATCGAGCAAAGCCCCGGCAATGGCGTCAGAAACTTGTTGTCAAATTATAAAATAGCGCAAGTACACGGGCTATTACAGAATAACAAGTGTAAGTACGGGTCGACCCCACGAGGATTTATCAATTTTTTTTCGTTCAAAATAATTGTAACTTTCTAACTAGACTAAATGAGTTTAGAGATGAGATGTAATATTAAACTAAGCTAATAAAAATAAAAAATGCGGCTACGAAAGATATAAACTACTGTGCAAGAAACGAGAACATTGGATCCATTTATCACGGTTAACTAATACTATGCAATAACTTAAACTCGTCATTGCCAATTTTATAACTCAAATTAAATCGACTCTCTTCACATTTAACTCGAAAAATAATACGGTTAAAGTTCAAAATAAAATCTAACGTCTCTAAAGTTAGACGGCTAAAATTCCTATTCCCTTAAAAAGTTCACTTTTAAATTTCCAAGTATGGTCTTTAAGCATGGACTATCGAAACAATCGACTGCAAGCATAAGCTATCAAAAGTACTCACACTAAAAAAATAAAAATATGATGTTTTTTCAAACAAAATCACAGGTTTAAAACACACTTCCGTGTTGTTTTATTTTTAAAACCTTTAGCACATATCGGTATCAAAGATTAATTTAAATCACACACAATCGTAATCGAACATGATAAATTTCTCTTAGTTGTACTAAAGAAATTAAGCTAGCATAATTGAAGACATAATTAAATTGCAAGAAAGAATACTAATTTTCATTACCTACAATTGTTGTGCCTAACAAATAAACTTGAAAAAATTCATCCCACAAAGATACAATTCCTAGCCTGAAATATATAAATAAAAACTCTAAAAAAAACTATCAAAAATTGTTCTAAAGTGGTTTTCTACAATTGTTTTCTCCACACGAAATTATGATCTCGAGGGTCTTATTTATAGTCTTAGGAATGAGGTGTTCGGGTTTTGGTGAAACTCTTCTTGATTCGCCGAAACATGCTGAAACTTATCACTCCACCTCTTCAATCTTTAGATGGGGATAAGGGACCGAATTTCTCCCCCCCCCCCACCACTCGAAAAGTCTTAGATTTTCTTGTTGAACACGCATACCAAATTTTGCCCAAATCAGAGAATAAAAATTCCCGACTTTTTTTACGACTTCACGTGCAAAAACTTTTTTCGAACGACCGTAAAAATCAATTTTTCCATGCCCTTTTCGAGTTGATCATCAATTTGCACCAAATTCCATCATTATCTACAAAATTTTCACTAGGCAACTTTTTTCACAAATCAGCATAAGAATATTATAAAATTATCGAAGTGCCCATTTCTGAATTAATATTACCATTTTCAATCCAAATTCAATCTTTCTTGCATTTTGTTCCCATTTTAATAAAAACCTAAGAATATATTAAATAAAATGAAAAGGTAATAGCAAAGTATACATTTGGGTATAAAATATACAAAATAATGCACTCATCAGTCCTCCTTACAGAATGAGCCCTAAGTTGGATGGATCCCATTACTTCCTACTTACAGAATGACACATTGCCGGATGATAGGAGACTAGCTCAACAAATAAGGTTAAAGGCAACTCGTTTCTACCTTTGTCCAGGGGTTGTAATACAAAAGATCCATTATAGGCCCTTACATCCAATTCATCTACCAGCAAGACAACGAGAAGGTTCTCAACGAGCTTTATGATAGTATTTATGAGAGTCACATAACAGGACGATCATTGGCATTCTGAGCAATCAAAGAAGGCCATTGGTTGTCACACATGCAAAGAGATGTGAGTATTCATGTTTGGAGGTGAAAAAGATGACATACATTTTTCTCCATGGTTCACCAATCGGCTAGCGACCTGAAATCTTTAACCAGTCCTGGCCATTTTCTCAATGGGGATTGGACATTATGGGACCACTACCTACTGCGCCTAGGAATTGCAAGTATCTACTCATCGGCACCGATTACCTCACCAAGTGGGTAGATGCAGAACAACTAGTTTAGAAGCTACTATGCCTAGTTTTTGTTAAAATTTTCATTTCATTAATAGAATCTGAGTGGTTTGCTGTCATACCAGAAAAGTTCTTTTTTTGTGAAAAATGATAGAGCAATGCCATCTTGTAAACTGTACACAATAGCAAAGAAGTGAAAAGAACCACTTTTGATTAATTGTTGATGTTTATTGTGATTACTTACCTACTATATGAGGTAGACCTAATAGAATATTAAAAAAGTGCTCTTTTCTAGACTAGGAGAGGGTACATGAAAAAATAAGTGGAACTTTGATCATTACACTTGGGGAGTAAGTCCATCATAAAAGAAAGCATACTGAGCAAAGTCCTCCCAAACATAGAGACTTTTTTTTGGAAAATTATCACCTAACCAGTAGGAGAATATTATCCAAGTAATAGCAAAAAAAAAAAATAGAGAACAAGTTTTAACCTCTGCTTTCAATGAAATGCTTTACTTGACCAGATCAATAGAAATGTGGAGAAGGAGGTCAAATGCCCCATCTCTAATATTTTAAGAACATGAAAGATCTTAAACAAAGTATAAAGCAGAGACCCCATAGACTAGGGGATAGTTAATTAAAAAAAATTTGAAACAAAACTTACGGGAAGGAGATGGGGTCACCCGCTCCAAGCTATTCCTTATGAACAGAAGTAATAATGTGCAGGAGCATCCCCACAGACAAAAGGTGGTGATCCAAAATAGTAAGATGCAAACACCCCGCAGCCATAAGGCAATCGAAGTTGACCGAAATCTCACAGAACATTAGAGCATGTCATAGTAAATAGATGGAAAAAAATATAGATGGGGACAAAGGAAAAGAGAAGTGCAAGAGAAACAAAAAAACATTTTTTTCTCATTTATAAATTATGACTTCTTTACACATGAAAAGCAAACTGGTTCAAGGTAAGAGCTAGCCTATCCACTAGAAAAAACAAAAAAAAATCTCCACGGGTGAGGAAGCTGACATGTGATGGACCAACCTCCTGCAGGAACTCCCCCTCCAGCCTAGCCAACTTGGCGTCATCTTTCTGATCACCAGACTAAAATCTGTCAAGCCGGGATTGAAGTGACGTAATATGAGACTGAAGTGATGTAATCTAACCCCGAATCCTATAAGAAAATGTCTGGAGGTGTGAAGTCTCACCATATCCTGGAAGGAAACGCTCATAAAATGACACACTCCAGCATCAAGCTAATATAGATGAAAATGATAGAACTAATTCAAGTCACAAAGAGCATCCAAAAATAACAAGTTCGAAGCGCTAGTCAGCTCAGTGGGAGAAGTAGCCAAGAACTCTTAAATATGGCTAGCAAGAGCCTTCGAGTTTAACACCGTGAGGCTATCAATATGAGGTACACTCTGAGGAGTGAATGTCTTAGGATGATTCTCTAATATAAGATCTAAGACTTGGCGCTCACGTGTCCTAAAGCTTCCTGGTCCCTCCTCATGCCACAGTTTACTCATGAAGACTCTAGGAGCCTCTACTTAAGCATCACCATCAAAGTGTCTCAACTCTACCTCGAATGGGAGGAAATAAGACTCCCCATCAAGACCACAATCACCGGCTATAAGAGTTGCCTCAGAACTCTGATCCCCCTCACTAACAACTTCGGTGGACCCATCAATAAGATCTTGAAAATAAGTATCATGATGAGTCAAAAGATAAGGAAGGCAATTATAACTATATTCAGGCCTTGAGAAGGGCTATGATAGAAAACATACCACAATACTCAAGGGGGTGAGCATGTGGTTACCAGTCTGAAGGGGGTCAGCCAAATGGGGGATTCCATGCTAAACATAAGAAATAGAAATAAGGAATATAAATGAAACTCATAAGTTAGCAACTGAGAAATAATAATTTGGGTTTGATAGTCAAGTAAGTGCATGGCATAGCACTCTCCGCCTACTCCACAGATACCTCCTGAGTAGCAACCTCACTCACCTAAAAATAATGAAACAAGGGTGAAGATGAGAACACTTCCACAATATATGCAAGAAGAAAAATGGGAACAGTAAAAAGAGAGGGTATGCCAATTTAATACCGCTCTCACAACCACCCCACTGACAGGCTCTATAGGCACTAGGACAACCTCACTCAGCTAGAAACAATGAAACAAGGGTGAATATGAGAACATTTGCACAATATATGTAAGAAGAAAAAGGGCAATAGTAAAAAGAGAGGGTATGCCATTTTAATACCTCTCTCACAACCACCCCACCAGCAGGCTCCACAGTTACTAGAGCAGCCTCACTCACATGGAAATAATAAAGCAAGGGTGAAGATAAGAGAACTTTCACAATATAAGCAAGAAGAAAAAAAGGAGAAAAAGAAAAGGAGAGAATGTATGACAGTATAACACCTTTCTCATAGCCATCTCTCCGATATGTTCCATAGTTATCGGCATAGTTACTTCGCGAGCCTCGAAACAATGGAACAAGGGTAGAGGTAAGCATACTCTCACATAAAAACATTGGGAAGTGGAAAATAGAGAAAGGTATGCTATTCTAATACCTCTCCCACAGTTAACCCTCCAATGTGTTCCGTGGTCACTAGAACGATCATAGGACTAACCTGAGAACTAAAAAAATAGGTAAGTGTTAGCAAGCATTTGTACAACACATATATACAAGAGTCATATAGAAATATCTACTCTCATACAAAATAACTAAGTAATTCCCTCCATAATAGTTGAGGTAGGAGCTACAGGTGCTCGCAAAGAGGCTCCCTCAACAACACCAGTCAGAAGCGTTGTGGATAAGGAAGCCTCCGCGAAGCTGACCTACAAATGAAGAGGAAGAGGTAGGAGTCAGCAAGTCATTTACCTCATGAAGACAAGTATATATAATAAGACTTCATGACATAAATGGTTACCTGGATAGGGCACTATGATAGGTCTCTCGTTAAAGGTAACAAGGTGAAATGGCTCGAATGTAGCAGGGGATGCTGAAGGAGTAGTAGCAAGAGGCCACCGATGAAGTGGTACCAAGGGAAAACTAAAAGGGAAAAAGAAATGAGCTTTTCAGTACAGTCTAGATAGAGAAATAAAAAACAAGAAGATAACGAAATATTGAACCCCAGCTAAAGAGAAAGAGTGAAAGAAGACCACCGATGAAATAAGGGCTGTGATGATGACCTGTAAATAGTAAAACATGTTATTATCATGACCTTGGGAGAAGAATATACCGACACTTGGTTAAAAAAATAAACCTGTGATATGGTCTTATTAGTCGAGGTCACGGTAAACAATGGGCCATGAGAGACAGTCTGTATCAAAGGCCTACCATCCATAGATATGCGAACTAGTGGGATAGATATCCTTCCCGAAGGGGACAACCCTAGGATAGTAACATTGGGAAAGGGAAGAGTCCCTCCCGTGGAAGAAAGGCCAAAAAGTGCCGAACCCTGGGAAATGAAAAATGATAAAGGACATAAGCATCAAAAACATAAAAATAAAAAAAAGGATTTTAGTAGTGTAAACTTATAAAAATGAGATAACTAGGGGCTCAGCCGTAGAAGTGCTTGTAGCTAAAGTAAGAGAAGATGAAGTGGAAAGTCAAGAAGGCACAATCCTCTACAATCATAAATACATAGAGAACATAAGGAAAAGAGATAAAAAAAGAATAGTAAGATTGTCCATATAGAGAAATTCATAAAAAGATACCTGAGCAGAACAAGAAGTTATAGAAGAGACCCTGGTGCTATTAGGATGCACAAATGAAAGTTTCAAGGAAATACCAATGTATAACATTTAATCAAAAGAAATTCAATCCGTGATTTGCCAAAATTTGAAAAAAAAAATCTTGGAGGGAGTAACAAACCTTTCTAAAATGGCCTTGTGAAAAAAAGAGCATAGAATTCCTCTACCACTGGAAAGGATCAAGACGTAGTGGGGTAAGCGAAGGATCACTCGCCTCTACGAAGGTAACCTGGGGAAACACCAAAAAAATTAGCCAATGATGGAAAAACAAGAAAATCATAAATCTCCCAAGGTAAAGAAAGACTTACAACAACAAGACTTACATCAGCGAGACGCACAGCCTGATTGTATGGAAGGGTCCGGGTAGTGGAAATAATCCCCGAAGAAGAATGTGGTGCATTATCATCACTATAAGACTCCCTCAAAACTGATAATAAATCATAATTGTCACAGTTCTTTCACCATGGAAATCCAAGTCACCCGCATCACCCAAAGTAGCACTATGATCTTCATAGGAAGGTGTGCTACCATAGTCAACTAGTTCCTCAGCAAATGAGGGGGAGGGGTAACTAGCAGGCAAAACTCTTTAAGATCCATTTTCACTAAGTAAAGAATATTGGGATAAAGTACCTTCCTCAATTGGAATAAATGTAACTTGCATATCCCGAAAAGAAGATCCTAATGACTCATAACACCTCTCTTTCACAGTCCTATATGTCTCCTCCACTCTGAGATCATCAGATTTGGACCCCTGGTTCAGAGTGGAAGTAGTAGAAGCATCAACATCTACCCATTTCTTCCTCTAAGCAGCTCTGGTACTTATATGAGAAAGGGGGAGGTAGGCTATAGTAGCGAGGATGACATTAGACACATTCGTGTCTGGGTGCTTTCTCTTACTCGCTGCGGGAGCCTTTACCTTTCCTTTACTCTTGGATGGGCCTTTAGATTTAGCGGGAGGCATCTCGGTCTACTGAGGATGGGGAGATTCATCAAGAAGAGGCTTCACTAAGATGGGATTAGTCTGCTCAAGAGGTGTCCTAGGAGTAGTGCTAAAATCCCGAGCCTCTTTTTGGATCCTCTTGATTAAAAACTAGGATTTGATATATTTAGTGGGGTTAGTCTCATAAGGAGGCCCAATCACACAGTTTTGGATTAAGAGAACCTACCATTGTCAAACTAAGAAGTAGGAGGTAGTGAATGAAGGCAGATAACTCGAGGAGGCACATATAGTCCCCCTAAGTCGGGTACTCTATGAAAAATTCATTGAAATGTGAAATTTCTACATGCCTCTCAGAATAACTCTGAAGGGATGGTGCATGAAAGGCGAGGAGGGGTGTGGACACCTTAGTCATAGACAAACTGTCTTATCACTCTCTTACAATGATAAAAGTCAGCATCTCATCCTAACTCTGTCCAAGAAGGGAGGAGGCCCGGTAGTAGCATTACCTCTACATTGATGTGTGGACAAGAAGAAACATATTCAACATCGAAAAGGCAATAAAAGGTGCCATCGTCACTGAGGAAAGATAAATAACTGAAAATGCCATCGTGATGCTTGCTATAAGGATGAAAAAGGAACTCCTCAATATCATCAATCAAAGTCCCAGTCGTTTATTGGGGGACTTCCTATGCCATCTCAAAAGATGAACAACATTACTGTGACAGTCCTAGGCCTCGGGGGCGAAATGGGGGAAATTCTCAAATAGGAAGGCCATCAGGAGAACAGAATTATCAAAGTTAGCAGGATCATAATGACCTCAAGATCTCTCAACATCTATATGACCATGGTTCCAGGTGTAAAGGGAATCGTGAACTAAGGTAGTAATAGGTATTGAACTACCTCATGATAGTCTCACAACTAATTTAAAAAGGAACTCATGGGGAGAGTCCCCAGGTTTACCTGGAAGTAAGAATAGACTCAAAAAAGTAATGAGGAAGGTAACTAAATGCGAAGGGGAGTGATGCTTGGGACCATCATGACTTTTGAGAGATGCGCTAGAAGTCCCCCTTTCAATGGCTGCTCGAAGTCTCTGAACCATTATTTCTGCCATTTAGCGAAGGAATGTTTGGTGACACCAGTCACGTTTATAGAAACATACCTTGAACACTCAGCGACTGCTGCCTGTAACTCTTCCTCCATTTACTGCTCCAGGGGATCCTTATAGCCATCAATAAAAACATGTTGCTCGAAGAAAGGTAGAGCATATAGCTCACAGGCATCCTCTATATAACCGTAAAATCACCCCAACCACTCATAAAGGTATGAGATTCCTTGGTCCACTCAGACAATAAGAGATCGAGAGTAGACTTATGTTTGGCTATAGTGAAAAATCTTAGACTGTCAATAGTGGTAAGAAGGACCACTTCCTTAGGGCAGCCTTATAAGAAGGAACACTCAGAATATAATCAACCCAAACAGCCCACTCCTCCGTGGCACCCTCTCCTGCTTTAACTTCAATATTGCAGTAAGGGAAGTCACTACGATCGACTTTAACTCTGAGGATAGATTTGGGAAAAATAATAAGGGAACAACTGGACTCACCTAACCCCATGTGGGGTCGTTCGATAACATTGCCAACAAAGGTTTCCTCAAATTGAGTAAGGGAAGCCATAAAATTATCACCTGGTCCAAGAAAAGGTGCGCGATGATAGACGCCAAAGTGTCTCCCTTGGAGAATGCTCATATAATATTCCCAAGCCTGAGAAGAAGATGAAGTGGTGGACGAGCGACTGATGGCCACTGGTTCAAGTGAGGAACACATTGAGATAGAAGCCCAAAATGAGGAACCCCCATCATTGGAATAAGTTATGGCCGACGAGGAAACCCCCACTGGAAGGAACCCCTTCTAGGAACCCTCAACAGCGTGAACGATAGTTGAGGAAGCGAAGGTCGTCATAATTCCCAACGAGGAACCCCTCTCAATAAAATTAGCGGTCGTGGAACCTACCGTCACCAAACCTTTTGACGAGGAACTCTTTTCATCCATCCTAAAAAAAGAGTAACTTGAAGTGATAAACGAGGAACTAGTCACTATAAACGCTTCAGACGAGGAACCCACCTCGACTAATGGTGGTTGTCAGGAACCCTCGGTGTTCGAGGAATCTATCATGGTCATGATAAAAGACGAGGAACCCCTAGAGGTCAAAATCATTGATGAGATACCCCTCCTAGTCAAAACCTCACACGAGGAACCCAAAGATGC
Source organism: Sambucus nigra (assembly GCA_949130495.1). NCBI lineage: Eukaryota > Viridiplantae > Streptophyta > Magnoliopsida > Dipsacales > Adoxaceae > Sambucus > Sambucus nigra. The sequence continues at coordinate 357,697,745 of OX422213.1, read as the reverse complement.
TAATAAATTGGCCGAGAAACCCTTGATTATTGAAAGATCATGCGAGGAATCCAAAGCCACAAATAAATCGGTAGAGAAACCCTCGGTTGTTGAAGAAGAAGGAAAGGAACCCGAAGTCATGAAATGACTAAATAAGGAACCCATCTTTGGCTAAGATATTATCGAGGAACCCTTTGCCGACCTTGCAAGATGTGAGGAATCTATCAAAATTAAGGCAACATATGAGATATCCCCCATGTTTTGAATATTGGACGAGCAACCCTTGTCTACCACAGAAAGTGATGAGGAACCTTTAAATGTCCTTATCCTCGAACCTAACCCACAAGACGTTCCCACTAAATAAGATTCATAAACCACCTTGTCAAATGACGAACTCGCCGATTGTATATGGCCTATAGCGAAGGCGTCATCCAAAAATAGGGTGTCAGAAATGGACGCAATAAAACCACCTGGGGCCATGGTTATGGTAGTGGTACCGGCAGCCACCACCATGGATACAGAAATGGATATGGGCAAAGAGCCTAGCATGAGGGGAATGATGGTGTCATTAACATCTGAAGAAGTATGGGAGGATGGAGAGGCCATTTCTATTTTGATGAAGCTAACAAAAAAGCTATGGAGTTATTGAAATTTTCTCTCACTAAAAAAAAGAACTATGTGAGTGTTTTGAGAAGAAGGCAATAGTAAAACCTTTTATTCAAAAATTTCATCTTTTATATAAAAATGGGAAAACATGCAGGAATGCCAAAAGGCTACTAGATTTTCCCCCCAAATGATGAGATGTTAGTTCCCGCACTAATGCCTAGCTTCCCGAGAACCCAAAACCTAGAACGAAGGGACAGTGCATTTAATGGCCCTAAGGGTAATGTTAAGGAACCCATAGGATCCCTCAAAAAATTAAAAATTGAATTTATAGCGTACAAAGCCTTTTTGTCTCCCCAAAATAAAAGACGTTGCATGAGGGGCTATTGTAGAAGGGTGTTTCAAGATTGTACACTATATTTTGGGGTGAGGGTCCCTCGGGACACCCAAGGCTTCCCTTCCTTAGATTTCAGAAAATATGGGATGCGGAACCCCTAAAGCTCCCCTCCCTCAACTGTAAGAAAATATGGGACGTAAAAACCCCAAGTATCCCCTCCCTCAACTGCAAGAAAATATTTTTATAGGTAACCCCTAAGGCTTCCCTCCCTCAACTGTAAGAAAATATTTGGGTGCAAAAACCCCAAGGCTCCCCTCCCTCAACTATAAGAAAATATTTTGGCATGGACAGCCTAAGGCTCCCCTCCCTCAACTACAAGAAAATATTTCGGTACAGAACCCCCAAGTCTCCCCTCCCTTAACTACCAGAAAATATTTAGGTGCGGAACCCCCAAGGCTCCCCTTCTCTCAACTGCCAGAAAATATTTGGGCGCGAAACCCCCAAGTCTCCCCTCCCTCAACGAAAAGAAAATATGGGACACAGAACCCTCAAGGTCCCTTCAGCATCCAAAAAATATTGAATGCAAAATCCTCAAGGCCCCCTGGTCTCTATAAAATAGGCCAGGATGAGGAAGGGGCTTCCATGATCATCCCCTCTTAATGAAGATTATTATTTTAAAGAATAAAAAATACTAATGCTTACTTGTATACTTAGCCTAGTTGAGCAGGCAAGGATCAAATAGGTCAGTTAGGATCTCTTGGGTGTTTTGGCTTGGCGACTGAGGAACAAGGTTTGTTGGTCAATCTCAACGACTTAGCACTTTAGGATTGAGAGAATACTAGTAGGAAGAATGTAAGAGTCACGCAAGACTACATACAACTCACACTTAGTCACAAGTGAAGTGAGAATTTCCTCACAAGAAATGAAATTTTATTATAAAAAAATGATTTTAAAGAAAGGGGTCCCCAAGACCCCCCTCTCTCAACATAAGTGATTTTATAGTTGGAGGTCCTTGATGCCTCCCCTCTCAAATTCACAAAGTTTGTACCACAAGTTACCTTTTCAAACGATATTTTCTAAATAAGATATTTTGTCTTTAATCGCAAACGTATTTGCGCTTTGACTTTGGTTTGCACCAGGTGGCCCCTGTTAGAGGGGATAGGCTGCACATATGTAGTGAAAATGCTACATTTAAGACCTTGTCCCTCACTAACCCTCTCAATTTTGGTGCCCAAAATTGCTAACTCAACCCTAGTGCCGAAGTATAAATAGGATCCCTGGGCAAGGTCCAGAGAGGCATCATTGTAGGGGGTGTCCCCACCAAAGGGTGGTTAACTTAGCCAAGCAAATTGACTGGTTTACGAAGAAAGAAAAGGATGACTTCTCTATGTACCCACCTCAAAGATCCTTCACATAAGTGGCTCGAAGGACCCTCCTAAAAGAGCCTTCGTAGAAGTGACTCGAAGGAACCACTTCGAAGATTATTCACAAAAGTGGCTCGAAGGACCCACCTTGAAGATCCTCTAATTAACCTAGTTCGAAGGATCCAATCCGTAGAACAAAGTCACCTGGATGACAATAGTTTGTAATAAGTAATAGAATACTGTGTTATTTACTTTATCTTATAAATGCATATTTGAGTGAGGTTTTATTGTACCCAGGAGGGACCATGCCTGGCAGGGCATAGGAGAGCTAACATGCTCTATCAAGCAACCTCCTCTTGGGAACCTCGCAGGGACATGGTTTGGAGGATTGAGAATAAGGAAACATTGGGAATACCGTTACTAACCTTCGTGGAACACTTGGGCAACACTTCATTCCAAACAACTAGCCACTCGAGCCACAACAATCTAGCCACCTTAACACTTAACTATTCGAAGGAAATCCTCGAGGTACTTATGTGTTAAACATTTGTACTAAAATAACTCTTAACAAATAAAAAGATGCCAAGACACTTGAGTCACCTACCAGTCGAGCAGCCTCAAAACAAAAACCAGCCCGGCTGGATGATGTGACAACATACCTGACATAATCACTATTTAAACCATTTTCTGATGTCATAACATCTGGCATTTGGGGACTTGAAAATGTATTTCTTAAGTGGGTTCATCCTTAGGATGACAGACCTAGTTCACCAAATCTGACCATTTAACCATCCTCAAGTAAGTCTCAAGATGACTCATCATGTCCCTCATTAATGCCCATAATGCTTCCACCCAATAAAATGGCTTCCTGCCAAAATCATGAGATCCTATGCATTTAATGCAATATCTTATGCATTTAATGCACCCGATCAGACCGATAGCAGGCAAGCTTACTCGAGTAGCCTTGCCCCCCATATATATACGTCAGATGAACATGTTAGGGAGATGACATTCTAAGACTAGAATTGCTACCCAAATTCCCCCACAGTCAAGAACCACCAAGAGAACATTAACTCCCCACACCTATCTAATACACTCATCATTTAGGATTAAATCAGCTTAAAGTTCCTGCCTTGCCTTCATTTTTCCTAGAGTGATTATTCATTCTCCCTCCGACCACGCTTCCTGCTGGTCCCATCTATTTATTGCGCTTGTCATGCATCATTTGTGACAATATGCTATTTAATATGAGTATGAACATCGTGTTCTCTTATCTCTGACTCACCTATGGCCACTGCCAGCATTTAATACTCAACAGTGTTAATCTCATCCTTGATAAGGGGTTACGCCTCACTTAATACTAACTATATTTGAAGAATCTGCATCTTACAATTATAACTCAAGTTACACTATTACTCTATTCAAATCACACCAGAACTTCCTAGTATTATTTTTTTACTCTTTCTCTAGTGCTAAATGCCTTGTTCTTTCACTCTTCACTGATAACCATGATTCTCAGGAGTTTCCCTTGAGAAAAGTTACTATTATTTTTATGAAGGTTCATCTTCTTACAGGAATTGAATTCGAGCTTGAGTTCCATTTTTACCAAAAGGAGAAGGTTTTATTAGAAGCTGCTCCAGAAGTTCTTGAGAACCTTGAAGACAACATCCATTGGAGTGGGTCATGCCTCACTCTTTCTAGTTATTCATTGACCCTAGTAACACTACCCTCCTACAACTATCACACATTTTTTTTGTTAACATGATAAGGTTCATCTGGAAGAGCATCATAATACGCTTTGGGGTATCAAGAGCTATCATCACTACCAACAACACACATTTTAAAAGTGATTTCTTCCAAAACTTCTTTGATGAGCACAACATTAAGCATCATTTCAGTTCAAACACTACACTAAAACAACTGACCATGAGAAGTCCAACTTGTCAAGGTCTTTAACCGTGACAAGTTTGGGACTTTGTCACGGATTTATCACGGTTAAAGATTTTGATATGTTCATTAGACTTGTCAAGATCATTTCATGGTCTTTCACCTTGACAAGTTTTGTCAAGGTCAAAGACCGTGACAAGTCCGTAACAAAACCAAAAATAGTATCGTTGTCAAAGAGCATGACAAGTCCTGACAAGTTTATTCATCATGGACTTATCACGATTTTTTACCATGACAATTCTGGGAAGAATTTAAAAAAAAAACTGTTGGGCAGTATGGCCACTGCCACTGCCCAACAGTATATTTGTACCTGTTGTAGCAAAAAAATGTACCTGTCCAAACAACATATATTCAAATAAAATAGAAATAATGTACCAAATCATGGCATATATAATCCATATCCAAATAAAATAGAAATGCAGATATTTATATCCAAGCCAATAAGTACCAAAATAAAAACTAATAAAAATATAGTCCAATATCCAATTAAAAATGATAGAAATAATGTCATGAAGAAGGGTTTTGAGCAGGTTGGAGGAGGAAGGAAGGCCACATGATATATGAATTGAGACACCCCTCAATATTGTGAACGCCGCGTTGTTCACGCAACCAGAAAGGTGATAGTTCTCCTTTTCGTCCACCACATGCATGACGTGCACTTATGCCTCAATGTCTTGGAGGGGACATCCATGAACCTGTATACTCGGGCCAAGGCCTGGGTCCCTCAACCCCATCTCTATCGTGTCCCCATAATATATGTCGAGTAAAAAACATGCTCGGCCAATCGACTGTTACATAGGCCGCTCGATGGGGGTCACGATGGGAAATGGATCATCATATAGCATATGTTTTTCAATGATGAAGAAACAAAATCCCCATCCTTATCCTCATCTACCTCTACCTCCTTATCCTTCCCCTTACCCTTGCCCTTACCCAACTGATGGTAAATAAAGGAGTATATATCTAGGATCGTTGCCTCTAACCTTGATAGATTATTATCATGGGTGTCCACCTTATGTTCCAACTCGGTGTTTATCATCTCAATTCCAATGACACTCAACTTTCCCACCCGCGAGCATATCCCCTAGTCTTTCCCTTGGGATGCTTCCCAAGGACTTGGCTGAGTGCGTCCGTAGCCAAAGTTGCTTTGTTGGTATCAAACTCCGACTCATGCACTTCCTTAAGCTTTGCCTGAAAAAATAAAAATTACATGATTAGTTAATTAAGTAAATAAAAAAATTATAACTTAATGAAAAAAATAAACATTTATAACTTATAACGGTGGCTGCGATGCTCGGGGCCACCTCCTTGTCCTTGCCTTTTTTCGTCTGAATTTCCACATAGGCATCGAGCCTAGGTGGCCTACCCCAGGACCGCTCCCCATGTCATGAAATAAAATAATACAGAATTAGTAAGTAATGTAAAGTAATGGTAAATTAAAATAACGTAAAACTAAAATTAAAGAAAAGCAAGAACTTACCATCCTGTGCTCCACCTCGGTGTAAGACTTCCTCCCGGAGTAGTGCATCTCCAACTTTTCCCCCCGTTGTCCCTCCTTGATTGGAGAGATGCCAATTGCCACTTATCGATCTCATTGTCGATGAACTTTTGCCATTGTGCAAATGATATTGGCTACTTCGGGGGGACGATGTCACGTACTCTCAAAATGGACGCTCGGGTCTTCCCAAAGTACTATGCCCGCATATTCTTCTTCCACGTCTTATATTGATCCCTCAATTATTCCAATGTAGAGCCGCGGAGATGTGGGGGTAGGCCAAATTGTTCATGTAAAACAAATACAAACCAAAAGAATATAAGTGTTAGTTTCTTATAAATATAAATATAAATACAATACCTGTAGTGCCCCCCAGATGTTCATCTTAAAGTCAATAGGCACGACCCTCCAATCAGTGTACCCCGAGCCAACCATCGCCTTCAGTAACTCTAGCGCTCTAGACAATAATTTCGTCTTATTCTCAACGACGGACCCTAATTTTTCCCATTTTGGGGGCCTACTGGCCGAGGATCCCTCTCTGCCTTCGCTACCGTGCCCGGATGAAGTAATTTTCTACAAAAACTGTTATTATTAGTACAAACATGTATATGGACTTTGAATTAATGCTCAAATTCGATAATAAAAATACATACCAATACCAATATCAATTTATATCAATTTTAATTTATACCAATACCAATACCAATACCAATAACAATACCATTTTATACTAATATCAAATTCAATTTACACACACCCATACTATCCCCCTCCCCAATGAGAACACACTCGTAGATCTTGGACTTTGAATTAATGCTTAAATTGATAAAAATCCTAATTAACATATTCACTTGGTCATTATAAGAATTTAAATGATCAAGTACAAATGCATAAAAAATATTAAATTGTCGTTCGATAATAAAGTACTAAAATAATACGACCAATGGTCATTACAAATAATTTGAATACTTATTAAAAAACTATTTTTTTTCAAATTTGGGTTATCATAAAAAAATGGATTGATATTCGATAGGAGCAGTCAAGTTATCCACTATTGTTTAGACTCTTTGGCGCATGTAGGATGATTGACCACGACTCGTTGTTGATATACTAAGAGTAAAACACTTGCTTGACCTTTTGAAAAGCACAAACAAATGTCTCATCACTCTCGTGGTCGTTGCTCTTGAACTTGGACAAGTCAACCATGATCAAATTGCTGTCAGGATCAACTTTAAAAGCATTTTTATCCTCAACTTTTACCAATCATAGTAAAATACAACCTCTTTGAAGCTTACATAGTCCAATTCAAATATATTTCTAATTACACCATAGTAATTGATTTCACCTTCAACAAGGTTTTTTATTTTTCGTGCTCGTACGAAAGAAATTAAGATCCTTGTATGAAATGTACGAGTTTTGTACATTTGTATTTTCCTCGTACACCCTTACACCGAATACATAACCGTTCAATTGATACTTTTCGTGCATTCAAATTGAAATTAAAATTCAATTTTAAATTAAAATTAAAATTAAAATTTTAATTTATAATATTAATTCCTATTTCCTATATCTCCTCTAGAGTGCGGGTAGTCCTATCCCATTCAGGACCGCATATTTTTGTAATATACTTAACATCTCATGCACATTGTTTCAATTTGAGGAAAATTTGATAGCATATCCGCATTGTTCTCCAAGTACAAGATCTAGATTCGCAATTGTGAGTGTTATTTCAATTTATCAATTGAAATAACACTTAACATCGCATCATCTTGTATGTACCCAGAGAATATTAAGATACGACTATAGAACTTCCCCCAAAAGGAATAGGTTTATGCCACTAAGAATATTATTATACAGAAACTATGCAATTCGAAATGGGACAATTCGAGAGATCTCATTACAGGGGTAATGAGACTCGAATGGGTCTAAGGGTTATTGAATGCGTACGCATATGAACTAGAAGGCTAGTATCTATGTGCATTATATGTAATTTAAAATATCTTTCATTTAATTATGTCTTATCACAATTCAAGGTATTTTATTTAATTATGTAATTTAAAGTATACGCATAAGAACTAAAACTTAAACCAATTTATGCCAATATCATTATCAATAAAAATTCAAATTTAATTTCAATTTATACTAATTTATACCAATATCAGTACCAATTCAAATTGAATTTCAATTTAGAGAAATTGGTCCTATTGAATTAAAATGTATACAACTTAAAAAGGTTATTAACCAAACCGTTAACCAAAGAAAGAATCAACATGTATCCCGTACTCCTTATATCGTCTACATGACAAAAAAGATTAACAATAAAAAGTTCTCAAGTAATGGTTCATACTGTTATCTAGCATAAAGAGGTACATGTAATTATTATACAAGGGTGTGTTATGTCATAAGGAGGTCCATCAATATATTTCAAATGTCCCGAGCCAATTATAATATTATTACATGGCATAAATAAGGTCCGAGTGACAAATGTTGAAACCCCCCACACACTAATTCATACACACACACACACCTCTACCCACCCTGCCCCCACCCCACCCCCACCTACACACACACAAATAATACCCCTACCCCCACCCCTGGCCCCTACTGCCCCCCCCCACTGCTACTTCCCCCACCCCCCACACACCTACACACACACATGCGCGCAGACCCACTTACACCTACCCACCCACACACACACACCCTACACACACATGAAGTCCTACACACATATATACAAAGGAAAGAGAGAGAGAAAAAAAACCTGAAATGTAGAGAGAAAGAGAGAGCCATCGCAAAGAGAGAGAGGGTGTGAGAAAATTGGTGGGAATAAAAAAATGGTGGGAAAAAAGAGGTGGTAGGGTTTTAAGTAAAGAGAGTTGTCACGGACCTGTCAAGGACTTTGACCGTGACAAACCATTGTAATGGACTTGTCACGGTCATTGACCGTGACAAAAAACTCATGTTTTTTTGTCACGGTCAATGACAGTGATAAAGGTGGCTAACTCAAAGGTGACAATTTAGACTTTTTGGTGTAGTGGATGGCGTACCCCCAGAGCAACGTTAGGGAAAATCTTCTAATAAAATAATGCTCAACGGTGTGATAAAGAGGCTAGAAAGAGAAAATGGTGCTTAGGTGGACGAGCTCCTTCATTCACTTTGGGCCTAATGTACCGTTCTTATAAGACCTACTGAGGAAACACCCTTCACACTCACATATGGAATGAAAGACATAATTCCACTTGAAGTAGGTATCCTTACTCTTTGAACCAACTTGGTCAACCAAGGGCTAAACGACGATCCCTTGTCCACTAAACATGACTTAGTGGATGAACGAAGAGAGTAAGCCATGACCAAGCTAGCACCATATTAGCAGCAACTGGCGAAGGATTACAATAAGAGAGTCAATTTGAGGAAATTCTAGGTAGGGATTACATCCTAAGGAAAGTTCTCGATAGTGAAGTAAGACCGTTAGATGGAAAACTGGGAACAAAATGGGAAGGATCTTTCAATGTAACCAGGGACAACCTTCAAGGGTCTTATCAGTTGGACATGCTGGAGGGAGGAGAGATACCAAGAGAATGGAATGCAGACTACTTAAAAAAGTTCTAATTTTAGTCTTCTTAGTCTTTTTCAGCATAACTAGTTTATGCAAATTTTCATTTCAGACTTAGATGCTCTTGAGTTATTACTCAATAAATAAAGGCCCACTGGCTTTCACGTTTTTCTTTTTCATATTGCATGTCTCAATTTTATATTATTTATATGGATTTTATGTGCCATTTTCACGTAATAGTTCCATTATCTTTACACTAAACATAATCACACTTGGTTAAAGTAAGCTGCTCAGCATGCTCCAGATAAAGAACTTCCTCGCGTAGAACATAACTCCTTTGGATTACAATAGGTTATTAAACTTATTTCAATCAACGAGTATCCTCATGCCGATTAGGGTTCATGATAATTACAATAAGTTGTTAGGTTTATTTTAAATACTGGAATCGTGAGGTTTTGGTCACACCAAACACAAAAGAACTCTTGAGTTTCTTGATGAAAATAAAAGCCCTACAGGGGATCCTTAGGGAAAAAGCTAATAGACGTTGGTCACCAACTACGTTGGTCATTAAAAACCTGATCAGGTGGATGGCCCATTAACTAGGTACAATCTTGCCATCATCTCTACTAGGCTTAAGGGAGTGTGATGACACAACCTAAAAGGTAAGGTAGATGGAATGATATTGCTAAGTAATATTGTACTGGAATAATTTTTAGCATTAGTTATTAATTCATTAAGTCGGTAGAGGACCAAAATGATTAACACTTTGTTGATAACTCATTTAGTTAGCAAAGGGCCCAAAATGATTAACAACATTATTTAATCAGCGAAAGTCCAAAATTATTGGTAGGCATCAATTCTTACAGGTCGACAAACAAAATGCAGAAGTAATTATTAACTATATTTAGTCAATAAATGCCCAAAGTATGCTACAGTTAATAGACATAATTTATTAATTTCAAGATGGGAAAGTACAAAGATAAAAAACATTCTAATAAGTATTAATTATGGATGGCGAGTTAGATACTCAGGTATGCGATCTCTCCAACCATCATCTAGGTTGAGGGTAAACACCTCCTAGTTGTCTTAAAGGTAGTGGTTCATCAGTTGGGTAGGAATAGTGTCAACGGGAATTCACTTCTCGTTCTTTGAAAAAGGGGCTGGAAGTAATATTGGCAGTCTACTTGTTCCTTATACCACATCTCTGAATCCCAGGGGGTCTTGATCTCTATAAGGGGGTTCAGCCTCCCATGCTTGTTTGTCACGTCTTTGTCTTCCTTCAGCCTCACGGGTACATCGTTTTATCCCTCATCATAACTTTCTTCCCATTCTTACCGAGGACCTATTGCGAAGAGATGCCTTAACTTCTTGACATCCCTTTGAAGGCAAGCTATAATGGTATACTTTCTTTGAACCTCTTCCTTTATCTCTAAAACCTCCTTCTTCAGGGTGGCATTCTCGGTTTAATCATCTCACCCACTTGTCCCACATCCTTTTTTACTTTAATTTGGCCCCCCGAGATCATTTATTTCCTCCTATATGGACGATCTGATCTATTCCATGACTTAGAGGATATCCTTCAACTCAGACAGGTCCTTTTACATTATATTCTTTATCTTTAACTACTTGCAATTCTTTAAAAAAGGCCCCATGATTCTGCCCACTCACACATGCTCCTATGACCTTCTTAAGATTTTAGGAATGGGAGATATAGTCTTCCATAATAATAACCTAAAACAATATAACAAATTACAAGTACAAAAGTCATCAGTGTAACAAAAAAGGAGTATATCAACAAAAAGGGAAGTCTTTTCTTTAAATATTCCAAAATGGAGTAAAGTCATTACAATGAGAGGAAAAAGTAATTATAATATAAGAAAAAGTTATTAGAACTAAATGACTTAATTCCTTCACATTCTTATAGGTTCCTAGTTCTTTCCCCTTCCTAACAGCTTTCTCCTCTTGGTTGGTAGCCATCCCGACATCATCTGGCTCCCCTTCAACTTAGTCGACCAACTGACCAGTATAAAGATCCTCCGTAGAAATAGGATAAGGACCTGTAGGATGAAGTTGTTACATGTCATACTCTGGTGGGACTCTTATTTCCTCCAAGGCTTAGTCCCATCCCTTCTTGAAGTACATCTTCTTGTCATAGGCAACTCGACCTCAGCGTCATCATAGTTCACATTATAGCCATTCGAATAACTATCCTCCTTTATTCCTGGGATCTCGCTCTCTAGTTTTTATACCTTTCTGACCAAATCAAGGTTCTCCTCTACTAGACTTTCCTTTTTAGTAACAATAAGGTTGTTGGTCACCTTATTCTTAGCCAAGGCTTTCTCCGCCTTCTCCTTCTCTAACTCAAAACCACCCTGAGCATCGTCCAAGTAATTTTAAGAATTTTTTAGGGATTTTCTTAACTCCTGGTTGTTCTTGGACTGGTCGACATGACCATCCAAAAGTGTGGTGAAATTAGGAAACAAATTATAAGATATAGAAAAGTTAAATTATTATATGGGATCAAAATAGAGAGGAATAATAAACAAAGGGGTAGATGCGTACCAAGGTAAGCGCCTATGCAGACTTGAGGGATAACTGGTATGATCCCAACCATGAAGATTGCTCATGATTGACCGTGAGCATTACACCCTTCATCAATCTAGGGGGAAGGGATGGAGTATTGTCCACGTTGCCCCCTCACCAATAATAGTAAGCTTAATTTTTCTCTCCTAATCTCTCTTTCGCTCTTCTTATTTCTTTCTCTCTCCCTCTTTTCTCTTATATTCACCCTTCTTCTTCTCATCTACTTCCTTTTTTTCCCTGGTTCTCGATCTATAATTACTAACCTTTGGAGAATCCCCCTTAACCTTTTCAGAAGCTTTATCCTGTCAGACAACAGGGTTTGATCTTCATCTTTAATGATCAGTAGTCTCCTCTTCAAGGGGGCCATTTCTTCTTCTTCCTCCTCTTAGTATCCCTATTATTCTTCCCTTTCTTCCCATTCTTTAACCTCAATTGGCCCAGATGGACCATAAGACTCCTATTCTTAAATCTCAAAATAAGGGATTTCATCAACCGAACGAGAGATGAAACTATAAGTGGTAATTGTGTATTCTAGTAAATAAACTACTACATGAGGGTACTCCCCGTCGGTCTATATATCCATAACCTTCCAATCCTTGAAAAGATCAACGACATTTAGCTCTGGAAAGGCAAGCTCTTGGTTCATAAAATGAGATGCAAAATAGATGAAGAAATAGAAATTAGAAGACGGGACAAGGAAATAATAAGAATAAGAATTCAACAATCACACAAAAGAAAAAAGAGGCAACAACCTATGTGATCCCCCTAGGCAGGGCACTAGGGACCTCGATACCTCATGCCCTCAGGTAAGGGAGGATGTTACCAATTCCTGGCAATAAATGCCTACACCCAGTACCCTTTATAAAAGTCAAGTAAGTTCATAACCAAAACTCTCTCAGCCTTCATGGACTTCAGGTATAGAACAATGTCATTGATGCTCGACAAGACATGGCAGTAATAAATTTCAGGGTGCCCCAATTTGATCCCATATAATTCATTGATTTTATATACCCCATTCACTATTTTCCAAGTGTTTGGGGGACAATGGGCAGGGACAATCTCAAAGTCGCTAAATAATTTCAAAAATTAAAGGTTTGAGGGAAAAGTTAAACCCCATAAACTATGAGTTGTGTGTGGATCCAATGTCCATGTTCTATGTCCAAAACATCTCTAGGCATAGGGACACAATCGATTTCCACTCACTAGGGAATACTATAAGATTTTCTAAACTCCTCAATAGTCCTTCTGTTAAGATGTTTTATGAAGATAAAGATTTCAACAACAAAGAAGGATAATTAAAATGGAGAATAAAAGGAGAAAATAAGAGAAAATTACTAGTAAAAATGATCGAACAAAGCTCTGGAAATATGAAGGGATATAGAGAGGATATGGTACAAGTTTGTGGAGAAGAAATGCTTGGAGAAATAATGATTGAGAAGTGATGAACTGGTTTTGAAATTTGCGCCAATGATGAAGTTTAGCTTCCAACAAAGATTCTGGAACTTCATATTTATTCTCGGACCAACGCACCCTCACATCTTCAATAATATCAGAAGTTTTCCATGGTTATTCTTCTCGAACGGGTGTTCCCTCAGAAAGTTTACCAATATTATAAAAGTGCCCTGCCGATTTTAAAATAGATCTGGGACTTGGGCCTTGAACTCACTTAAAATCTATTAGCCCAAAGTTTTTAAGGGAAAGCGCGAGAGATTATTTATTCAACCGTAATAATGTAGACGACTAGCTCATCATGCAAAGTGTACTTCCCATCCCAACTCAAATTATTATTTTAGGTCCATGTATTTGACATGTGCTTAAATGCATGGATATAGACTCAAATCGATTACCAACAATCTCAAATGAGATATTAAGGGATACATACGACCTATCTACAAGTTGGTTGAATTACTTGTACAATTCAAACACTTATTCACACAATTATAAAATGTAAACCCTGACCCGTGGCAACGGGATGTAACCTCGATTATTTTAGAAGAACCAATAGAACATACTAACCTCTCTATGGACGTAAGAAAGTTTTCGAACCATGTATCTTTAGTGTTATGTGTGTGACATTTATTTTTTCATCTCAATATTACTTTTTGGATTTATTATTGTGATAATTCTTGCACTCACACTATTGAAGAGGCGATATTAAGCAATTCTTTTCTGTGCTAGTCCGCCCATAAGTGAACTTGAAAATAAAAGTTTCAAATAGGACGATATTGGATGGAATAAAAAAGAAGTTAGAATATGAAAAGGGAAAATGGGTCGACGAGTTACATAGCATGCTATGGGCATACCAAGCGACTGAGAGGATGCCAACAGGTGAGACTCCTTTCATGGTAGAATATGGGTCAGAGGTCGTTATCCCAACTAATATAGGCTTGACAAGCCATATGGTCCAAACATATGACCCTAAAAAAATTTGAAGAGTGGAGACCCGACTTGGATCTCAATGAGGAATGGAGGGAGGATGCGATCGTAAGACAATCCGCTTACTAATAAAGGGCCACCAAATTTTAGGACAAGAGATTAATGTCTCACCCAATCAAAGTGGGGGATCTCATACTCAAGAAGGTTATTAAAAAATACAATCTTCATGTTAACTGGCACGGTCCTTATAAAGTGACATAAGAAGTTGTCTCGGGCACGTATCGGAGGGAAATCCTTGAGTGTGAACCATTTTGCAACCCATGGAATGAAGATCATTTAAAAACATACTACCAGTGAATATTTCCAATGTAGTATCTTGAAAGAAGTTATCCATCATGTACTCAAATCTTATAGAAATTTGAATTTTTTTAATAATGAAATGAAGTGTTGTCTCCTATTTATGAATTGTCTCTTATGAATGGCGTGCACACTCATAAAATATCTCTTGGCGGTACGAGAGTACTTTGGAGTCCCGTCTCCAAAACACTCATCATAAACCCCGGGACTTGGTAAAAATTGAACATCATTTGATTATGATCAACCTTAAACGTCATTTTATGGTGAATAGATATATTACTAAATATCCCTCTCAGTGGTAAAAGGGCGCTTTGGAGTCCCTTCTCCAAAACACCCTCTTCAAAAACCTTGGGAGGTGGGAAAAATTGAACAACATTTAATTATGGTGAAACCTAAACTTCATTTGATGGTGAATAGTTATATGATAAAATCTATCTCTCAGTGGTACAAGAATAATTTAGAGTCCATCTCTAAAGAACTATCATTAATAACCCTGGTAGGTGAGAAAAATTGAACATCATTTGACTATGGTGAAGCTTAAACATCATTTTATGGTGAATGGTTATATGATGAACTATATCTTTCGACAGTAAGATAGCGTTTTGAAGTTTTGTCTTCAAAATAGGTCTCATTAAAAAACTCCAGTGACAAAATAATTAGACATCATTATCAATTTTATGGTGAAAATGAGGTTCAATCCCAAAAGGAAAGACATGTTGTCCAAATATCCCAAAATAATCATCATTTTATAGGGAAGACCTAAACATAATAGGGCACAATGAATGTAGAAGTAGACATTACACTTTGCAAAAATATTGTTAATACAATTACAAAAGGCATAAAGAAAATTGTATTAAAGGAAAAATAAAAGTTATAATAATAGTTCAAAAGTTATCATATGAAGATAGCCATTACCGATAGGGGATTCAAAGACCACATACGATTGCTCAAAGAAGAGAGAAATAACGAATATATAGGTATCGACCGACATGCCCTCAGTGACTATGTGGTTAGGGATGCTTGAGTCCTTATGAATTGTGGTTGTGGAATATTTCTCAGTACTCTACTCTCCCTCTTCTTCCTCAACAACCTAACATATCTCATCTCCACCTACCTCTTGATCAGCACCACCAATAGTGTCTAATTCATCCTGGACATCCTAGAGAGTGGTAATTATCTCAGGATAATTAATATTTAAGGAGATAAGAACCTTGACCAGTTCAGAATACTTGGCAATGAGGTCTCAAAACTGGTTTACCACTGGTCTATAAGCAGCCTTTGCCCCTGTCTTAGATATTGAACAGTGTGATTGGTAAACTCCTCAAGTTCCTTGATTTCATCCACAACATTAATAATGACATCTTGAAGCTGGTCACCCTTAGAGTCCTTTTATTTTCGGTGGTCGTCCTTCATGTCAGTTATTTGAGATTTGTCGTTCTCTCCTAAATTAGAGACTCGTTCCCCATGTCAGTAACGAATATGTTGGGTCTCGTCTTGATAAGCATCCTTCTATTTAGCGAGGTTCTTTTTTATGCCGAATATATTTGATGATGCCTTGTCAGTAAGTTTATTATTTGGCTCCGCCTCCACTATACATTAATGAGGGTTTTAAAGGGCAAGGACATACTATAATCTAAAAACAAAATATTTAGTATGAGAAATACAAAATGATACCATAAACCACAAAAAATGATGTGTACCTATTTATACCTATAAAGGGAAAAACCAAGAACCCTTGAAGGGTACTAGGCCTTAAATTATCAACTATTGAAGTTAGGGGTCACTAAGACAATGGCCTCCCTGGCCTTGACATGACTCGTCAGAAGTGAGTCCGGATTTAGGGCGAGCTGAGCCAGATGCGTATCTACCAAGATGTCATCAGAAATAGGAATATTGGGTTCAAAAAGTCATCTTAGTTAACTATCCTTCCTATTCTTTTGTTGTTAGGTGGTAAAAGAAAAGGTCCCACCAACCTCTTTTCTCCTTTTGGCCCCCTCAGTAGTGCTAGGGCCAACAGTTATGGTCTTCTATGAGTTTGTGTCAGCTGAGTAGCTTTTCCACGTAGACGACCCAAGATGTTTCCCATTATTGGAGCTAATATATCCCACACACTATTAGAAACATTATCTGGAAGATCTGTAAAATCGAACAACATTCATGTCAACAGATGATAGAATCAGAATTATTGAAACTTGAAAAATAAAAATAATTCAAAGTTCTTAAGAAGTGTTTTCAAGGGATCTACCCCCATGCTAGTGTATTAAAGGATTTCATGGGTTATCAATTCCTCAAATATGATCAGGACTTTGTCCCCATTCAATTGATCAATGTTTTGTCTCATCTCGGCTCTAAGGCAGAGTCAATATTAGCTAAGACTGTGATATAATCCCATTGATGAGGCACCATAAGTTTGCCCATGTCATATGATTTCATTTCATAGAAATCTTAGCAGACCGAGATGAAAAAGAAGAATGAGAATTAAAATTGTGGTTAGAAGTCTAATTAATGCGAATGAGCTTACAGTTTGGATCTCATGCTATAAAGTGATAGAAGTAGGTAATGAGATTGGTGGAAATTACTACGTAACATGCTCAAAAGGCGTGAAGACGAAGGTCCTCATTATATGCAAGTTTCCAGAGTTATCCCTAAAAGGATCCTTCAACTATTTGGAGTCAATTAGGTTAGAGCAAAGCCAATTGCAAATAGAATGGCCCCAATGGACGAGTTAAAAAGAATGTGAAAACTGACCTCAAACATCTGTACATAGACTGCAATCTCATTGTTATTCCTAAGGTCAAAGTCATGCTCATCTTCGGTAGACAACCTCATATTTATAGGGAGTTTTATTTGATATAAGTGTCGCAACACAATCAGATCCGTTTCTCTAACATCACTAGGATATGATGAGGACTCGTGATTAATAAATAAGGATCCTTTTCCTTCTCATCCTCTTCAATAATAGGGTATTTTCTACAAGGGTCTCAGAGTATGAACTCATCTTCGGTCAAAGAATTTATAGGATGAGGCATCAATGGGAGTGGGTGAACATGTTCCTTAATCATGTCTCCAGTCTCGTCATTTGAGATGGAATAGATTTAGGGCTCAGGGTCTGCTATGCTAATGAGATGAAGTGCTGGTATCACCATGGATGCTAGAGACAACAAAGTCTACCATCTCATCCTCTCTTGGACAATCCAGGGTTACCCTCATGGCCTCCTTATAGGATTTAGATCCAGAGTTTACACAGTCATAACAAAGACTCAAATGGTCATAGGGACTATATATTTTGGAGGAAGACGATACTATGTCACTTCTAAAGGACATCATAATTAGGGGTTGAAGTGTTGTCTCATAGTGGGGATGATTGGTTCGATACAGAATAATTTTTTCTATAGCTAAAGGTGTCTAAGTCAGAGGTACAGGGGACCTTGGTCGGTTAAGATGATCATTGGCTTCTTCCACCTCTCAATGGACACGATTAATGAGGTATTACAACTCTTTCCATGCCTCGTACAAGTGACGGTACATGAACAATCTCGTAATAACCAAGGCTCATAATAGTTAAAGATCAAATGTGGTGAATGAGATGGTTTTAATCAAAGAACAACAAGAACACTATCATCATCACTATCCTTAACTTAATCCCCTCATATGGGGTTGACCACATGGATTCCCCTTTTCTACTCTAATCTGTTATAAGCAATATTATCATTCAAGTTAATTGCCTTAATATATCTCCTAATAATTTCCTCCCACGATATCCTAGGGCATTCCCTTTCACTTTTACCCACTATTTATAATAATATTCCTCTAGTTATAGGTGCATTTACCGGTCTATGCAATACATGTCCGTAGCATCTAAGTCTACTTTCTCTTAATTTATCACTATCTACTCATCCATCGGAGCATCCCCATCCCAATAACATGGAGACTTTCTTCTTATTCTTTCTTTAAGGCCCAACATTCCGCTCCATATAAATTCATTTTCCTAACAACTGTTCTCTAAAAGTTTCCTTTTAATTTATTAGTTATCCTCTTATCGCATAACACCCCACTTGCTTGTCTCCATTTCATCCAAATAGTTGATATTCTACTCATAACATCCTCATCAATATCCCCATCACTTTGTAGTACTGAACTAAATGACAAAACTTATTAGCTTCATTTATCACTTTCCTCAATCTTTAACATTATGCTATCTGACGCCTCATTATTAAGTTCACATTCCATAAATTCAGTTTTATTTCTACTGATTTTTAGTCCCTTAGATTCTAAGGCATTTCTTCAAGTATCTACTCTAATTATTGAGGCCTCCTGTGAAGTGTCTACGAAAACCATATCATCCGCGAATAAGATACACCATGGGACATCTTCTTGTATGTTTTTAGTAATCTCATTCAACACTATAGCTATTAAGTAAGGACTTAGGTTCGATCCTTGAAGTAGATCCACTTTAATTTTAAAACCATTGATTTCTCCATAAAAATTTCTTACTCTAGTCTTTGTGTTATCATACATATCTTCAATAACTTTAATATAACTCATAAGAATTATTTTCCTCCTTAAATCCTAGAATATTATATCCCTAGGTACTCTATTATATTCCTTTTTAAGGTAATAAAGACCATGCATAAATTTTTACTCGTACTCCTATATTTCTCCATTTAACTATCTTAATAGGTAAATAGTTTCCGTGGTGGATTACCCTAGCACAAATCCAAATTGATTGTAATAAATAGTTGACTCATTTATTAATCTTTTTTCTATAGCCTTTTCCCATAATTTCATAGTGTGATTCATCAGTTGGTTCCTCTGTAATTACAACAGTTTTGTATATCCCCTTTATTTTTATGGAAAGGAACTTTGATTATTTCTCTCTACACATCTAACATGTTTCCTTCTTTTAAAATTTTATTATAAATGTGACGATCCCTCTATGTGTGTGTCCATTAGGTGAAAATAAATTTTCAAAACTTTTCTATTTTATTAAGAACCAATTTTGTGAACCAGTTTTAATTAAGATAATTTTATCTTCTTAATTTCTAAACATGAATATAGTGATATAATCAAGTTAAAGTAAAGAATGCTCACAAAACACATCGATGTACGAGGAAACCACTAATGAAAGAAAGTTTGGATGGCCCAGGCCAGACAATCAGTATGATACGATTTTACAGAGAAAGATTAGTGTCTTACTCAATGACTCGATCCTCACAAGTCTTGATGCCTCATCTTCTCTTCAATTTATCCTCCACAATGCAACGTAGAAGTCCACCCCTCACAGGTCAACATAAAATGATTCCACGTGTACCTCAGTATCCATCGATACAGCCTCAGCAACCATCAATCAGTAAGTAATGAGTTTACCGCATGAAACAGGTTCTTCGAATGATGAAGAATGAAACAATGCTGCAAACACAAGATCTCTATAACATGTGGTTATGTAAAACTCGAATCTTGTATAGACAAAGGATGTTTTTAGCTTTTGAAACCTTTAGTAAGCAAATGCAAAAAACATAATAAGTTATGTTTAGTTCTGTATGTTCTGAACGCCCACTTTTCTGAGAAAATGACACCTTAAATAAAAACTTTGAGGCCACGCGTCATTCTAACGAAAATGTGGGATGGTTTGACTGAAATGACCATCTTGTTAGAATGAGAATACCACATCATTTAAACAACTCTACAATGTAGTTTGAATGACTATTAAACTCATTTGAACTAAATAAAAATCAAGGAATTTTTTTTACAACTCTAAACTCAGAAAAATCATTTCAAAATAAGATTTTAATAAAATTACATACTTAGAAAAATTTACCGAGTATCCATAAACCAATATGCATCCATACTGGAGAGAATCTCGTAAAATAAGGTAAAGACGTGAAACGTGGACCAAAACTACGACTTGATCTATGTTTGAAACTTGTTGATTACGTCTTCAACACAATCATAGGCTTAATGGGAATCGTAAGAAGTAAAATTTATCATATGACTCAAAGTGGTTTTCGTCAGGAATAATCCCAATAGATACAAATTGACACTATTTAAATGTTTGTCCTTCCAAATCTATCCCTTTGGCTATTCCGAGACAAAACCTAAAAATTAGAATGCCTAAGTTAGGCTGTCAAGCCGAATGACCTAAATTCCATCCCATAAACCCAAAAATAAAATACAGGACACGAACTATCAAATGTAGGACAACCAGTGAGTATGGACTATTTGAATGTGATGTAGTCGCGAAATTTTGAATCGTTTAAGAATCACTACACACATGAAACAAATAAATTCCATGTGAAGTATGGATGAACAAATGATATATAAAATAAAATCTCAACAATGATATATAAGCAATATGAATCAAATCCAATCATATAAATATCAAAATTCTCTAGTCGTCTCCCCCTACATCACATATCTACCTCTACCCCTTTTTGTCTTGAATAGGTAACTAGTGAGAAAAATAAATATATAAATGCATAGCTCATAAAAAATCAATATTTGATAAGGCATAGCTAGTAAACATTCACATGGAACAATCATCAATATCAAATAATTTGACTAAACAAACTCTCATCCAATAATGCAATATAATAATCAAGCATGAATAATGCAATGAAAACTGCATTCAAAGTCACCAGAAGAAGTACCACACGAAACTTGTCATTTGAACGATATAAGGGGTCATTCAAATGATATACTCACGTCATTCGAACCATGAAAAATCTCTCTTCCAACGACCTAAAATAGTAGATACTCGTTTGAAAGGTTTTTTCTAACGATCATCTAACAAAAATAACTAGTAGTCGACAGAAGCTCGCGTGAAGGTCGTTTGATCCATCCATCTAATGACATAGTGATGTCATTCTAACGAAAACCATAAATTGTTCTAATAACTTAAAAATTTCTCAATTCTAGCTAAAAATCATATATAAACTTCCTAGTGAAAAGAATATCTGATAAAACCATCTGACAGTATGAAAATAGTAGCAGAATGTATCACCTCATATTTTTTAATAATTTTATATCAAGATTAATTAAATTAAAATGGAAAATTATTTAGTATTAAATAAATAGTAATTAACGTGATAAGAGTTGATCTTTATTTGTATGAATTATATTGAGTATTACTTAGCAAATGGGTAATAAATTAGTTAGAATGCATTATGGTTGTCTTGAGTGATAAATACGACAGTTATGGTAATTTAGTCGGGACGCGCATGCGAGACGTGTCGGGACTTAAATTTATGAGATATAATGTATTTTATTTATGGGTCATCCAAATGGTCATTTTGAGTGTTCTAGTGTGTTAGGGAGGGTCAAAATAATAAAAAAAGTGTATTCAGGTGTTTGGATTGGGTCACGGGACATTTTTAGGCCAATCTGTCAACCCGGATGGGTATTTTGGTGTTTTGGATCTTTAGGGAAAAAGAACCTACGAATTTTATAGGTTTATATCATCAATTATGTAAAGGGGTAGGGTAAACGCAAATCCAAAGAAGAGAGGCCATAGGAGGAGGAGGAGGAGAGAAGAAAACCTAAGCTTCTTACACCAATTTCCACCCTGAACGTCATGAAATCAAAATCAGAGCAAGAGGATAACAAACACAATATCCCAACAACGAAATCAAGCCTTCAATTTAAAAGGAAAGTGTTTATCTTGCATGTTTTGATATAGTTGTAATACTCATGTAGTGTAGGGAATATAATTTCATGATTTTAAATTATGTTCTTGAGATTTAAAGTGATTAAAACTCATGAATTAGGATAAGAATGCATGTAGAGTTATTCCCCATATATAGAGGATGAAATTCAATTTATATGTGTAAATTTTATGGAAGAAATTTGGGAAAAATACTAGTTATGCGTGAAGAACATGATCTAGGGTTTGGGGTAGAAGAACCTTAAAGAAATGTTAGGAATTTTAGGATTTAATGATGTTTTGAGTCAAAAGCGTACGATAGAATATCATAGTTGTTCATCATCAAAACAGTTAGGAGTTTTGGCTTCTCAGAAACAGTGATTAATTTAATTTGGAGATTGATATCAAATTTTTAGTACTCTATAGTCGTTAACGGGAAGGCATATGGATTTTTTAAATAAAAAAATGGGGTGAGACAAGGAGACCCTCTATCACCGACATTATTTGTGTTAGCCTCGGAAGTTCTAAATTGTGGAATCCAAAAAATGATGGAAAATGGAAAAATGATTCATTTTTCTCTAACTAGGAGTTGCCCAATTATCTCTTATCTTTCTTTTGCAAATGACACACTTATCTTTGCAAATGGTGATAGGCAATCCCTAAAGCGTCTCATGGAATTTTTGAAAGAGTATGAAAAACACTCAAGTCAAGTGGTAAACTGCAATAAATCATCATTCTATCTGTCGGGAAATGAATCACGTGGAACAAAAAAAATAGTGGAAAGTGTCAATAGTTTTAAATGTAGAAATCTTTGATCATTTATTTGGGGATCCCCCTATTTGCAGGCAGGAAAAAGAAATCATACTTCACTAACTTTATTGACAAACTAGTTAGGAAGCTTAATTACTGGAATGATTAAAGTATATCTCAAGTGGGGAGGGTTACTGTTATCAAATTAGTGGTAGAATCTACGCATCTTCATCTTATGGAGGCAATTAGTCCTCCAGTTAATGTTCTCAATCACATTAATAGATTACTAGCTCATTTTTTATGGGGAAAACAGGAAGACATGACGAAATTCCAATGGGTGAACTGGAAGGACATTTGCACTGCAAAGGAAGAAGGCGGCTTGAATCTCAGATCCATGGATGATCTTGATCTTGCTTATGTTCATAATTTGTGGTGGAAATTTTTTAATTTCAATTATTTATGGTCCCGATTCATGCATGCCAAATACAAAAAGTTGGAAGCTCAAAATTTCGGAGGAACTATTGCTGCATCTTCTCAGGTATGGAAGCGAATGCAAAATAATTGGGAGGAATTTTTTGAAAATTTTGAAATTGGTTCTGAAAAATGGCTTTTGTCAAAGAAAGGAGAATTTTCAATTAAATCAGCTTGGCACTTGGTGAGAGATAACGTTTGTATTCAATGATCATTTTCTCTAATTTGGGATAAGAGAATTTCATTAAAAAAATCAGTTTTCATATGGGGGCTTCTCCATAAAGGAATTGCAATTGACGAGAACGTCAAAAGAATTCATATACCTCTTGCCTTGAAATGTAGATGCTGTATAGTGGCCGGTGAAGAAGATAAAGACCATATTTTTTGGGGTAGTCCTATTGCTCAAAATATTTGGCGTCAGTTCTACAATATTATTGGTCTAAAGTTTATCTTTTCAAACTTTAGTGGCAATTTAATGAATTGGTGAATTAATTATAAGGGTGACAAGAATAGAGGAATTCTATGTAAAATTTTAGCAACCTACATTTGTTGGCATTTATGGTGCGTGAGAAACAAAATCATGTATGAGGGTGTCCCAATGAAATAATCATCGATCCTTATTCTGATTTGTGGGGAGATTAAATTGGCGTTTAGGAATTTTCCTATTCTAGGCATAAAATTTTGATTTTTTATGGATATTATAGAGGCTTTTCACCTATAGGAGCTCACATCGATCCTTTTATAATGTAAGCCACTGGTGGGGGGATTTTCCCCATCTCTATCTCTAATAAACTCCGGATTCTTCCAAAACAAATGATGTTTTGATGATAAAGATTTGTTAAACTTGACGCATATACCCTTATATAATGTTGAAACGAATTATTATGGAGTTTGGAGTGATTAAATGAAGGTTTAGTGGATTAAAAATGGTGAAACTACAGTTGCGTAACGAAGCAGAAGCATCTGCTACTTTTCGAATCGATTCGGCCCTTAGGAAAATCGATTCGATTTTATAGATTTGTAAAAATGTTTCCTCTTAAACCCTAAAATTTGTGAATAATTAATGTGGGACTTTTGGATCACCTCTAATGATAAAGAGAACTATATTGAATGTCAGTTGGCCTATTCTGGAGGTTAGATTTACATAAACTAAGATGAGATGAGGCTAGGGGTAATCGGGATCATATCCATAATTATTGAATGAACGGGATTTTAAACGGGTCACGAAGAGATGAGTGAACCTATGACTTAGCTAAATAGAGTATGAGTGCAGTAACTACTAAAATAAAATTGGGGGTGGGGGTGGTGGTAATTAGGTCCCTTCGAGTAGGGATTAATAGTTAGGGAAATGTGATAGAGAGTTATAATAGTATATCGATAATACGTTGAGTATTCGAGAGAGATATAATACGTACGAATTATATTTATAGGTTGAGTGTATACCTATATGGATTATGCTCATAGGTCATGTGTATACCTATACGGATTTTAATATAGGTTCAGTGTATACCTACAGACTTTATTTATAGGTTGGGTCTATAACTATATACGATATATATACAGGTTGTGTGTATGTATATTATGTGCTTTCTTACGTATGAGAACATACCTACGCTGCTTGTTATCACCGGAGGTTCCAGGTCTTGTACAATCTTATCCTGATGAGCCCATTGGGGGGATTTTAGATTTTTGCCTCAGAACATAAAACATAGGGATTGAGCTCTACTTGAGTGTATGATAGTGTGACCGGTCATTTCTGTGCGTTAGGTGTGTACGTATCCCAAAGGATTAGAACTATGTTCGCCTTCAATATGTGTTGATTTAATTTATGGATCAAAGATGATATCCGAACCAATAGTCCTTAATTTAGTACGTGGTGTACCAGGACTCGATAGCAAAGTATGCATACTCACACCACAGTTCTTACCTTGGGGATGCTGGAGATGTATATATTGATAGTGTGATATATATACACATGCACGTGTAGTTATCCTACTTACGTGTATTGTAGGAAGAATAGATAATGTATATCTAAGAGTGATTTAGTATTGCGATAATCTACTTAGTGTGTTATAGTAGTAAAATTATATAGCATATATCTGGAGATGAATTAAGTAGAACAACCTAATGAAATTTTTTAATGCTAATATACGTAAAATTTTAATTATGGGTTAAGGATAACATATGTGAAATGTTAATTATGGTTTAATAATAACATATGGGTGATTTTAATTAATAGTATAATGACAACGTATTGGATGGGCGGTACGAGGGAAGTTAAAGAGTTAATTTAAATGAGGAACTAAGGAGTACCAAAGGAGTAAAGATTAGGACATTGCAGTATACTGTATGGGTTTTACGGGGGAGCTAAACCTGTTAGTGGTTAAATAGTTTTTTATCTAAGCTAGTTAGCCTTGATAGAATAACTACGTATATGGCTTTAGGCGCGCACATTAGTTGAGAGGTGAGGAACTTAAGAGAGTGTATGGTTAACTAACATGTGTAATCAATAACTGATTTTAAACTGTGATAAATACTTTCTAAATGTTTTCAAATTACTGTGGGGTGTGACCCGTCTTGAAAAATATTTTAAAACCTTTTAGGTGTCCAGGCACAAGGATGCCGAGATAAATATTTGTTCCAGGGATGCGTAGTTGCAACACTCGTGGATGCTTTTAGGATTTGGACTAGACGCTATGATTGCTCTATTCCTAGAGTATGATGAAGTTTAGTTATTCCATTTGGGCATGTTGCCCCTTTCGATATTTTCTTTTATTCAGTTTATTAGAGTCTGTATTTGCAGACTCATTTTATTTCATTAGATTTTTTTAATTGGATTTTTGTATTGGGAACCGATGGTTTATTCAATATTATCTTATTTAGTATTTATCTTGTGATGGACTTATACTACTACACATGGATGGTTTGGTAATTGTATTTATTTTTTTCATGTTGTTATTTAATGAAAGATAAAATTTTGTACCGATTTATTTAAAATGTAGGTGGTTAGTAATTTAAAAAGGTTTTGACAGTGATGCTAAGAATGAACTAGATGAGATTCCTATTTTATTTTTATGAAGGACTGATCACCCAGTATTTAAATAATTGGGGTGTCTCACACAACAGACACAAAAACAAAACATGTGAGTTACACGTTAACATAGTATCAATGTTCTCAAACGTGGAATGGAAGGAATGGGTGTAATTAACACAAATCAATCACAATCCAAACACAAAGATACGCTCAAGAGTCTCTAACTGATCGCTATATATCATCAAACTATGTTTTAGACATATGTGACGATTAAACTTTGAACTTAATGAACTAAACAAACATCATACACACAAGTCTACAATCTTAACGATTCTACCAAACAATAGCATCATGACACGAGTTTTTCAACATAGGAATTGTTTTTTCAAACCCATTGATCTTCAACTAAAATCTTCCTCAAATATAAATGACAATTCTCCTTTATTCATTTTTTCTTTTGAAGATCTATTTTTTTAAGAGATTTCCAATTGGCCACATTTTTGGCATATTTTTCTTTTTATTTCCTTTATTTTTTCCTGGGCACTTTTAAATGATGGCACTCATGACGAGTTCACATGCCTCTCATAGCCCTTTCTCGTGTACACTCATCAGTTTTTCAATATGAAACATAAATCCTCATGGGCAACGATTATTACATGCACAACATCCCCTAAGTCTAATATGCGCATAAGTAACAAAATTAAGAGGAAAACGTCTCACCAAACTCAAATATGCATGAGAGGTTAAACATTCAAATAAGCTCGTGCATGTGTGTAATGGCATATACACAAAGTCGAGTGTAAATTTAAGTCAACTTCGAAACAACCCCATTTAAAAAATGGTTAAGATCAATCTATGTATCCAAAATCATGACCAAATATACTAGCCACATGGGAATATTGAATGAAAGGGTCCAAGGACCCCCATATTCCATATCAAGTATAAACTCACGACACAAAAGTAAATCGAAAATCTTTTTGGGTTTTGCAAAAATTATTTTCGGCCCAAAACAAAATCTTTTGTGTTTTCAAAAATATATAAGACCATTTTTTTCTAATAAGACTTAAATAAACGAAAAATATAATACAAAGAGATAAACATGTCATAACACTAGCAAGAATGTATCATGAATAAAAACTAGCGTATGAAAAACGTGCTAACACAGTCATCCGTAAGAAATATCATGAGAAGTATCATGATCAAGTAAATGAGAGTCATGAAATTTAATTCCTAAAGTCTCTAAGTTCGATTTCCTAACCCAAGTAGGTGTGTAACCATGTATGGGGGTTTTGGGAACTAAAACACCTTTATTCTTAAACTTCCTAGGAGCATTTTTAAGGTTATTATAAAAACGTCTAAGGTGATGCTTCCTACCACAATGAGTGATGTGTAAACACGACGAGCAATGTTAACTAAATCTGGACCTCTTCTAATGTTCCAAGCTGGCCCTCTAACACGATTGGTGTTGACTTTGAGAATGGGAGCTGAACGACAATCAAAACCTATACCACACCTATCATCCTTGATTTGGACGGTGCCTAACATCCTATCTAACTTTTCTGACCTAGCCTCCAAACAAACTTAACCTTACTCGAATCTCTCAATTTCTCCTCAAGCTCACTAATGCTAGACTCAAAAAAATGCCAAGACTCCTAAAACTCTAGATACTTCTTCATCATTGCCTCCATCAAACCACAAAGACCACCTCTCTCACCCTCAATGTACTCTAGTTTCTCTTGAAGAGTCCTCTCCCGTGCTTTAAGATCCTGAATCAACGTATCATTATTTTTTATGGCACTCACTTTCAACTTAGCTTGTAACTTCAAGTTTTCTTTCTTCACCTTCATCATTTCCTCATACAATTCACGGAAGTCAACTTGCAACTCACTTTCCTCCACATCCTCATCCTCATTCTCTTCACCATTAATCACTTGGGACTCACAAACTATGGCCGCGAAAGTGTCATTCACATGAGTATCTTCATCAGAAAATTTATCATCAATGCTCACATGACAAACCATGAACGCTAATATGCCCAAAGTGTACCCTCGTACTCAGTTTCACTAACCTAGGCCTGTCTCACAGCCAAGTTGACAGGAAGACTGAAACAGCGATCAAAAAGTCCGTCTTCTACAAGGTCGGCTTCTCTTTGACCAACCTTGGCTGGACAGGAACCGAGGCCAATATCTTATGAACTCAAGATCTTGCCAACATCGCACTCTGTCTCAGCTGACGTTACATCCTACCTCATGCCTAACCTCATCCAGGACAAAGAACTATCGAACTTCCCCAACCACGTACTTGGCTAGGTCGGGGTTATGATCGATAATATCACAAGTCTGAGCATGCACGAGCACATGGAAGATTTGGATCATGTGAGCAAATCAGTTATAACCATATCATTCCCCTCACATGAATGAATATTTGGTCATCATTCCTAAAATGTGGCCAGCTAGGTGTCCACCTATGATTAGTGTATTCAAGCCACACATGTTCATAGCATTCTTGGCGGGGGGGGGGGGGGGGGGGGGTGTACAATACACCCCCAAGCACTATAAATACGCATATTCTCCTACCTTGGAGGGGGATCCAAAAAATACAACCCTAGAAGAAACTCTGTTTGTATACACACTACAGAGAGAAAGTGAGAGATTGTATCATAAGCCATTAGTTCCCTCATTTTAGTGATTCTTACACACAAACTCACAGTGGATGTAGGCCAGATTGGCTAAACCACTTATATACCAGTGTTTCTCCTTTTCTCCTCACCCCATTCTACTAGATATATACTCTTGTGTTGCCATTGTTATTACTAGATTCAACTTACGAACACCTCATCTGGTGGTGCTGTTTACAGCATCATCATTTTGGCACCGTTTATGGGAATGGGAAGCTATATCTCTTCCTTCTTGAAGCTAGGCCTCACCGGAGACTCTGGTGGTGCACCAGTCCTCCCCCACTATATGGAGTTGTTTCACCATTGAAAGAGATACTTAAAGGTATCAAGCTCTCTAGTGTTTTCATTTACAAGTTCTCTAGTCTTTTTATATGGAACCAGAGTTATCTCAACCATCTTCTGTTAAAGGGCCCAGTTCTAGCCAAGCACCACCCCAATAAAAAATGGTTAAGTTGGCAATAGCCTTGAAGTCCTTAGCTGCAACTCAACAAGCGATGCAGGAGAAATTTGCCCAGCTAAACCAAAACATAATATTGAGACCACCTGGGGTCTCACCGGAGATGATTACTCCGGTAGCAGCTCAACCACATCATGAGGCCAGGGGAACACCCCAGGCACCACGAAAGGACCTACCTACTCCTCAATAGAGGAGGGATGTTACTGACCCTAGGCATTTACGCCTGGGGAGGCAAGGAAACCCTTGTCCTGAGGATAGGTATGATGACATTGGTGCAGAGGATGCTCCAGCAGACTGTTGGGATCTATATGAGATCTCAAACAACATAATAAAACATGTTCAATAGAGTAGAGGTCAGCAGAGCCGAGGTCACTGTGAGAGACGAGATGGTGATGCATGCTAAATAGGATCAAGTTTTGATCGCTTAAGTACATGGTCGGCCTTTGAAAGGCTCGGCGCAGTTAATGATATAAGGGAAAGGCTATCCAAATCAAGAAGTCTCTCTGGATCTAGAAGATAAGGAGGTGGCTTTCCTCCCCATAATGTTCGACCCCCATGATGATGCTAGAAATAGCACCACCAGATAAGGTCTTAACAAAATTGAGCAAGTGATAACACTGACTACACAAGAGAGTACATGTATATACATGAAGAAGGAGGTGAGGACAAGAGGATGAACACTTAAATATGAGTGGTTCAGCCAAACTGGCCTACGTCCACTGTGAGTGTGTGTGTGAGTAATATCACTGAATGAAGGCACTAATGGCTATGGATACAATCTCTCAAGATTTCTCTCTCTACTGTGTAAAATAATCAAGTTTTAGCTAGGGTTATAATTATGGGTCCTTTATAATATTGAGGATGACCTCTATATATAGTGCTTGGGGGGTGTAATGTACCCCCCAAGAATGCAATGAGCATGTGCATGAAGATCTAACCAGTGTAAGGATGACACACGGTTGATCTTAACTAAACAATGATGACCTCAATATTCCCTCACGTGGAGGGAATGATTTAGTGATAACATATTTGTCCATGTGTTCCAAGCCATTTATGTGCACGTAAATGCTCAGCTGTCTTCAACTTGTAACAACCTCAGCCTGGATGAGTACGAGGTTGGTGATGTCCGACCCTCTCCATGTTTGAGACCAACTTACACGATGGCCCTAACCAGGATGCCAACCGAGGTTAGATACTTTGAACGTTAGCTAGGTCTGATGTTGTCATGATGCTTGATGACTGAGCCTATGAGGCTTTGTTGACCTCAGGTGATAACTTGTAATGTCGACCTGGGCCGATGTTGTTGTTGATGGATGGTCGAGCCCGCGAGTCCTTGCTGACCTCGACTGATGCCCAACCGAGGTTGATGTATGAGGTTGTAGTAATGTCGGCCAGGGCCGACCCTATGAAAGATAATATTACTAACAATTATTATGAGCTTCTACCACCTCGACTGTGTGCTGGGCCGAGGTTAATGTCTCTAAGTAGGAAGGTACACTCTGGGCATATCAATCACCCCTAGCCCTTAGTTTCCTATGTGAATAGGTGATTGAGGGGTAAGTAAGGCCGAGGGTGAGTTTTTTTGTGTGCCAGTATTTCTTTAACACATGTCACTTTTTGAAGTGGGTGGCGTGCTTACCAAGTCATGATGATGCTGATTTATGTTTTGGGTTCATAAGGTAATGATGGTCCTTGGGATGTGCGCCAATACGGTTTCAGGTTTAAACCCTTTCTTCTTTATTTCTTCTTCACTTATCTCACCTATGTTCTCTATGCGACTTTCTCTCTCTTCAAGAGCTCAGCTACTGCGTTTAAGGATTCCTTAACTCCAAAAATTGTTCTTCTTTATTTCATAACCAACCAGGTATCATTTTAATCATCTTCCTTCAATTTTCAGCCTTTATTTTCATTTCTGCTTTTTTTTCGGTGAGAGATTTGTATTTTTGGTGAGTTCTTTGGGTTTTTCGAATACACTTTGCATTTTTCGATCACTTGTTCTTAGGTGTTCTTGGTTTAAAAAACTTTTCAACTCTAAGTTTGATCTTTGATTTAGATTGAGTTGAGTTTTTTATCTGTGGTTTAGAGTCCAAGTGTGGTATCTCCTGCCTTACACTCAGACCCCTGTATCAACTCATAGAAGAGTTCCCTTCACTTAGAGATAAGACCTTAAAAAAAATTAGGAAAATAGATATAGCCTAAGAGTAGGTTGAGGCTCTCCCCCTCACATCAATCTTTCTTTCTCCTCTAAAGGTTATATACCCTGAGCCAGCCGAGCCTGCTGAGCCATCAGAGGTTCCAATAGAACCAACACCCATGTTTGAGTCTGAGTCGTCTACCTTTGACCCTATGTCTGTAGACTCTTTCCAAGAGGCTATGGATTTATCCATTAGGCAAGATCAGGCCCCTGATCAAGATGAGGTTTTAAGTTGCGTCTCATCACATCAGGGGCTAACACCTCTCAGTCTTCTTCTGATGTTGAAATTATAGGGCCAAGTGTGGCCATTCCCTCATTTTAGATGCTATTCCCCTATCACCCTCCATCGGGGCCGAGTTTACTCAGAGGTTTCCTAATGCTCCCCTAGTATCTGCCCAAGATGATGTCATAAGGGACGAAGATGATGGGCATGAGAGAGAAATTGATACCTCTAAGGCAACCGAGATTGAAATCTCCATTAGGGAGTATGGTCTTTTGGCTTTTAGGAACCTCTATAGAATAGGTCCTTCCATTAGTCTTAGGAGACCTCAAATGGGTTAGAGAGTGTTTGATGGTTGGGATGGGGAGATCTGCATCTATGAGAAGATGTTCAGGTTTGATTTCTGTCTCCCCATCCATCCCTCAATCAGAGCCATCTTATCCCAAATAAATTTTTCCCCTTTACAATTATCCCCCAACTCTTGGAGGGTGATGATAGGGGCTATCGTCCTTTGGAAGGCAGTCCACCACTTAGACCTTCCTATTAGGGTCTTTATAGGCTGTTACATCCCCTCCTCTGCCAAAAATACCCTAGCTATTACCACATCCTAGATAGGATGTCAGATAAGAAGATGTTATTAGTTACACAGACCTCTAATCATAACTGGAAACCTCGATATTTCTTTGCATTCGGGGCATGGGAGTTTGGTCTCCATGAAGCATCTGGAACATCGGTTCCAATGACCGCTCTGAGATGGGGGAAAGCCTTGCTTATTGCCAGACCCAAACCTGGACTTAGCCAGGAGAATATTAAAAAAGTTAAGGATCTTCAAGATTAGGGGAAGCAGGGTCGTCTAGTTAAATATGACCATATGATGACCCCCTACTACCTCTCACAAACAGGGCTATGTGGTAGTTCTTTGGCAGAGCTCTGTAAGTATAATCTTTTACAAGTTGTAGTTCTTACTTTTAATGTCTTTGATTTACTGACTCAGAAATTCTTTTTGCAGTGCGGCCTGAAAGTATTTTGCACGACTAATGGGAGATGTCTGCCCCAAGCCTAGTAAAGTTGATAAACAAGGCCGACCATAATGCAGCCCCTCCTCCTCCTAAACAGAACATCGGCACATCCAATGTAGATTTGATAAAGAAGAGGAAGACAATAGAGGACTCGTAGGATCAGAAGCTGAGTAAGAATAAAAAATGGGATCGTGCCATTCCGATCTCCTTAGACGATTACCTTCCATCTCGCCTTTCTCAACTGAAAATAAGTGAGAGTTTGATTGACCATGGTCTGAAGGCTTTTGATGCCATCGGCTCTGTAATGACCGATGAAGATAAGCGCTTCCTATGCTCTCTGGATATCCCTTTACTGGCTGAGTTTACCCTTCACAAATCAATCCTGGTGATGATTTCTGCTATTTTTCTTTTACCAAGTGTAACCTATTCTATCATACATTATTGTGCTTATAGACCTGACCTTCTACTGCAGGGTATGTTGTCCATGCATCATTTTATGGACTGGACTATAAAAAAATGCCCTTGATCGAGAAGGGTCAAGAATCTCTAAGCCTTTTTGAGTGCAAAGGTTGATCGTCTGAAGGAAGAGCTGAAAGAGGTCAGCAAGCTAAAGGATGAGGTCCAACAGAGGGACAGGGATATGTCCAAGCTGAAGAAGGACCATGAAGTTTCCCTAAAACATAAAGATGTTGCTCTATAGTCTAAGGTGGCTACTGCTATTAAGTCTTATTTGGAGGAAGCTTCAGAGAAGATTATTACAGATTACAAGGTCTCTGATGAGTTCATCAACTTTATCTTTGAGTACCTTGAGAGAGGTATTAAAGAAACTGGTAAGTGGGAAGCCTCCAAGGAATAAGATTTAGGGAGTTTGAGCGCCTCAGACTTTGTTGGTCTAGGCTTTGGTGACCCCCGTTTCGCTCAGGCCTTGCAAGAGGTTGAGGAGGACGGTGTTGCTCCTTCAGAGAATGCTCCCTTGCGCGCCACTAAGACTGAAGATGTTAATCCTCAGGATGATGGAGCCTAGGTGATTAACTTCGGCCAAGAGAACACCACTACGAGTGCAGATACCTAGGCCTTGTCATGTGAAGCTTTAACTTGTAATTTTTTCTTCTCTTCGTCTGTAATTTGTGAACTCTAGGAGTACATTTTGGCATATTTAATTTGTAACTGTGACTTTTCTGTGATAAATATTAATATCGTATTCCTCAGACTATATAGCTTCTTTGTGTATCTTCTCTTTCATATTTTTCTCTTAATGTCTGAAGTCACCATAAAATTATATTTACCTTAAATGTCTGAGATTTGAGGTAACCAGAATGTGATGTTTTCACCTCAAATTCTGATGTTTTAAGTCTGAGGTCACCATAATATGATGTTTCACCTCGTGAATTATCACCATATTAATGATGTTTAAGATCTGAGGTCATCAAACTATGATGTTTACCCTCATAAATTCACCGAACTATGATTTTTAAGGTATGAGGTCACCATATAATGACGTTTCACCTCATAATTTTACCAAATTAATGATGTTTAAGGTCTGAGGTCACCATATAATGATGTATCACCTCGTAATTTAGCACCAAGTTAATGATGCTTAAGGTCAAAGGTCATCAAATTATGATGTTTACCCTCATAAATTTCACCAAATTAATGATGTTTAAGGTCTGAGGTCACCATATAATGATGTTTCACCTCATAATTCACCAAATTAATGATGTTTAAGGTCCGATGTCACCATATAATGATGTATGACCTCATAATTTACCAATAAGCTAATGATGCTTAAGGCTTGAGGTTATCAAATTATGATGTTTACCCTCATAAATTTCACCAAATTAATGATGTTTAAGGTCTGAGGTCACCATATAATGATGGTTCACCTCATTAATTTCACCAAACTAATGATGTTTAAGGTCTGAGGTCATTAAATTATGATGTTTACCCTCATAAATTTCACCAAATTAATGATGCTTAAGTTCTGAGGTCACCATATAATGATGTTTAACCTCATTAATTTCACCAAACTAATGATGTTTAAGGTCTGAGGTCATCAAATTATGATGTTTACCCTCATAAATTTCACCAAATTAATGATGTTTATGATCTGAGGTAACCAAATTGTGATGTTTACCCTCATGAATTCTCCAAACTATTGTGAGTAAGGTTTGAGGTCACCATATAATGATGTTTTATCTCAGATTTCACCAAATTAATGATGTTTAAACACAATGAAATAATATTGACACATGAACTACTCTTTTCATTAATATCCTCTTTAGGAAATGATACATGTATTATAAAGAAATAAATGCAACATTATATGTAATATTTCTTCAAGTGGTCGGCATTCCAAGGGTTGGAAAAAGGTTCCCCTTTGAAATTTTCTAGCCGATAAGTACCGGGCACAACCTCATCGACCACTCTGTAAGGACAATGCTAATTTGGGTGGAGCTTGTTTGCCTTCTGCAACATCTTTTTCAGGACTAGGTCTCCCACAACTATATGTCTTGAT
Organism: Sambucus nigra; assembly: GCA_949130495.1. Taxonomy (NCBI): domain Eukaryota; kingdom Viridiplantae; phylum Streptophyta; class Magnoliopsida; order Dipsacales; family Adoxaceae; genus Sambucus; species Sambucus nigra. The sequence goes on along the minus strand of OX422213.1, from coordinate 357,662,175 downwards.
TTCACCCTTTGGTTGTAGAACTTTGTTGTTCTCTGCTGGTAGGCTGCATGTCTGATCTCTTCACCTTCCCTTCTCTCTTCAATAAGATCCAAGTCAAGTCATATCTCTTCCCAATTCCTCTAAGGATCATAGGTCTAAAATCTGTGGGTGTGGAGTCCTACTTCTGTCGGGATGACAACTCCGGAACCATGTGCTAGCATGAAAGGAGTCTCTCCCATTGGCATTCTTGTGGTCATCCTGTAGGCCCATAACACAGTGTATACCTCTTTTATCAATCTACCCTTTGACTCCTCCAACCTCTTCTTTATCCTGTCAAGGATTGTTGAGTTCGTGACCTCAGTCTGCCCATTTGCATGGGGTCGGCCAGGAGAGGAGAAGAACTGATTGATCCCGACTCTTTCACAATATTTTTCTAAGGAAGAGTTATTGAACTGGGTTTCTTTATCTGAGATGAGGGTGTTTGGGAGGCCGGATCTGCATATGATGTTCTTCCAAATGAACTAGAAAGTCTTCTTTTTCATAATCATGATCATCGGCTCAGCCTCTACCCACATAGAGAAGTAATCGATTGCCACCAATAAGAATCGTTAGTTATTTGCATCTCTTGGCAAAGGTCCTACTAAGTCGATACCCCAAACTCCAAATGGCCAAGGTGAGCTAATTGACGTCATAGGATGATGAGGTTGGTGAGGTATAGTGGAGAATATATGGCACTTGTCGCATCTCTTCACATAAGCAACTGTATCTTTAGCTTAGGTCGGCCACCTGAACCCTTGAGTAATTATCCACTTAGCTAGAGGCCTCCCTCCTATGTGACTTGGACAAGAGACCTCATGTACATCTTTAAAGACCTGAGGAACTTTTTAAGGGTGTACACATCTAAGGAGATGGAGGAAGAACCCGTTCTTATACAAGACATCTCTTATAACTGAGAACTTGGCGGCCCTCAACCTCAGCTTTCTCCTTTCTAATTTTGATTCTGGCAACTCTCCCTGTCTGATGTATCTGATGAGTGGGTCCATCCATGAGGCTCGCATATTCATATTAAGTCAAGTTCTAGCAACCTCTTCTTCTTCGATGGTTGGCTTGAGCAAGATTTTGATTGGTACCATTCTTCTTATATATGTCATCGTCGATGAAGCCAGTCTATTGAGTGCATAGTCTCGACTGTTGTCTTACCGAGGTATCTTCCTAATATTCACCTATTTGAAGCCCTCTAGCGTCGTTCTTAACCTCTTCAGGTATTTGGCCTTATACACCCCAAGAACTTGGTTGACAACTAACCTCGAGTCACTGCGGACTAGAAGTCGGCCAAGTTTAAGGGATTTTGCTAAGGAGATCCCTGATAATAATGGCTCATACTATGACTCATTATTTAAAGCCTTGAAGTTGAACCTCGGCGCATATTTGACATCGATACCATCCGGTTCTAACACTATCATCCCCACTTCGCTTCTTCTTTCACAAGAAGACCCATCAACGAAGAGGTTCTAAACATCTTCGTTTGAAGAGAAGTTCCCTTCTAATAAGGTCCCCTACTTGAAGAGGTACTTGTCTTCCTTATTCTCAGTTAGACGTTTTTCAGAATTGCTTGACCCAACCTCATCTGGATCACGGAATACATTATTGTATGGTTCATCGGTAATCTTTTGACTATTCTTAATCTCAACCTCTTCCCAAGTGAACTTTGCTACAAAGTCTATAAGAGCATGACCTTTAATGGAAACCCTTGGTTGATAAACAATGTCATACTCCCCCAACTCGATGGACCAGGTCATCAACCTTCTTGACTTCTCGGGCTTGTAGAGGACCTATCTTAGTGGGGAATTAGTTAGGACAACCATAGAGTGGGCTTGGAAGTATGGATTCATCTTCTTGGAAGTGTGTATTAGTGCATAGGCTAACTTTTCCATCTGAGGGTAGTTCTGTTCAGAGCCTTTAAGGGCATTACTATTGAAGTATAACGGAATCTGCACCCCATCATCTTCTCTTACTATGGCCACACTAATGGACGATTCTGAAACAATTAGATACACATATAACTTCTCCCCCAAGATGGGCCAAGATAGGAGCAGAGGAGACCCGAGGTAGGACTTTAGCTCTTTAAAAGATTTCTCGCATTCCTCGTCCCATTCGAAGGCCTTTATAAGAACTTTGAAAAAAGGAAGACACTTGTTCGTAGCTATGGAGACAAACATGTTAAGTGTTGTAACTCTTTCGGTTAGCCTTCGAACGTCTTCGATAGTTTTAAGTGTTTCCATTTTAAGCAGATACCTCATTTTCTCAAGATTGGCCTCTATTCCCATTTGATTAATGATGGATCTAAGAAACTTTCCTTCTCTTACTCTAAAGACACACTTGGCAGGGTTGAGCTTCATCCTGTATAAATCCATGGTGTTAAAAGTCCTCTCCAGGTCGGCCACGTGAGTGTCGACCTTCAATCTCTCCGTCAACATGTCATCCACAAATACCTCCATGGTGTTGCCAATATGACTCTCGAACATCTTATTTACATGACGTTGATTAGTGGCCCCTGCATTCTTCAAGCTGAAGGGCATGACCTTGTAGCAATAGGTCCCCTTATCGGTTATGAACACTATCTTCTCTGAGTCTTCCGGGTCCATAAAAATCAGGCTATACCCTGAATAGGCATCTATGAAGTTGGCATCCACCATCTGATCAATTCGCAATAGGGGGAGGCTGTCTTTTGGACAAAACTTGTTTAAATTAGTGAAATATACACACATCCGCTATTTCCCATTAGCTTTCGGCACGATGACGGCATTAGATAACCACGTAGGGTATATGACTTCTCTGATGAACTTGGCCTATTCAATCTTTCTGAGCTCTTCCCTAATGACATCATACTTTTTCCTTGAGTAAACCCTTCTTCTTTTTTTGATAGGCTTAGCGTATTCTAAAACATTGAGTTTGTGGCACATAACTTCAGGGTCAATACTCGACATGTCCGTGTGGCTCCAGGAAAAGACAGTCTACTAGTTCCTCAATAGCTTCACCAGCTCTTCCTTGATCTCAGGTCTCAGGGTTTTGCCTATTTCGATGAGTTTTTTTGGCTCATCCTCATCTAGGACGATCAATTATACCTCTTATTTGGCTTCTCCCTTCTTGAGCTTTGTCTCATCCCTAGGATCAAGGGTATCGATGTTGTAAGTGGTTATTGCCTTCTTATGAGCCTCTCTCTCTTTCATAGAGTTAAAGTAGCATTAACGTGCTCGTCCTATGATGAGGTTGTAGGTCAAGAAGATGTTTTCATCTATCTCGAAAAAATTGATCTTTCGGGTCAACCTCTTAGGCCCCTCATCTCCCATTCATACATCCATCTCATACATGCCCAATGGATGGACCTTTTCACTGATAAATATAATTAACGGATGATTATAGGGTACAAGCCTAGCTCTACTGAGGCCTAGGCTCTTGAAACAGGGCCAAAACATTACGTCCACTGAACTTCCCCCATCAACGAGGATTCTTTGCACCTCACATCCTTGCACCCTTGTAGTGATTACCAAAGGGTTATCGTGTGGAGGAAGGATACCTTTTTAATCAAGTCGGTAGAATCCAATTATAAGAGTATCCATATCTACCTTCTTTATCTTATGTTTATCCTCTGAAGATGCCAGATTCACTACCTCTACTTTGGTCACTGACTTAGCCTCTGCTACATGAGCTTTGCAGTCGGTGACCTCTGAACCTCCTCCTGCTAACCCTCTACAGATGGTGTTCAGCCCGAAAGAGATCATACCAACTTTCTTCACCGGGACATTATTATCTTTTGGTGGGAGGTCAGGGTCATCGCCATCATCATCTGAGTCCTCTTCTATTCTAGTAGGGGAATCTTCCCGACACCTGTCATTTCTCTTCTTTTTAGGGTCATCTCTTCCCCCTTAGAAGCTCTACCATTGACATATTGCCTGAGCTTTCCTCACTTCAACAACTTCTCAATCTCGTCCTTCAAGGTGAATCACATGTTAGTCAGATGATCGTGGTCTTGGTGGAACTCACACCATAAATTCTTGTTCCTCTTATGCAGAGGAGCCTTCAGCTTCTCCGGCCATCTCAGGGACCAGACATTTTTTATTTCATTGAGGATGTGTTTGCAGCTCATATTTAGAGGAGTATAGTGTGCAAACTTGTTATCTGCAGACCTCTTTTTTCCATCTTTCTTTCGTTTGAATTTTCAACTGCTACTTCTGTTCTCATCCTCATACTTTGCGGCCATTGCCTCTTCAGCATTCATAACCCTACTAGTTATTGCTAATAGCTCGACCATGGATTTTGGAGGGTCTTGCATAATCTTCCACAGTAACTTCCCTTTCTGCAACCCTCCTATAAGAGCTATCATGGCTATATTATCCTCGTAGTCTTTAACCTCTAATTTTTCTTTGTTGAATCTAGCAATGTAGTCTCTTAGGCTCTCATTCTTTCCTTGCTTGACATACTGCAGATGAGTGGTCTTCTTCTGAGATCTTACCCCAAAATAAAAATTATGAATAAACGGTTCAGCCAATCCCTTAAAGTTCTCAATAGAGTTCTTCGAAAGAGAGGTAAACAAAATATGTGCATCTCCCGTTAAAGTCCCAGATAAGGCTCGTCACCTCATCTCATCTGGGATTGAATAAATGTCTATTATAGACTGGAACATCTCAATATGATGCACAGGGTTGGTACTACCATCATACTTAGGAGACACCGTAGGTGGTTTGAACTTGGCAGAGGTTGGGAAGTTCACTATCCTTACCATAAATGGGGAGCCCTCTGACAACCCTCTTTATAATGGCTCTCGAATTTTGATGAGGTTACCTATCTTCTCTTCCATACGTTGGATGGAGTCATCCATGGTTTAGCAATGTCGGCTTGGCCAATGTTGTCCCCAGCCACCTTTAAGGGGTGGACTAAGGGTTCCCCGGCTGTGGCACAACGTCGAATGTTGACCTCTTGACCCCAGGCTTGGCCATGTAGGGGCGGACCTGGTGAGGCCAATGTTCACCATCTCCTCTTTGAGAGCCATCTAAATTTATCGACCTGGATAACCTCTGCCTCAGATAATTGACTGGTCCAAGCCTTTTAAAGGCTAACCCTCTACTCAAGCGATCAAAAGATGATCCTCTTGGATGGGCATCCCCAACCTCGCCCCTTCTTGCTCCATAACCTCGGCTCTACTGTAGAGGACGTACTGCATTATCTGAAACCTCATATGGTTCCCAGTAGTCTGCTCGAGCATCTTCCTCTTCGATATCATCGTACCTAACCTCAGGGAAAGGGTTTCCTTGCCTCCCCAGACATAAACGTCTAGGGTAAGCAACGTCCCTCCTCCGCTAAGTCTTAGGTTGATCCTTTTTTGGTGCCTAGGGTGGTCCCATATCCTCTAGATGTGGTTGAACGGCCGCTAGAGTAATCATTTCTGGTGAGATCCCAGGTGGGCTCATCATATTTTGGCTTAGCTGGGCAAACTTCTCATTCATTGCTTATTGTATTGCAGCCAATGACTTCAAGGCTACTACCACCTGAGCCATCTCGGACTGGGGTACTTCCTGGATGGAACTGGGTCCTCCAACACCAGATGGTGGAGGAAATGGTGGTAACTCCGGTTCCATGTGTTAGAGATAAAGAGCTTGTGATGAAATTATGAGAGCTTAATTACCTCAAAGGACCTTTTTCAATGGTGAAACAGCTTCACACGAAGGGTTAGGCCTCGTTCACCACCAGAGTCTTCGATGAGGTTAATCTAGGAAGAGATGAATCTTCTCATTCCCACAGACGATGCCAAAATGATGATGCTAGAAACAGAACCACTGGATAAGGTGTTCATAAGCTCGAGAAAATTATAACAATGACTACACAGGAGAGTACATGTATATATATGCAGAAGGAGGTGAGGAGAAGAGGATGAACACTTGAATATAAGTGGTTCATCCAATATGGCTTACGTCCACTGTGAGAGTGTGTCAGTAATATCACTGAATGAAGGCTCTAATGGCCATGGATACAATCTCTAAATCTTTCTCTCTCTGCTGTGTAAAATGACAAGGTTTTATCTGGGGTTGTAATTATGGATCATTTGCAACGTTGAGGATGACCTCTATATATAGTGCTTGGTGGGTGTAATTTACCCCCCAAAGCATGCAATGAGCATGTGCATGAAGATCCAAAGTTTAAGGATGACACCTGGATGATCTTAACTAAATAATGATGACCTCAATATTCCCTCACATGGAGGTAATGATTCAGTTATAACATATTTGTCCACGTGTCCCAAGCCATTCATGTGCACGTAAATGCTCGGCTGTCTTTAATATGTACCAACCTTGGCCTGGATGAGTACGAGGTCGGTGATGTTCAACCCTCTCCATGTCCGAGACCAACTTACATGATGACCCTGCTAGGATGCCAACCGAGGTTAGATACTTGGAATGTCAGCTAGGGACGATGTTGTCACGATGCTTGATGATAGAGCTTACGAGGCTTTGCTAACCTTAGGTGATAACTTGTAACGTCGGTCTGGGCCGATGTTGTTGTTGATTGATGGTCGAGCCCACAAGTCCTTGCTGACCTCGGTTGAAGCCCAACGGAGGTTTATGTATGAGGTTGGAGCAATGTCGTCCATGGCCGACCCTATGAAGGATGATATTACTAACAGTTATTATGAGCTTCTGACACCTCGGTTGTGTGCTAGGACGAGGTTAATGTCTCTGAGTAGGAAGGTTCACTTTGGGCATATCACCCCACATGGTCGAGACTGTGGTCAAGGGGAAGTCAAGATCCGACGTTGTGTAGAAGCTGGGGAACCCTTAGTTTAGCCTTTGGAGGTGACTGAAGACAACCTCCGCTAAGACGATGTTGCCAAAACATGGAACAACTCTATTTAAAGGCTTAAAAACAAAATTTGGGATCTCTTAAAAAGTCGAGACCCCTGCAGAGGGGGTATACAGAGGTTTCAACTTTTATGGCAAGGATTGTTAGTTTTCCAACCTCGGACAAATTAAAACCTCCCATGGTAACACCCAAGTATGATGGAAGTACTAACCCAGTCAACCATATTGAGATGTATCAGTCTGTAGATGACATCTATCCTATCTCTGATGAGATGAGGTGCCAAGCTTTCTCGAGTACTTTGATTGGGGGAAGCTCATGTATGGTTCACCTCTATTCCCAAAAATTCCATTGCAAACTTTAAACAGTTGATTGAGAAGTTCATTCATAATTTCTGTTTTGGGGTAAGACCTCATAAGAAGACAACCCATCAACTTTATGTTAAACAAGAGAAGAATGAAATCCCTAGTGACTACATCGCGATGTTCAATAAGGAAAAGTTAGAGTTAGAAGATTATGAAGAGAGTATATACATGATAACTCACATTGGGGGTCTATAGGAGGGAAATCTCTTATAGAAACTAGACGAGGATCCTCCTAAGTCAATGATCTAGTTATTGGCAACAAATGGAAAGTCATGAATGCAAAGGAAGCTATGGATGCAAAATATAAGGATGAAAAAGGGAGCAACAGTGGACGCAAATTTTAGAAGAACAACAAAGATTGCAGATGATAAATTTTCAGACTGCACTCCTCTAACTGTAAGCTGTGAACACACCCTTAATGAAATAAAGAATGATAGATCTCTGAGATTGCCAGAGAAGATGAGAGCTCTTCCACATAAGAGAAACAAAAACTTACGGTGTGAGTTTCATCAAGATCATGGCCATTTGACCGAGAAGTGTTTCGCTCTAAAGGACGATATTGAAAAAATATTGAAGTCTCAGAAGGTATGTGGATAGTAGGGATTCTAAAGGGGAAGATACGACTCCAGAAAGAAAAGAAATAATAAATGCCAGGAAGATGCCCCTACCAGAAGATCTGATGCCTTTGATGATGATAATGATGACCCTGACCTCCCACCAAAGGATGATAATGTCCCAATAAAGAGAGTTAGTATGATCTCTTTTGGTATGAATACTATATGTGGAGGACTAGAAGGGGATGGCTCAGAGGTAGCTGATCGTAAGGATCATGTGGCAAAGGCCAAAGCAGTGATAAATGTTAAGGTTGTGAACTTGGCATCTACAGAGGTTAAATGTGAGAAGAGAAAGAAGGTAGATATGGACACCCTCGTAGTCGGCTTCTCACGAATTGAGTTCAAGGGTATGTTAGCTCCCCATGATGACCCTTTAGTCATCACCACAAGGGTGCATGGGTGTGAAGTTTGGAGGATCCTTGTTGATGGGGGTAATTCTATAAACATTCTATTCTGGCCCTATTTCAAAATCTAGGGCCTCAGCAGAGCTAGGCTTATCCCTTATCATCATCCCTTAATTGGCTTCAGCAGTGAGAAGGTCCATCCATTGGGTATATATGAGATGGATGTGAGAATGGGAGATGAATGGCCTAAGAGGTTGACCAAAAAAATAAATTTCTTTATGATGGATGAAAATGTCTTCTCAGCCTATAACCTCATCATGGGATGAGTGGCCCTATGGGAATTTGAGGTCATTCCTTCAATGATCCACCAGATGCTAAAATTCTTGACCCCCTATGGGGTAGGGGAAGTGTAGAGTGACCAAACATCGGCACGTGAATGCTACTTCAAATCTGCAGAAGAGAAAGAGGCTCATGAGAGGGCAACAACCACTTACAACATTGACACCCTTGACCCTAGAGATGAAACCAATCTTAAAAAGGGATAGGATATGAAAGAGGTATAATCCATCATCCTTAATGACGACGAGCCAAAAAAAACATTCATGTCAGGAGAGACCTAAAGCCTGAGATCAAGGAGGAGCTAGTGAAGTTGTTAAGGAAGAGACAAAGTATCTTTGCCTGGAGCCATGTAGACATACCAGGCATTGATCTAGAAATTATATATCATAAAGTCAATGATGTAAAGGATTCCAAACCCGCCAATCAAAGAAGAAGGATATAGTCAAGAGAAAAGTACAAAGTGATAAGAGACGAGGTTTGAAGGATTTAAGAGGCCAAGTTTATTAGAGAAGTTATATACCCTGAGTGGTTGTCTAACGCCGTCATAGTGTCTAAAGCTAATGGGAAGTGGAGGATGTGTGTAGAATTCATCGATTTAAATAAGTCTTGCCCAAAGGATAGTCTTCCCCTGCCTCATATAGATTAGATGGTGGATGATATAGTAGAACAAGAGCTCATGAGCTTCAAGGATCCCTATTCCGGGTATAATCAAATCTTCATGGACTCGGCTGACTCAGAGAAAACATGCTTCATTACACACAAGGGGACCTATTTATACAAGGTTATTCCTTTCTGCCCAAAGAACTCATGGGCTATATACCAACGTCTTGTAAATAAAATGTTTGAGGATCATATAGGAAAATCCATGGAGGTTTATATGGATACCATGCTGATGAAGCTTTCGAAGGCCGACATTCATGTGGCTAACCTAGAAAGAAATTTTGATACCATGGATAAATACAGAATGAAGCTCAACCCGACCAAATGTGTCTTTGGGGTTAGAGCTAGAAAGTTTCTAGGATTCATCATCAACCAAAGGGGGATAGAGGCTAACCTTGAGAAGATCAAGGCTTTGTTGGAAATGAAGACACCTCGAACCATAAAATACATTGAGAGGCTAACTGGACGAGTGGATGCACTTAAAAGGTTCATCCCTAGAGCTATAAATAAATGTCTTCCTTTTTTTAAAATTCTTAGAAAATCCTTCTAATGGAATAATGAATGTGAAAAAGCTTTTAAAGAGTTGAAGTCCTATCTAGGATCCCCTCTACTACTATCTCGGCCAATTTCAGATGAGAAGTTATACGTATATTTAGTTGTCTCAAAATTAACCATTAGTGCTGCAAGAGTAAGAGAAGAGGATGGAATGTAGAGACTAGTTTACTTCAATTACAAGGCATTTTAAGGGTCTGAGCAGAAGTACCCCTAGATGGAAGAGTTAGCCTATGCTTTAATACATTCTTCCAGGAAAATGAAGCCATACTTCTAGGCTCACTCCATGATCATCCTCACTAATTCCCCACTCAGACAGGTCCTCCATAAGCTTGAGAAGTTAGGAAGGCTAATGACCTGGGCAATTGAGTTAGGGTACTACGATGTTATTTATCAATCTAGGGTTGCCATCAAGGGACAAGATCTCGCAGATTTTATGGTCAAGTTTATTTGGGATAGGGCCAAGGTTGAGAAGAATCATGAGGCTGCAGATGAGCTAGTAGAGAGAAACGCCAGTCGTACTTCGGACGAAGATGAGACAAGGACTATCAGATAAAGAACAGTCGATAATTAAGAAGAGAGATACCTCTTCAAGCAGGGGGCCCTATCAGAAGGTAACTTCTCTTTAAATGAAACCATCTGGAATTTCTTCGTTGATGGGTCATCCTGTGAAGGCGAAAGTGGAACAGGGCTGATAGTTCGGCACCAGATGGTACAGATATTGATTATGCGCTAAGGCTAAACTTTAAAGCTTCCAACAAGGAGTCAGAGCATGGGGAATTAATAGTAGGTATCTCTTTGTCAAAATCCCTTAGTGTCAGCTAACTCTTAGTCCATAGTGATTAAAGATTAGTCGTAAACCAAATCCTAGGGGTATATGAGGCCAAAGACGAAAGGATGGATAAATACCTAAAGAGGGTGAGATTGATGCTAAAAATATTCAAGGAAGTAAATATGAAGAGGATACCTCGGATAGACAATGGTCGAGCTGATGCACTCGTGAGGTTGGCCTCAACAACAAGAACATACGTAAGGAGAACAGTACCAATTGAGATTTTACTCAAGACGACCATCGAAGAATAAGCGGTTGCTAATACTAGATTAAATTAGATTTTGGAGCCCTCATAGATGGACCCTCTTATCAAATACATCGGAGAGGAAGAACTACCAGAGTCAGAGTTAAAAAGGAGAAATCTAAGGTTCATGGATGCTAAATTCTCTATTGCAGGAGATTTCTTGTATAAAATGGGATTCCTACTCCCTCTCCTCAGAGGTGTACCCTTCAGAGGTTTCATACATCTTGCACGATGTGCATGAGGGCTCTTGTTCAACCCACATATGAGGGAGGCCATTGGCTAAGAGGATAATCACTCAGGGGTACTGGTGGTCGACCTTGGCCAAAGATGCAGCTGCGTATGTCAAGAAATGTGATAAGTGTTAAAGGTTCTCCACCATTCCCCATCATCCACACCAACCTCTGACTTCTATCAGTTCCCCTTGGCCTTTTTTAGTATGGGGCATTAATTTGGTAGGACCCTTTTCCAAGAGTTGTAAACAACTATTGGTTCTTAATAGTGGCAATTGATTATTTCTCCAAATTGGTAAAAGCTGAGCCAGTGATCATAATCACTACGCAGAAGACTTTCCAGTTCATCTAGAAGAACATCATATGCTAGTATGGCCTTCTAAAAACCCCCATCTCAGATAATGGAACTCAATTCAATAATGTTTCCTCAGAAAAATACTACGAAAGAGTAGGTATCAAGTAATTCTTCTCTTCTCCTGGATGACCCCATGCAAATGGTCAGACCGAGGTCACAAATTGAACGATCCTTGATAGGATAAAAAGAGGATGGAAGAGGCCAAAGGAAGATGGATAGAGGAGGTATATGTTGTGATTTGGGCTTATAGGACGATGGTGAGGACACCTATAGAGGAAACCCCATTTATGCTAGCCCATGGCTCAGAGACTGTCATCCCAACATAGATAGGGATCCCCACTCATAGATTCCAAACATATGACCCTCAGATGAATGGAGAATAAAGAAGACTTGATCTTGATTTGATTGAGGAAAGAAGAGAAAATGCAGACATAAAGCAGGAAACATATCAATAGAGAACTAAGAGGTTCTATAATCAGAGGGTAAAGTGAAGGCCCATGGCTATAGGAGATCTGTTCCTGAAGAAGACGTGGCAGAAAACTAATAAGCTCCATCCCAACTGGCATGGTCCTTACTGGGTCATTGATGAGGTCGTACCAGGTACTTATCAGGTAGAAAATCTTGAAGGTGAGCCTTTCTCCAACCTTTTGAATCCCGATCACTTAAAGAAATATTACTTATGATGTTGCAATTGTTCTTATCTTTTTGTAATACATGTATTAGTTTATAGAGAGAATGTAAATGAAAAGATAGTAATGTTGTGATGATACTTTTGTTACAATGTATATGTTTTAAACATGATTTAGTTGGTGAAAATATGAGGTGAAACATCATTAATTTGGTGAACTCAGACCTTTAACATCATTAATTTGGTGAATTATGAGGTGAAACATCATGAACTTGGTGACAGTAATGTTGTGATGATACTTTTGTTACAATGTATATGTTTTAAACATGATTTAGTTGGTGAAAATATGAGGTGAAACATCATTAATTTGGTGAACTCAGACCTTTAACATCATTAATTTGGTGAATTATGAGGTGAAACATCATGAACTTGGTGACCTCATATCTTTAACATCATATAGTTCGTGAAAATATGAGGTGAAACATCATCAACTTGGTGACCTCGGACCTTTAACATCATTAATTTGGTGAATTATGAGGTGAAACATCATTAACTTGGTGACCTCAGACCTTTGGCATCATTTAGTTGGTGAAAACATGAGGTGAAATATCATTAACTTAGTGTCCTCAGACCTTTAATGTGATAACCCGAATATAATTATGATTAAATATGTTTGAATCATGTTTAGATTATGTGATATGGTTAATTTGTTAATAATATATTTAATGTTAAGTTATTATGTTTAGTCTAATCCTACCTTCATAAAGCATGAAATATCGAATTAGCTACAAACATAAAATTTTGAAGTTTTAATAGGAATGTTCATGTTGGAGACTAGTTTTGACCTTTATAACGCATCAATTGACTTTAGGTGAAAACTAGATAATGGAAGATATGTTAGTTAGGTTTGTAACACAATAAACAGACATTATAGTGAGAAGATATCGTCTTTTTACGAACAAGGGGTAAAGTAGTCATTTAGCATTAAATGATATTTTGTCTAAAATGATGCCACATGTTATATTTTGATTGGACCAAGGGAGGGTGACCTTATGCCGACTTATAACCCTTGAAATAATATCCTCCTTCATCATATTTCATCCATGGAAGAGTTTTATCCTAAGGAGAGAATCGGGAAGTTTATGAAGAAAAGGCGAGGAAAAGTTGGATAAACATTGATAGGAAATTATGTAAAAGTCCCTAAGGTAATTCTACTCATAAATCTTGTTATATTTTTGGTATTATTGATTGGAATGATAGAAATTATCATTTTGTTACCAAACTTCCATGTATTGAGGTATACATATGCATAGATGCGAGCTTAAGAAGAGTTAAACGTGTAAATCATGTATATTGCTTCGATTGGAAATCTTGTGTATTCAAATTTCTATATCTTTTTGTATATTTATTGGAATAGAATAATTCCACTTTGTGATTAAAATATACTCATATATGTTTAACATATCCGACAATTATGTAAAAATACCAAGAAATGAATCTTTGGTGATAGTTTGATGTTCAAGTATAAAATTTACCCCAAAAGTGTAAGTATGCACACCAAGTGTTCGATGTTTTTCTTGACATGGAAAATGAAATCTAAAAATTATGAAACTTCAATTTCTTATTATTCACTATGTTTATTGATATTGTGTTGAATATCATAGAAATTTATGAAGTATAGAAATAATGAAAATTCCTGAAAGTTGACTGAAGGATTGATGAGCCTATAAGGCAGATTTGTTATGTGATAAAGAAATGGGCATATTTTTCTCTAGGAAACTTGAAATGTTGTACCGTCTTCTTTATTAGAATTCTAATATGATAATTATTGAATTACCAAGAAAAAATGAATGTATGTTTGGTCTATGATTTGGATATGTCAATTATATTAACATTAATTTGGATGAAACTTCACTTGCGATAAATGATTTGAATAGAGTCATATGGTGCGATAAATGCTTATGGATTGAGTTATGTTTGAGATATTCCTTGGATTGTTGATATTATTATTATGATACTAATAGTGTAAGAATGATAGGGAGGTAAGAAGAACTGTTTGAACAAGTGTCGGACAAAGGAAAAGGAAAAACCTGATAAGTTGCCATGAAGAGTGTACTTATGATTTGTTTCATATGTAAATATGAAAATAGATCTAAGAGTGGATTTGTTTGAATACTTCGGTCTTCAGGATTTGTTTGGATATTAAAATATCCAAGATTTTTTTGGGTCTTATGATCCCTATTGGTTTGAATACTTCAATATTCAGGATTTGTTTGGATATTAAAATATCCAGGATTAGTTTGGGTCTTATGATCCACGAATGGTTTGAATACTTTGGTACTCAGGATTTGTTTTGATATTAAAATATCCAGGGTTTGTTTGGGTATTATGATCTAGAATTGGAATTGGATAAAGATCCAATGATTTGATTTGTCTTATGATAATGATTTATTAGAACTTATGTTCCTGATTTGTTATTTCCAACATGTAGGATTGTTTGAATTTTATATCCACGGATTTGATATAAAACTGCTATTTCATAGCAGGGCATGATTCTTTGGATTTCATATCCACATCTTTGATATAAAATTGTTATTTCATAGTAGGGTAGGATTGTTTGGATTTATATCCACATATTTGATATAATACTGTTATATCATAGCAGGGGTAGGATTGTTTGGATTTATATCCACAGATTTTATATAAAACTTTTATTTCATAGAAGGGCATGATTGTTTGAATTTCATATCCACATATTTGATATAAAACTATTATTTCATCGCAGGGCGGGATTTTTTGGATTATATATCCACATATTTGATATATAATTGTCATTTCATTACATGAAAGGATTGTTTGATTTTATATCTAGAGATTCGATATAGAATTGCTATTTCATAGCAGGGCAAGATTATTTGGATTTTATATTCACAGATTTGATAAAGAACTATTTTTTCATTTCAGGGAAGGAGTACCTCACTAAGATTAATTCTTACGGGTTATATTTTAACATTTTTAGGTTTGTATGCCACCAGCTAGGATATCATATGATCGGTGATTTGAGAGTTACACCGTTAGAAAGATCTGGGTATTAGACATGGGGATTTTGTCATTATCACACTGAGGTTTCACTACACACACACATCTTATATATTGAGTTATAATGGGTTGATTTGATGATTGTAATATTTAATCATAGTCAATCATAGTATAACATGTTCGTTTAATTATGACTCTGATGTTAATTACGTTATGGTACAAATAACATGATTATGTTTATTATACATGAAAAAAATATATTGATAAATGAATTATATTTTGAATAGACTGAAGATTATGATTTATTTATAATATAAATAAAATAATTTGAATGGATTTGGGTTTGGGGTATGACATTTAACATCATTAATTTGGTGAATTATGAGGTGAAGCATCATTAACTTGGTGACCTCAGACCTTTAACATCATTAATTTGGTGAAGTATGAGGTGAAACATCATTAACTTGATGACCTCATAACTTTAACATCATTTAGTTGGTGAATTATGAGGTGAAACATCATTAGCTTGGTGACCTCAGACCTTTAACATCATTTAGTTAGTAAAAACATGAGATGAAACATTATTAACTTGGTGACCTTAAGACTTTTAACATCATTTGTTTGGTGAATTATATATGTCTGTTGTTACTTTCTTTTATTCCCATTATTTAAATGTTTGATATAGTGGATAAATGAAACATCGTAGACATGTAACAGCAAGGCAACAAGTAAAGGAAAGCAACACATGTGAAGGAAATGGAATTGCATTCATTTGGACCAAAAAGATGTTACATCATTCCAAGGGAAGTGGTCACAATTCATTAAATAGAAGTTACATAAAAAGTTGCACAAAAAGTTTAGGCATGCTGAAGGGACACTCAGAGTTCAACTTCACCCTCTACTTGAGCCAACCCACCAGCAGTAGGGTTGTTTGACTTTGGGACTTTATTGGTAACTTCAACCTCATCATGCTGACGCCCACCATCCTCGGTCTCAGTCACCTCAAGATGGCTCATCTCAGCCGGTCCACTCTCTTCAACCGCTTGTAGGGCCTTAGCAAGCTGAGCATTTCCAAAGACAAGGATAATAAAATCCTCGACCGACAGACTGCCAAAACTTTCTTGCTTCATAGAAGCCCATCGGCTGGATACCTTGATGCCCCTCTCTAGGTATTCAATGCTGAAGCTTATAAATTCATCATAGGTTTGATACTCCTTGATGATCATATCTGAGGCATCTTCCATAGAAGTCTTAACAACAACATCAACCTTGGACTAAAGGCTATCATCCTTTGCATTCAGAGCACTGGCATGATCATTTTTCATCTGTGAGATCTCGTCACCCTTGGCCTTCAAAATTTTCTTCAAATCATCAATTTGTTTCTTCCGATCCTCCTCAAGAATTTAACATCCCTTCCTTTCTGGATAAGAGGCAACCTCTTCAACATATAGTCGACCAGACGATGAAGAGAGAGAACACTCTCAAAAAAGAAGATTTAGACACATTAGAAACAATGAATAACTAAGATTATAGGTAATACAAGTGGAAAATAAATACCTGAACCTCCCTATGGCCAGCAAACTCATCCAATAGAGGGATATCCATTAAGTGCAAAAAGCATTTATCATCCTCGGTCATTGCGTGACCGAGGGCATCAGAAGCTCGGACACTATTGCCAATGAGGCTATCACCAATCTTCAGCTGAGAAAGCTGAGCAGCTAAATCATCGTCTGAGGAAATGGAGATACCACATTCATTATTTTGAGCCTTGTTAGGCCTCGTACGTGGAGGTTTGTCCGTAGACATCCTCTTCTTAGTTGCATTAGCAGGGGCCTTCACCTTCTTTATGTGGGTAGGGGTGGTACAGTCTTGCCACCACGCTTCTCCAGTATTTTTTTTATGCTTGGAGCAAATATATTCCAAAGTTCTCAGAAACGCCCTCTAGTCTCTTTGAAAAAATACAAATATCGGAGTCATAAAATCAGACACATGAAAAGTACAAAACTGCACTTAATTTAAAAAAAGTTTTTTTCTAGAATACTTACGAAGCTCGGCCAAGGGTCCACTCTAAAGAATAGTAAGGGGTCATCAAATGCTCGTATTTGATGACATTGCCATATTCACCCTAACTACGAAGGTCCTCAATTCTTCTATGGTTCTCCTAGCTTAGTCTAAGATCGATTTTGGCAGAGATAGAGACTTTGGCCCACCTAAAGGGAGTCCTTGGAGCAGAAGTTCCACTAGACTCATTAGGGACAAACTCCCAAGCCCCTGAGGCAAATAAGAAGTGAGGCTTCCAATTGTGGTTAGAGGTTTAGGTCACCAACAACATCTTCTTCTCAGACTTTCTGGCTACAAAGTGATAGTAGCCAAGATAATTCTTAGCGTATGAGGGTATGTAGAAAGATAAGAATACCCAAACTGGAAGGTCGGTATGATGAACCACCTTACAAAGAGTGATAGCCCCAACCAAGACCCTCCAAACATTGGGGGAAAGTTAAGAAGGAGTAAGGTTAATATGAGAGAGGACATCTCAGATAACATGGTGGATTAGAAGACAAAAGTCGAGTTTGAACATCTACTCATAGATGCAGAGCTCTCCCTCTCGGTCGTCGAAGGCCCTCGCATCCTTCAGGGGTTTCCTTAAAGTAATGGATGAAGGAATGGCATACAGATGTCTAAAGATAAGGAGGTCGTACGCATTGACAAAAGTCTCAAGACCATCAACCTTAGAAGTTTCAAGTACACTCACTTCATCATCATCATCATAGCCCTCAGTGATCTGAGGATGGGCCTTAGAGGGTGCTCCAGGAAAAGTTATTAAAGGAACTACATCAATAGGGACATGGAAAACTACACTAGGTTCTAAGATCTCTATAGAGGGAGACCTATGAGAGGTGGTATCATCTCGGTGAGACGAGGAACGATAAAAAACCTCTGCTTCATTAGATATTTCACTTCCCTTGGGAGATTAGTCCATAGCCTCTTGGAAAAAGTCTACAGACTCAGCAGCCTCAAAGGTGGACATAGGTTCTGAATAATATGACTTAAACATTGGCTCAGGAACCTCAGGAACTTTGATAGGTTCAGTAGGCTCATGGTATATGACCTTCAAAGGTGGAGGAAATATGGGTATGAGGGGAAAGGCCTCGACCCTATGAGCTTATGTTTCGTCTAGCTCTATATGTCTAATCTTCTCAAAGGTCTTCTCGCGCAGAGTTGGAAACTCTTAAGCAAGCATATACAAAGGTCTGAGCATATGGCGGATGACACTACACTTATGGGAAAAACTCAAAATGCAAACAGGTACACAACTTATGTTATCTAAACTACAGATCAAAGGTTGGAAATTGAAAGGTTTCAAATAAGAACACCCTAAGTTAGTTCACTAGAGAAGATGACTGGAAAGTCACCAAAAAATCTAAAAGAGGGAGGTTCATGGCTAAAACAACCTCAGAGTAGCCTAGTATGGCTCTAGTGCTACCCAACCATTGTAATCCTAACCCTACAATAACTTGACAGTGGTGGAAACCCTCACCGAAAAAGGGAAAATTTACCGAAAAACAAAAAGGTAAATTAAATACCCATAAATGAAAAGCTTGAAGTTGAAAAACAATCCCGACGGAGTTCGAAGGAAGGAGGAAGAAATTATAAGTAAGAACCTTGAGTTGCAGAGAAGTTTTGGGGGTTTTGAGGATAAAGTTACAGAAATGTTACTAAAAGGAAAGATAAAGAAGAAGAAAGAAAATGAAAAGACTAAAGGGTTTAAATATCTTTGCAATGATGAGGCACGAATATCGAGGAACTCATCATTTCCCTAAAAAGTTTAAAAGGCGTCGTCAAAGCTACCATGCCTTGGGGAAAATGCTAGCCACTTTAGTGAATGACATGCATCCATGGCACCACGTCAGAAAGGCTGTCTTCTACAAGGTCGACTTCTCTTTGACCAACCTTGGCTGGAGAGCAGCCGAGGATAATAGCATCTTATGAGCTTAAGATCTTGCCAACATCGTACTCTACCTCAGTCGACATCACATGCTACCTTATGCCTAACCTCGGCCAATCTCCCAGGCTGAGGTTATGCTGATGATTGACAGGACAAAGCACTATCAGGCTTCCCCAACCTCGTACTCGGCCAGGCCGAGGTTACGATAGATAATATCACAAGTCCAAGCATACACGAGCACATGGAAGACTTGGATCATGTGAGAAAAATAGTTATAACCAAATCATTCCCCTCATGTTAGGGAATATTTGGTCATCATTCCTTACATGTGGCCCAGTCAGGTGTCCACCTATGATTAGTGAATTCAACCCACACATGCTCATAGCATACTTGGGGGGTACACTACATCCCCAAGCACTATAAATACACATCTTCTCCTACCTTGGAAGGGGATCCAAAAAATTCAACCCTAGCAACAACTATGTTTGTATGCACAGTAGAGAGAAATTGGGAGATTATATCACAGGCCATTAGTTCCCTCGTTTTAGTGATTCTTACTCACATACTCAGAGTGGATGTAGGCCAGATTGGCTGAACCACTTATATAGCAGTGTTTCTCCTCTTGTCCTCACCTAATTCTACTAGATATATACTTTTGTGTTGACATTGTTATTACTAGCTTCAACTTATCAACTCCTCATCTTGTGGTGCTGTTTACAGTATCATCAAACGTTGTGTAGTTCAGCTCAATAGCGGTATCCCCTCCATCTTCTCGTTTGCTATCACTAAGGGTGTCATTATATGCAGTCAGTTTCTTTCCCTCCTTCATAAGTCTTATAGGTCATTCCACTACACTATGTCCATAACTGTCACAGCAAAAATACCAATCCGACTCATCCCTCTTATCATTCTCACATAGATTCTTAGGGGCGTGATTGACCTTGTTGTTCTTAAATTTTTGAAGACTTTTGGCATATTTCAATTTCTTTTGAAACTTAAGAAATTTTTTGAAATTCTTTTATAATAAGGTTACGCCTTTAAAATCGGTGTTGAAATCATCATCCTCGAAAAATTTAGTTCCCTCCTTTTGAGATTTCAAAGCGATACTTTTTTCCTTCTTTGGCCCTTTTTTGGAGGTAAACGTGTCAAGGTCATAAGTTTGTAAGTCACCTATAAGCTCTTCTAGTTTCATTGAGTAATAAAAACCCAAAGATTTAAAACGGTCACCTTTGGATCAAATCTAGCAAGAAACGAACTTAAAATTTGTTTTATGACTTAGTTGTTGGGTATTTTCTCTCCCAAGTTCAAATAAGAGTTGACAATATAGGATAACCTAGAGTAAAACTCATCAAACATCTCACTCTCTAACATATTAATCATCTAAAATTGGGTAGTGAGGTTTTGAAGTTTAGACACCCTAACAATGCTAGTTTCTTCGTGAGTAAGAGCAAGGACATCCCATACCTCTTTAGAGGTTTCACAAATCATAATACGATTATACTCTGTCAGGGTGATAAACAAGGAGATACAATTTAAACCTTTAGAATTGTATTGTAAATGTCTATGTTCGGCTTCAGTCCACGACTCAATAGGTTTTAAGTGTCCGGCCTCACCCTGTATCATGACTGGTGGTGTCCACCCTTTTTCTACTACTAACCAAAGACGCTCATCTATAGCCTTAGGTGAACACTTCATACGCATCTTCTAATAAGAATAATTTGACCAATAAAAAAAAGTGTTCTAAAACCATCATAAATATTGAAATTCATACTTGATCATGCACGGGATCAACCACACAATAAAATAGTGTTTCCAGCTCTACTACGAATTTATAAATGAGACGGTCACTCTACGTGTGTCCCCTTTAGGTGAAAATAAGTTTTTAAAACATTTTCCAATTCTATTAAGCACCAATTTTAATTAAGCCAATTTTATCGTCTTAATCCCTAAACAAACATCAAGTGATATAAGCAAGATAAAGTAATGAATGTTGGCAAAACACATCGATTGACGACAAAACCACTAAGGAAAAAAAACTCGGATGACCTAGGCCAGGCAATTACTATGATACAGTTTTACAAAGAAAGATTACACTCTTACTCAATGACTCGAGCCCCACTAGTCTTGACGCCTGTTTTTCTCTTCAATCACCCCTCTATAGTGAAACGTCATAGTCCACCCATGCCAGTTCCACATCATAAGAGTTCTTCCATACCTCGATACCCATCGATACAATGTCAAAAACCATCAATCAGCAAGTACGAAGTCCACAACATAGAAAATGTTCTTTGAATTATGAAGAATGAAACAATGGTGCAAACAAAAGATCTCTGTCACATATGGTTATGTAAAACTCGAATCTTGTAAACACAATGGATGCTTTTAGCTTTGGAAACTTTTGGTAATCAATGCAGAAAACGTATAGGTTCTGTTTAGTTATGTATGTTCTGGACACCCGTTTTAAAAAAAAAAGACGCCTTGAATAAAAACTTTGAGGTGGCTTGTCATTCTAATGAAAACGTGATGTCATTTTAACGGAATGACTAATTCGTTAGAACGAGAAGACCAAGTCGTTTAAACAACTCCATAATGTCATTTGAACGACTATTGAAGTCATTTGAACTAGATAAAAATCAAGGAAAATTTTATACAACTCTAAACTCAGAATAATTACTTTAAAATCAGATTTAAATAAAATAACATCCTTAGAAAAATTTACCGAGTATCCATAAATTGAAATGCATCCATACCTGAGAGAATCTCATAAAACAATGTGAAGACATGAAACGTTCACCAAAACTATGTCTTGATCTATCTTTGAAGCTTGGCCACTACATTTTCAACATAACGTCATAGGCCTAACGAGAATCGTGACAAGTAAAATCTATCCGATGACTCAAAGTTGTTTTTGTCCGGAATAATGCCAATACATACAAATTGACACTCAGAAATTTTTCCTTACATTTATTAAATAAACTTATTAAGAATTCTTCCCCTATACTTCCAAGGGTCCTCCATAACTCTAAGGGTATTTCATTCGGACCAACCGCTTTATTCCTTCCCATTTTTCTTATTAATATATCTACTTCTTTTATAGTAATCGGACATACATTCCTACATTCGGTTCTATGTTCTCGACATCTTTTTTGGGATATTCTTCATTCAATAATCCTTGAAAATACTCTTCACATATATTTAGAATTTATTAATCGTTAATTAATATATTTTGATTTATGTCTTTAATACACCTAACTTGATTCATATCCCTTGTCAATATATATCTATTCTTTCCCAGTTTATATATCTCCTTTTCATCTTCCTTGGAACCTAATTTACTATAAATATTATCTAGTGCATTTTGTTGTGCATTTCTAATAATATTTCTTTCTTCCACTTCTATCTTTTTATACCTTTCTAAATCTTATTGATTTCTACTCTTTTGCCATCCTTCAAAACTTATTTGTTTCTTTTGTAGTATAGTTTACACGTCCTTATTCCACCACCAAGTCTCTTTTTAACAAATCTTTTTTCCTTTAGTCTAACCTAAAATTTACTTACCTATTTTCTTAATATTATTCTTTATTCTTGACGAAATGTTGTAATCATTGTCATCCCAATTCCACTTCATGTTTAACAAGAACTTTTGCCAAAATTATATCTCTTTGTATCCTTTTCAATCCTTTCATTTTATATTTTGATAGCCTATTTTCACTTTAGGATACTTCAATCTTTTAATGGCTAAATCCATTACTAATAGACGATGTTGATTTGTTAAGATTTCACCTGGTATAACTTTACAGTCTTTGCATTTTGTCAACTCTCATTTTCTAAGTAAGAAATAATCTATTTGAATTCTATTCTCTCCGCTTTTATATGTTATTAAATTTTCTTCCAATTTTTTTAAAGTTTGCTAATGCTAGATCAAATGTAGTAGAAAATTCTAAGATATTTTCTCTTCCTTCATTTCTCTTACCAAATCCACAATCTCCATGTATCCTTCGATAACCGTACCATTATACTCCTACATGTCCATTTAAGCCACCTCCTAAAAATATGTTTTCATGCGTAGGAATTTTCTCTAATACTTCATCCAATAATTTCCAAAATATTTTCTTTACATTTTGATTTAAATACCATTGGGGCGCGTAAGCACTTATAACATTCAATATTATTTTATCTAATACAACCTTGATGTTCATTAATCTATCTCCCCATCTTTTAACATCCACCACTTTATATTTCATATATTTATCAATAACAATACCTACCCCATTTCAACAATTATCTCTCCCTCTCGAATAAAATAATTTATAACCTTCTCTATCCTTCTCACCCTTCCATTTAGTTTCTTGTAAGCATGTTATGTTGAATTTTCTCTGTTTTAAGTTATCCATAAGTTCTTTTTACTTACCAGTTGGTGTTCCTAGATTCAATGTACCAAATATAATTCTACCAATCTTATTTTTATTTGTGTTTATTCTTTTAATAAGAGAATCCATCATCAAGATTTGACGTATGTTTTACGATCGACTGCCAATCTAACACTAACCCACCTTGTTTTACATCCGCACTTGGGCACCTACAATGGTAGTGCCAAAAGGTTTAATTAATTAATTAGTTAATTAAGTAATAATATTATAAATTAATTCACTAAATAAAAGTGTTAAAAGTAAAGTCACAAATATGCTAAAATAATACAAACGCACCTCTACGTATATGAAAATGTTTAATAACTGTTTTTACTAGGAATAAAATGCTCTTAATTTTTAAAAAAAAAATATTTAACACAACAAGTTAACTCACAAGTCAATAAAAACAATATATATTTATCAGCAATAACATAAGGCATAAATAGGAAATATGCCCAACTAATTTTAGGAAACAGTATAAGGTGACCTCAACTAGAGTTACCACTGGAATACCTAAAAACTACAAGAAACTTTGTGGAGATTTCAAATGTTCTAATAAACAGGTTTCTAAGTGATAAGCACCAAAAACTGTACATTTTATACCCCGAATAGTTGTATTTTAGTTGCTATTTCTTGACAATATGGGTCTTATGCGCTTAAATGTTTAATATGCAGGTTTAATGTACGTTGTGGTGTTCAAACGCGTATTTCAAGGCAATTGTGCATTTTACGGAGCTAAATACCAAATTCCCTGACCCTAACCTAACCCATCCTAGCCTAAACTTGTCCCTAAACCGTCACCCAAGACCCGTGTGTGTTGGTTTGTTCCCTTTTTATTTTATTTTAATTTTTTAGATTTTTAGTTTGAGTCATTTTAATTTTAGGATTATTTTAGCATTTTTTAGGTTTTATTTCCTATTTTTATATTTTATTTCTATTTTTATAATTTTATTTTATTTTATTAAGTTTTTAGTTTTAGTTTATCTTATTTTATTTTATTTTATTAGGATTAGTTTTTAGGAATTTAGTTTTATTAGATTTTATTTTTTTTATTATTAGGACTTTAGTTTTAAGTTTAATAGATTTACATTTTTCTTTTCATTTCTTTTTAGTTTTAATTTTTTATTTTGAGTCTTTATTTTATAGGAATTTAATTTTTAGATTTTTAGTTTTTATAGTTTTTATTAGTTAGATTTTATTTTTATTTTTATTTTTAGTCTTTTTATTTTATTAGGGTCCAAACTAATACACACACACACACTTAATACCCATAACACCTCACCCTCACCCACCTTAACCTACACACTCACACACTCTAACACCCTAACTCTCATCTTCCCCAACAACACACTTATTCTCTCTCCTCACACCCACCTACTATTCATCATCATCCCCATTACCTTTCTACTTCTTTCTCTCTCCTCCATTAACACACACACAACTCCATCACACAAACCCACAACAGCCACCTCATCTACACACACCACCCTGCGACCTAGAACCCGGAAACCCAGCACCGCCGCCCCTCTCCGGTCGCGAACTGCCGCCGACCCTGCTCCGACCTAGCGTCGCCGGCGCACACCCTCACTGCCTCGGCCATCACCTCTGGTGCCACCTCTCTCTCTCTCCGATGCCCAACCTTGCACCCCTTCTTTCAGCCCCGGCGTCGATTCTCCGACCTAGCGTCGCCCAGCACCCTACGAACCAAAATCCGACCAGCCACCACCACCGATCTCACCTAGCGACCTCCTGTCTAATCCTCTACCGAACCTCCACCCAAAACCGGCGACCCTCTCCCTCTACTCCGGCGAGATCTAAGTCGGCGATACCCTCTTCGCCGGCACTTCTCCACTCCGGCCAGCAACAACCTCCGACCAGCCATGAGCTGTGACCCAGAATCCATACCCATGTAAACCCATTACCCATTTTCAACCCAACAAGCCAAATCTATATTTTTCCCAAGCCACGATTTCTTCAATCTGTTAAAACCAAAACCAAGCCAAACCAATTCCCCATGTGCCTAATACCCATTTAGGTCCCAATACCCATTTTACCCCCCAACAACCACTTAACCCCATTTTCCCAAATTACCCTCAATAACAAATCAGATTTTTTCCAATTATTCCCTCACCTCACACCCCCATGCACATGTGACCTCACCCAAAACCCATGCACCTCTAGCCAATTCCCACATATACCCCTTTGCTCCATTGCATATAAAAGGAAGATGAAGACCTCATTTGTGGAGAATTCTAGAAGAGAGAGCTTTAGATAGGAAATTAGAGAGAGAGAATTAGGTAGAGAAAAACACCTTTTGTAAATAATTTTTTAGTTTTGTTTTTTTTAGATATTTGTGAGGTTAATTATTGTAAGAGAATTAATTGAGTGAATATTTTAATTTCAAATCATTTGGATGCTCAAAAAAAAAAAAAAAAAAAATCCAAAAATCCAAAAATATTTTTCTTCCTTTATTTTTCAAAAAAAAAAATCCAAAAATATTTTCTTTCTTTCATTTTAGAAAAATTCAAAAATATTTTCTTTCTTTCCTTTTTAGAAAAAAAAAAAATCAAAAAAAATATTTTCCCCCTCATGGCCGAAGAACATCCTTTACGGGACTACTTTGGTCATTTTCCATTGACACGTGACACGTGTGAGAGTGGTCCCGAGCGATCTCTTTATGATATTCTTCATGATTTCACCTCTCTCACGAGTACCGTTGGTACTCTTGACCCATCTATGCACTCACCTCCTATTCCATCACCCCCGGTGTCAAGTGTCGCTGTGCCTCCTCCTTTGTTGTGCAACCACTGTTCTTATGCCGATCACATGTCCCATGAGTGCCCATACTCTTCATATCCATACAAACCCACCATGGAACATGTGTATCCATATGACACTGTTCCGGAACTCACCTCGGCCAATTATCCCGATGTATCTAATCCCGAGTTGTGTGAGTCCCCGAGCTATTCGTGGAGGCCTGATCACCCTTCCATGCAATACGTATCCCAACCCGATGTTGTGGATCCTCACACGTTCCAACAGTCGTCATGGCAAACTTGTGCACCCAGTCACGATCAGTTTCCTCACTACGCACCCCATGAGTATCAACCATCTGTCCATCACGAGAGCAATCCTTTCGTGTATGATGCACTTGGCCCCACCCCACACACTTCATATGATTATTCTCCATACACTCACGATTATAGCGAGTTGTGTCCACCTCACCCACCACCACCACCCATCATTCCACCAACACCTTCATCCACATCCACTCTCGAAACCCTCTTGCAAAAGTTCATACTTGAGCAAGAGCAAGCCATCCAAACTCAAGCTCTACAAAGGCTTGAACAACGTTTAAATGAATTGGTGTGTGACCGACAGTCGGATATTCCCATGGCCCCACCCATCGTTGCAACCGAGTGTGATGATGACGTGTCCCCTTGTGACACAGAATTTGAGTGTGACCAACCCTACCACCCCGAGAATCTTGAAGTTGAGACCATTCCATGGTCCGGGTCCCAAGTCGACAATTGTGTTGACTTACCTTCCGATAGTGAGCCTGATCCAACCCCACCCTATCCTTATGAACCCATCATTGCGGTTCACACTCCCGTAATATCCAAAAAAATGCCCGAGTCTATACCTATTGAGCACATCGTGTGTGTTCCCGAGGAACCAATTTATCCTAGGTTAGCTCTGGCTACGAGTGCTCACCATTTTCCCGAGATAGAATCGTTGATAGTTCCTAACTATCCGGATATGGATGATAACCCACCATGCTTGGCTCCTGTTGAGCCTGATATTTCTATCGATTCCTCTATCTCCGATCTTGGTGCCTCGTTTTACCCACCCACCCGATTTACCGATGTTACCTTTTTGGAGAAGTTGACAACTCCATCTTTAGAAACCACACTCCCTTGTGAGTATTCCTTTACTCCTCCCAATGAGTGTGTGTCTCCCACGCTTGAGTTGGATCATCTTCCTCCACTATTTATCCCACCCGATACACCATTTGTCCCACCCGACCCACCCATTATATCTTCTACCCCACTACCTTGTTTGGATCTTGATTTTGCACATTTCACGTTTCCATATACAGTTTTAGATCCTCACCTGAAACCATCCTCCACCTTCTACGAGAGTATAAGTGGTGACACTCTCCACTTCCGTGACACCGAGCTTGTTCCTCCATGCACACCACTTCCTTGCGGTGTTGATTTATCTTCTCAACAGCTCCCTGGCGTGTCACGGCGCGACCATTATCATCGCCCATTCATAGAACGGTCGTGTGATTTTTATGAGGCCCAACCCATTACACTTACCAAACCCTTTTTCCTTCCCATACAACTTGAGCACTATGCTTATAGGGCCCTTGTTGCCCTCACCTTCCGGCTCAACAAGGCCTGAGACCGATACCTATTCACCCTCACCTTTACCCTTTTTCCCACCCGCCCATGGTCCACCGATGCTTTGCATTGTGTGATGCACTTTGCCATACAGGTGCATTGACCATTTTAGCCTGTTTCCAGCAAGAATGACGCTTCAGTCTTGTTTGGGGGTGATTATCATCACCCCAATTTTTCTGCCACCCCGCACTTTCATTGATCTTATCTTTAGGGTGAGATCCCATCGTTCTGGCTGAAGACATTAAACTTAGCGCTACCGGGAGGCAGCCCGCGTTTCTTGTACTAGTCTCATCCTGTTTGGGGGTGGTGTTTCACATCACCCTATGCTTTATCATGCTTATGGACTTGTACACATTTTTTCTCTTATCAATTACTCAGGTTTATTCTTGGCTACATCTTTCCACTTCATGAGCGGTTCATTCTGGTAATCTCTTTCCTTCCTCATGCTCTCAATTTTAAAAATCATTTTACCTAACATCGAGGACGATGTTCCTTTTTGTTTGGGGGTGGGGAATTTTATCAAAATCGTACCTCTTTTGGAAAATTTTGATTTTTTAAACCTCATTTTTAAAATTTTGTGCAGTTTGTTTCATCTCACTCATTGATGTGAATTTTCAATCATCCATCTTTTAAAGTCTAGGAATCAAGCTAGAGAATATCTTTTATAAATAGCTTATGTAATACATAACAAGGCATTTTGCACCATGAATTTCTAGACTCAACAAAATTTGCGCACTTATCATGTCAATACGGTTTAGAGTTGAAGTGTACTACAATTCTAAAGAGAACCTTAAGAATCACTAGTAGAGACTTTAGCTTGTGAGATTTGTGCCTTTCACCCTTTTAAAGTGTTTTACGCAATCTCCGAGTCACAAGTTGATTCAACTTCTTTTGGGTCCGCACTTAAATTGTTGTATGATCTCATTTTCTTTCATAAAAATTTGGTTTGATCACTGAGAATGACATCTTTTTTGAGTTGTAAGAAACACGTGTCTTTAAATTTGTCCCGAACACTGGATTTTCATCCATACACTTACCACCTTTCCATACATCATTTTCCCCTCACCCATTATATTCCCATTCACTTCACCAATTACATTACCATATCCGACCCTTCCTACATATTTTCCCACATCATACATTCCCCACCACATTTATATCATCCATCATCATTTTCAAATAAAAGAGTGTGATTTCAAATGTAAATGTCTTCATTATTAGATTGAAAAGTGAGAAAAAAGAAAAGAAAAAAGAAAAGAAAAGAAAAGAAAAAGAAAAAGAAAAAAAGAGAGAAACAAAAAAAATAGCAAAAATAGAAAATATAAAAAAAAAAGAAAAAGAAAAGAAAAAAGAGAGTTTGTAGTTATTTGTAAAATAAAGACATTTTTTTATCCTAAAGTGTATGCACTCTTCTTTCGCATCCTTTTTTCATCCATTTCACATTGCATATCCACCATCCATCCATCATAACCTCATCCCATCCATCCTACCTATCATATCCTTCTCATCCCATTTTATTTCCCCTCACCCATAATCATCCACATATTTCCCCTAGGTGTTCGGGCAAATGAAAGTCGACGTGGTGAATAACTCGACGCTCTCACTATAGTGATTAACATTCTTTCATGAGATCAAATTTCTTTCTAATTGTTCGTTCTTTCTTATGCATGTGTGAGACGTTTGAACTTGCTTACATTTACTCACCTCCTCACACACAAGAGCGATACACTTACACTAATCACGAGAGTTCGTTTGAGAGTGATATATCTAGTGAGATTTGAAGTTGAAGCGTTGATTCCGACAAGGAAACCTAAGAATTACTCTTGTGATACTCGACCCGTTTTGACTGATTCACACTACACACGTTGAGTTCTAGGAAGGATGTGCCTTGAGTATTTACTTAGCTAAACTTTTACAAATTCTAGCTTGTATTTCTGAAAATATTTTCTTGTGATGGATTGTGCGATTATTCTATGTCTAATAAGAGATTGACTGCCTTTCAATAAATCTTTTGCAAATAAGAATTTTGTGGGTATATTCCCTGCAAACCCTCACGAGACACAACTCGTCCTGTAGGGCAACCTATAGGTTTAAAGGCTTGTTGCACATGCTAAGTGCAATAGCAAGTGCCAGCGAAAGTGGTACACTTTTGATTTCTTATCATTCTCTTTCTCTCTATCTTATTGCTCGAGGACTAGCAACGCTCTGTTTGGGGGTGGTGTGATAAGCACTTAAAACTGTACATTTTATACCCCGAATAGTTGTATTTTAGTTGCTATTTCTTGACAATATGGGTCTTATGCGCTTAAATGTTTAATATGCAGGTTTAATGTACGTTGCGGTGTTCAAACGCGTATTTCAAGGCAATTGTGCATTTTACGGAGCTAAATTCCAAATTCCCTGACCCTAACCTAACCCATCCTAGCCTAAACTTGTCCCTAAACCATCACCCAAGACCCGTGTGTGTTGGTTTGTTCCCTTTTTATAGTATTTTAATTTTTTAGATTTTTAGTTTGAGTCATTTTAATTTTAGGATTATTTTAGCATTTTTTAGGTTTTATTTCCTATTTTTATATTTTATTTCTATTTTTATAATTTTATTTTATTTTATTAAGTTTTTAGTTTTAGTTTATCTTATTTTATTTTATTTTATTAGGATTAGTTTTTAGGAATTTAGTTTTATTAGATTTTATTTTTTTTATTATTAGGACTTTAGTTTTAAGTTTAATAGATTTACATTTTTCTTTTCATTTCTTTTTAGTTTTAATTTTTTATTTTGAGTCTTTATTTTATAGGAATTTAATTTTTAGATTTTTAGTTTTTATAGTTTTTATTAGTTAGATTTTATTTTTATTTTTATTTTTAGTCTTTTTATTTTATTAGGGTCCAAACTAATACACACACACACACTTAATACCCATAACACCTCACCCTCACCCACCTTAACCTACACACTCACACACTCTAACACCCTAACTCTCATCTTCCCCAACAACACACTTATTCTCTCTCCTCACACCCACCTACTATTCATCATCATCCCCATTACCTTTCTACTTCTTTCTCTCTCCTCCATTAACACACACACAACTCCATCACACAAACCCACAACAGCCACCTCATCTACACACACCACCCTGCGACCTCAAACCCGGAAACCCAGCACCGCCGCCCCTCTCCGGTCGCGAACTGCCGTCGACCCTGCTCCGACCTAGCGTCGCCGGCGCACACCCTCACTGCCTCGGCCATCACCTCTGGCGCCACCTCTCTCTCTCTCTCTCCGATGCCCGACCTTGCACCCCTGCTTTCAGCCCCGGCGTCGATTCTCCGACCTAGCGTCGCCCAGCACCCTACGAACCAAAATCCGACCAGCCACCACCACCGATCTCACCTAGCGACCTCCTGTCTAATCCTCTACCGAACCTCCACCCAAAACCGGCGACCCTCTCCCTCTACTCCGGCGAGATCTAAGTCGGCGATACCCTCTTCGCCGGCACTTCTCCACTCCGGCCAGCAACAACCTCCGACCAGCCATGAGCTGTGACCCAGAATCCATACCCATGTAAACCCATTACCCATTTTCAACCCAACAAGCCAAATCTATATTTTTCCCAAGCCACGATTTCTTCAATCTGTTAAAACCAAAACCAAGCCAAACCAATTCCCCATGTGCCTAATACCCATTTAGGTCCCAATACCCATTTTACCCCCCAACAACCACTTAACCCCATTTTCCCAAATTACCCTCAATAACAAATCAGATTTTTTCCAATTATTCCCTCACCTCACACCCCCATGCACATGTGACCTCACCCAAAACCCATGCACCTCTAGCCAATTCCCACATATACCCCTTTGCTCCATTGCATATAAAAGGAAGATGAAGACCTCATTTGTGGAGAATTCTAGAAGAGAGAGCTTTAGATAGGAATTCTAGAAAGAGAATTGTAGAGAGAATTTTCCCTTGTAAATAGTTTTTCATTTTTTATTTTTAGATTATTGTGAGAGTAAAAATTGTAAGAGATTTAATTGAGTGCTCATATTATTTCACAATACTTGGATGCTCAATTAGAGGGTGTATGCTTCAAATTCAAGAATAGAGTTCAAAGTGTCAAATTCAAGAGATTGGTTTGATTATTCTTCTCTCTACTCTTTTATATATTAAATGCCTATTGAATCTTTGTTTAGTATGTTTGAATCCATGTTAGGCTAAAATCCCTTTCAAAGGGTGGGGTAAAACCCTTATTTGATGTTATTGTATTTTAATTAGTTTAATCACTTGAAAAATCCCTTTCAATGTTAATTTTAATCCCTCACCCTTAGATTTACGCCTCGAGAGAGGGTAAATGATTTTCGAGAGAAAATCGAAATTCTAGTGATAATACCCATTTTAGATTCGAACTAGAGATAGGGGTTTCTTAAGTGGGGTATTATCATTTGAATTTCAACTCTAAATTTAATTTTCAAGATTGACATAAATTCTAATTGATCGATCCTAGCGGGTGATTAATTAAAAGGAGTGTAGATCTAATTTTATAGAGTTGTGGGGTGTTAAACTTAACTTTCTAAAAGATTACTATTCTAATTACACTTGCAACGAGAGTTGATTTGTAATTTTAATATTAATTTGGGAGAATTCAAATAATTAAATTAATTAATTAGAATAACTGAAATTTGTGGTGTAATCTCACTCCTTGATTGTTCTCACAACTATTTACCTCACTTTATCTTTTATATTAGTGTTAGACCTTATTTTTTATTTTAGTCATTTTCTAGTTAGTTATTTTCATTTAGTTTATTTTAGTTTAGACCTCACCTCACCCTTTTGTTTTAATATTGAAAAAGCTAAAAAAATTAGAAAAGTAAAAAAGCCCAAAAAGAAAATAAATAGTGAATTACATTTGAATTTGTTCCATGTGCTTTACTCCCTAGAAAGTGGATTGATACCCTTACTTACCTCTACACTTGAGTTTATTATATTTTGTAGGTATGTGAGGTTTTGACTAACTTGGCTTTCAACAACGACAAACACGCGCAAAAAGCAAAGTTATCACTAAGCTCCTAAAACCTAAAACCACCACACAAAAAACACCACCGATGGGTGGAACTACCATAAAGTAGTTATCGGAGTAACCCAAACCCCACTAAAAATTATGAAATTGAGAGGGGACTACATTAAACAATCACAAGAATGGAAGGAAAGGTTGAGGACTACCTGGAAAAAAGGAGAGTGGCCTATGAGGAGACAAACTGCACCGAAATAGGAAGATTTAAGGATCAACAACAAGCAAAAAGCTAGCACAAGAAAGAGAAATGGCAAGAGGTGTTCTGCATTTGTGAGAAATTAATTAGTTAAAGGTCTTTTACTTCCTAAACAACACCACTCAATTTTTGA
The DNA here is from genome assembly GCA_949130495.1 of Sambucus nigra. Classification (NCBI taxonomy): domain Eukaryota; kingdom Viridiplantae; phylum Streptophyta; class Magnoliopsida; order Dipsacales; family Adoxaceae; genus Sambucus; species Sambucus nigra. The sequence goes on along the minus strand of OX422213.1, from coordinate 357,628,986 downwards.
AATGTGCTAGGATGATTAGGGCACAACTCCTAAAGCACATTAGTCATGCAATGGCTATGCGCGTGGATCAAGTATGCCTAAGAAGTTGTGATGTCTCCGGTATAACTCACAAGTGGATGATAGGTGGACAAAATCTCATAAGTGAGATGTGATCCAACGAATGGGATTGATATGACTGTTACCCCTAACTTGATTCTTGGATACCCATAGATACGACCTATTAACCATTTACTAAGACGAGATAAGACGACCAGAACACAGTTAAACCTTAGCCTCCTACTGACATTGAAGGATATGGCCGAGTAGTTGATTGATATACATCAGTGTGATCTCATCCTAAATATAGACTAAATAAAGTGATTATCACTAACATCCTTCCGAGAGGATCATTGCCTGCCTAAGCCATCATGAACAGTCTCATCAGTAGGAGTCTCGTCCCATTAATATATCATTTAGACAAGACCTAGATGACTGCCCAACTTCAACATCATCTCATGAAATAAAACAACCACATCTAGGTTACTATCAAGATTGGTCTCATATGACACCAATACACTAAATTAGTAACCTTAGTTAGATATGGTCGCGTCGATCTCAAACGATTACGTAATCTTGGCTCGCCCTTCAGCACAAAATAAATCCTCAATAGTCTCGATTCGGTAAAGACCCTTCTGCCTAAAACACGTCCAGCACGCATGGGGAGCATCGCAGGATCATTTTGGGTACATTACATAAATTTTTATCGAAGATCACAAACCCATGTGAGGGAATATTTTTATAATGACATATACTCTACATATCTACAGTTGTCACTCTCACATTGCTCGTTCCCTTATCTAGACATTGAGTGCATGCTTGGGGGCGATACTGTGAAGCTCCGGTCTATATAAAACATCATATGTCTTCTTCATCATGATATACTATTTATAAACCCTGTTAAAACTTTGATAAATTTTAGAGATAGAGATAGAGAGAGCTTATATCTATTTCATGGCCTTTTGATCCCTTATTATTGTGAAAACATCTTCACCTCACAAAATGAACTTAAGCTAACAATTGGAGCACTTATATCCCTGTGTCTATCTCCATTTTTCTCTCATATTTTCTCTTAATTTATGTATTACTTGAAATTTAACCATTGTTTTTCAAGATCAAGACTTAGGTTGAATCAACGACATGATATTAGTATCATCACTAAGTTCATAGTCCACCACCTCAGCATGGATCCAAACCACATGTCAGTTTGTTATACACAGAGTATCTTTATACCCGAGAAGAGAAATGCTAGTGTAGATGAGGTTAATAAGTTCTTAGACAACAATTTCATTAGAGAGGTTAAGTACCCAGATTGGATTTCTTATATGGTCCTTATGCTCAGAGCCAAGAAAAATAAAGCATGCACATTGACTTCACTTCCCTCAATAAAGCATGACCAAAAGACTACTCTCCTATGCCTCGGATTAACACCCAAGTGAACTTAAAAGTAGGTCATGATCTCATCTCCTTTATGGATGCCTACTACGGGTACAACCAGATAAAAATGGACCTTGCTAATGAGGAAAAGATCTCATTCATTAGGGATAAAGGTACCTACTTTTATAAAGTTACATGTTTTGAACTAAAGAATGTAGGGGCAACCTATCAGAGGGTGGTAAACTCCATTTTTAAAGACCGCATGGGAAAAATTGTGGAGGTTTTTGTTAATGACATACTAATAAAAATCTTAGAGTCTGAGAACTATGTGCAGTTTCTCAAGAGACCTTCTCCATCTCAATACGTAACTGAATGAGCCTCATCCCAAATAAGTATGATTTTGAGATTACTGGAGGCAATTTCCTTGTATTCATGGTCACCAGGCGAGGCATAGAGGCCAATACTGAGAAGATTAAGGCTCTACTGGATATAAAGTATCATAGAATAGTGAAATAGGTCCAGAGTCTAGTCAGGAGAGAGTCTTTCCTCAATCATTTTATTTAAAAGCTACCGATAAGTACTTTAACTTATTCAAAATACTTAAAAAGGCCTTTGAGTGGGCTCATAATGCCAAAGGGGACTTCTAAAACCGCAAGAACAACATGAGGTATCCATCTTTGCTCTATTGGTCTATCATTAGGGAAGATCTATATCTGTAGCTTACTACCTCACCCATCATTTTTAACATAGTTATGATTCGAGATGAGTTTGTAATTTAAATAACACCAGTTACTATGTCAGTCGATATCCATAAGGGGCTGAAATAAAGTTTTTAATAATGGATAATATCGCCTTCTGCTCACTACCTTATCCAAGCATCGCAGGCCATACTTTTAGCCCCATACTATTTTGGTCATAAAATATCAACCCTTCTAACAAATCCTCTACAATTTTGAAACCTCTAGAGGGATTCTAAAGTGGCCCATAGAACTGAGAGAGCTTGATGTGAACTACCAAACTCGAGGAACCATCAAAAGTCAAGCCTTAGTTGAATCCGTTGTAGAGTTTCGAAACCTAGAGGAAGTGGAAAAGAGATTAAGAACTCTAAGGTAGAGGTCATAATAGTGCCCAAAGATCTGAACCAACTACTTTTTGAAGATATATAAACCAACTCTCCAACCTGGGTACTAGATGTGGATATATCCTCCAAAAGCGTAAGCAGTGGACATGGACTTCGTTTGGTAATCCTAGAAGTAGGTAAAATCTTTAATAAATTCTATTTTAAATTCAAAGTCTCTAACAATGAGGTAGAGTATAAAGCTTTGATGGAAGGCCTAAGCTTGTCCATCGATTTGAAAAAAGAACAAGTTTAAGACATTATCAACTCTCAACTGGAGGTTAACCATGTAACTGAGGTCTATGAGGCCAAAGGTGATCAGATGGTAGGCTACATGGAAATTATGAAGCACCTCATGAAGAGAATCCCAAGATTTTTCATTAGAAGGGTTTTAATGGAAGAAAATTTAAAGGTTAACGATCTTTTACGAGTGACCTCATCAGATGAGGTAGATCCAGAGGTCTTATTTATCACCTTTGACTGGACAAGGATCGCCCAAGTCTAGATTTACAAGGGTCGATCAGAGATCAGACAAGACCACTCCCATCAAGGCCTAACTCAGGACTGATATCCTACCTAAAGACAATCTTTAATATATACTAATGAAGTCCTTAACTTCTAAATAAGTCATTTAAAATGAGGTTTTGTTCAGGAATGGGTAGTTCTCAACACCTTAGCAATGCTTTACTCATCAAAGGCCAGTTATGTCCTCAAAGGCCTCCACGATGGTGTCTATGGTGCCCATACCAACCCAAATACCTTAGTTTATAAGGTCCTGAGGCAAGTGTACTTTTGGAAAATGTTGGGGAAGGATGCCAAGGATTTGGTCGAGCGTTACGACTTATTTCAGTGGCTTGGTTTTATTACAAAATAACTAATTATAAATATTTCTTTGATGCAATGATCATGACATTTACTCAATGGGCAGTGGACATGGTAGGGACTTTGCTTATCAACAAAGGTTAAAATAAGTTATGCATTTTGGACATTCATTACTTCACTAAGTAAGCTGAGGTTGAGACCTTATCCATCATCAGGGAGAAGAAGACTACTAATTTTATTTAGAAGAACATCATCTACAGGTTTGGCTTACCTCTAACCAACATCTGCGATAATGGAAAGTAATTTAACAATCCAACCTTCATAGAGTTCTGCTCAGACTATGTCATAAGAAATCAATACTCCTCTTTAAGCAATCCTCCCTTTTGTGGCTAAGTTGAAGTAACTAATAAAATTATCTTCCATAGCTTGAAGAAGATGTGAGAGAAAGCTAAGGGGCTATGGACTGAAGAACTTTAGAGTATCATATCGGCATACATAACCACGATTAGAGATGTAATGGGATAAACTCCATTTTACCTAACCTTTTGCATTAAGATAGTTATCCAATAGAGGTCAAATTACCGATACATATGGTAACTCATTTCGAACTAGGAAATAATGATGAAGTTCCCAGAAGTTCCCTAGATAATTAGAGGAAATAAGAGAATATATACTGATCCAAATGGTTATCTACAAGCAAATAACAACTTCTTACTTCAATAAAAAGATCCAGCAGAGAGAATCCAAAGTGGGTGACTTAGTTATAAAAGAAGTCAATATTGTAACCATGAATCAAAATGAAGGGAAGTTGGGTCCCAAATTGGAATGTCCGTATGTGGTAACAAGAATTATGAGGTTAGACTGTTATTGTCCCGAAGACATGGAAGGATAAGACCTTCTACACCCTTGGAATATAGACCACCTCAAAAAATACTTCCAATTATGTACTCTAAAATGAAAAGAATATTTTTGGTTACCCACGATGTTTCAATATAAGTATTGTTCAAGAGTTAGAAGGATTTTAGCCTTATATCTAAAACCTAAGATACAAGGACCCATACATCGAGTTACAAGGATAAAAGACTTGGAACTAAACTTAATCTAAGGTCCAAGGACCCTTAAAATTGTTACAAGGACTTTAACCTTGGATTTAGGGGGTTAAGTGTTAGAATGTAAAAAATTGTTCCAAACTCCAGTTTGATAAGAAAAGGTTTAAGGCCTGCTATTAAGAGGTCTTAGGGACAGCTTTGCAAGGCATGATGCTAATAATTTAGATGATGAGAGTAGTAGAGGTCTTTAGGTTTCAAATTTTCTATGTTCAGAGGTCTTATGTCCCGCCTTAGGACTTCAAATCATAAATCTAAGGTCTTGAGGACATTCACACATTTAAATTTTAGTCTTCATCCCTAATTTTTTTATGGGGAAAAGGGTTTGTGTTAAAACAATTGTCCTTCATTCCTAAAAAAAGTAGAAGTATAATTGATTTTATAGTTCTCAGGTGTTATGACCCATTTTGGAGCCTCGGTCTAGACTTCCTAAACTACACAAGTATATGAAATAAGTATTAGGACCCTTAGATCTATGCCAACAAATTTTTTGATCGAGTGATTCTTGCTTACCAAGAAATCTTGGTTGCTAAGGGGAATACTACCTATTATGAGACCTTCGACTTATAAATGCTATGAAAAAATTCCTTAGCAAAGAAAAATAGAGAAAGTATGAATTAAGAAGAGAAGTAAAAAAGTTGATTTTTAAAAAACAAGCTATTATCATTAAAATGTTAGGGAACAGAGGTCTAAATCAAATAACCCACAACTTAAAACAGTCCAAAATAAAAATAAAAAATTACACAAAATCCTTCTCAAGACTTAGGATTGGCAGGCACTTCCTTCACTAGGGCTTCACTTTCCTTATTTAAAGGGTTTGACTGTGGCTGAGAAGTGGAGTCTTTTTTCCGAGCGTATTATTTTTCTTAAAATTGGGAGGCAGAGGCTTCATTAGCGTCATCACCAGTAATTCTCTCATCATTTGAGTTCTCATCACAAGACTGAGAGGATTCAACAATTAATCCATAAACATATAGATAAGGAAAGATCTCTTTGACGTTAACCTTGCAAGCCTAAAAATAAGAGTTGTACTTCTAAAAAAAACTTTTTGAACGGCTCTGACTCAACATGAGCATCCAAGTTGGTCTTCATTATGGCGTGAATCTTCTCTTAAAACTCTGTGTGCTTTACCAGGACGTCAACATAATTCTTCTATAACTCTTGTCCTTTAGAGGTCAGTTGTCCCTTCACGACTTTGAGATCCACTACTTTCTGCTTCAAATCACCTATATATTTCTTAGCCCCGAGAACCTTCTCACGAGAATTTTGAATCTTAAGGGTATGACCTCGAAATGCATCCACCATCACATTATGAATAATTTTAGTCAAGGCATGGACTTCCTAAACCTTTGCCAAAGAATCAATAGTGGTGTTCAGAAGAAAAGAACTACCTCTAAGTATCCTCTTATTGAGTAACTTGTCATGTTGTAGTGAGGTGGTCTTGGACCTCAGAACAACCCTTTCCTTCTCCAGGGCAGCCACCTCCAGCCTTTAGCTGGTATTTATCTAGTTCAGTTCTATATGAACGATATCCCACTTACCAACTAGCTCCACGAATATGTTCCAACCTCTCTAGCCTTCCACGACATCATTCATAAACAACTCCATCAGGTGATGAGCCTAAAAAAAATAGAAAACTATGAGAAAAAAGAATGAAGAGCAAAAAGAGCTTAAAAAATGGTGCCAATGTACTTTGCCTAAGGAAAAATTCGCGAGCATTAGCGGAGGTCCCTCGATCCCTCATCTTGTCCCCATATCAAAATAATTTGTTTTGTTTAAAGAATGAAGTGCATCTTCTGATATGCCAAAAGTGCACCTTCCAGCTCAGAGGCATTAACCTCGGCATGTATGACGGCTGAGATAACAATAGATCGAGGTTACCTATCAGCGATGTTGTCCTTGACCAGGTCGTCCACAGCCGACATTGCAAGTACCACCATAATTGGGCATCAACCGAGGTCTACATGACTCATGGGGTCAATTATCCATCAGGTCGGCCACAACCGACATTATAAGTATCACCTCGATGAGGGAATCATCCGAGGTAACTATGGACATGGGTTATCCATCAGCATCAGCATCAACATCAGCCATAGACGACATTATAGGTTCACCTAAGATTAGCAAGGTCTTGTAGTCTTAGCATCAAGTGTCAAGAAAACATTGTCCCTGATCGACGTTCCAGATATCTAACCTCGGTTGGCATCCCAGCTAAGGTCATCATATAATCCTCAGCCAAGGCAGGGGTCGTACTTCACCAATCTCGTACTCATCCACTCTAAAGTTGATACCAAGCAAAGACATTCGATCATCTACGCGCACATGTATGGCTTAGAACAAGTGGATAAATCCGTTATAACTAAATCATGCCCTCCACGTGGGGGAATATTGAGGTCATCATTACTTAGTTGAGATCATCCAGAGGTTATCCTTGCACTGGTTGGGTCTCCATGCACATGCACATTACATGCTTGGGGGGGTACATTACACCCCCAAGCACTATATATTGAGGTCATCCACATCATTGTAAAGGATCGATAATTGCAACCCTAGTGAAAACTCTGTCAATTTACACAGTAGAGAGAAATCTTGAGAGATTGTATCCATATCCATTAGTGCCTTATTTTAATGACATTACTCACTCACTTTCATAGTGGACATAGGCCTAACTGGCTGAACCACTTATATTCAAGTGTTCATCCTCTTCTCCTTACCTCCTTATATATATATATATATATATATATATATATATATAGTATCCTTTGCTGCCATTGTTACCACTTGGTTAAGCTTGTCAACACGTTACCTGGTGGTGCTATTTCCATCATCATCATTTTAGCACTGTATGTGGTAACGTAGATAGTCATCTACTTCCTATCATAGCTTACTCTTTACCTAATTCTCTGGTGGTGGTCTAACCCACCGTTGCTGGGTTTGAACCAGCATTGAAAAAGATCCTATCGAGTTTTTAAGCTCTCTTTAGTTTATAGCTCATCCAAAATCAAGGTTAGATTATGGCGTCAGAATACCCCTCCTATTGGTGGACCTAGCACTAGAAATGCCCATCTTCAGTCATAGATGGGGGAGGTGGTGGCGGCACTGAAGTCACTGGCAGCCATCCAGCAGGCTATACAAGAGTAACTGGTTGCCTTTAGCTAAAACATCCTCACAAGACCAGCTAGAGAAGCACCAGAATTTATCACTCTAGTCGCCTTACTTCAATGCAAAGATGTCAGGGGACCACCCCAGGAACCATTAAAGGAGGTTCTGCCTCTCCAACGACAGAGAGATGTTGTTGACCCCAGGCATTTACGCCTGGGGATAAAAGGTCAACCATGCCCAGAGGACCGGTATGACAATTTAGTGACTGAGTAAGATGCTCTGATAGACTATTGGGAGCCCTATGAGATCTCAAAATAAATCGTGTGGTTAGTACGAGCAAGCTAAGATGGTCGGCCAAGAGGCTCGACCTTTGATAGATTGAGTCGAAGGTGAGACTTTGAAAGGCTCGACCCAGGGTGTGACCTAAGAGACATATTTTCTAAATTAATAAGTGTATGAAGTTCTGTAGGGGAAGGTCGAATAAACACTAGCCGAGGCAATGGTCATAGGGAGGTCAGCAATCGACGTACGCCAGCGGTGAGGGAACCCTCAGTTAGGCCTGCAGAACTAGCCGGTGATAACCTTGGTTAGGATGACATTTTAGTAGCAGCAGATAGACGCTAGAACGTCTTAATACAGAGGCTAGAGGATAAGATAGGAGACATCCTCAAAAGCTGAGACCCTTTGCAAAGGTGCTACTCTGAAGTCTCACCTTTCACAGCTAAGATAGTTGGTTTCCCAACACTTGAAAAGTTCAAACCGCCAATAGTAACCCCAAAGTATGATGGGATTACAAACCCAGTCCACCATATGGAAATGTATCAATCTGCTGCCGATATCTACCCTGTCTCAGATGAGATGAGGTGTCGTGCCTTCTCCAGCACTTTAATAGGAGAAGCTCATGTGTGGTTTACTTCCCTCTCGAAGGGCTCCATTGATAACTTTAAGCATCTTGTAGAGAGGTTCATTCATAACTTCCATTTTTAGGATAAGACCTCAAAAGAAGACTACTCACCTGCTTTACATCAAGCAGGGAAAGAATGAGAGCCTAAGAGACTACATTACAAGGAGAACCTAGAAGTGGAAGGTGTTGCTCCTGCAGAGACTGCGCCATTGGAAGCTACAGAGACTGAGGATGTTAACACTTGAGATGACAGAGCCGAGGTTACCAACATCGTCCAAGAGGACACCACTATGGCTGCAGACCCTTAAACCTTAATTTTTGAAGCTTTTAACTGGTAATTTTTTATTTTTCATCTCAATATTTTGTAAACTCTGATAACATATTTTGAGGCATATCTGGCTTGTAATTCTGACTACATGTTATACCATCTTCTTCAGAGGATTTTGCTACTTTCAATGAATTCTCTCTCTTGAATGTTGTTTGTCATTTAATTAACTTCTCTTAAAGGTCTGAGGTCACCAATTTATGATGTTTACCCTCATAATTTATCACCAAATTAATGACGTCTTAAGGTCTGAAGTCATCATAGTATAACGTTAACCTCATAATTTGTCACCAAATTAATGATGTTTAAGGTCTGAGGTCATCACATAATGATGTTTTACCTCCTAATTTATCACCAAATTAATGATGTTTAAGGTATGTGGTCATGATACTATGATGCTTCACCTCATACTTCACCAAATTAATGATGTTTAAGGTCTGAGGTCATTATACTACGATGTTTAACCTCATAAATTTCACCTAATTAATGATATTTAAGGTCTGAGGCCACCAAATTATGAAGTTTCACCTCATACTTCACCAAATTAATGATATTTAAGGTCTGAGGTGATCAAACTATGACGTTTCACGTCATAAATTTCACTAAATTAATGATGTTTAAGGTCTGAGGTGATCAAACTATGATGTTTTACCTCATAAATTTGCCAAGATATGGATACTCTTATAGTTAGATTCTCCCAAATCGACTTCAAAGGTATCTTCGCTCCGCATGATGACCCTTTAGTAATAACAACTAGAGTGCATGGATGTGAGGTACACAGAATCCTCGTAGATGGAGGAAGTTCACCAAATGTGATGTTCTGGCCCTGTTTTAAGAGCCTATGCCTCAGTAGAGCTAGGCTGGTACCCTATCATCATCCGTTGATGGGCTTCAGGGCGAGAAGGTCCATCCGTTGGGCATGTATAAGATGGATGTATGAATGGGAGACGAGTGGCCTAAGAGGTTGACTCGGAATATCATTTTTTTCATTATGGGTGAAAACGTCTTCTCGACCTACAACCTCATCATAGGACGAGTAACCCTTAAGGAATTTGAGGACATGTCATCAATGATCCACCAAATGCTAAAGTTATCGATCCCTTATGGGGTAGGGGAAATGCAAGGTGACTAGACCACGGCACGAGAATGCTACTTCAACTCAGCAGAAGAGAGAGAGGCACATAAGAGGGAAAAAACCACATATAACATTAATATACTTGATCCTAGGGATGAAACAAAATTGAATAAAAGAGAGGTCGTGGAAGAGGTAGAATAAATCATCCTCAATGAGGATGAACCGGAAAAAAACGTCGAAATTGGTAAGGTCCTAAAACTCGAGATCAAGGAAGAGCTGATAGATTTTTGAAGAAGAGGAAGAGTGTCTTCGTTTGGAGACATGCAGACATACCTGGCATCGACCCGGAGGTTATGTGCCACAAACTTAATGTGGCAGAAGATGCTAAGCCAATCAAACAAAGATGCAGAGTTTACTCCAGGGAAAAGTATGATGTCATCAAGGAAGAGGTCAAAAAGTTGGAAGAGGCAGAATTCATCAGGGAGGTCATATACCCAGAGTGGTTATCTAACACCGTCATTATTCCCAAAGCTAATGGAAAATGGAGGACGTGCGTAGACTTCACTGATCAGAATAAGTCTTGCCTAAAAGATAACTATCCCTTACCTCTAATTGTTCATATGGTAGATGCCACGGCAGGGCATGAACTTATGAGCTTCATGGACGTGTATTCAAGCTATAATCAGATCTTTATGGATGCCGAAGCCTCAAAGAAGATAACATTCATCATAGAAAATGGGACTTATTGCTATAAGGTCGTGCCCTTCGGCTTGAAGAATTCAGGTTCCATGTATCAATGTCTTGAACTAAGATGTTTGAAGATTATATTGTCAAGACCATGGAGGTATATGTAAATGACATGTTGAAGAAAATCTTGAAGGACTGCAGTCACGTAGCCAACCCGGAGAGGACTTTTGACACCATAGACTTATACATGATGAAGCTCAATCCTGCCAAGTGCGTCTTCGGAGTAGGAGCAGGGAAATTTATTGGATTCATCATTAATCAAAGGGGAATAGAGGTCAATCCCTAAAAACTCAAGGCTCTGCTTGAAATGAAGACACCCAGGACCATCAAAGATGTTCAGAGGTTATCCAAAAGAGTTGCTGCGCTAAACATGTTTGTTTCCAGGGATACAAACAAGTGTCTTCCTTTTTTCAAAGTCCTTAGAAAGGCCTTTGAATGGGATGATGAATGAGACAAGGCCTTTAAGGATCTCAAGTCCTCCCTCAGATTCCCCTTGCTCTTATCCCGGCCCATTCTGGGGAAGAAGTTGTATGTTTATCTAGCAGTCTCAGAGTCAACTATAAGTGCAACCAGAGTATGAGAAGACTATGGGGTACACAGGCCTTTATACTTCAGTAGTAAGGCCCTTCAAGGGTCTGAACATAAGTATCCTCGGATGGAGAAGTTGGCCTACGCCTTGATACATGCTTCCAGGAAGATGAAGCCCTATTTCCAAGCTCACTCGATGGTCATCCTCACTGATTCACCACTAAGACAGGTCCTCCACAAGACCAAGAAGTCGGGAAGATTAATGACCTGGGCCATCGAGTTGGCGGAGTATGACATTATTTATCAACCAAGGGTTGCCATGAAGGGGCAAGCTCTTGCAGATTTTGTAGCAGAGTTCACATGGGAAGAGGCCAAGATTAAGAATATCCTAGAGATTATAGAAGGATCAAACAATAACGTATTCCAAAACTCGGAAGAAGTTGCGTCCAGCAAAGCAAAAAAAGGAGTAGTTGAGGATGAGGAAGATAGGTGCCTCTTCAAGCAAGGGACCCTGTCAGAGGGGAACTTCTCTTCAAACGAAGATGTTTGCAACCACTTTATTAACCAGTCTTTTTCTACAGTGGAAGAGGCGCAGGGCTAATACTGTTAGCTCTCAATGGTATCGACGTTGAATATGCGCTAAGGTTCAACTTAAAAGCTTCAAACAATGAGTCTGAGTATGAGGCGCTAATAACGGGGCTCTTCTTGGCAAAAGCCCTTAGAGTTGGCCAACTCCTACTACACAGTGACTCGAGGTTAGTTGTGAACCAAGTACTTAGAGTATATGAGGCCAAGTATGAAAGGATGTCCAACGGCGCTAGAAGGCTTCGAAGTGGTGAAGATGAATAGGGTACCTCGGCAACATGACAGTCATGCAGATGCACTAGAAAGGTTGGCTTCAGTAATAAGGATAGGCATCAGAAGGATAGTACCAGTCGATATCCTACGTAAATCGACCATTGAGGAAGAAGAGTTTTGTGACGACCCGATAATGATTATGATAAACCATGTTTAAATCATGCTTACCATATTGTACGGGGATAATTTGTTATTAGAATATATAATGTTAAGTTATTTTGTTTATTCTAATCCTACCTTCATAGCTTATGAAATATTGAATTAGTCACAAACACAAATTTGTGAAGTCTTCGGTAGGAATGTTCGAGTTCGGGACTAGTTTTGGACACTATAATATAATAACTGACTTGAGGTGAAAACTAGATAGTTGTATATATATGAGCTAAGTTTGCAAAACAACAAACAGTGTGTAAAACAGAGGTCCGAGCAAGAAGTTATGCTAAAATTACGAAGCAGGGGAAAATTTGTCCATTCGTTAAGTGGTATTTTGTCTTATATGTATAACAAATGGATGAATTTCATTGGTTGGAAGGGCGGGGGGGAAGCTTGGATGACTTAATCCCCTTGAAATTAACTACTACTTCAGCCAAACTCAGCCATTAGAGAGTTTGACCTGAAGAGAGAGAAACGGGAAGTTTAAGAAGAGAAAGGCGAGGAAAAATTGGAGAAAAATCCATAGGAAATTACGAAAACATCCCTAAGGTAATTCTACCTATAAATCTTGTTATATTGTTGGAATTATCAATTTAAAATTATATAAAAATAATTTTTTTACTATACATCCGTGTTTTAAGGTATACGTACGGATAGATGCGGGTTTAAGCAAAGTTGAACGTGTAAATCATGTATATTGATTCGATTGGAAACCCTATGTATTCTAACTCCTATAACTTTTTGTATATTTATTAGAAAAGAATAATTCCACTTGTATATGAAAATAGACTCATATATGTATAACATATCCGAATATTATGTTAAAATACCAAGAAATGAATCTTTGGTGATAGTTTGAAGTTCATATATCAAATTTGCCCCAAAGGTGTAAGTATGCACACCAGGTGTTCGATGTTTTGCTTGACATAGCAAATGAACCTTAAAAATTATGAAACTTTAATTTTGTATTGTTAAATATTTTTATGGACGTTGGGTGACATATCAAAGGAAGTTATGATAAATAAAAATTATGAAAATTCTTCGAAGTTGACAGAACGATAAAAGAGCCAATAGGGCAGATTTGATTTGTATTAAAGAAATGGACACGTCTTTCTCTAGGAAGCTTGAAATGATGTCTTGTCTTTTACATTTGGAACCTAATATGATAATAATTGGATTACCAAGAAGAAACTAAATTATGTTAGGCCTATGGATTGGATATGTTAAATATTTTAATATGAAATTGGATGAGACTTCATTTATGATAAATGAATAGAATGGGATGATATGATGCTTATGAATTAGGTTAAGGTTAAGTTATTCTTTGGATTGTTAATATCCTTATGATGATACTAATATTTTAAAACTTTATATGTGAAAGGGAAGAAGAACCTGTTAAACAAGTGCCAGACAAAGGCAAGGGAAAAAGATATGAAGTGGCCAAGGTGAGTGTACTAACTCGAAAAAGATGTATTTTACATGGCTGTGGAGATGATTTGAATATCACTCATGGGTAAGATGTATTACACATGGTTATGGGTATGATCTGAATATCAATCATTAGTAAGATGTATTATACATGGTTACAGATATGATTAGAATAATATTGAATATGAATTTGTTCATTTCGGTTTACCGAAATGGGAGGTTACTCCCCGACCTGGAATGGGGGAGATTTGTCTATTAAAGATAAGGGGTTAATCCTCGACCAGGAATGGGGGAGAATTATCTATTGTAGACAGGATATGTTAATCATGATTCGGATAAGTTGGTCATTCTTTATGAATGATCCGGATAAGTATATAATTGGTCATTCTTTAAGAATGAGCCGGATAAGTATATAATTGATCATCTTTATGAATGAGACGAATAAGTATATAATTGATCATCTTTATAAATGAGATGGATAAGTATATAATTGGCAATTCTTTATGAATGGGCCAGATAAATATGCATATATCATCACAGGGATATAATTTATTGCATTTAATTTTATGCAATAGTGTAGTAGTGATGAATTTGTTGAGCTATTTTGCTCATGGTTCCTACGTTTATATTTTTCAGGTATTGTGATATCACTGCCAAATCTAGGAGTTCGGTGGGGTTAGAAAGGGGTGCATAAAACCATGATTTGGTCAAATGTAAATGGGGTAATTTAAGCCTACTTATCTTTTCAGTAAGCTATAATAAGCATAATTACCTTAAAATTGTGAAAGGCTTTTAGTTTTATTGATTCATGTTAATAATTGAATAAAGATACTCATGTTTATGGTTTCATTTAAGTAATTATGATTTGACTCACTTTGAATTTCAAACATAATTATAAGTAATTGGGTTGGGGTGTGTCAACATTGGTATCAGAGCCTATGTTTTAGAGGTTCTGGGGTGAGGAACGCCTGGATTTGGTAGTGGAAGTAGAAATTATTTTGAGTCATAAGAAAATTAGCTTTATTGACCAACATGTGTTAGTTATACATATATATTGTTGTACGAGATATGAAATGTAAGGATCTTGCAGGAAAGGAAATGAGATGTTAAGGTTTATTCGGGGATGACATCGAATACAGGTATTTTAATTTGAATCATTGCATTGTTTTATTTGTGATATCGACAAACATGTCATTGAAGGCTAAATTTTAAAGACAAATTGTAGTATACCAAAATTGTGAAGTATTGGAAGTAATCTCTTCTTATACTGGAATATGTAGACTTGAGTTGTATTATTTATTAAACCATGGTTTGATGTGTGACCATTTATGTGGGAGAGTGAGGTACGGGAACCCATATTCCGTTAAAGGATGAGATAGTAAATTGTTAGAGTGTGAATAAAATGAAGATTCACATGGTAAAGGTTAAGTGAGGATTAATAGTTGTAAATGTTTAATTTTAATATGTGAAATGGCCTGAAATTCAATTACTAGTCAATATATAATAACTGGTCCGAATATAGGTTCATATTGAACTATGATAAGTAGAAGAAAATAGTAATAAAAGTTGAGATATACTTCTTTAATAGTACGAGTATATGAAGAGGATATTACCCTTGTAATGTTTTGAAATGCTGATATGAATAATAAAGTTGGGACAAGGTGTTAAAGAGTTGGAAGTTTAAAAATATTGGGGAGACCTTTTAAGAGTATGTGTTGGGTATAAGTATGGGAAAGATGCTAATCGGGTTGGAATATTGACAACTGGTTTGGGTGGATATTGAGTTGTATTTGCCATTGTAAATATGTGTTATCATTAAGAGTATGGCATATAATGAATATAATTGACATTATACAGAGTCACCAAGAAGTATGTGTAAGGATAAGATGTTATGTGACATACCATAATGTGATACGTTAAGGTATTTGTTCAATTTATTTGAAAGAAACACGACATATAATAGTTAAGATAAGTATTATTGGGTTGGTATGTGTGGTTAAAGTTTTAAGTGGTGATGTTATGTTTAACATCCATGTTACCAAACAGGTAAGGTGAGTGTATTAATAATGTTGCATAAGACAATAATGTTTATAAGGATTGGGGTAAGATTATGATTGTAAAGTTATTGTGTTGGATAAATGACTTATTAAGGTCATTGTATGTTTAGTTAAAGAACAATCAAATTATACTGAAAAAGGGAATATAGTGAGAAGTTAGATTGAGTTCGTAGTGCATGACTGCATAATATACATGAAGGTGAATATGAAATCTTGGTTAAGAATAAACACTGAGTGAATGATTGTTCAGTTTCGATATATGAATAGTAGTGAGGCTATATTTAAATTAATAAATTGTAAGGACAAGATTTAACATACTCTGAAATATCATAAATGATATAGATAGTAGTTAAGGTGAAACCCATGTATTTGGTATTGAATAGAAGATGAGAAGATGGCATATAATAAGCTAGTCTTGTAATATGATATTTATGAATCGAAATATTGAATGGAAGTTGGAGAAAGGAAATATAAGAAGTTAGTTTTGTAATAGAATATTTATTTTTTGAAATATAACACAATAATAAGGATGGACCATAGGAATGAAGGTATGAAGTAATATATGAGTTGGTAATTAACTTCCATTTATAAGAAATCATCAGATGATTATTCTTACATGTAAGTGATAAATAAAATGAAGATGACATGAGAGAAGATTTGTTGGGCATGAGGAAATAGTATTCCCAATTGGTTGGTAAGTGAAATTCCTCCAAAAATTTTGGGGATGAAATTTTCTAGTGGGGGAGGTTGTGACGACCCAGAAATGATTATGATAAACCATGTTTAAATCATGCTTATCGTATGTTATGGGTATAATGTGTTATTAGAATATATATATATAATGTTAAGTTATTGTGTTTAGTCTAATCCTACCTTCATAACTTATCAAATATTGAATTAGTCACAAACACAAATTTGTGAAGTCTTCGTTAGGAATGTTCGAGTTCGGGACTAGTTTTGGACACTATAAGATAATAATTGACTTGAGTTGAAAACTAAATAGTTATATATATATATATATATATATATATATATATATATATATATATATATATATATATATATATGAGTTAAGTTTGTAACACAACAAACGGTGTGTAAAACAGAGGTCTGAGCAAGAAGTTATGCTAGAATTACGAAGCAGGGGCAAATCTGTCCATTCGTTAAGTGGTATTTTGTCTTATATGTATAACAAATGGCTGAATTTCATTGGCTGGAAGGGGGGGTGAAAGATTGGACGACTTAAGCCCATTTAAATTACCTCCTTCTTCAGCCAAAGTCATCCTTTAGAGAGTTTGGCCTCAAGAGAGAGAAACGGGAAGTTTAAGAAGAGAAAGGAGAGGAAAAATTGGAGAAAAATCCATAGGAAATTACGAAAACATTCCTAAGGTAATTCTACCTATAAATCTTGTTATATTGTTGGAATTATTGATATAAAATGATATAAATAGTCATTTTTTTACAAAACTTCCGTGTTTTGAGGTATACGTATGGATAGATACGGGTTTAAGAAAAGTTGAACGTGTAAATCATGTATATTGATTCGATTGGAAACCCTGTGTATTAAAACTCCTATAACTTTTTATATATTTAATGGAAAGGAATAATTCCAGTTGTATATGAAAATAGACTCATATATGTATAACATACCCGAATATTATGTGAAAATGCCAAGAGATGAATCTTTGGTGATAGTTTGAAATTCATATATAAAATCTGCCCCAAAGGTGTAAGTATGCACACCAGATGTTCGATGTTTTGCTTGACATACCAAATGAACCTTAAAAATTATGAAACTTTAATTTTGTATTGTGAAATATGTTTATGGACGTTGGGTGAAATATCAAAGGATGTTATGATGCATAAAAATTATGAAACTTCTTTGAAGTTGACTGAACGATAAAAGAGCCTATGAGGCAGATTTGATTTGTAATAAAGAAAGGGACACGTCTTGCTCTAGGAAGATTGAAATGATTTGTTGTCTTTTATATTGGGAACCTAATATGATAATAATCAAATTACCAAGAAGAAATTAAATTATGTTTCTCCTATGGATTGGATATGTTAAATATTTTAATATGAAATTGGATGAGACCTCATTTATGATAAATGATTAGAATGGGATGATATGATGCTTATGAATTCGGTTAAGGTTAAGTTATTCTTTGGATTGTTAATATCCTTATGATGATACTAATATTTTAAGACTTTATATGTGAAAGGGAAGAAGAACCTGTTACACAAGTGCTAGACAAAGGCAAGGAAAAAACACATGAAGTAGCCAAGGTGAGTGTACTCACTGGAAAAAGATGTATTATACATGGCTATGGAGATGATTTGATTATCACTCATGGGTAAGATGTATTATACATGGTTATGGGTATGATATGAATATCAATCACTGGTAAGATGTATTATACATGGTTACGGATATGATCAGAAAAATATTGAATATGAATTTGTTCATTTCGGTTTACCAAAATGGGAGGTTACTCCCCGACCCGAAATGGGGGAGATTTGTCTATTAAAGATAAGGGGTTACTCCTCGATAAGGAATGGGGGAGAATTATCTATTGCAGACAGGATATGTGAATCGTAATTCGGATAAGTTGGTTATTCTTTATGAATGAGCCGAATAAGTATATAATTGGCCATTCTTTATGAATGAGCCGGATAAGTATATAATTGGTCATTATTTATGAATGAGACGGATAAGTATATAATTTATCATCTTTATGAATGAGCCGAATAAGTATATAATTGATCATCTTTATGAATGAGCTGGATAAGTATATAATTGATAAATATTTATGAATGGTCCGAATAAATATGCATATATCATCATGGGGATATGATTTATTGCATTTAATTTTATGCAATAGTGTAGTAATGATGCATTTTCTAAGCTATTTTGCTCATGGTTCCTAAGTTTATGTTTTTAAGGTATTGTGATATCACTGCCAAATCTTGGAGTTTGGTGGGGTTAGAAAGGGGTTCATAAAACCATGATTTGGTCAAACGTAAATGGGGTAATTTAAGCCTACTTATCTTTTCAGTAAGCTAGAATAAGAATAATTACCTTAAAATTGTGAAAGGCTTTTAGTTTTATTGATTCATGTTAATAATTGAATAAAGATACTTGTTTTTATAGTTTGATTTAGGTAATTATGAATTGAATCACTTTGACTTTCAAACTTAATTATAAGTAACTGGGTTGGGGTGTGTAAAGTTTGCCACACCTTGCCTCAACTTGAACCTAGGGGACTCAAGGATGGACCCCCTTATCAGATATATCAGGTAGAGAGATCTGCTAGAATAAAAGTTAGAAAGGAGGAAATTATAGCACAGAGCTGCCAAGGTCTCGATAATAGGAGATGTCCTATAAAAAAAGGATTCCTACTACCTCTCCTTAGATGTGTCCATCCCACAGAGGTCCCCCACGTCTTGCAGGATATACATGAGGGTTCTTAATCTAGTCAGATAGGAGGAAGACCTTTATCCAAGGGGATAATTATGCAAGGATATAGGTGGCCGACCTTGGCCAAAGATGTTGCTGCCTACGTGAAGAGGTGTAACAAGTGACATAGATTCTACATTATCCCTCATCAACCTATGACTCCAATCAGGTCTCCTTGGCCATTTGCAGTATGGGGGATTGACTTGGTGGGACCATTGCCAAGAGCTGCTAAGAATTATCGATTTCTGATAGTAGCAATTGATTACCTATCCAAGTGGGTAGAGGCGAGCCGATGATCATGATTATAGAGCAGAAGAGCTTATAGTTCATCTGGAAGAGCATCATATGCAGACGTGGCCTTTCGAACACCCTCATCTCAGACAACGGAACCCACTTCAAGAATTCTTCCTTAGAAAAATATTGTGAAAGAGTGGGGATTAAGAAGTTCTTCTCCTCTCCTGACCGACCCCAGGTAAATGGGCAAACTGAATTCAATAACTGAACAATCTTTGATAGGATTAAGAAGAGGTTGGAAGAAGCCAAAAGGAGATGGACATAAGAGGTTTATGTAGTGTTATGGGCCTATAGGACAACGACAAGAACGCCAATGAGGGAAACCCCATTTATGTCAGTCCATGGCTCAGAAGACGTCTTACCAATAGAAGTAGGACTCCCCACCTACAGAGTTCAGACCTATGACCCTCAGAGGAATGGGGAAGAAAGAAGACTCGACTTAGATCTAATTGAGGTGAGAAGGGAAGACGCTGAGATCAGATAGGCATCCTACCAATAGGGAACAACAAAGTTCTACAATTAAAGGGTGAAATCAATACCTATAGCTACAGGAGACCTAGTGCTGAAGAAGATGTTGCAGAAGATAAACAAGCTCCACTCGAACTGGCATGGTCCTTACAAAATAGTCGATGAGGTTGTACCCGACACCTACCAGCTAGAAAATCTCAAAGGGGAACCTTTCTACAATCCATGGAATGCTGATCACCAGAAGAAGTATTACATGTGATGTTGCAATTGTTTTCTTGTAATACATATATCATTTTATAAAGAGAATGTTAATGAAAATAGCTGTTACGGTGTCAATACTTTGTTTCATCATGCTTTAGTGGTAAATTATGAGGTGAAACGTCATTATTTTGTGACCTCATACCATAAACATCATTAATTTGGTGAAATGTATGAGGTGAAACAACATAGTACGATAACCTCAAACCTTAAACATCATTAATTTGGTGAAATTTATGAGGTGAAACATCGTAATTTGGTGACCTCGGACCTTAAACATCATTAATTTGGTGAAGTATGAGGTGAAACATCATAGTATGATGACCTCAGACCTTAAACATCATTAATTTGGTGAAATTCATGCGGTGAAACATCATAGTATGATGACCTCAGACCTTAAATATCATTAATTTCGTGAAATTTATGAGGTGAAACATCATAATTTGGTGACCTCGGATCTTAAACATCATTAATTTAGTGAAGTATGAGGTGAAACATCATAATTTAGTGGCCTCGGACCGTAAACATCATTAATTTGGTGAAATTTATGAGTTGAACCATCATAGTATGATGACCTCAGACCTTAAACATCATTAATTTAGTGAAGTGTGAGGTAAAACATCATAGTATGGTGACCTTAGACCTTAAAGATCAATAATTTGGTGAAATTTATGAGGTGAAACATCATAATTGGTGACTTCAGACCTTAAACATCATTAATTTGGTGAAATTTATTAGGTGAAACGTCATAGTTTGATCACGTCAGACCTTAAACATCATTAGTTTGGTGAAGTATGAGGTGAAACTTCGTAATTTGGTGGCCTCGAACCTTAAACATCATTAATTTGGTGAAATTTATGAGGTGAAACATCATAGTATGATGACCTCAGACCTTAAACATCATTAATTTGGTGAAATTTATGAGGTGAAACATCATAATTTGGTGACCTCAGACTTTAAACATTATTAATTTGGTGAAATTTATGAGGTGAAACATCATAATTTGGTGACCTCGGACCTTAAACATCATTAATTTGGTGAAATTTATGAGGTGAAACATCATAGTTTGATCACCTCAGACCTTAAACATCATTAGTTTGGTGAAGTATGAAGTGAAGCATCATAATGTTGTGGCCTCGGACCTTAAACATCATTAATTTGGTGAAATTTATGAGGTGAAACATTATAGTATGATGACCTCAGACCTTAAACATCACTAATTTGGTGAAATTTATGAGGTGAAACATCATAATTTGGTGACCTCAGACCTTAAACATCATTAATTTGGTGAAATTTATGAGGTGAAACATCATAATTTGGTGACCTTAGACCTTAAACATCATTAATTTGGTGAAATTTACGAGGTGAAACATCATAATTTGGTGACCTCAGACCTTAAACATCATTAATTTGGTAAAATTTATGAGGTGAAACGTCATAGTTTAATGACCTTAGACCTTCAACATCATTAATTTGGTGAAATCTATAAGGTGAAACATCTTACTCTGATGAACTCGGAATTTAAATATCATTAATTTAGTGATAAATTAGGAGGTGAAACATCATTATGTGATGACCTCAGACCTTGAACATCATTAATTTAGTGATAAATTATGAGGTTTACATCATACTATGATGACCTCAGACCTTAAGACATCATTAATTTGGTGATAAATTATGAGGGTAAACATCATAAATTGATGACATCAGACCTTTAAGAGAATTTCATTATATGACAAACAACAATCAAGAGAGAGATTTCATTGAAAGTAGCAAAATCCTCTGAAGAAGATGGTATAACATGTAGTCAGAATTACAAGTTGGATATGCCTCAAAATATGTTATCATAGTTCACAAAGTATTAAGATGAAAAGTAAAAAATTACAAGTTAAAATCTTGACAAATTAAGGTTTAAGGGTTTGCATCCACAGTGTTGTCCTCTTGGCTGACGTTGGTAACCTCAGCTCCGTCATCTCGAGGGTTAACATCCTCAGTCTCTTTAGCTTCCAATGGCACAGTCTCTGCAGGAGGAGAACCTTCCACTTCCTCCTCAACATCTTGTAAGTCTTGAGCAAAGCGAGGATCGCCAAAGCCTAGATAAATAAAGTCTGAGGCAGATAAGCTCCCTGATTCGTTGTCCTTTGAAGTTTCTCACTTCCTAGTTGCCTTAATACTTCTTTTTATATATTCAAGGCTGAAGCTTATAAACTGGTTAGAGACTTTGTAGTCGGCCAAGATCTTCTCAGAGGCGTCCTCAAGGGAAACCTTTACTGCAGCATCAACCTTTGCCTAAAGGACGTCATCTTAAGCCTGCAAAGAAGAGGTGTGGTCCTTCTTAAGCTTGGCTATGTCCGTGTCCCTCTGCTTCAACTTATTTTTAGACTCATCCAAAGTTATCATCAGATATTCAACCTATTCATTTAAAGAGGCTTGCACCTTCTGGGCCTCTTTTCCCTTCTCAATAAGGGGCAACTTCCGCAGGGTCTAGTCAATGAATTTCTGCATAAATAGAATAACCTGCAAAATAAAGTCAGAGGTATGAGTTTAAGCCTTAATCCATTTAAAGCCGAGGTTACATTTGGAATAAAAAAGTAATTTTTTTTACCTGGATAGACCTGTGAAGGCTAAACTCGACCAGGAGAAGAGTATCAATAGAGCATATGAAATGCTTATCTACGTTGGTCATTGCAGAGACGATGGCATCCATTGCCTTCAGACCATGGCTTATCAGACTGTTGTTGATCTTCATCTACTCCAGATGAGCATCCACTTCATCATTAGAGGAGATTTGGATGGAAAAATCTCCCTTTTAAGTTTTTCTTGACCTCTGATCCTCCGAGCCAGCAGCGGTGGATTTCCCATCTTTATATCCTCGGCCTTAGATGTACCAACGTTCTGCTTGGGTGGAGGAGGGGCTATATTATGCCCTACTTTCTTCATCAACTTAACAAGGCTTGGGGCTGACATCTCCCAGAGCTCGTCAGAGATACCTTATGGGCATTATCCAAAGAGAAACATCTGAGTTAATAAATTAGCGGTATGAAAACTCAGAGGTGCAACTTGTAAAAATATAATACTTACGAAGCTCGATCACGTGTTCATACTTGACTAGCTAACCGTGCTCCCCTTGATCTTGAAGATCCTTAACCTTTTGTAAGTTATCGTGGCTAAGCCTAGGGTCGACCTTGGCAGTAAATGACGCTTTTCACCACCTCAGAGGTATCCTCGGCTCCAATGATGAAGAGGTGGCACAAGGACCAAATTCCCATGCCCATGAGGCAAAAAAATACCGTGGTTTCCAGTTGCGATTGGAGGTCTCGGTAACCAGCAACATCTTTTTATCTGACTTCCTAGCTAGGAAGTTATAGTAGTTGGGGTGGTTTTTGGCAGAGGATGGGACATAGCATCCTATAAAGACCCTAATCGGAAGGTCTGAGTGATGGACTTCCCTCCAAAGGAAGATAGCCCCAATAATCACCCTCCAGGCATTTGGGGATAATTGCGAAGGGGCTAGGTTGATATGGGACTGTATTACTCTAATTAAAGAATGTATGGGGAGACGGAAGCCCAACTTGAACATCTGCTCATAGACACAGATCTCCTCTTCTTGACCACCAAAGGCCCTCTCATCTCTCATAGGTCTAATGATCTTAATGGAAGTACTTATGGAATAGAGATGCCTAAAGTCTAAGAGTTCATACTCAGTAACAGTACTCTATATCTCAAATGCCTATGAGGTTTCAACGTCACTCTCATGACCATCATCCTCATCCCTGGCAACGTCGGCCTCGGCAGGTGTAGGAACACCACCAGGGAATATCTGAGCGAACTCAGCCCTGGTGGCGGCCGACAGAGGGATAACATTGATGGGTGGGGGCATAGCCACGCTCGGCCCCACAATCTCGACATCAGAAGAAGTCTGTGAGGTGCTAGCACCATTATGGGACGAGGCACGACTTTGGACCTCGTCATGATCAGGGAAATCATCTTGTCGAATAGAGAAGTCCATAACCTCTTGAAATGAGTCTACATACATAGGGTCTGAGGTGGATGACTTACACTCAGACATTAGAGAAGGGTCAATTGAATCCTCGGCTGGCTCAGCAGGCTCGACTGGCTCAGGGTATATCACCTTCAGAGGTGGAAGGAAGATAGGTCTGAGGGGGAAGGTCTCAGCCCTACGAGCTTCCTCTTGGGCTAGCTCTATCTGCCTAATTTTTGTAAAGGTATTCTCTCTAAGAGAAGGGAAATCTTCTATAAGCTTATATAGAGGTCTGAGCATAAGTCAGATGACCCTACACTTACACTTTAAACCAAAAATAAACAATTTGGCACAACTTAAAATAAGGATCAAACTTGGTTTTTGAAAAATTTCAAACCAAGAATAGTCAAGAACAGGTTCACCAGAAAACTCAAGGAATTAATGGAAAACTTAAACTACAACGGAAAATGCAAGAAATGGAAATGCGGGGTTGAAAAATGACAAAGGAAAGGTAACAATAAATACCTGATAGAGTACGAGATGAAGAGTAGGAAGATCAAGAAAATAAATCCACAAATAGCCTCGATCAAGTTCTTGATGAGAAAGAGAAAACACAGAAGGCTTAGGCGGGAAATATGAGAGAACTGAAGAAGAAAGAGAAAGGAAATGGTTTAAACCCTCAAAATGCCTTGCACACATGCTGTAGACACCTCATTCTGTTACCCCCTAACTCTCTTTAGGTCCCTAGTACCTCCACTCATCACCGCAGACCCAGGTCATGTCACGAGCACTGACTTGGAAGCCATCGGGCACTCCCCGGCTCGGTTTCACCAAAAGTCAAACTCTTTGTTTCTACTGAGACTCAATGAATCTTCAAAGGTCACTGGATACCCTTTCCAACAGTTCATCCCGTGCACGGTTCTGACTTACCATGCGGACGAACGATCCGTTTACGTCCGAAGCCTGATTTAGAGGCCACCGGGCGCTCTCGGGCTCTGTTTGGCCTAAGTCAACTATTCAGCTCAATCGAGGCTGGATGAATATTCTAAGGGACCTGAATACACTTTCCAATAGTCCATCCCGTCCGCAATTTTGACTTTCCATGCAGACGAAGGATCCGTTTGACTCCGAGAGGTCACTGAATGCTTCTCGGGCCCGATTGACCAAAGTCAGCACTCCAAACCGGGTCAAACTCTTTGGAATGTCTAAGTACATCTCCTAACCTTTCCAATGGTATGCCCTGTGCACGATTCAAACCTACCATGCGGACGAACGATCCGTTTGCGTCCGCGGGATTCCCCGTCTAATGGACCGACAAACGCTTCCGAGCCATATTTGACCCAAAGTCAACTTCCGAACCTAGGAGCGGTCCAAAGGAATTTCAAAGGTATCTGAATTACCTTTTGAACGGTATGCCCCGTGCACGATTCTGACCAATGGTTCACCCTCGACGGCCGATTTTCCGAAAAAGCCTGAAACACACTGCAAAACGACTGGTTCTAGAACTTGCCTATCGGCACCTTCCTGCCGATAGGAAGAAAGGGCTCTATGCCGATCGGTAGCCCCATGGACCTATAAATAGGAGGTTTTCACCCCATTTGTGAAAAAGGAGCTCAGATTAGAAGGAAATCACTCTCAGCAAGTCCCAGAAACCTCTCTCGAAGGAAGCGTGATTTCAACTTCCAAATCCCTTTTTTACTTCCACTTTTCATCATCCCTTTCATAAAACTTGATTAATTAACCACTCTCCATCATCATCCAAGTGCAAGGGCTACTCTCCAAACATTCAAGATCAAGCTCAAGATCTTCAAGAAGGTCCAAGTTTCTCAAACTCTCTCTTTAATTCTCTTAAATTCTCAATAACTTGTTTTATTATTTAGCACTTTTATTATCTCATCTCACACATCCTAATACACTTTTTATTTAGTATTATTGCACATCTCTTATTTTCATATAAATAAAAAACCCAAAAAACAAGAAAAAGAGGGTTTGCTCATAAATTCCAAATAGGGATTCTCACTCTTTTTCCACACTTTTCTCACAACTAAAAAAACTCTTTTTCTACACACACACACACACACACACACACTTACAAATAAGAGATTTCTCCATTTGGATTTATGGGTTAAACCCCACCCCTCGTTTGTATGCAAACTACGTGGACTTTGATGCCTTTGTAGGCTACGTAGGCGTCTCGGGGTAAAACCCGAGACTCGAGTCCTTTTCTCACTTTTTCTCTTATTTTCTATCTTCTCTTTATCCCAGTTTCTATTATATTCTATACATTCATTCTTAGTGGCGTATTATTATGCATGCGTTATCGTTACCTTATAGCGATCAACGTAGGGGTAATCGCATAAATCCTATTTTCTACATTAATTTCATATTCCTACAGATGACTCGCTTTATCTTTTCCATGATACAAGTCGAGGATTCCTACCTCCATTTTATATATACACATGCACACATATCAGGGGTGAAAACATAAAGGAAAATAGCAAATATCCATGAAAGACCGAAAGGGCGGAATGGGTGCCTAACACCTTCCCATTTCATAATTAAGCCTCCGAACCCTTCTCGAATCATTTTGGTTTTGCACGCACCAGTATGTCTTTGGATGCCATCCTTCGGGGTGGTTTCCCCTTTTTCTTTTGTCTGTTTTGAGTAAAATAGACTGGCGACTCTGAATCTCTCTACATTTTCACACCTCACAAATCGACGCCGGCCGAAGCGCTCTCCCGAGAGGGGACGCACGGGACCTGAAGGATCCTTTCTCCCTCCGCGACGGGGATCGGGGATGGCCATAGTGGCGACTCTGCTGGGGAAATTTATTATATTTTGAGGACTTGACTCTATTTACATGGATGATATATTTGTTTATATTTCCCCCCATATCCGCATGTTCCCCTTCTTCATGTGTATCCCATGCTTATGCTTATGTTCACACACTTGTAGAAAATTCTCCATGTACACTTCACACCACGTGCACCTAGGATCACATATATCCCCATGTTGCACGCATCACCCATCCATACTTGGGGGTAACTTTTGAGGTACTTATACTTTGATTTTTGGCATGATCAAGAAATGCATTCTCATCATAAGATACTAATAAGAGTGAAGCACCTTATACCTTTGACTTGCTTAAGTCTATACTGTATAATTGTTCATCTAATTTGGAAATAGTGACAAAATTGGTTGTCTATCCTAGAATCCAAAAAGCCTCAGAACTTATCTCTCTAATCCTCTTCAATAATCCAAGAAGGTATAAATTGAATCACACTACACACAATTAGAAGTGCATATATGTGTATATATTGCTTAAAATTGATTGTGTGATTAATTCCCCTTAAAATGTGGTTTTAATTACTTTTGGGAATTTTTAAACTTTTTTAAACATTTTTTAAATAAATTTTTTCATTAATAAAATGTGTTTATATAATTTGTGGGGTAAAATTTCTATTTTAAAAAATTCATTTTTCAATGGAATGTTTGTTTGGGTAGAATGTAAATGCGCTAGAGACTGCAGGGTGCTTGCTGTAATTACTTTGGACGCGCGTGTGTGTGCCACTCATATTTCAACACTTGTCATCCTCCTGGTTCATCTATTTGTGTTTGTTATGTGAGAGGGTTCGCTGGTGGATTGGTGATCATTGGATCAAAGATGATCGATGGTCTGCATGTGTTTTAAACCTATCCGTGTGCCATCGTTTGAACCAATCACTTTGGACTTAACCACCACTGTTTTATAACCCTTAGATCAAGTCAATCGTAGGATGACTTAATCTCAGCCATTGATTCCATGCGCATTTCCAGAACCTTCCTCCACCCCTATATAAACCCCCCACTTCTCAGACTTTCAAGACTTTTGGGCATTCGTCATTTCTGAGAGAAAAAAAATATAGAGAGAAGAGAGAAGTGGGAGAGAAGAGGGAAAAGAAAAGAGAGAAGAGAGAGAAAGAAAACTGTGTTAGCCAAAACCCAAACCATGACCCTAAACACTTCTTTTTCTGAATCAAACCTTCGTATACACATAACCCCAAACACAACCTTGAGTGTTTGAGAGAGAGTGGTTTGTTCATTTGATGCTGTAACCTCTTTGTCTATGATCTTGTTTACAACTTAAACATTCGTGTGAAGATCTGTGTTTCTTTTTCATAGAAACTTTAGATCTACATTCTGCATGTTACATTTTCACTAGATCTGCATATTTCTTACTTGATTTAAGAAAATCTTTACTGATTTGGTTTTGAAAATGTTTTATGGTTTCTGTTCTTACAAAACTTAACCTTGACCTAGTTGGATTCACACTTGGAGATTTTCAATCTCAAAAATATTTTTAAAACCGAGATTGATTAAGATCTTGACCGATTTTGAAGCGAGATATCCGTGGAATCTGGGTTACATTAAAGGTCAAACAGGTTTTTAGTTCTGTAAGAAAGAAAGAAAACAGAATCACAGCATATAGACTTTGTATGTAATTTTTCTAGGACTGTCTGTAAATCTAAGTGTGTGTGAGTTCATACATGTTGATAGGAATCACTTCACAAACACTTAACACACTACTACACTGGAAGTGTTGTCAATAAGATCAAAGATCATTGAGTCGACATAAGGAAGCTAAAGCAAAGGAAGTTATCAAACTGGAAGAACATCATCAACAATCAGATCTATGAGAAGTTATAAGGACACTAAGTGGGGTATATTCCTAAACTTAGAATAGGTTGATTTGTGTGCATGTATGTTGTATTGTTTGTAACTATTATTTGTTATCAGTGAATTTTTGTTTTTGTGACTTAGAAGTCACCGTGGATGTTTCCTCTGTTGGGAGAGATTTTACCACGTTAAAACTATGTGTTGATTATCTTCATCTACTCATCTCAGTCTATAGTGTGCTGATTTTTAAAACTTTCTTGTTTTAAAAACTGATTACAATGTCTTGATTACTCTCGTACATAAGTTTTTTTGTAAACACATTTTGTTGTTTATAATTTTTATTTTCAAAAGAAAAGGGTTTCTCCAACAAACATCTCGGAGTTGCTTATACAGTTTAATCTTGTATTAAACGGCACTAGCAACGTTTTTAAAGAGAATCATGCATGATTCACAAGATATCACCAAAGAGAATTGTTATTGACCAAAATTTACCCAGTAACTGGAGGGTCACTTCGTGATGGGCGCTGGTCCGGCAGGTCACAGTTAGCCTAAGCGATATGACTCTCACCTTCCACTGGCCAAGTACCTTCGACGTATATCGAATGGTTCCCCCGCATCGTACCGCTTGACCGAAGTCATGACGGGAGGTATATCGCAGGGAATTCGTTCATGTACTCCGAGTATATCGAATTCTCTTTCACACGTACCGTCCCCACGAGGTATATGGCAAGGCAATTCACGTACACTCAGGTATATCAAATGGCCGGTCCACACATACCGATTGCCCGCAAGAGCAAGATTTATATCGTGGAAGTCACGCCAAAGGGGGGAACCCATACTGATTCACCCAACCAACTGCATACCCGCATATAGGTGTCAAACCTAGGACACGAACTGTAGATTGCCGATTTCAACCCGAAACTCTGCCAAAATTTTGGGTCGATATGCCGCCCAATTTTTGCGCATTTTTAAAACGGGACCCTGTCCGCGAGCCTGGTTACAAGTCCAACCGTAGCTTTGTATATATTAAGACCCCCCACTTTTCCAGGCTCGGGTCCCATCCGTCATTACATTTAGGAGAATTAAATACAAGTGAAAACATAATAATCATAATAATCATGCTGAGTTCCGTCTCCAAAAACATTTCTACCTTTTTATCAAAATCCAAAAACATTTATCCCTTTTTATCAAAAATCCAAAAACATTTCTCCCTTCTTTATCAAAAATCCAAAAATAGTTTCTTCCCTTTTTCTCAAAAATAAATCTCATCCTATGCCTTCTCAGGTCGATCGCACGCCCTTGGCCTAGCTCCCTATTGGCTTCGGTCTTCAGTCAAATCACCCCGGTTTTTCATCTTCTCCTCTACTACATCTTCCAAGTTCGGAATCCATCCATCTTCCATGGATAATGCAGATCAAGCATAAGACATACAATCGGATCTACCGACAGTCCTAGCTCAGCTCGTGGCTAAGATTGACAACCTCCAAGATGAGATCTGAGAAATGCAATGAAACCAAGTTCCTATTCCTCAAGAGCCTGAGTCCCTATTTCCTCATGCTATGGGCCCACCCGAGCCTATCTGGGTCCCAGAGGAATATCAGCATGCTCCACGTGCCCCTCCTGCCAATGGGCCGCCGCCCTCCCAGCTTCCAATGCCAAACATTGCCCAGCCTATGGCTAACCTGCTTGTGGTCGCTGATCCAAAGGAGGAGGAGTTGAATAAAGTCAAAGAGGATCTTAAGATGCTCACTAAGAAGTTTGACCAGGTCAGGATCTCTGGGAATTACATGGACTACAACCACATGTCTCCTTATCCTAAAGCGAGGTTACCTGAGAAGTTCAAGATGCCAAATATCGAGAAGTTCGGGGGGAGTGGTCCCCCGATTGTCCATCTTCACAGTTATCACCGTTCCATGACTCTCGTAGGGGCTTTCGAAGAGGTAATGGACCAAATGTTTCAGTAAACTTTGAAGGATAGTTACCTCCGATGGTTTTTATCTCTCTAGGAATCCAGAATCCATAGCTGGGAGGATGTAGCTCGAGAATTCATGTCGCAGTACAAATACAACAAAGAGCTCGAGGTCACCCGCCGTGATTTAGAGCTGCTCAAACAAAACTCTAGAGAATCAGTCAGTAACTTTATAGCCCGATGGAGGGAAAAAGCAGCTACCGTGACCAATCGTCCATCTGAGGAAGAACAAGTCAACATACTAAAGAAGAATTTCTTGCCCCATGTCCGAGCAAACATGGGAGGACAGTACTACCCCCACTTTCGAGATCTTAGAGAGGCAGGAGTAGAAATTGAGGAAGGTCTTGCCAAAACAGAAGTTGAACTGAAGAAGGTGTCCAGACAGTTCACCCCCAGAAAGTATGAGAAGCCTGCCAATGCTACAACCTCAACCATCAACAATATCTCTCAACCAACCACATCATGGGCACCAGAAAGTCACCATGCCCTCATCCGAAGGGAATACACTGAACTTCATGCTCCCCTCTCCAAAGTTTACCAAGCCCTGTTAAGACGAAACCTTATAAAGCCCCTGGATCCCCGTCCCTTACCCAATCCACTTCCTAGAAATTTCAAGGCTGATGCTCATTGCGCCTTTCACCAAACTTCCAGCCATACAACCGACCAATGCTTTCACCTTCGGAACATAATCCAAGATCTCATCGACCGGGATACCATCGCCCCACCAGCCAATCCTAAACCAAGCACTACTCACAATCCACTCCCAAATCACACCAATGCCATCTTCTTAAAAGAAAACACGGATTTTGATCCATCAACCAAAATCACACCCCTATACCCTCCTAAACCTCTTCAAATTTGCCCATATTTCCTCCTACACCCTACTAGCCCCGTTGATCAGGCACTGTCACTCCTTACTAGAGCATGCATCACTATCCGGACCCGTTCTGAAAGTGGAAGTACAGAATTGTCAGAGGTCTTAAATCAACTCCTAGAGTTCGAGCTGAAATTGCCCTCACAGATGAATATCGACTGTCATAGGTTCAGTGCGTTGTTTTTGGAAGCTTAGAAATGGGCCCGAGAGTAAGATAGTTGGGTGATACCAACCGATGAAGTCAACTTAGATGATGTTGTCCAGATCATGGCGGAAGCATTCAGGCAAACCAACAACATTTGCAGTATCACTGAGTTATTTGGTGCTTTGAAGCTACAAGGGCACCTGGTCCCTTCACCCTTACACATCCCCACCGAATGGGAAGACCTATATGAGGAGGCCATTGAAGTTATGGAATGCATCGACTTTACAGAGGAAAACAGAATTGTTGCCACCGGATGGGGGGGAAGAATTCAAAAATCCAAATGAAGAGCAAGCTTTAGGAAGAACTGGCCCAATAACTGACTTATGTGGGATGATATCATTTGAAAAACTCCTCGGAGAAATAAGTAGGGTGGCAGAGAAGCCTGAGATCGATGAAGAAACGATATTCATGTTTTTCTCTTCTTTGGTAAATCACATGACCAGATCTGCGAGACCGTACCAGATTCCGAGCTCATTACCAGCAAATGACAAGGGGAAGGGCGTTGAAAACCTTCCTATGCCAGAAATGACCATCGAGGAGAGCAAAATCCTGGATCAACTAAAGAAAACTCAAGCTAACATCACTCTATGGGTTTTTTTTATGTCTTCCCAGCTGCACAGAAATTCTTTAATCAAATTACTCATTGGACCCATAGTTCCTCCCTCTACAACACCGGAAGAAGCGATAAATTTGGTCAGATCCTTAACCTCCACCCGAATGTTGTCCTTTTCTGAAGAAAAAATCCCCAAGATTGGGCCAAACCACAATCATGCACTCAACATCTCCATCGAAGTTATGGGGAAGGTTGTACCGCTTTCTCTCTTTGATAACGGATCCACTTTAAATGTCTGCCCACTGAGAACCTTCAAATGTCTAGGTCTGAACGAAAGTGAACTCGCTCCAACCTCCGCTATCGTGCGTGCCTACGATAATACCCTTCGGGAGGTGATGGGATCCATAAAACTTGCAATAAGGGTTGGACCTATAAACCCCATCGTCGATATTCCAAGTAATTGATATCCTGACCTGTTTCCACCTGTTGCTCCGACGACCCTCGCTCCACAGTATAAAGGGTGTATCTTCCTCATTCCATCAGAAATTGAAGTTCTTCGCCGATGGGCGAGTCATCACCATTTTGGGTGATGACGACAGTACCGAGGGTGCAAGAACCAGCAGTCCAATTCTTGAGATACGTCATGGGTCGAATGATATGCTCCTATCAGGATTCCAAGTTGAGCCATCCCTACTCCCAACAGGGGACGGTTTCAAAGAAAGGGTTTGTCCAGAATATGACCCTCATGGCAATCTCAATGTGATTCAGATGTTCAGGAACATGCACTTCATGCCCGGACTGGGGTTAGGACAAAGGCAGCAGGGGATAATTGAGCCCATCGAACTGAAGAAAGCTTTCCCTCCTTGTGGTTTGGGGTATCAACCATCAGAACAAGAGCTCAGAATGATCCGCTAGTCTCGACCAAAGAGAAGATTAGACTGTATCCAAATTCTCCCAGGTGATTCTCGAAATGGACGATTCATCAAAGAGGGCGAGGATTTACCCTTTTTCGGTTTTCCAGAACCATGGTACGATCGCACAGACAAGAAAATAATGCCTGGAGTGGAGATCTTTTTCCAAGATAGTTACCCATGGGTCAAAAATTTCCCACACCGTGTACAATCGCTTACTAAAAATATCGAAGAGACTGAGGAAAGTTATTTCAAAGATTCTTTCAACTTCCAGACATTGGGGCTGGCACTCTGCATGGTTCATTCAGGCACCACCCCACTGGACCCCTCTCATCTGATTAAAGTTACTGATACACCTCTCCTCAACTGGCATGTTGTGCCAGCTCTGCCTCTTGAAATATCCCCTAACCCCAATGTTTACCCCGTTTCATCTACTATTGTCTATCCTTGCTCAAATGTAATCGAGACCTCTTTTGATAAGGTTCTCAATGCTGTTTTTCCTATCAATGAAATAAACGAAGAATTTGAGTATCTTGTTGTGCCTTACATTAACTGCTTGGATTCTAATCAAACTTTTGATGATGGTGATTTTGCAAATGAACAATTCTTAACTGATCTAAAAAAGGTTAATAATAAACAACATAACCACGTTGAAGTTAATGAAGAAGAGACTGTTGTTATTAATCTCGGTTCTAGTAGCCAACTACGTGAGATTAGGATAGGGTCCACCCTTCACGAGCATGAATGCGCACAACTCGAAGAATTGCTAAAAGAATTCGTGGATGTCTTCGCATGGTCCTATGATGATATGCCTGATATCGGTCCTAAAATAGCTCAACACGAGATCCCCACTCTCCCAGATTTCAAGCCGATTAAACAAAAGTTGAGAAAGATCTGCACCGAATGGTCACTCAAAGTTAAAGAAGAGGTGGTCAAACGGTTGAACGTGGGTTTCATTCGAGTAATCAAATATCCCACGTGGCTAACCAACATTGTACCTGTACCGAAATCAGGAGGAAAGGTTAGGATGTGTGTGGATTACCAAGATTTAAACAAAGCTTCTCCGAAGGATGACTATCCGCTACCCAATATCGACATGATCGTGGACAACACAGCCAGTCATGCTCTCAAGTCATTCATCGACGGGTTCGCCGGATACAACCAAATCAAGATGCACCCAGACCACCAAGAAAAAACCGCATTCATCACCCCATGGGGAACCTTTTGCTACACCGTTATGCCATTTGGTCTCAAGAATGCTGGGGGCTACCTACCAGAGGGATGCTATAACCATCCTGAATGATCTGATTCACAATGAAGTCGAAGTCTATGTGGATGATATGATTATCAAGTCCAAAACTAGAGAAGGTCATGCTCGTGCTCTTCGAAAGTTCTTCGAACGACTGCAGCATTATCAGATGAGACTCAATCCATAGAAGTGCATCTTCGGTGTTACAAAGGGAAAACTCTTAGGATTCATGGTCAGTGAGAAGGGGATATAAGCAGATCTTGCCAAGATGAAGGCCATACTTGAGATGCCACCCCCCGAACAGAGAAAGAAGTCTGTGGTTTCCATGGGAAATTATAATACATAAGTCGGTTCATCAGCCAGCTAACCTCCATCTGTGAACCAATCTTCAAGCTCCTCTGAAAGGATTCAACCAAGGATTGGAATGAAGCCTGCCAAGAAGCTTTTGACCGAATCAAATAATATCTGAGCCAACCTCCAGTTCTCATGCCACCACAACCTGGTCTCCCTTTGCTCCTATACCTAACCATAACCGACACTGTAACTGGAGCTTTGCTATCCTAATACCTTGAAGACTCCTGCAAAGAAAGAGCCATCTATTATGCCAGTTGAAAATATACTGGGTATGAGGTCAACTACACTACTTTGGAAAAATCATGTGTCGCGCTTGTCTCGGTCACCCAAAAGTTGCGACACTATATGCTCGCCTTCCCCATCAAACTCGTATCCCAAATGGATCCCATCAAATACCTTCTTGAGAAACCCGCCTTATCCATCCCAATGGCACGATGGTTGATGATCCTAGCCGAGTTCGATATCATGTACGTCACATAGAAAGCCATTAAAGAAAGATCCACCTCCGACTACCTCGCAGAGTACCCCATAGAAGAGGCTAATGTCTGGATCTACGAATTCCCAGATGAGAATATCCTTTGCACAACCCAAGATAACCCCCGATGGAAAATGTTCTTTGACGACACTGCTAATAAAAAGGGATACGACATTAGGATACTCCTGATTGCCTCGGATGACTCTCATACTCCCTTCGCCATCAAGCTAAATTTCCCTGCACCAATAACATGATGGAATACGATGATGCACAGTGGGCCTCAAGGTCTCCCTCAAGAAAGGTATTCAATGCCTTGATGTATATGGGGATTCCGCCCTCATCATCGGTCAAGTGCTCAAAAAGTGGAAAGTCAAGGACGAAAATATCCAACCCTTTCATGCCCAATTAGAAGAGTTAGCCTCCTAATTCTAAGATATGACCTTCCATTACCTAACCCGAGCAAAGAATAACCTAGACGATGCTATCTCTTCCTTAGCCTTCATGGTCGACATGCCCGAGGGAACAACAATGACCCCCTTCCTAGTTCAAAAGCAAGACAAACCAACCCATTGCTACCACGTTGAGCTCGTCTCCACCAAAGATCCTGAGCTAGTCAACTACTGGTACTATGATATTTGGTGCCTCCTCAAGTACGGTAGGTATCCCAAGGGTTACAATAATAACGACCGAGCTACCCTCCGAAGGCTGGCCGCCCAGTACATCATCTGTCATAAAGCACTACTCAAGAGGAATTTCGATGGAACTCATTTGCACTGTATCACAGGGGCTGGCATTGAAAAGATAATGCAGAAGATCCACAATGGGGAATGCGAACCCCACATGAATGATCACATGCTTGCCAAGAAGATCATCCGACAAGCCTACTACTGGACCAACATGGCAAAGGATTGCACCGCCAATGTTCGGAGGTGCCCTAAATGCCAGCAGTTCTCCAATCTCCAACATGACTTCTCCCTGATATCATAGGGAATTATACAACATGACTTCTCCCTGATCGTTCTCCACCTGAGGTATCGATATCATAGGGAAGGTTACGCCAAAGGCGTCAAATGGGCATGAGTTCATCCTGGTTGCCATCGATTAATTCACCAAATGGGTCGAGACTGATTCATACGCAGTATTAAATGCCAAGAAGGTGGCCAAATTCATCAAAAAACATATAATCTGCCGATATGGGTTCCCGCACGAGCTAGCATCAGATAACGGTTTACACTTCGAGGAAGAAGTCACAGAAATAGTGAACGAGTATGGGATTCAGAGACATAAATCTTTTTCGTACTGACCTCAGACCAATGGTGCAGTTGAGGCCGCCAACAAGAACCTCAAAGCCATCATCAGCAAGATGACCAAAATTTGTAGGGATTGGGCCGATCGGATCCCGTACTCCCTCAGGGGCTATCGAACCTCAATCCGAACCTCTACTGGGGCTACCCCTTACTCTCTGGTCTACGGCATGGAAGCTGTCCTCCCTGTGGAGCTTGAAATACCCTCTCTACGCATCATGCTCAAAATCAAGGTTAGTGAAGAAGACTGGTGCCAAATCCGTCTTGATGAGCTATCCCTCCTAGATGAAAGAATATTAAAATCTCTTTATCACATACAAGGATATCATCACCGAATAGCGCGTTCATTCAACAAAAGAGTCAAGGAACGTGGTGTCCAGGAGGGGGATTTAGCCCTAAAGGAGATAATAGAACCCATCTGGGACCCCAGAGGAAAATTCAAGACCAATTGGAGCGGCCCTTACATTGTGAAGAAAATCTTGTCTGGCGGTGCCACCATGCTCACTGACCCAGACGGGGAAGAGATGGCTCGTCCAGTCAATCTGGATCATCTCAAGAAATTTTTCCCCTAGTCCGAAATCTCGACGCGCTACGACTCTTCTCATCCTCCTTATATTCTAAAAAAAAAATCTTAATTCCCCTCTCCCCCAGAACTACGTGGGCCTGATCCTCCACAAAAACTATTTTAAAACTTTTTAAAAACCCCCAGAGGTACGTAGGAAGCTCATACATCTCACATGAGCATGGCCCCTTCTTTTTCACAAAAACATATTCTTTTCCTACCTCCGAGAACGACAGTTCATTCTAAACATCTATTTGAACAAAAGTATTATGTATGCCTTAGCGATCAGTATAGACAATTCAAAATACAAAATTCATCAAAAGGCACAGCTGGATGATCATAAACTTATTTATTTCATTAATGGGAAATTATAGTACGGATTACATAAGAAAAAGGAATGGATAACTCCCTTCCACCTATTACCATAAAAATATAAATAAAATCCCCCACATCTGTTACATAAATAAACTCCCCAAGAGTCCTACCCACAGCTACCAGAAGAGCCTGCACCCTTATCATCTACATCCTGAGGACCCCAAGTTTCCCCTGCCTGAATAGAATGTCGCAAACATTCCATGGATCAATGAGACTAGACCATCTTCGAAAAGACCACAACACCCCCTTCCATGGAGTCACATAAAATAAACCACCTTTGACCAGTCTCTACTGCCAAAATTTTGCTGACTACTTTCCTCCACAACCACTTCATATAATCTTTGGGGACATGGAAAACCTTCCCGACATACTGAGAAGGAAAGGTCGATGGGCACCGATTTTCCCACAGAGATCCAAGCAACAGACGCAGGCGCTCAGTCAAATCCTCTACTGGAAAGAAATTTGAGATCCGAGGGGGCACGACCTGCGCCCAGCCAAATTAGCTCAGAAGCCGCCAAGGGAAATAAAAAGAGGTTTGTCTAAGACCAACCAGCCGAACATATGAATACTCTCGTAGCTCCAAAACTGGCTGCAACTGTCCCCACCAAGGCACTAACCAATACAGCCCACGAGCCCCATACTCCACAAGACAATTCTCCCAGTTCTCAACATACAGGCCAACGCTGATGAAGTGGCGTGAAAAGAAGTTGGGTACAGCCAACAAGGGATACTATGGGGGAGTTTCCAAGCAGAATCTTTCAGATAACCTCATGAATAGCATCATGGGGCTCCCCCTTAAAAAGTCATAACGACCTTCTCTCCAAGCTTCCAGGCCATTCAGGTTCTCCGCCAGTATCACCGTCGCAGGGTTGCGACGATATGACATCCATGAGGTAATAGCTGCAAGTTGAGGGTCCACTTTCACCTCCCCCATCACCAGCAGTAATTTTGAAACAAGTTCCAGAATAACGGCTCCAGCATAGCCAGCATCACCTACTTCTCACAAATGCATGGACTATAGCACCACTGGGAGGGAGATCTTTCCTACAGTGACCAGCGATCTAGCCGTCGAAGGCGAGATATAATGAAGCTCGGCCAACAAATCCCCAGGGGAGGGGAAAAATTTGGGTAAAGCCGCAGTAACACTGGGATTCACACCCAGTATGGCAGAAAATTCCTCGTAGGTAGGACAAACTTCTTCCAACCCAAAGCGAAAAACATGGTCTTTGGGGTACCAAAATTGTACCGCCGCTATCAGCATATTCCACTCAAAGTGTCAATGACGCCACAAGGAAACTCGAAGCATGTTGAAGGCATCATAGTCGACATTATAAGAGCACATAGCTTCCAAGGCTTCAAGGTAATTAACAAACTCAATGCTACCAGGGAGAGCCATCTGGATAATGAGTAGGCAGATGAGGATACAAAGGTGTGATGAAAACATTCCACCCTTACCCCCTTTTATACTTGAGAAATACTCACAAGGGACATAATCCCTACAGAAATTGGAGGGAATCCTACCCCACAAGGTACCAAAGGCTGAAGAGGGCACCAATCAAAGCTTTCAATTGATGGGACTAGACTGAACTGCCGATAGGTAGGTCAGGGTGCTTACCGATTGGCACCCCCCCCCCCCCCCCCATTTTTGGGAAATTTCCCTTTTTACTCTTTTGTCAAATCAGAAAACTCAAATAAAAATTGATATTCTCAACAGAATTTCAAAATTCCTTTTCCTCCTTATATAATTTCCCTTTGTAAGTTAAAGACTTTCCTTCACAAATTTCCAAAAATATTCCTTTTTTACAGTCTCAGCAGCAAATTAAAAAGTGCATGCATTCATTCATCATTAAAATAAAAGATAGTCAAAAAACTACATTGCATTGCACATATCTATTTTCTGTGTTACATCATGTTGCAGGAAATAGAAAGAAAAGACAAAAACAAACGGGACTCAGCCCGAACCCACATTCTCTCTCTCTCTCTCTCTCTCTCTCTCTCTCTCTCTCTCTCTCTCTCTCTCAAGAGCTTACACCCCTGCGACGCGCTCTCTTCCCCCTACGACGAGACGACGTGCCCCCACTACTCGAGCCAGAGTCTTCCCCGGATGAGGCTGACAGCACCAAGCAAGAAGGAATAGGGACATCATCCCGAATGTGGGTGGTCACCGATGATATCCAATCTCTAATGTCCCGCAACCAAGTGGTCGACACCCGGATTTCCTGCAAGGAAAAAGAAAAATCAGTATCAAGTAAAAAAAATCAAAAGAAGAAAAAGGACCAAAAGGTTTACCACAGGACAAAGGACCTCCTCTATCAAACCTAGCTCCTCTGGATCCATCATAAGAGGAGGGTGCAGCATCGGCACTATCCCTCCATCAGCCCGCCGGATGTTGTACGAAGGAGTATGTAACCGCACGAAAGGAACCTCTGAGGTCGCCGCTGCCGCAGGTACCGACGGACCACCACCACTGTAGGAAGACCCCACCGCCCGACTCGAACCCGCAGGAGGGAAAGGAAAGGCATCATGTATACTGGGCTCCATCAACCAGCTCATCACAAAGTCCATATAATCATACGGCGCAGCCGTATCAGTGTACAAAGCATAGGACTCGCCAATCATCGTCGCAATCCTCTCATCCTCCAACAGCTGTTGCTCCCACCTCATAGACGTAGGAGGCTGCATGGGTGGCACCACCACCTACTCCTCAGCAATTTGGCGAACCACCCTCTCCCGGAGATACCAAGAATGGCCAAACTCATGCGCCAACAAACGCCTCATCTGCGCGTTCACCCCAGTCATCCCCGTATCCTGAATGGTTGTCCCCCAAGGATAAAAGCTCACCTGAAAATCCCCAAGGAGACATGAGTCAACACAGGATCAGAAGTTGCAAAAAGCAAGACAGAAAAGGAAAGGACCTTACTCGACCACTAGTCAGGCCATTCAAGACCTGACGCACCGCCTCCAGGGAGAGAGATCCCTTCGACTTCCGGTTGGCCTTACGCCATCAATACAGTCAACAGAAGTCCCCAACAGTGTCATCCTTCAAAGCAATCAGTGGGGTGTTGAACCCAATCACCTCATAGAACCACGTCTGGATTCACAAGCAAAAATAGACGCATAAGGAAAATGCGAATGCATGAAAGGAAAATGCAAATGCATGAAATGAAAATGCACAAAGTAAAGAATACCTCAAGGAGATACGTGGCTCCAGTAAAAGTTTTCCGGCAGCACCGACTGAATGCATCCAAAGAAGAGTAAAGGGTCGCCAAGGTCAAACTCCCCCAATCATAGAAAGGGATGTTCGAAAACATCCTCAAGTACGACAGAAACCAAAAATGGATGACGTCGTCGCTTGACGCCACCATGAAACCTCCCAGCACCAACAAGATGAATAACCGGGGCATCTGCCTCACTTGCAGCCCGTCGTCCACATCAACCACCCTGCTCATCAAAACATCCTTCAGCAAGGACAGTCGAATAGAGTCTCCCGAAACTATCCTCCTCACATCACCAAGTGCCGCATATACCGCCTCTGGCCTCACCCATAAGGAGCGATCCGCCTCTATCTTCTCCCCGTCACAATCCAGACCCAACAGTTGTTGCACATCTATGTGAGTCACCGTCATCTCCCCGAAGCCAAAAATGGAAGGTGTGGGTAGTGTCCCACCACCTCTCCCCCAAAGCACACAAGACCACTGTCGAACGAGGCGTCTCATCCAGCACAACTGCCAATCTCCCAAAACCCGTTGATGATACCACCCAGCGCACCACAGGTGGGAGATGCTCCCAAACATCCTTAAGCCCCGTTGTCTCGCGAGCACGCATGTTCTTCAAAGAAATATCAGACTAACAAAGGGAAAAATCTCATCAAAGGTCAAGAAAAGAAGAAAAATCACCCAAAAAGAAAGGAATGCCAAAGGTCAAGCTACTTACATAACCGCCGAGAATCACTCTCGAGGGGCGATGACGCGATGGCTCCCGCAGCAAGGTCCGCTCATCCGCAACTGGCTCGAATGCATCGAAAGCATTCTCGCTCCCCAAAGCAAGGGGCACCTTGTCCCTCCAATCCACATTCTCCCAATCGTCAATTGTCAACTACTCCCGGTGGACAACAATTCTCACAAAGGCGGCCATTTCTTGAAGATCGGAACGTTTGAACAATTCGCAGAGAGAAATCACAAAAAGATAGAAGGCAAGAAGTTGTGAAAAAGTAAGGGGATTCACCCCCTTTATATAGGATACCAAGCTCCATGCCGATCAGCACCTCCCCCTGCCATACCGATCGGCACTGACCCCTCACCTTCCTGAGGCAGCACAAAAGTTTGTGCCACTGCCGAATGGCACCCCTCAGTCTATGTTGATCGGCACCCCCCTTAAAATTTCTTACTGAAATTCCTGGAAAATGCCAGAAAACCCTGAAAATTCCTCAGAATATTCCTAAAAATCCCAGGAGGGATTTAGAACGTTTTCACCAAGAAAATTTCACACTCCTTCAGGCCAAACCACTTTTTCCCAAAATGACCTCTCGGGAAGTGCGCCCGGACCACCTAATCACCTCCTCAGCAGAGTTTACAACCTCAAATCGGTTATCTCCCGAATAATCAAATCCTCCACTCAAAT
This sequence comes from Sambucus nigra, assembly GCA_949130495.1. Classification (NCBI taxonomy): domain Eukaryota; kingdom Viridiplantae; phylum Streptophyta; class Magnoliopsida; order Dipsacales; family Adoxaceae; genus Sambucus; species Sambucus nigra. The sequence goes on along the minus strand of OX422213.1, from coordinate 357,586,785 downwards.
TAAGGACACAAAGCCTCCCCAGCCATCGGTTACTCGGTGCGAAACAATATCGTGTGGTTTTCTTTCCCCAGCGGAATTTAGAAGAATCACTCACCCCAGGCGATCTCTCCCAAAGGACGATCCAAATCTTCCCCAGCTCATTCATCATTCCCCAGCGGAACCTCAAATCCAAATTCCTATCCCCAGCGGAACCTCAAATCCAATTTGTACCCACAGTGGAACTCTTTTCTTTTCCCAAGGAAATGCAATCACTTTTGGGTCAGAATGGATCTCGGTCTTGGATCGTCACCTGAGTTAGGTCATAATTGACCTCGGTCCTCGATCGTCACCACTCTTGGGTTAGAACTGACCCCGATCTTGGATCGTCACCCGAGTTAGGTCAGAATTGACCTCGGTCCTCGGTCGTCACCACTCTTGGGTCAGAATTTATACCGGTCTTGGATCATCACCTGAGTTAGGTCAGAATTGACCTCGGTCCTCGGTCGTCACCACTCTTGGGTCAGAATTGACCCCGGTCTTGGATCGTCACCTGAGTTAGGTCATAATTTATCTCGATCCTCGGTTGTCACCAATCTTGGGTCAGAATTGACCCCGGTTTTGGATCATCACCTGAATTAGGTCAGAATTGACCTCGGTCCTCGATCGTCACCACTCTTGGGTCATAATTGATTCCAGTCTTGGATCGTCACCTTAGTCAGATCAGAATTGACCTTGGTCCTCAGTCGTCACCACTCATGGTTCAGAATTGACCCCGATCTTGGATCATCATCTGAGTTAGGTTAGAATTGACCTCGGTCCTCGGTCATCACCACTCTTGGGTCAGAATTGACCCCGGTCTTGGATCGTCACTTGAATTAGGTCAGAATTGACATCGGTCTTCGATTGTCACCACTCTTGGGTCAAAATTGACCCCAGTCTTGGATCGTCACCTGAGTTAGGTCAGAATTGACCTCGTTCCTCGATCGTCACCACACTTGGGTCAGAATTGACCCCGATCTTGGATCGTCACCCGAGTTAGGTCAGAATTGATCCCAGTCCTCGATCGTCACCAATCATTAAGTCAAAATTGACCTCGGTTATCAAACCTTTACCCCAAGCCTACAGATTCGGCTTTGATCCATAGAATTGATCATCCCTAACACACTCCTTAGGCCCGCTAAATTGGTCATCCTCACTTCCTCAGGTCCTCAAAACTGACCTCGACCCTCTGAATTGTCCACCCTCACTTCCTTAGGTCCTCAGAATAGACCTCGACCCTCTGATTTTATCATCCCTAACACGCTCCTTAGGTCCTCAGAATCGGCCTCAACCCTCTGAATCGGTCACACTCTCTCAGAAGCATCATGCGGTGTCTAATCGATGGCTATCATTTGTTCCAAACTCACCCATCGAGGGGCTCTATAGACACCTCATTCTATTACCCCTAACTCTCTTTAGGTCCCTAGTACCTCCACTCATCACCGCAGACCCAGGTCATGTCCCGAGCACTGACCTGGAACCCATCAGGCACTCCACGGCTCGGTTTCACCAAAAGTCAAACTCTTCATTTCGACTGAGACACAATGAATCTTCAAAGGGCACTGAATACCCTTTCCAATGGTCCATCCCGTTTTCAGCTCTGACTTACCATGTGCACGAACGATCCATTTGTGTTTGAAGCCTGACCTAGAGGCCACCGGGCGCTCCCGGGCTCTGTTTGACCTAAGTCAAATCTTTAGCCCAATCGAGGCTGAATTAATCTTCAAAGGGCCCTGAATACCCTTTCCAACGGTCCATCTCGTGCGCGATTCTGACTTTCCATGCGAACGAACGATCTGTTTGACTCTGAGAGGTCACCGAATGCTTCTCGGGCCCGGTTGACCAACGTTAACTCTCCAAACTGGGTCAAACTCTTTGGAATACCGAAGTACATATCCTAACCTTTCCAATGGTGTACCCCGTGCACGATTCGGACTTACCATGTGGACAAACAGTCCGTTTGCGTCCGCGTAATTCCCCATCCAATGGATCGACAAACGATTTCGAGCAATATTTGACCCAAATTCAACTCCTGAACCCGGGAGTGGTCCAAACGACTTTCTAAGGTCTCCTAATTAAATTTCCAACGGCATGCCCCGTGTGTGATTCGGATCAACGGTTCGCCCTCGGTGGCTGATTTTCCAAAAAAAGCCTGAAACACACTACCAAACGGCAGGTTTCAGAACCTGCCTATCGACACCTTCCTACCGATAGGCATGAAGGGATCTATGATGATCGGCAGCCCCCTGGGCCTATAAAAAGGAGATTTTCACCTCATTTGCGAAAGGGGAGATCAGTTCAGAAGGAAATCACTCTCAGCAAGTCCCAGAAACCTCTCTCGAAGGCAGCGTGATTTCAACTTCCAAATCCCTTTTTCACTTCCACTTTTCATCATCCCTTTCATCAAACTTGATGAATTAACCACTCTCCATCATCATCCAAGTGCAAGGGCTACTCTCCAAACATTCAAGATCAAGCTCAAAATCTTCAAGAAGGTCCAACTTTCTCAAACTCTCTCTTTAATTCTCTTAAATTCTCAATAACTTGTTTTCTTATTTAGCACTTTTATTATCTCATCTCACACATCCTAATACACTTTTTATTTAGTATTATTGCACATCTCTTATTTTCATATAAATAAAAAACCCAAAAAATAAGAAAAAGAGGGTTTGCTCATAAATTCCAAATAGGGATTCTCACACTTTTTCCACACTTTTCTCGCAACTAAAAAAAACCCTTTTTCTACACACACACACACACACGCACACTTACAAATAAGAGATTTCTCCATTTGGATTTATGGGTTAACCCCCCCCCCCCCTCGTTTGTATGTGAACTATGTGGACTTTGATGCCTTTATAGGCTACGTAGGCGTCTCGGGGTAAAACCCGAGACTCGAGTCATTTTCTCACTTTTTCTCTAATTTTCTATCTTATCTTTATCCCATTTTCTATTATATTCTATACATTCATTCTTAGTCGCGTATTATTCCGCATGCATTATCGTTCCCTTATAGCGATCAACGTAGGGGTAATCGCATAAATCCTATTTTCTACATTAATTTCATATTCCTACAGATGACTCGCTTTATCTTTTCCATGATACAAGTCGAGGATTCCTACCTCCATTTTATATTTACACATGCACACATATCATGGGTGAAAACATAAAGGAAAATAGAAAATATCCATGAGAGACCGAAAGGGCAAAATGGGTGCCTAACACCTTCCCATTTCGCAACTAAGCCTCCGAACCCTTCTCGAATCATTTTGGTTTCGCAGGCACCAGTATATCTTTGGATGCCATCCTCGGGGTGGATTCCCATTTTTCTTTTGTCTGTTTTGAGTAAAATACACTGGCGACTCTGAATCTCTCTACATTTTCACACCTAACAAATCGACGCCTGCCGAAGCGCTCTCCCAAGAGGGGATACGCGGGACTCGAAGGATCCTTTCTCCATCCGCGGTGGGGATCGGGGATGGTCACACATCCCAAGGCACATCATTTCCTTGGGAGCCCAAAAGACAATCAACATCATTACACTATCAGGCGTGCTACCCACTTCAGAAGTGGACACTTGTCAAGGAGATATTGGTACATAAGGAAATATAACCTCGTACATACATACCCCTTACTCACCTACTTACATAGGTAACTAAGGGCTAGAGGGTGATTGATATGACCAAAGGGCACCTGCCAGCTCAGAGGCATTAACCTCGATCGGTATAATAGTCGAGGTAATAATAGCTCGAGATTACCCATCAGTGATGTCATCCTTCACCAGGTTGGCCACAGATGACGTTGCAAATACCACCATAATTGGGCATCAACCAAGGTCTACATAACTCATGGGGTCAGTTATACATCAGGCCGGCCATAGTTGATGTTATAAGTATCACCTCGATGAGGGCATCGTCCAAGGTAAGTATGGACATAGGTTATCCATCAGCATCACCATCAACATCGGCCATAGCTGACGTTACAGGTTCACCTAAGATCAGTATTGTCTTGTAGGCTCAGCATCAAGTGTCAAGACAACATCGGCCCTGGCCGATGTTCCATATATCTAACCTCGGCTGGCACCACATCCAAGATCATTATATAATCCTCAGCCAAGGCAATGGTCGTACTTCACCAACCTCGTACTCATCCAGGCCGAGGTTGGTACCAAGCAAAGACAGTCGGGCATCTACATGCACATGTATGTCTTAGAACACGTGGAGAAATCCGTTATGACTAAATCATTCCCTCCACGTGAGGGAATATTGGGTCATAATTACTTAGTGGACATCATCCAGATGTCATCCATGCACTGGTTGGGTCTCCATGCACATGCACATTGCATGCTTGGGGGGGACATTACACCCCCAAGCACTATATATTGAGGTCATCCTCAACATTGTAAAGGATCGATAATCAAAACCCTATATAAAACTTTGTCAATTTACACAGTAGAGAGAGAAATGTTGAAAGATTATATCCATGGCCGTTAGTGCCTTATTTCAGTGACATTTCTCACTCACTTGCACAGTGGATGTAGGCCTAACTGGATGAACCACTTATATCCAAGTGTTCATCCTCTTCTCCTCACCTCCTTATATATATATATATATTCTTCTATGCTTCCATTGTTATCACTTGGTTGAGATTATCAACACCTTACCTGGTGGTGTTATTTATAGCATCATCATCTACGATTGAGGCATATGAGATCATCCTCTCAATTTAAGGAGGCCTTGAATATACCTCAACTCCAATGGTCATCCAATCCTCCCTCACAATATTAACATGACATTTAGTTCGCTTGAAACCAAGATAACACCAACAAAACTCCTTTATTCCAAGAATGACACCATCACATACTTCCCTTCGGCAACACGATTACATAAAGCTTCATTAATTTTTTAGACCAAGGGACAAATGTCCCTTGGAATAGAAGGATCACTATAGGGTTCCCAAAAGGTTCCACCTGCCCTAAATTTATCTATAACAAAGGTATGGTTTAAACTTGAGATCCCAGCAGTGAGCCTTAACCAGAACTAGACTTCATCTCAACCTTCTCCATCAGTTTTTCCCCATGAATTTTAATACCCACTGATGCATTGAGCCTCGGACGCTTATTAGTTTTGGACCTCTTCCCCTTGCTGAATGTTGACTCAATGAGTTCCTTTTTAGAAAATAACCTCATCGGCCCCCTCTTCTCTCGATCATCTACTAGACGATAAATGAAGTTCAAAGTCAGACATCAAAGAACCATTAATAAGGATACAGGGAATAAAGTGAAGATGCATGTTACTTATTAGGAAAATAGTCATATTATAGAAAGATTGGACCTGCATCTATAGGGGAGACCTCTTCATTAGTAGGGGAAGCTCAGGTTTTCCTTTAGGTTGGTCGTCTTCCCCATCAGAGGCCTTAAAAACTTCAAAATAGACCACAACTACAACTTTTCGCTTCCTAGGTGGAATAATGAAGGACTCAGTGTTAATAAAATCCCCACCCACTATCTTCGGTGTCTTTAGATAACTCCTAGGCATTAATTCATTAGGCTTAGGCCTAAACCCACTCTTAACGTGTAAGGACATTGTCCGTCATAATTAATTATGACATATACCGCTATAAGTTATTGAAGGATTTGGGAAACTAACATCTACAAAAGACGGATCCAAATTTAAAGTGGACTTCAACATTCATGCCCAACAAGTTAATTTTGGTAAAATTATGTTTAAGTTCCATTTACATTTCATATTAAAAGTGTTGGGATATTTTATGATTTTTTTATAAATTGTTTTTATAGAAACATTTTCTTATTAAAGTTTTATTTGTAAAAAAATCTATGATCCCGTTAACAGTTTTTCTTTTTGAGGTTTCCAAATTTTTTCATAGTCTGATACTTTTTGGGGTCAGCGCCACTGTTGTTCAAATGATGACACATCTCAGTCGAACAAGATACTGTCTCGCTTAAACGACATCGTATGTCGCTCGAATGATAGGTATTTTAGTCTGACACATCATCGACTCAATCTATGCAATATAATGAGTGTCAGACTATTTGTTTTAGGTGTGGAGAATCACTACTTTTAATAGAATACATTTGTCTTGCATCTATATTCTTCTCCAACCATTTAAGGGTTCAAAGATTTTGTTTCTCAATTCACAATCCCAATTACTTTTGTGTGATTTATTTTTGTGGAACCCAAGACATATTTTACTGGGATTTTATGCTGCTAAACTAGGTGTTGTTGAAGGTACTAGGCTGACAATAGGTACTTCTTGAGAGAGGTACTGGGCTGATCGACTGCATGTCATAGGGAGTGATAGGGTATTCCTGTGTCGATTGGAACCGCGATTCGTGTGGTATAGCTGTGTGTGAACTACTGCAGGTTTCATTGTAATCCATGTAAGGTAGTTACAAATTATGGAGAAATAAAGGTTTTTACCCGAAAGGTTTTTTTTCCCTAAAATCTATGTTTGTAAGCTTAATCATCACGTGGTTTAATTTATTGATCTGATTTGACATGTAGATGCATGTTTAGGTGATGAATAAAATTGGAACGTGGTTTGAGAAAATTTAGACATCCAATTAAATAAGTTTGATTTGGAAATTTGTGAATCCATTTGAATCAGTATCACACATGGTATTTTACAAATTGGTATCATGGCAGGTTGCATAATTTATTGTGTATTCCTCTTTTCCACATAAATTGTGTGATATTGATGTTTGTTGAAAAATATTTTTTGTGAAAAATCGCAACCTTTCGTTGGATCACTTATATAATCGAATGCTTATTTTTTAGGGTCCAATTATGCCTATTGGAAAGCTCGTATGAAATCACAGTTAAAATCCATTGACTAATGTGTTTGGTTGCTTTGTGAAAGAGGGTGGACTCCTCCCACTATCACTGCTAATAATATCACCTCTTTGAAACCTGTGTACGATTGGAATGAAGATGATTTTAAAATGTCTAATTTTAATTCATGTGGTTTAAGTGCTATTTCTGGAGCCATCACCCCTGATGAGTTCCGTCGAATTATGACGTGCACCACATCTAAAGAGGCATGGGATGTCCTCCAATTAACACATGAGGGTACGGACGAGGTTAAAGAATCAAAGTAACAAAATTTGGCCATCCAGCTTGAGACTATCTCCATGTCTGAGTCTGAATGTTAACTCAAGTTTTAATTTAGGTTAGCCAATTGACAACACGCATGTCATTAAAAATATTTTAAGATCTCTCTCGAAACATTTTATTACTAAAGTCAATTTTTTGAATTCGTTGGGAAAGATAAATTCACTTAAGTTACAAACTTATGAGATTGACACGTTTCCCCAAACCGTTAAGGCTAAGGATAAAGGCATTTCTTTAAAGACTCAAGTTAGGAAGAAAAATAATGATAGATTTTATGAGTCTGATTCTGAGGGAGAGTTTAGTATTGACAATGTGTCCTTGTTTATAAATTTTTTAAAAAAGTTTCTTAAAATGAACAAAAATTATTTTTCCAATAAAAATGCTTTTGAGAAAAATAAAAAGAAAGAAATGTCCAAAAAGGGTGGTGCAATATAGGAAGAGAGTGAGGAAGATTTAGATGATACGACTTGTTTTGAGTGTAATGGAAAAGGACATAGAGAATTTGAGTGTCCTACTAGGTTAAGGAGAAAAGGGAAGAATGTAGCAATGCCTGCTACTCGTAGTGATAGTGAGGGAGATGAGGGAGATGACTCTGGTAAAGGTTTAACACATGGGTAGTGTGTAGATTTTAAGAGTCACGTGAGCAAACCTGCTTTGTCCCACGATGATTCTGTTCACAAGAGCGACGGTGATGAATCGAGTGTTTCTAATGGGGGTGAGAGCCAGTTTGAGAGTGGAGATGAAAGTGAGCTCCAAAAGGCTTTTAGGGATTTGTACACTAACACCTTGGAAACAAAGAAGTATAATAGGGATTTAGGTCATCGGGTTTTAGATTTGGAGAGAGAGAAAGAAGGTTTAAGGAGGGAAAAGTTTGGCTTGACTGACACGTTGTCTAGTCTGATGACACGTGTATCCCAACTCGAGAGTGATTTCGAACGTGCCCGAGATGTTAAAGTCCCTTTAGAGAATGCATCTAAGAAGATTGTAAATGTGGTTTTCAATCCCATTTTGGGTTGTGGTAAGAGTTTAGGAAAATGTCATGACGCCGCTTCCACTTCTATTGTTGCACCCGAGTCGGTTCTTACTTTAGTGAAAGATTCACATGGCTCTCGACCAGACCCACCTAGGCGTCCCGTACCCGTTAGGATAGAACATCCTAGAATTTTTTGGAGAGTTTTACCTAGACCTATTTATGTTTGCTCCCATTGCAAAAAGAGAGGACACCTTAGGGAGTTCTGTTTCAAGTTGGGTAATGTGTCACGCTTTGCTTCTACACATATTCGCATACATGAACCCACCCATGATACTTTTCTTGCACATAATGATAAAGAGTTGTACATATTAGAGAGCAAGTAAATTTTTTGGTTAAGGCCTCACATGATTTAATGGAATTTTTTCATAGGATGTCGCCATCTTTGGAAAACTCCCCCGCACTTAATGGATGATGTTTAGAGTTTTTGCTAGCATAGGATGATTTACACGATGACATCTTTTGCCTATTGGTAGTATGTATCATTTTATAGTTTACATTTTTTTCTTAGTTTTTTCTATTGTTTTAGCACTATTTTGGATCTATTTGCCCATTCTAGTAACTGTTTTCACGGATTTTTTTCACTCGACAAGACATCATAAAATTCTGGGAAATCTATGAATTTTCATTCAAGCGACTTATGATGGCGCGCGATACATCTTATCACGAGAACCCTTGTCGTTCGAGAGACCCTTGGAGATTTTTTTTCTTCTTTTTGCAGTCGTCTGGTTCATATTGTTATATTATTTGGTACTATTGGGTTGATTCTTAAGAGAGTTAGAAAAATGCAAAAATATTTTCACTTTTTTGATAATTTTATTGAAAAATCGAAAAAGAGTTATGTATTTTGTTCACACCATATATGAATGGACACTTAGGATGATCAAGTCACAACTTCATTCCATATCCATGTGACTATTTGATAGTGTTTGGAGACAATATATTGTGTCATTCATGTGCTTTACAAAGTTTGGGGTCTTTGAGATGATATATAGTGTTGCTACCTACATGTTTGACTCATTTGTCCTTTATTACACACATGCACGAATTTGTTTGACTATTTTTCTTGTCTATCACATCTTGGTTGAGTGTTTCAATCTCAATTCTATCTATACAATGAACCAAATCTAATAAAATTTGAAAAGAAAGTAGTGCACGTTATAAACTGTTTGTGAGTTTATGTGTTTTATTTTGAAAAACGAAAAAGGGTTGCAAAAGATATCTCATTTTTTTCCTTTGCAATAAAGCCACCATTTAAATGGACCTAAAAAACTGAGGAATTGAAAATTATTCTGCGTCCAATGAGGTTTAAAAGAGCTCGAAAAAAATGAAAGGCAATAAAAATAAATTTATGCCAAAAATGGACCAATAGGTTTTAGTTTCATCACCTCATAAGAAATATAAAAACCATTATCTTTTAATGAGGGAGTTTGGATAAAAACGGTTTGCACGTCCTTGAAAGTCATGATAGAGCATTACATAGTTTAAGACTTTATTGGTGTGGAAATTATTTATACTTTGACTTGTTGATATGATTAAGACGATGTCATCTAAATTCGATAATTTTATACCTAAGGACAATTTTTAATGTTCATTCTTTAGGAATACACTTTTGCATCTTGCAAATATGTCATGATTGAGTCGATTTTTCTATTGAATTTTTTCACAGCCCTTCGTTCCATTTCCATGATTTGGTTATCTTAGCATAAATTCATGGTGTGTGATTTTTTTGTAACATCATTTTTTCCTTTTTTGTATAAAAAATATGAAATATTAAAAATAGTTTATTTACCTTGGTTTACTGTGTCCCCCAATTTGATTTATGTGATTTATTCTTTTCCTTATCTACTTCGGACTAATAAAAAGGGGGAGGACGATTTATGACTTTTGGGGGGAGTTTAAGTATGAGGGAGAATTGATTATACTTTCATGTTTATGATTATATTATATCAAACAAAATACGTCATGAGGTATTTTCTTTGTCTCATGTGTGTGGGTACAATTGAAGATTTTTGAATTGCACACCCTGATGAGAAAAGCTTGAAGTTTTGAAAACTTGACTATTGAAGCAAAGTTTGAAGACTTGTCATTTTATCTTTCCACTTTTGTTTTTGGGAGGTATATTTGTATAGGTCATTTTAAGTTCATAATTCAGATGTTTTTCTTTTGTACAAGCATAGACATAGAGGGAGATCTGTAAGGACATTATCCGTCATAATTAATTATGTCATATACTGCTACAAGCCGTCGAAGGATTGAGGAGATAACATCTATAAAAGACGGATCCGAATTTCAAGTGGACTTTAACATTCATGCCCAATAAGATAATTTTGGCAAAATTTTGTTTCAGTTCCATTTACATGCCATATTAAAATTTTTGTGTTATTTTATGATTTTTTTATAAATGGTTTTTATAAAAACATTTTCTTATGAAAGTTTTTTTTTGTAAAACGTTTTTTTATCCCGTATATAGTTTTTCTTTTTGAGGTTTCCTACTTTTTTCATAGTCTGATGTTTTTTGGGATCAGCGCCACTGCCATACAAATGATGATGTATCTCGTTCGAAAGGGATATAGTTTCGCTCAAATGACATCGTATGTCGCTTGAACGAAAGGTCTTTTAGGCTAACACGTCATCAACTCAATTTCTTCTATATAATGAGTGTTAGACTATTTGTTTTAACCATGGAGAAGCACTACTTTTAACATAATACATTTTTCCAGTGTTTGTATTCTTGTCTAACCATTTAAGGGTTCTACATTTTTTTTTCAATTCATAATCCCAATTACTTTTGTGTTTGTTGTTTTTGTGGAACCCAAGACATATTTTTCGAGGATTTTATACTGCTAAACTAGGTGGCGTTGAAGATATTGGGCTAACAATAGGTACTGCTTGAGGTAGGTACTATGCTTATCGACTGCGTGTCATAGGGAGGGCTACGGTATTCCTGAGCTAATTTGAACTACGGTTCTTGTGGTATAGCTTCCTGTGAACCTCTAAAAATTTTATTGTAATTTTTGTAAGGTACTTACACATTATAGTGAAATAAAGGTTTTTACCCGAAAGGTTTTTTTCCCTCTGAAATCTTTGTTTGTCAGCTTAATTATCACATTGTTTAAGTTATTGATTTGATTTGACATGTAGATGCATGTTTAGGGGCTGAATAAAATTAGCGTTTGGTCTGAGAAAAGTTTGATTTGGAAATTTGTGAATCCATTTGAATTAGTATTGCACACAGGATTTTACATGACGAGATGCCTTTCTATGAACAAGACCACAAATGGGGTGGAGGCCAACTTCCGAGCCTCAATGATCGTGTCCTCCTCTAACTTAGAAGGTTCAATAAACACTGCAAAAGAATATAGATCATTAATGCTCAAGTTAGAGGTCAACAAATAAGTTCAAGTACAAAAAGTTAGAAATGAATGGTAATTTACCCATGGTAGGTGGAGAACACTAAAAGGAAGGAAACCAATAAGATCCACTAGGTCTAGAGTGGACCAATCTCCCCTTAATAAATAAATGCCTTTCCTTCATGTTCTTAGGAGAATTGTTCATGTCTTTGTAAAATAACCACTACTACCTTTGGGTATAAATATGTCATCTCCTTATCTTTGGTCTTTCTTTGTCTTCTAATTGATTATCTAAAATCCATTAATATGGACTTCAGATACCATGGGGGGTTAGCTACCAGATATAAATGGGATATCCCAATGAACTTTAGAATCCTCACCATGGGCAGAGGAAGAGAGAACCTAGACCCATACTGGAGGAATAATTTGTTAAAGCAAATGCTTTGGTTGTCTAAAGAACAATCCATCTCTTTAAGATTAAAAGCCCTCATGATAATTGACTCTATAAATATGATATGTCTTTGGAATTTCCACCAAGTCTTGTTGAGTGATCTGGGAAGTAGATTTGGCGCCACCGCTGAAATGGGTGTTATTGTCACCTAAGTAATTAATCACCATTAAACCATAGGTAATGGTCCAGATGGGAAGATACTCAAAGGCCTCAACCCCTTACCCAACATTCAATGGCCGAGAAACATGGGCCGTAACTACTAAGATGGGTATTGCATCCAAAACTTTAGAAGTGGGAAGTTTTCGATAAACATTATTGATGAGAAAGGAGCAACGAAAGACGTTACTTTTTTTGAGAGTTTCAGAGAAAAGAGATAGCTAAAGTAAGATGTGAAGATTCAAACTAGTACAACGGGATCCTTTATAAACCCAAAGGCTCGCTTTAGTCTCTTTATCCCCTGGGCATGTCCCATCATGTTTTATTAACAATTTGAAACATCATTCCTAATGCACTCTCATTATGACAGATTTGGGCTAGTTATCCTTACACCCAAGTTGCATAAATAGAATGTGTTGCCATTTATAATCTTATCACAAGGCAACAAGTGGCTACTGATGATGCCACATTTGATCCTTAGTATTTCAAAGGTCCCCAAGACCACCGACTCCACTCATGCAAGGTAAAAGGACTTATAGTCTACCTAAACCTCTACAAGACTATTGCCTGGCTCCAAAGGTAATAATTCATATAGTAACAAGGCTAGCATACTGTAGCAGATGTTGACAACCTCCTAACTCTTGCAAAAGACTTAATTGTTCCAATTTGTCTCTTTAACCAAGCCTAAAGACCTCACTATCTATGTTCCTCCATGTTTGACATAAAAATAAGATATCTATGTGATGAGAAATAACCTTTCGAGTTTACCAAAACCTCATAATAGAGGTACACCATTGCAAAGAACCTCAATTACATCTTACTGATTAGGCATAAATTCGTCACATTTATCCCCTTAATTTCGGTATTTTTATGATCCCGTGTAATGTAAATAGCTTGTATTTGTCTTATATTTATGCTACTAACCCTTTTTGGCAAGAATTTCATATTTTGTGTATCTCTTATGTACTTTAAAGGTATTTCATACAAATTAGTGTGAAAAAGAATGCAAAACAGTGAAAGAAACTAAGAAACGGGGAGTTGAAGGTCATTTTTGTAATTTTATAGCCATATTCCGGATGTGGGGACGCTAGAAAATTGAAGATCTCTAAATCAAAAGAACATTGGAAAAAATGGCACCCCAATCCGAGCTAAGGTGAAGAAGTTATGCCCATTTAAAGTTGGAGACAGAAAGTCAAAAGTTGAAATTAATTCTGGAAGCTGAAGAGTTTCCACTCTTGAAATTTCTTGTATAATTCCATTTTATTAGTTGTAAAACATGGAGAGGCATGGGAAGAGTCATTTTTTAGAGATATAAAAGGGTAAACCCTAGTAGGAAGAAATGAGGTTTTGTTACTTCATGTTGTAAGAGGCTAGTAGTTAGGATTTTTTTTGTAGTTAGTTTTTAAAGGATTCTTGTATCCAAGAACCCTACTTTGAAGTCCGGCTACTATTCAAGATTTAAAGATCTATTCAAGATTCATCATTCATCAATTTCAAGTAATTTTAATTTATTATTTTTACTGCTTTCATAGTTAGTTTAATTAATTATTGCTTTCTAGTATTCCAATCCCAATTCAAGTCATGTTCTCAATTTTCTAGATTTAGTTATGAATTCCTGCACTTTCAGTTTTAAGCTTTCTTTTATTTTAATCATGTTAAGCTAAGTTTTTAAGGGTGGGTATGCATGAACCCAACCCTATGTGGTATGCATAGATATAAAATTTGTCCTCTAAATTAAATAAGTGATTAGATCATGTTGTATAGTTTCACAACCAATTTGGACCTTTTGACCTCGTTTGCCCTAGGTAATCGGGGTGATTAAGGATGCAATGTGTGTGAACTATTGCGACACTGCTTTACACATTCTTTAATTATGTATGATGAGGGCTTGAACATCATATATGTAATGCTTTGCAGTACTAAAGACTGGGTCTAATCAATTATCTAGTTTATGAATAGTTTTGTACTGGGATACACACTAGGGTTTGGGGGAGTGTATTCTTAACCCATTTCTTCAATCATAGTAATTACTTCTTAGTTAGTTAATTTTGCATGTGTAGGTTAATTTAATTGAATTTAGTTAATTCATACATAAAAGCCAAAAATCATTCATCTTTTTCTTTTCTTTTCTTTTAACATCAACTTTAGGATTAAACTACACTACCTTTGTCGTCACATTCACATGTCCTAACTCCCTGTGGATTCGATACCCAGTCTCACCACTATACTCCTTATGAGTGTAGTTACAAGTTTAGGTTTTTTTTATTAAGGTTGGAAGCCGATAATAATGACTAGTGTATTACACGGATGCTCAATTTATACCTCGATCAAAATGGCGCCATTGCTGAGGAATTAGGTAGACTTTAGGTTAAGGTTGTTAATCCCGAATTTGACCTTAAAAAAAATTCAAAAAAAAATATTAAAAAATATGGGTGTCACGGTTTTGAATTACCCAATTTGAAATGTCTTACTTTAACTCCTTTGGTGGGTTTAATTGTTATGATAATAGTGAGGAGGAGGAGGAGGCGCTCAAGACTTATGAACATTGGATCAATATCACTAAAGATAAGTCTTGAGAAAACATGACAGTGTGATAATTGATTAAATTTATTCGCAACTTTTCAATTCGGCACATTTATTTAATTAGAGTCTATTTTTTAAATCAAATTAATCCAGCCCCTAAACATGCATCTAAAAGTGTGTGTGTCAACCCATAAATAAATAAAGCATGTGACACAAATATTCAGGAAAAATCCCCCAAAGGGGAAAAACCTTTTATAAAGACCATTGACTTACATACAAATTGATAATCGCCCACAAGTATAACGCAAGGTGTCTTCGACAAACCTCCAAAGCAACGGCCAGAAATATTGACACAGAAATACCCACAGGTGTCGGTTCTGATGTCGTCGGCTGGAACTTTCCATTTCCAGGAGGGTAGCAATAATGAAGAAAATAGCTTCTCCACATGATGTGAACTTTATAAGGACTCCCTCCATAATATCATGCAACTGTCGGTTGTAGAGATCTCCCCACAAAGTATGAACAAAAACAAAATATGTTCTTGGGTTCAACAAAACAATTCATATAAAAGTAATTGGGATTTTGTTAATTAAAAACAAAACATTTGAACCCTTAAAATTGTTGGAGAAAAACTTTCTGCCAAAATGTATTGAATTAAATCTAGGCAGATACACAAAAGTTTCAAAAGAATAAGACTCTTAAAAGTTGAAAATGTTCTCCACATTTTTCTAGGATGCCAAAACCACTTTTTATACAAAATCTGAGTTGGTCAAAGGATAAGCATTATAGCAGCGTGTCAGCCAAAAAGTTATCTCGCTCGAACGAGAATGACATCTAACCAGAATGAGATTGCGTGTCATCCAAACGACTACGCACGACTTCCCTTTGTCATTCGAACGAGATTGAGATCCTTCTTGAACGACCTTGGCGTCGAATCCGAGGTACGTTAACTGCTGAAGCAGTTTTTCACAAACAGTTATAAAACCTCTTTAAAAATTTTTTTATATAAAAGCTTTTTAAAGCCGTTTTAAAAATATCCCAACACTCTTAATATGAAATGTAAATGAAGCTTTAAAAAAATATCTTACCAAAGTTCATATTGTTGGGCTTGAATGTTGAAGGCAACTTAGTAATTCGGATATGTCTTTTGTAGATGCAACCTTCACAATTCTTCGACGACTTATTGCGGATACGACATAATTAATTGTGACGGACTTATTAAAAATACGTCCTTACAAATCTTCCCCTATGTCTATGCCGGTACATACAGAAAAACATACGAATTATCAAAAACCAAAATTACTGTACAAATCTACCCTCCCATGAATCCCAAAACTGAAAAGGTAAAATTTATAAGTTCTCAATTTTTTCTTCAACATCAAAACTCTCAAAGCTTTTCTCATCAGGGTGTGCAACATCATGATCTTCAATCTTTGTACCTACACACATGAGATAAAGAAAAAACCTTCGTGATGCATCGAGTTTGAAATGATATAAGAATAAAGCATTAATAATCAAATCTCTCCCATAATGCAAAAACCTCTCCCATAGCATGATAATTATTTCTCCGACTTTTTATGATGTTCCCAAATAGACAAATAAGAAGAAAAAAAATCAAAACATGGAGTGTGACGATAAAATGCATAGAAAATGTGGATCAAACTACGCACATGCAAAGGTATGTCCCAAAAACATCCACAAACTATTTTTGATTTTTCAAATTTTTCATACAAAAATAGGATACAAAAAAATCACACCATGGATTTAAACTCAAACAACCAAGTCATGGAAATGAAAAGAATGGGTGTGAACACATTCGATAGGTAAATCAACTCAATCAAGCATATGTGCATGATGCATATGTGTACCCTAATGAATGAACATCAAAAGTAGCCTTAGGTGAAAAGATTTGTTGAATTTAAATGACATCGTCTTATACAAATCAACAAATCAAAGTCAAATGATTTCCACACCAATAATGTCCAAAACTATTTAGCACATTTTCAATACTTTTAAGGACGGGAAAAACCGTTATAAATCTCCAACCAAAGTCCCTCATATATATTTTCTTTTAGAGGTAATCTAAATTCTCAAACTTTGGAGAATTTGTGCAAAAACCTAAATGGCCCATATTTGGATTGAATTTATTTTTATTGCCTTTAAATTTTTTTGGGCTCTTTTAAACCACTTTGGACCCCGGATAATAAAATTCCTACATTTTTGAGGTCCAATTTAACGGTGGCTTAGGATTCGCAAAGGCAAAATGAACCTTTCGCAGCCCTTTTCCGTTTTCAAACAAAGCACACAAACTCACAAAATGGTTCTTATATGCACAACTTTTTATGAAGTTTTATTGCGCTTGGTTCGTTTTAAGGAGAGAAATAAAGTGAAAACACCCAACCAACATGTGACAAGACAGGCACAATAATCAAAGGAATCAGTGGATGTGTGCAATAAAGGAAATCATGAGTCAAACATGTAGGAAGTAACACTAAATTACATCTCAATGATTCCAAACATTGTAAAGCACATGGATGAATTGACCTACTGTCTCAAAACCCTATCGAATATTCACATGAAGAATGGAATGATGTTGTGACATGGTCATCCTAAGTGTCCATCCATAAATAGTGCAAACAAAATACAAAAATATTTTTAGATTTTTCAAAAAATTTGTCAAAATAAAATCTTTTTGTATTTTTCAAAAATTTTCAAAACA
The DNA here is from genome assembly GCA_949130495.1 of Sambucus nigra. Taxonomy (NCBI): domain Eukaryota; kingdom Viridiplantae; phylum Streptophyta; class Magnoliopsida; order Dipsacales; family Adoxaceae; genus Sambucus; species Sambucus nigra. The sequence continues at coordinate 357,569,405 of OX422213.1, read as the reverse complement.
AAAAATCTATACAAAAAAGTACATGTCATTACACTAGCAAATGTATGAAACAACAACTAGTGTATGACGAACATGCAAACACAATCATCTATATGATATGGCAAGAGAAGAATCATGTGCAAGCAAACGAACACAAAGCAACCAAACACGCTCGTCAATAGCTTTTAAACTAGATTTCATGCGAGATTTCCAATAGGCATAAGTATTCCCATAAAAAATGGGCATCTTATTAAATGAACGTTCCATTGGAAAATTGCGATTTTTCACAAAACTGATTTTTCAAAAAAAAATATCAACATCACATAAATTTTGTGAAAAATAGGAATACGCAATAAATTAGCGTAACCTGCTCTGATACCAATTTGATGACATGAGAAGTCAAATTGTACCAGGAAAAAAACTTTAAAAATCAGGATCACTAGATAATTTAGAGTAACCCGCTCTGATACCAATTTGAGAAAACGTGACAGTGTGATAATTGATTAAATTTATTCGCAAGTTTTCAATTCGGCACACTTATTTAAGTAGAGTCTATTTTTTAAACCAAATTAATCCAGGCCCTAAACATGCATCTAAAAGTGCGTGTGTCAACCCATAAATAAATAAAGCATGTGACACAAATATTCAGGAAAAATCTCCCAAAGGGGAAAAACCTTTTATTTCTAGAACTTTGAAGAATTCACAAGACCATTGACTTACATACAACCTAATAATCTCCCACAAGTGTAACGCATGGTGTCTTCGTCAAACCTCCAAAGAAACGGCTAGAAATATTGACATAGAAATACCCGCAGGTGTCGGTTCTGATGTTTTCGGCTAGAACTTTTGCTTTCCAGGAGTGCAGCAATGAAGAAGAAAACGGCTTCTCCCCAAGATGTGAACTTTATAAGGACTCCGTCCATAATAGCATGCAACTGTCGGTTGTAGAGCTCTCCCCACAAAGTATGAACAAAAACAAAATATGTTCTTGGGTTCCAAAAAAAAAATTCACATAAAAGTAATTGGGATTTTGTGAACTAAAAACAAAACATTTGAACCCTTAAAATTGTTGGAGAAAAATTTTCTGCCAAAAGGTATTGAATTAAATCTGGGCAGATGCACAAAAGTTTCAAAAGAATAAGACTCTTAAAAGTTGAAATTGTTCTCCACATTTTTCTAGGCTGTCAAGACCTTTTTTTATACAAAATCTGAGTTGGTCAAAGGATAAGCATAACAGTAGTGTGTCAGCCTAAAAGTTATCTCGCTCGAACAAGAATGACATCTCACACGAACGAGATCGCGTTTCATTCGAACGACTATGCGCGACTTCCCCTTGTCGTTTGAACGAGATTGAGATCTCGCTTGAACGACCTTAGCATCGAAACCGAGGTACGTTAACTGCTGAAGCAGTTTTTCACAAACAGTTATAAAACCTCTTTTAAAAAAAATTATATTAATCCTTTTTAAAGCCTTTTTAAAAATATCCCAACACTGTTAATATCAAATGTAAATGAAGCTTTGAAACAATATCTTGCCAAAGTTCATATTGTTGGGCTTCAATGTTAAAGTCAACTTGATAATTCAGATTCTTCTTTTGTAGATGCAATCTTCACAATTCTTCGACGACTTGTAGCGGTATATGACATAATTAACTGTGACGAACTTATTAAAAATACGTCCTTACAAGTCTCATAAATACAAGCCCAGTGGTAAGCCCATCCAATTTTATCAAAATGAATTGTTTGAAGAAAAAAAATACTTGAAAAAGAATATCGGGAAAAAAATCGTTATTGGGAGCAAGAGTTAAATGCATTATTTGAACCCAATGAGGATTTTTCTTCCTATAATTTTGAAGTTGAAGAATATTTTCAACCAAATGAGGAATCCGAGGTGCTATAACCAAGGAAGCCTACTTTGGAAGAACTCTTGATTATTATCAAAAAGGAATTTCATGACCTTGCTACTATAGAGTTAAAAATTAGAGCAAATTGCAAGGAGTTTAATGATTATTTGGACAGCTTAGAGAAGGTCTAGACTTGTGCTTCACCTAACAATTTTGAGGATGAAATCATTGAGAGTGATCCAAGTTGTTTTGAATATCAACCTCGTATAAATATTACAAAATCTACTGAGGTTGAAGATCATTTGTCTCCTTGTGTACCCAATATTATCGAACCATTAAATCCATATCAAGAACTGGATGAATGCCTTGAGGATGTTCATCCGATTCTTGTATGGGAATGTTATTTTGAGATGCTTCATCTTAAGGGACATACACTTAGATGTGTCACTCCACCAGATTTAGTTAAAAATTTTGGGGGAGAAGATTTTGAGGACAAGGACTCTATGCTTGAATTCTTTTCCAAGTTGGACTCTTTTTGTTTGTGTTCCGCACTTCCCATACTACTTGAAAAATCTATGGGAGGTGGTTCTATTTTTCTTGGATCCCAATGGGACTTGTCCCCCTATGCACCCAAATCATTCATTATCCCCCTAAATTTTTTAGTAGGTGATGGTTCGTTTCTTCCGCATTGCACATGCCTTCCATTTTTCTAACGGAATTCTTATTTTCCAAGAGGCATGCTTGCTAGTGGGGGTAAACCATTAATACCTCAAAGTCAAATTGTATTTTGGGTGGACCCTTAATATTTTCGACTTCTACTATATGAGTTATTAGAAGTTAAAATCGTAGGTTGTTCATAATTAGTTTTTTTTCTTGTTTTATAGTTTAGATTAATTAGTTAAAGTTTTTGTTATTCTTTTTATTATGCTTGGTTCTAATATGTTTTGTAGATTCAGTGGACTCGTACTTTTCGGGGATCGCTCCATTTTGGGTAATATCTTTCTTTTCCTCTCTTTATGTTGTGTTCTTGATTCCCATTGAGGACAATGCAACATTTAAGTTAGGGGTGTGGGATATGCTTCCCGTTTATTGTTTAGATTCATTGATTCAATCACATGTTCTTTCGAAGTATGTTTTTTAAGAAAATTTCAAAAAAATTGAAATTTTTTGAAAAATGCCAAAAATATTTTTGTTCAAAAGAATAAAAATTGGAATTTAAAAGATTCAAAAATATCACCTTTATTGTATTTTAAATCTAAAATTGTTAACAATTAAAATGCACTAAGCCAAAATTGATCGAAGATGGAAATTGAAAGAAAATTGACAACTTAACGAATAAGTGTGGAGATTTATAAAACCCTGTGAGATTTCGAGCCTTTCAATTTTTTATCAATTTTTAAATCAATCCGAGTTTATGATTAACTGAAAGTCCTTTTCGGAATCTTAATAAGCCTTTGATGATCTCAATCCTTTATTTTGATCGGTTATGGGAAATGTGTAAAATATTGTCTCAAAATTCGTGCTAAATATATCTCTAAACTTAATTAATCTCGAGATGCATATGGTAATGTGATTAGCAATTTGGATAATGAAGTAGGCCCTCATTTGTTTAACCCAAAATTATTAGTCATAATAAAGTTTTGAAAAAATTATCCCTTTGCAACCCATTTTGAGCGTAATAAAATGTTTCCCTTTCGTTTGATAACCCGAAAACCCAAATAGCCTGGAATTGTGAAAAATTGGAAATTCATCAAGTAAGTCCAAAGTGTGTAATATAAACAGGGCAAGAAAAGAAAAATAGCAAGCAAAAAAAAAGAAAAAAAAATAGAAAAGGAAAGAGAAAAATGAGCAAATGCCTAAAAAAGCACTAATGGACGTCATAAGGACATTTTCTAATTTCGAACATTCCGTCCATTCCTATTTTTACCCTTAACACTTTTTAACCCAAAAAGTCCTAATCGAGTTCAAATGGAAAAATTAATTACTGCATGGAGAGCTAAGACATGAAAAGATAATAAAATATATTAAAATGGCGTGATTAAGAGATGATGTTTCCCGTTTCCTAATAACTATATTTCGATGATGAGATCTTTTCACCATATATTTCCTTCTTTTTAATTTTATATGTGTGAATTTGTGTCCATTATATTTACTCTTTATATCATCCATATCTAGAGAAAACAACCACAATCTGAGTGATTCGTTTGTGAGTGCATCCATAAGAATTTGAATCGAAACAAATTTTTGAAAAGTAATGTAATGCTCAATCGGTGGAAATTTGAGGTTTAATTTTTGACTTTGCACACACACACTATGGTTTAAGACATTTGAATATGAATTTATGGTGATTATTTTTCGAAAAGTTTAAATTGTACAATTTTTAAGTATTTTGATATTTATTTGAGTCAATAAAGAATTTTGTGGGTGTATTCACTGCAAACCCTCACGAGATAAAACTCATCCTACTAGGGTAACCTAGGGGTTTAAAGGCTTATTGCATATACTCAATGCAATCGCTTTCCTGAGAAAGTGTAATTTTGTTTTGATAAAACTAATTTCAAAAGTCAACTCATTTCTTACATTGCTCGGGACGCGCAAAGTTCTAAGTTAGGGGGGTTTCATTAGACATAAATTCTTCACATTTATCCCCTTAATTTGGGTATTTTTATGATCCCGTGCATTGTAAATAGCTTGGATTTGTCTTATATTTATGCTAATAACCATTTTTGCCAAGCATTTCATATTTTTTTATCTCTTATGTACTTTACAGGTATTTCATACAAATTAGTGCGAAAGAGAATGCAAAACAGTGAAAGAAACCAAGAAACGGGGAGTTAAAGGGTGTTTTCATAATTTTACAACCATATTCCAGAGGTGGGGAAATCTATAAAGTTTAGCATCTCTAAATTACAAGAACATTTGAAAAAACGGCACCCCAATCCGAGCTACGGTGAAGAAGTTATGCCCATTTAAAGTTGGAGACAGAAAGTCAAAAGTTGAAATTAATTCTGGAAGCTCAAGAGTTTCAACTCTTGAAATTTCTTTTATAATTCCTTTTTATTATTTGTAAATTGTGGAGAGGCATGGTAAGAGTCATTTTTTAGATATATAAAATGGAAAAACCTAGTAGGAAGATATGAGGTTTTGTTACTTCACGTTGTAGGAGGCTAGTAGTTAGGGTTTTTTTTTAGTTAGTTTTCAAAGGATTCTTGTATCCAAAACCCTAGTTTTGAAGTTTGGCTACTATTCAAGATTCATCATTTATCCATTTTAAGTAATTTTAATTTATTGTTTTTACTGCTCTCATAGTTATTTTAATTAATTGTTGCTTTCTAGTATTCCAATCCCAATTCAAGTCATGTTCTCAATTTTCTAGATTTAGTTATGAATTCATGCACATTCTATTTTAAGCTAAGCTTTTAATGGTGGGGATGCATGAACCCAACCCGATGTGGTATGCATAGATATAAAATTTGTGCTCTAAACTAAATAAGTGATTAGATCATGTTGTATAGATTCACAACCATTGTGGACCTTTTCACCTTGTTTGCCCTAGGTAACCGGGTTGCTTAAGGATGCAACGTCCGTGAACTATTGCAACACTACTTTACACATTCTTTGATTATGTATGATGCGGGATTGAACCTCATATATTTAATGCTTTGGAGTACTACAGACTGGGTCTGATCAATTATCTAATTTATGAATAGTTTTGTACTGGCATACACACTAGGGTTTGGGGGAGTGTATTCTTAACCCAGTTCTTAATTCATATTAATTCCTTCTTAGTTAGTTAATTTTTCATGTGTAGGTTAATTTAATTGAATTTAGTTAATTCATAGATAAAATCCAAAAACCATTCATCTTTTTCTTTTGTTTTCTTTTAACATCAAGTTTAGGATTATACTACATTACCTTTGTCGTCACGTTCACACATCCTAACTCCCTATGGATTCGATACCCAGACTCACCATTATACTCCTTAAGAGTGTAGTTACAAGTTTAGGTTTTTTGTATTAAGGTTGGAAGTCGATAACAATGACTAGCGTATTACACAGACGCTCGTTTTACACCTCGATACCATGGAAATTTTTGAGCTCTAAGAATCCGATAATGTTTGTATAACTAGTCGATTAGGTAGGTGAAAACCATAACATTATTTCACTTACTGCCACCACTCAATCTCACTTGAATTTATGGTTACCATCTTCATTTCATGCAGCTAACAACTACCTTATACAACTTGCAAAAATATTTTGCCAATACTTCACCACCTAATTGACGTCGTTTGTACTGAGAGACATCACAGTTATTTCATTACCATCCACTCATTCTTTCTATTAGAGTGTACATATGAATAATAGTCTGGGGAATGGTCGAAGGATGATCAAAGTCATCATACTTTTAGATAACATTGAGTTTTAGCATTCAGAAGTGTTTAATCAGTGTTCTATACTCTCTCAACCCACTCTTCTAACGTTATATCTATAGTTTTGATAATATCCAACTACTTCGTACCTAGTATTTCTTGTTGAGACTAAATCAGTACTTAGTAATCCTTGAATAAGTCCATAACTTATTTCCTAAGCTCCTTTGGACTACATAAAAAAGTCGCAAGGAAATAACACTATCTTTGTCAAAGCCCAAGAGGTGTAATAGATTGTGTGAATGCTTTTGTGATCAAATAAAAAATACAACACCCTTTGGCAGTGTACGTAGGATCTTCAACTATGCTTTGAATTACTATAAATACTTGTCTTACACCTTTATACTTCTCCTCTTTAACCTTCTGAGTCTCAGGTCTCATACAATTTTAATACTCGTATTGGATGCCAAAGAACTTTAGAGGCATTGCTAAGAACACCCCAAGGAATATGATTGAGGTTTAATTTCCTCAAAAGAAATTTGTCAAAAAGGATGTTATCTCCATTCCTATTATTAATCCAGGAGATGTCACACCAATCTCTATTTAGGAGATACTTTTCTTAGTAAGCATGAAATCTTGTTTGTTATAGGTCCCGTCATTAGAGGTATTCTTAATTTACTGGGGTCAAATCATTGTGGGTGAGTGCTTTGAAAATCACCTGGATAGTTTTTATGTTTTAGTGAGGAATTTCATGCATTTGTGCATTTACATGCATTTTTTTATATGCTTTGTTCCTTACTTGACATGTAAACATGTGAATAATTTATTTATAAAAACAATTCTAAAAAGATTTTTCATGTTGTTTCTTTTAATGATTGAGTGATTAAGTCCTTTGATTAACAAGATTTGATAAATACGCTAAACTTGAATTGTGATTGAATATGGATTTTTAATAATTTTGATTACAAATGTTGATAATGTCAACGTTAGGTTAGAATTAATTTGATGAATCACAGTGGTTAGGTTTGTTGAGATATTAGGTGTTGGTTTCACATTACTTTAGCACTTGCATATCACTTGATACATACGACTATAGTTATGTGTTTTTTCTTTTAGTTTTTGACTTAATCATGATTAAGTTCTGAGATATCTAATTGGTTTTAAATGTTTTTATGGTCTATATGTGAGAATTATGTGCTTCATACTTGGATTTGAAATAATGATTGTTTCATATGCATTGATAAGGGATAATATTAGAATGATTACACCCAATTCAAATTTATTTGTCATTGGGTAGGTCCGTCTAGGTGTGTAAAAATCCAATCAATAACAAAAGCCTGTAGATTGGAAATATAAACAAGCCAAGAGCTTAAACTGACAATAAAAACAAGATAAAACATAGCTATTCAAATGAAAATTTCTATTATTGTTTAGAATTAAAAAATTCAAACAATATGAAATTGAGTAAAACTAATGGTTAGCTACTACCATTTGATGAGATATAGATGTAATGATATACTTAAGAATCATTTGTAATTCCTTATGAGTTAGTTATGTGTATTCGTTTGATTTTGTAAACCATATTTATCCCAAATCATGAGTTGATTAAAATACAATGTATCTTGAATTGATTTGAAAATAATTTTGAGCCTTATATATTGAATTGATTGATATTTGATGTGGATATGTTAGGAAAAATTTCCCATAGAGTCATTTTGTACGTATATTGGCTTAATTTCATTTGGAAAAAAATCATTTTAGTCGTAGTTTAGGACTTGAGTGTTATTTATCCTTCATGACAATGATGTTTGATTCAAGACCATAGAGGTCAAGTTAAAGCGTCAACATGATCATGATGTGATTCGTGCCACATTTTATCGTCAAAGTCGGTGGATTTACAAAGCTATGAAAAATATTATTTTTTATCCTTTGATATTCATTTTGAAATTATTTTTAAAAGATGTTTGAGGACATTTCTTCATTAAAATAATTTTAATCGAAAAATGTTTTTTTGTAAAGTAATTTAAAGGAGTTTCTTAAGTTGTTCCAACAAGATTAATAGTTGGTTTAAACGAGAATATGTGGTTTGTTCAAACAAGCTTCAAACGATGAGCTAACGAGATTTTGCTACCATACAGTTGTGACACCCCACCTACTAAACTATGGGGTGGCCAACCCGTGATCAAAATAAAACGTTGGTCTTATATGGCTCATTCTTAGCATCACTGTCGAAAATATTTTTAAAGTTACTAAACACCAAGTAATTTTAAAAAACTGTACCAAGTTTTATCTTACATTAGTTAACAATATGTAGAAATAAATAATAATTAAACTAACCACACAAACCTGATGATTGAATACAACACGGATGAATAATATGAATAAAGATGACCGAATCAACTATCGGTTCAACACTAAAATTACAATAATAAACCAAAACAATAATCTAGATACACAAGGCCAAATAAATAACTTAATAGTAGATCTGATGGTAACATGCTCAAATGAATACTGACATAAAGATCCTACACTAGGAATAAATGAACAAAGCGTCTATAGCAAAGTCCTTCAACTTTCACATGAGCTGAAGCTGCGCGTCCTTGGATACAATCCTCAAACTGTGCGTCGCTATGGATGGACACCTAAAAAGTTTTGAAAAAGATTTTGACACGGGTCAGAGCCCAAGTAAAATATTTTGAAAATATTTAGCAAGCAATTAAATTAAATTAATTAAATATGAATGCACAATCTTCATATTAAAGCTAGTGTTGCACTCTCATGAGGTATAACTCACCCATCGTCTAATGTGCACATCTAATGCTTGCCTTCTAACCTTCTTAGTTATGCTACCCCACTTAACTGGCCGCATCACACCTCTTTCAACCACACTACTCCAGCCCGAGTTTTCTTACTTTGATTATTATGTTATCTACTCATTAACTTATTAATCGGTTCAACTATATTAAATCATATAACGTTCACACTAGATGTATAGGAATCACCTTTTTGCTCATATAATTCTCCAAATAGTTATGTAAGAAATATATTCACACTTATGTATTAATCCCGTATATAATTATCTACTCATATTATATACGTACTAGTTTTAACAACATTCACACACATGTCGTGTATAATAACCATCCATTCTCGAGCAATAACATATCGGATGCCTTCTCTAAAATGATATCATGTCCTAGGCATGCTCACTCTAACCCGTCCATCTCAAGTCTAACTAGCTCACACCGAACATGGGCAAAAATATCGCAAATGTAGTGGAGGCGGTCATATTTCCCTCGAAAGTGAAACCGAATCACACCCAAAGTGTGTCACCTCCAAAAATAAATCAAGCAAATAAAAATAGGCGATATAACCTCGGGACGTTACTCTCCTTGCTCCTCAATCCATGGAATTCATCCACATCGCGCAACCTCCTATGATAACACTAGAGGTGTATGCTTTGACATAAATAACAATCACGTCGATATATATATATATATATATATATATATATATATATATATATATATATACAGACACACACACACACACAGGCACACACACACTATCACACTTACCGTATACATACATTAAATAAAAGTCCGGATATCTCATGCCTAACACCCGTAGCACTAGAAAAAAATACCCAAGTCTATATACCAACTTGTAATTTAATTAATCACACATTAATTATTTTAATAAAGTAGTATCACCAATCTACAATACCCAGACTCACTCATTCAGTTTATATCTTCATCCTTTATAATTTATTACACGAATTCCCAGTATTAAGTAAAACACTTTTATAAACTTTAATAATTCATAATATATTATATATTTCTATAGTAAATTAGATCGTCTACCTCATGCCTAACTCCCTTAGCACTTCGCCTAAAAATATCTACATCGAATCCCTAACCCTTAATTCAATGAATTTCATCGCAATTAATTTTATCTAAGTGGTGTCACTCAACCAAAATGCCCGAACTCCCTAACTTTGTCCGTATTGTAACATTTTGAAATTAATTTCACCAAAATTCCATTACTTTATCTCACACTCTTTCTAAATTTAACGTTACTTGAACCCAACACCCAATTTCCTAAGTAATGTTCTCCCTCATTCTCTTTTATACTGATAAATCCTTTGAAAGAAAACTTAAAAGAAAGCAAGGGCAGTTTTAGTATTTCTCAAAAAGTCCCTATAGTCTCTCAAATGAGACTGCGGGTCATCCACGCAACATCATATGTCACTCGAACGAGGTCCCATGTTGTTCTAGCGACCCTTTTTTCTTCCCATCACTGCGTCGACCATTGTTGTTCAACCCAAATTTCTAAACCTTAGCCTAGAAACACAAACTGTTAACTCCGAATGATATAAAAATTTTCAAACAATTTGAATTGCTCATTTATATCATTAACATCGATTTGTAACCTAGCTAATAAATCTGAGTTGGGCTATTAGATTTCTCCTACACTGTTTGCTCAAAGTTTAATTGCAAACTCCAAATTCATTACTTTGATTAACTTCCCATGAATACAACTAGGATTCTCACACTTTTGATTCATATTACCACATAAATCGAGTCTCTAACCTTCATAAATTTTCCAATTCATTATCACCCATTTTTCATGTGAAAACCCACCCAAAAATGAATTTAATTTACACTCACTATGATATGAATGGAAATACTGCAATTAAATTGAAAGCAGTTTAACTACTTGCCTGAATAAATTCGTAGCAATTGATTTACTTTGATATATATGAAGATTGGACGAAGAACACACCCCTCTTCTTTGTTTGGCTCCGAAAATCCCTCCCAATTTCTCCCACTTATTCCTCTGAAAAACTAGGGTTTTCTAATTGAGTTGTGTCTACTACAAACTCCCTAATGTCGGTTTTATGTTATTAATCCTGAAATTAAGCCTATGGGTCATGCCCAAATGACCCGAACACCCCATGTGAGTCCGATTATGCCTGCGTCGAGAACCAATTACTACCCTCGGGGACTCTTTTTCGACTATCTGGACCTATTCGAAGTCAACAGTTCACTCAGAATCGTCATCCGAGTTACTTTACTAAAATCTCCAACCTCTTCCTCAAATTACATCACATGTATATTTAAAAATAATAACACGAATTAATTAAATCTTAATTCACCGGATTAATTAAATCCTCCAAATTAATAAAATTGTATATCACCAAATTTATTAAATCCAATATCCTCCTAAATAAGGGGTATTACATACTTCCCCCCTATCAAAGTAATTTCATCCTCTAAATTAAGTTAAGTCTAGTACTCCAAGCCTGGAATACTTTCTTACTCATATTCCCCTAAGATGGCTACCCATATCTCTACCCCGTATAATCACAAATTATATTCAAATTAAATTAATTATCCAGGGTGCCCATACACCCTACGCCCGTTCTTATCTGCACAAATGTTACCCGTCTCCACTAGCCTTAAATCGTAATGTAAATTTCAACTCACAGTTATAAACACATATATGTATAATAACCAAGGTACCCACCCCATGTCCTAATGACCAAACATCTCACCCTTCCAATGTTGTGCTAAGTTTCATGCGTGAGATGTCTCTCAAAGTGAAATCCAAACAAGGACCCCCCCAATACACTACTACCTAACATTACCAGTCATTGAGATCTGTTAGGCCCTCAGTCCATAACACATACCTCCAAATTTCGGTATCTTGACATAAAAGTATACTCGACCACTTGCATGATACAAAATACATCATACAATATGTTGCCCCTTACTATCACTAGTTTCTTAGCAAGAATCAATCAAGACCTCTATATCCTTACTCGATAATAAGCCTTACCCTCCTGAATCTCATCAGTAAACGTCCCTACTCCCCGGGATTTAATATAACAATTCAAAAAATTTCTTGTAAGTCTATTATGAAACAAACAATAACATATATACATGTATATATAGACTAGACCCTCTTTCAGGTGATAACTAGCACAAGTAATTTTATCCCTTAGAAGAAAAAATACAAAGTTTTACCATACTACATACTATAGCCTAAATATCCCAGCATAATTGTCACTCACGTCTTGTACGTAACATATTTTCCTCAAGCTCAGCTTTGCACTCTCGGAGTGGCTATATCATAAAGGTATTCTCGATTACCCTACAATTTGCAATTTGATACTTCTCGATACTACCCCATCCATTAACTTGTGGTACATAAGTTTTCTCAGTGCTTCCTTCACAACGCTCCCAGGCTCCCCTAGCCATATATCAGATCGCTCTCAGCTTAAAGTGTTTCCTCTACATGTTCAATAATTTAACATTTAAAATGATGCATTGGCTTCTAAGAACATCTCACTACTCCTGATGTTTATTAAGGTCCATGCGTGTAACATCCTGCAACGAAGATCAAAAGAACTTTCCCCAATGCACTATCCCCTAGCATTATCTATCCTCGATTTCTGTGGGTCCAAAGCACATAACTAAGATATCAAAAATTATGTCTCCCATCACATAAATCAAATCGTCTATGCCCATGTATCTCAAGCAGTCACATGATACGATGCTCTCATTATCACTAAGTTCTCAGCGCATAAACCATAATGATCTAAATCCCTCCGCTCAACGGTAAACCCGATATACCCCGAATCACATCAATAAAAGTCTCTATGCACCGAGATCCAATGTAACTAGATAATTGTACTCTCTGAAGTCTACTTCATAAAAATATCTCCCCGAGCATTACCCTCTTTCAAGTGAGACATCGCAAAAATATATATCCTATCCCGGAATAGCGAACACGATAGTCTTGCTATAACCACCCACCATCAGTTAACAGTCCGTACCCAGGATAAAACCATACCTCAAATATCACCTCTCAAAATGAGTTATCCTCATAAAATACATCATTTCAGTGCATACACCTTCTACCCTACAGATGGAACTAAAGAGAGCCCCGATAACTCAATGGTGTATAAATGCAACTATAGTAGTATTAAAGATACCTCTACTAAACCTGTTTCTCATGTGAATCTTATACTAATAAATTACTGTGACTAGCTCGTGTCACACAAAATAGACCTGAATCATCCTGGGTAAAACTCATACTTTCAATTTCAAATATCACTCATGGTTTAAATGGTTCCTGAATAAAACTCCCCCATCCCAACAAAACCAAAAACTTCTTATAACTGTTGCCCTTACTTGGAATCCTATTCCTGTCCCTTAATTAACTGCAGATAATATCCACATATGTGTTCCTAGTCTTTACACATAAGACACCTCTCTATGTCAATCCCCTTTCTCTGGGCATACGAGCCATGTCCGGGTTATCCTTGTCACAAACCTAGTAGACTTGACCCTAATTGCTACTTCAGTTGCCCATTTGGCGTCGCTGGCCCTATGGGACTCGTTGCTAGCCTTGACAACCCTAACTAAACCCACCACCACCTAGTAGAAATTTTAATGATTTCAATCATCCAAATGAGTCCTCTACTGGGTATACCCTCCCGTGGTGCCTCACTAACACTTATAAATCCAATTTTTCCCTTCAGTTAGATTCTTTAACTCTATTAGCACCCTTATTATGACAATGGTACCCATGGTTCTATCTAGATTTCCCCATCCATGCTTGTATATTCTACCTATGAGTTAATTAGTAAATTAATAACCTTTTTGATTCTCCGTATCCACCTCGTCGGGTATGAAGTTCGCTAAACATGTCGAATCTCCTTCATGACCAGCCATTGTACGACCCTTTTAAAATAAGTATTTCATCTCCTTTGCACGTCTATTTAAAAGCAAATGAGAGGATTTTTCGATCAAACCGCACCTTAAATTCCTAGTTATTCATGGTATCTCTCCATCGTTGCATCCTTGTCCAAAACATGTTTAAATTTACTAACCATCTAGTAATTTAAATAAACTGATTCAAAATTTTATTTTTCATTAATTACAACATGCAGAAATAAATAACAGTTAAACCATTCACACAACCTAATGACTGAATACAACACATATGAATAATACGAATAAAGATGACCGAATCAACTATCGGTTCAACAGTAAAAATCCAACAATAAACTGAAATAATAACTTCGATACACAAGGTCAAAAAAATAACTGAATATTAAATTTGAGGGTGACATGCCCAAATGAGTACTGAAAGAAAGATCCTACACTTGGAATAAATGAACGAAACGGCTATAGCAAAGTCCTGCAATTTCCACATGAACTGCAAATGCGCATCCTTAGATAGAATCCTGAGATTGGGCGTCCCTATGGAAGGACACTTAAAAGGATTTAAAAAAGATTTTAATACGGATTATAACACAAGTAAAACATTTTGAAAATATTTAGCAAGTAGTTAAATTGCAATAATTAAATATGCATCCAAACTCTTCATATTTAAACCAGTATCACACTCTCTTGAGGTATAACTCACCCTCGTCCAATGTGCACATCTAATGCTTGCCTTCTAATCTTCCAAGTGATGCTACCCCACCTAACTAGCTACATCACACCTTTTTCTACCACACTACTCCAAATCGAGTAGTCTTACTTTGATTATTAAGTGATCCACTCATTAACTTATTAATTGGTTCAACTATATTAAGTCATATAACATTCACACTAGTTATATAGGAACTCATTTTTAGTTCATATAACCTTCCCACTAGTTATTTAAGAAATACATTCACACTTCTATATTAATTCCGTATATAATTATCTACTCATATTATATACGTACTTCTATACTTCAACATTCACACACATGTCGCGTATAATAACCATCAATTCTCGAGTAATAACTCACCAAATGCTTACTCTAAAATGCTATCATGTCATAGGCTTGCTCACTCTAACCCGACCACCTCAAGTCAGACTAGATCACACCGAACTTGGGCAAACATATCGCAAACATAGTGGAAGCGGTCATATTTTAACCCAAAAAGTGAAATTGAATCATGACCATAGCGTCTCACCTTGGAAAGTAAATCACAAAATAAAAATAGGCGATATGACCTGGGGACTATACTCTCCCTTCTCCTCAAGCCAGGGGATTCACCCACATCGCGCAAACTCCTATGATAGCACTAGAGAGGTATGCTTTCACATAAATATCATTCACATCGATATCTATAATTCATACGAATATATATATATATATATATATATATATACTATCACACTAACCATATACATATATTTAATAAGAGATCATCTAACCCATGCATAACACCAGTAGCACTAGCCAAAAGTAACCAAGTCTATATCACGACTTGTAATTTAATTAATCACACATTAATTATTTTATTAAAGTAGTGTCACCCAACTACAATACCCACACTCACTCATTCGGTCCGTATCTTCATCCTTTAGAAGTTGCTACACGAATTGCCACTATTTAGTAAAACGCTTTTATTAACTTTAATAGTTGATAATTTATTATATATATATATATAATAAATTAAATTGTCTACCTCGTGCCTAACTCCCGTAGCAGTTAGCCTAAAAATATTCGAGTCTCATCCCCGACCCTTAATTCAATGAATTTCACCTCAATTAATTCTATATAAGTGGTGTTGATCAATCAAAATTCTCGAACTCCGTAAATTGGTACGTATTGTAACCTTGTGAAATTAATTTTGGCAAAATTCCATTACTTTATTTTTGCACTCTTTCTAAATTTAATGTTACTTGAGCCCAACACCCAAGGTCCTAAGTACTATTCTCCCTCATTCTTTTTTGTACGGATAAACCCTTTGAAATAAACCTGAAAAGAAAACAAGGGTAGTTTCGATATTTCCCAATAAGTCCCCACAGTTGCTCAAATGAGATGGGGTCTCTCAAAGAAGTCCCCACGCGACATCATACGACTCTCGAATGAGGTCCCACATCGTTTGAGTGACCCTTATTCTTCTCATTGCAGCGTCGGCCATTGTTGTTCAACCTAGATTTCTAAACCTTAGCCCAAAAGCATGAACTATTAACTCCAAAAAATATAAACCTTTTCCAACAATTTCAATTGCTCATTTATATCATTAACATCGATTTGTAACCCAGATAATAAATCTAAGTTGGGATATTAGATTTTTCCTACACTGTTTCTTCAAAGTTTAATTCCAAACTCCAATTTAGTAACTTTTATTTACTATCCATGAATAAAACTAGTAATCTCACACATCAATCGAGTCTCTAATCTATATAAATTGTTAAATTCATAAACACCCATTTTTCATGTGAAAACACACCTAAGATGAATTTAATTCACACCCACTATAATATAAATCGAAATACTTCAATTAAATTGAAAGCCAGTTTAACTAATTTCTGGAATAAATTCAAAAGTTCTGATTTCCTTTGATGTAGACGAAGATTTGACGAAGAACACACTCCTCTACTTGGTTTGGCTCCCAAAAGATCTCCCAATTTCTCCCTCTTTTCTCCTCTACAAAACTTGGTTTTTCTATTTGATTTGTGTCTTCCATAAACTCCCCAATGTAGGTTTTATGTTACTTACCCCGAAATTAAGCCTATGGGCCAAGTCCAAATGACTCGAACACCCCCATGTGAGTCCGGTTATTCCTAAAAATGCCCCAAGACCCAATTACTAACCCCGGGTACTCTTTTTTTACTATCTCGACCTATTTAGAGTCAGTCATGCACTCATAATCTTCATCTGAGTTACTCTACTAAAATCTCCAACCTCGTCCTCAAATTACGACATATGTGAATTTTTTAAAAAATAACTCGAATTAATTAAATCTTAATTTACCAGAGTAATTAAATCCTATATCATCATATTTTTAAAATTTTATATGCTCAGACGTACGAGGTATTACAATAGTGAAATATCATTCAAACCTCTTTATCATGTTCGAATGATATTGCACTACTGATTCGAATAACCCTAGTATTTTCATTTGAAGAAGTTTCTTCATTTTTATGGAATCTAGAAATTTGTGTTTTCTATAAATAGGATTCCTATAAACTTATTTTCTTAAGAGGTATTTGCAAAATTATTTTCCAAGAACATATATTGTGTCTCCAAACTCTAGTTTTCACCTAATCATTATGAGATCCAAGTTTCAATCCAAATACACTTATTTGAGATGTCATGTTTGGATATAAATTTTTTTACTAATCATCTTTGTTGAGTATTCGTTCCTACGACAAATTTCGTTTATGTTTGTTGTTTACATAGTTAGACTTTATGTGTGCGGCGGTTTGAAGCGGTGGGATCTATGTTCGATCCGTTTGATAGTTTTTTAAGACAAGATTCGTGGATACCGAGGTGCATGAGGATCACACAATAGGGAAATGCATAGGTGGACTCATACATGTCAATGTGATGAAGGAATAAGGAATGAATATGCCTTAAGTTTTAAAGGGAGTCGAGTAAATTTTGTAAGTCATCTATCCTCCTTGAGTAATTCTTACATCATAGTGAATTATCGTGGCTAGGCCATCCAAGATTTTTCTCGTTGTGGAATTTCCTCATTCGTCAATGTGTTGTGTGATTGGTTATTATACTCTTACTTATTTACTTAGATTCAAGCTTATGGTAAGATAAATTTGGTTGTTTTTTACATAACAATCGGTTTAATTGGTTCATAATTAATTAGGGTAATAAAAGTTAAAAAAATTAGAAAAAACTGATGTGTTTTGCGATTTATATAATCCTTAGGGCGTGCTGTATCAATTTCAAATTTGTATCAGATATGGTGTATATAAGTTATTTAGGTATGAATTATAAAGATTTATATATGGAGGCTTAGTCGTTATCTTCGCCACCTTTGTTTGACAAGTCTAAGTATTCATATTGAAAAGCACGTATCAAATATGCACTTAAGGCCATCGATGAATGGGTATAATTAGTCATAGAAAGGGGGTGTACACCACCCCCAAAACTTGTAGGTTAACTTACAGTCCCTAGACTCGTTGATGGTTTGATCTAAAATGAACATAAACTGTGTAACTACAACTCCCGTGGTATAAATGCTTTTTTTATGCGATCACGGCGGAGGCTTTCTATCGTATTATTATGCGTGATACATCCAAAGAGGCTTGGGAAATACTCTAACTTACCCATGAAGGAACTGATGCAGTTAAATCTTTGAAGATCCAAAACATTACCACCCGTTTGAAATTTTTAGAATCGATGATATTGATTCATGAGCTTTAAGCGAGACTTTCATATATTGTTAACTCATCTTTTAACTTAGGACACACAATACGTGACACCATGGTTGTGAAGAAAATATTAAGGTCCTTACGTAAAAGATTTAATACCAAAGTCACTATTTTAAAATCTTTGGGAACTCTGGTCTTAATGAAACTAGAAGATATTTTAGGTGACCTTCAACCTTATGAGCCCTACATATTTCCTGCCAAAAATGAGAAGAAAGATAAGAGCATTGCTTTGAAATCCCGGAAGGAGGAAACTGACATTTCTTATGATCATTCTGACATCGAGTCTGATGATATGGCCATGTTTGCTAAGAAGTTTAGGATATTCTCAAATTTTATAAATAGAGCTCAAAATTTATGGAAAGAAATTTGAGAAGAACAAGTTTTAAAAGGCTGTAAAATTCCCTAACAATCATAATGAAAATTTAATAATGGGTGAGTTGGATAGAATGTTTGGGTGTGAGGCGTATAGCCATAGGGAATCTGAGGGTCCCACTAATTAAAGGAAGTAAGGAAAGAAGTCTAAGATAAACTATTTTACCCCCAATGATAGTAAATTGGAAGAGGGACATGATTCCCCCATTGAGAATAATTACACCGCATTCATGGACAATCATGTGAACCTAAACAAAAAGTCTTCGGATGAAGATAATTTTCTTCATGAAGATTCTGAGGCCGAGTCATGTGATTCCCAAGTGAGTGGTGACGAGGAAGAAGAATAAGAAGATGAGGAGGAGGAGAGTCAGCTTCAGGTTTCTTTTCACAAGTTGTGCACAAAGTCATTAAATTTCAAAAAGGCCAACTTGAAATTAGAAGGTAAGTTGAAGGAACATGTCGTATGTTTGATGATTCTAAATTAATTGATGATTTGGGGGAACATGAGAAGACTCTTAGGTAGAATCTCTCACTTATTGAGGGGTGGGGAGACAACCTTTGTGGATTAATGGAAAATTTGAAGAAGAAAAAGACCCTAAGGTTTGATGAGTCTCATATTTTCCTTGAGTCTATGATTAAGGAGTTAGAAGAGAGATTGAGTGACGCAAGTTGTGTTAGGTTTGACTTAGAATCTAGATCAGAGAATACTGATAACATTTTATGCACCATCATAATAAAAAATAAGAATTTGGAATTGGCTTCGATGATCACGTTGCTTCCACTAATAAATCCAAGATCAACCTTTTAAAGGGATCAACTCTTTCTAGGGACGTTATAAAATGTTATCCCAAGGGTAACATTCCTTATGTCTACACATGCACACATTATGGTAGGAAGGGTTACCTTAGGAATTTATGTTATGATATTTATAAAGGTCCTACGAATTCTAATACTAGAGTCACCAAGGTTCTTAAAGCTTAATATTATCACGTTACATCTATGTGGGTTAGAAAATCAGATTTAAAGGCTCTTAATGTTAAGCTTGTTAATTCTTGCATTTTTGCACATCATTATTCTAATGCGAAATTTAGTGGTTGATTGTTTTCATGTTTTTGTACACTAGTTCTCGTGCTTCATGTTATATATTATTGTTAGTTGTATGATATTAAGTCTTTCGTATTTTGATTTTCCTTTCATTATGTCTTATTTCCAAAATACAACACGATTGTGTTTGTCTTTCGAGTTGATTTTGAATCTGGTTTCATTTTTTAATAAAATGTTTTAAAAAGTTTAAAGATGTTTGTTTGTGTAGTTTAGTGTTACACCTTTTGTGTGACATATCCATGTGTTTTAATCCCATTCTTTCCATGTTTTCTATGGGGTTAGGACATTTGATTATGATTTTTAATGCTTAGGAATGTTCTTAATCATGCTATAAAGGAGTCGTTTGACTTTTATTTGCTTAATGGATTAAATTTCCGTATGCCTACGCACATAATTTGCACAAGATCTTTTTTATTTTATCTACTTATGTTGGATGAGCTAAGTGAGGTGTTCTACTATCAATCTTTTCATATACATATCTATATGACTATGGGGTATTTTTGCATCTAAGAACCATTGCCTGAGCGTTTGCTTTGTTTGAAACTTATGATAGTGCAATGGAAAAGGGCTATAAAAGGAGTAAAACAACTTTGTGTGAAAGGTCACTACTGCAAAGAGCCTAAAAGAAAGAGAGGAGTATTAAAAGAAAACCATCGAATGCCATGTTTAGAAATTGATGCTTCAAAATATGTGATATATTCAAAAGAGAGAAAAATGATATATGTTTATTTTGAGGGGGTTATAAGTTGAAGATCAATGGGCTTGCACAATGAGTCCTAGTTAAGATTAATGTTTTCCGCTATTGATGTAAGAATCACAAATATTTCTAGGCTAGTGTGCATTGTGTATTTTTTTTTCTTTATGAGTTCTTTATTTGGCACTTGAGGTTAAACCGAGGTTTTATAAGTTAATGCGGTCAAATAGAACTCCTTGAACATATTTTGAGTGATTGGGTGATTTTTTTTTCCCTTTATAGTTCACACCCCTTCCCTCTGTACCACATTTTTGTTTAGATGCATTGACGCCATACGAGTATGGAAGCTTATGTGTGTTTATGTCCTTTTATGGTGTTTATACCTACATATTTTTGTGCAGCTTTGGTACGTTTGTGATGATTTATATATATATATATATATATATATATATATATAGTATGTTTTTATTGTTGAGTCTTTTCATTTTCATTTAATCCATATTTTCCAAATGCTTCATCTACGATTCAAATTGGCATGTTTTATGATCATGTTGGTAATTGGCATGTTTTATGATCGTGTTTGTATGTTTTGTTACATGTTTACATTAGTATCATATTCTTCAATTTATGCATCAAAATTGGTATCATTTGTTCATTGGTTGGTGATAAGCACCCAAAACTGTACAATTGATACCCCCAATAGACGTACTTTAGTTGCTAATTCTCGATAATATGGGTCTTATGTGCTTAATTGTTCAATATGCAGGTTTAATTGCAGTTGCAGTGTCAAAAGATATATTTCAAGGCAATTTGCAACAAAATGGAGCTATTAACCCTTATCCCGCAACCCTAACCTACCTTAAACCTAGCCTAAACCTTCCCCGAAAATCGTGTGTGTGTTGAGTTTGTGCCCTTTTATAAATTTTTAGATTTTTAGTGTGAGTCATTTTAATTTTAGGTTTATTTTAGAATTTTTAGGTTTTATTTTCTAATTTTTTCTATTTTATTTTTATTAATCTAATTTTAATTTATTGATTTTTAGTTTTAGTTTTTATTTTATTTTATTAGGATTAGAATTTTTAGTTTTATTAGAGTTTGCATTTTCTTTTTAGGATTTTAATTTTAAGTTTAATTAGGTTTTATTTTTATTTTTATTTCTTTTTAGTTTCAATTTTTATTTGAGTCTTTGTTTTATTTTAAATAGGATTTTATTTTTTGGGTTTTTATTTTATTTAATTATTTTTATTAATAGTGTTATTTTTAGGGGTTGAAATTAAACACACACATAAAATCCTCTAACACCCACCTTTCCTACACCCCCAACCACACACTTACTCTCCTACACCCTCACACACCTTATCACCTCTTACCCATCTTCTCCTAACCACCACACTCTCTCTCATACCCCACCATAACCAAAACCTTCACTCTCTTTCCTCCATAACCAAAACCTTCCACCTCCACTCTCTTCCATACCCCATTCCTGATTTCAAACCCAGACTCAAGCCCGAAACCCGAGTCAACCCCCCGGCGAAATCTCCCCTTACCACCTCCAGCCGACTACCTCGTTACCTACCTACTCCAATCGCGACTGCCCCAAACCAGCAACACCGATCGAGCCCCAGCCGACAAACCGACAAACCGACCCGCCAAAACCGCCTAGTCCCGACCCCCTCCTCTCCACTCCTGATCGGAACCGTCCCAAACCACCGGCGACAGACCGGAGCCAGCCTTACCCTCTCCGGGCGGTGCCGCTGCTAACTCCGGCACTCCTGCCGACTTCCACACCCCCCATCAACCCAAACCTACCTCATCTCCATCCTTCCCATACCCATTTCCCATCTTCCATGTGAACTCATCAAGCAAGCCATGATTTTCTTCACCAGCATAAACCTGTAACACCCAGCTTAAAATAATAACAGGTGGCCAGCCCTATACTACATAAAATCAGGAGTTTCAGATGGTCCAGTCTCAACATCAACTGCTAGTACAATATAATATAGGATTAACTACCCGATATCATAAAAGCGAGATGTTAAAAAAATTTAAAACATGCAACAACTAACAAACAAACACCATAAACTACTGATAAATAAGAGAAAGATGCTAGAAGAACTATAAGAAATGAAATGCTAGAATAAAACGAAATAAATAATTACAACTGAAAATACTACAAAGAAGTAAACCCGAATAAGCTGTCGGGTCACAGCCAATACAATGACTGAAATGGAATAAATATAAACATGTATATAAATATCCCTTGGGTACAAACCCGATATACAACAATGAATCCTACCTAGAATTTTTAAGAGTAGGAGGCGACTACCAGATACATCCCGCAACAATCCGCACCTTTCACGGCTCCCAAGACTCTGGATAGAATGTCATTCGGCATCCATGTGGTAGGACACCTGTAGTAATATATATATACAGGCAGGAGAGAAAAGTAAACGGGTCAGAGCTCGAGTTGTGAAAAATATTTAGCAAGTGCGTTAACCATGAATAATAAATATCGGTGCACTATTTCATAATTAAAGTGGAATCGCACTCTCGTGGAACCCCAACTCACCTCTCATCTAAAGGCGCGCACCTATTCACGTCCTCAATTTTTATTAGTTAAATTACCCCAATTTATTAGGACAACCTAACTTATCATAGGTCTAGCCTATACCCACGAGATCTACCATCCTATCATAACCCAAGAATCCACCCCCCTTTTTAAACCCCAGATAAGTATTTATTTTCAATCATAAGTGCCTTATTAGGCTTAGAGGATTCCGGTTTATACTTTAACCATTTTAATTTAATAAGTTACCCAATATGCATTTGGCTAGAACATATGATTTAAATTTCTAATTAATAAGCATGCAAAATTATTATTGACACAACTTCCTTCCAATTTCAACGTTGCGCTGCGTTTCGTGCGTGGGGTGTCTCGCAAAGCGAAATCCAAACAAGGAACCACCCCGTTACACTACTCCATGTCAACGTCGATCCTGAAGATCCATTATGCCACACATAGATATCGACAGAACTTCTCTCTACTCTCAACAATGTACTACATTTCGTGCGTGGGGTGTCTCGTAAAACGAAATCCAAACAAGGAACCACCCTGTTACACTACTCTTTGACA
Organism: Sambucus nigra; assembly: GCA_949130495.1. Taxonomy (NCBI): domain Eukaryota; kingdom Viridiplantae; phylum Streptophyta; class Magnoliopsida; order Dipsacales; family Adoxaceae; genus Sambucus; species Sambucus nigra. The sequence goes on along the minus strand of OX422213.1, from coordinate 357,545,723 downwards.
ATGTCGATCATACAGGTCCATAATGCCGTACATACCATATAATACTACTATTACAACTACTAATACTATTACTACTACTACTACTAAATTTTAGACTACAATATGAAAACATCTATAATCTCCAATAATATACTTGGGATGATGTAACCGAAATGTTCCTTAAATGCGATACATCAATCCCCCAATCATCTAGTACATCATAATCATCCAAGATGTACTCCATAAAAGTCCATATCCTTTAGTCTATAGGATATATATATAAATATATATATAGGTATTTTATTCTAACCATATATATATATATATATATATATATACACACACCATCATCCAATCCCATGACCATATGTATAAACCATATACGATGTACAAAGGCCATGCACAAATAAATACCCGGCTATATATAGCGCCGATAAACTGCATCAATACTATAATCTTCCCAGTGCCCGGCTCACGTAGCAATACTGGGGCCACCATGGTGGGACTAAACGACACCCATCTTGTGGTAAACACACGCACACGACGTCCCGGGAAGCGGTCATAGCTCCTAACCGGCAATGAGACGAAACATACTCACCACGTCTCATCCCAAAAATACATATATATATATATCATATAATAACACACAGGACGACTATGACCTGGGGAATATCCACACCCTGCTTTTCTAGCCAGGATGCTCACCCTCTACGCGCGCAACTTCCCAATGATAGCATGAGCGGGGTATGCTTAACCAAATAAGTATATATATCATTCACATGCATAATATATATATACATCCATATGATCTAATCATATAATTAAACATTAAACCATCATATAATTTTTAAATGTCCATACCATGTGTATCCACAACATAAATATATATCCATAATTCATATCTCTATAGATATATACACATGTACTCACATATCCATATATATAACTTATTCTCGTTCATAAGTATGAGATATATAAATTCGGCTATAAGTATACATAATCCTCAATATACAAGCCGTCACCACAACTCATTTAATTTACCTCGATGTGTGAATACAAACTCTCACTTGAAACATATTCAATCATTTTTCCTATGATGAAAAGTCTCCCAAAATCATATGTATTTGTATATACATATATATTCAACCTTAGGGTTATCACCCAAAATTTTGTGTAGGAATCCATCACTACGCATTTCATCCATATTCAAAAGTACATAGTTTCCTTTAGTACTATTTAACCATAGGAACATATATGACTTAGCAGTCTAAAACCTCAAATTATTCCAACCTCATTTCAAGTATTGGAATCCAACCTAAGGTTTAATAGTTATAATGAACTATAAATCTTATTACGTTCATAATTTATTCCTTAAGTCTATACTCCTCAAGGATACACAACATCTTCTCTCGTCAGTCCTTAATCATATATATATTCACTTAAGACCTCGAGTTAGAACTCCCGTCCTCACTGAGATCCCCCACTTTACCTAAGGGTATCCATTTTTAATACACGTATAGGAAAAATAGACTACCCCTATTCCATTTATAACCATCTCATGATAATTCACCTCTATCATGATAAGAACCATCCGCCAATCACTTAAGTCCCACGTTCCTTTCATTACTAAAAGAGGCATCTCCTCCTCCTAAATCAATTTAACATAGTCCCGCAAGCCCCTATTCGACCTAGGGCCCTATTCCCTAGATCTAACATCGTAACCCTTCATATTGAGCCCATTAAGAAAGCCCATAAGAATAAAACTCCAAAAGAAAAAGGGATAAAAGAACTCCAAACTTTGGGCTAAAAATAGGGGACCGGTCGACCGGTCCCAGACCCCCGGTCGACCGCGTGTCCAAATTTTGCCTACGAAGAAATGCAGTAGGCTTTTCCCTTAAGGCGCGGTCGACCGGTCCCCAGACCATGGTCGACCGGCCATACTAGTTGCCTTAGCCGATTTCCATTTTTCAACCAAAACCCTAAATCCTCAAACACCCAAATATTATCACCAGATCCCCAAATCTTTAAACAAATAATATTCTTAGTATGTAAACTCATCCTACATTTCATCCCAACAATTTATTTGTCATCAAACCCATGTATACACATTGATTTCAAGATTTAAACCCAAAATTATAAGTTTTGACATTAATTCCCAAAAATCCATTTCTTTAACCCACAAATTATGAAATGAAATACACAAATAGCTATTTAGCAAGATTAAACAATTGCCTCAGATTTGTAGAGGTTGGATCGTCCTCGATGTCGCGTTTGGGCCGGAAATCCCATGCTTTTCTTCCTCTCTCTCTTCTTTTCTTCTTCTTTCTCTTCTTCTTTCTACCTCTAGGGCTTTTTCTCTCTTTCTCTAATTGAGAAATGGCTTCATCCGTAAGCCTCCAAATCCTTTAAAACATAAACCCAATTTTAAATGTTAATACACAATTTAAATGACTCGTTTACTCCAATTCGAGCCAAACATACTTAAAAATATTTGGGAGCCGAAATAAAACTCAATGACAGTCATTTTGACTATCTCGACCCTTCTGGGATCGATGGTACCCTAAAAATCATCATTCGAAATACTTTAACATGCCCTCTATTTTTGGGCCTCAATTCCCAAATTTAAAATTCTCCGGTTTAAATTAAATTTTATTTTCCCAAAAATTTAATTTCTCAGTCTCCAAAATCGTGAGGTGTTACAGCCTCCCCCCCTTACAGAATTTAAGGTCTGCCTCGGACCTCAATATCATCTAGTTCTACATCAACTCTTAGGATCACTATACGGATCCTTACTTGTTCTCGCGTTGAACCATAAAGATTTTTAAAATGAATAACTACCCCGGGGCGCCCATACACCCCGTACCCGAGCTTCCACTCGAAGAATTTTAACGAGGCTCCATCAGCCTCAAATCATAACATAACCCTCGGCATTATTATTTATAATAACATACTAAATATATAAAAGTTTGAAAATTCCCAATGGTTGAACTCTCCTAAATTCCTGACGCTAGCTGCCTTCGTGCGGGGGAGGTCTCGCAAGCGAAATCCAAACAAGGAAACCTCCAAATACACTATTGTGTAGCTAGGTCGGGAATTGAGATTAGTTGAACCAGGGCTAAAGTTTTATAAAAAGATTTTCATATTTTAAATATTGCCCGAGGGCCTATACAACAATACGATATAATTTATATCACGCGTCTTTAGACACTCCAAACCAACACCTTATGTTTAAAACACAAGGCCTCAACACATACAATACTTCTAACCACTATCTTGTCCTCAAACTAGCACAACTATGAGCTAAATTATCCGCTCAACATACACCTACTAGACTTTAACTTCTCAAGTATAAAAATTCTTCTACATCACATCAACACCTTTCCACAATATAAGTTCTCCCTTCGTTAGAACACTATAATTATGCGCCCTAACCTACCTATAAGACAATCATCTTATAACCACTACTTAACAAACTCCAATTGTTTTACTTCATCCGTGGATCCTTATTTAAAATCCTCTACTCCTTCCAGGAGAATCATTATTCCTAAACCTATTTCTCCACAAGAGAAACATCTTTCTCAAAATCCTTTCGAACCATTTGAAGGGCTAACTCGATTGTGAATACCGAAAACTCCCTCAGTCCCACTCAACGAAACTCAGTTTCCAAATTCTTTCCCCCTCTTCCCAGAAGGCAATAACCCCAATATTGGAACAACTCCACCTACCTCACATCGGGAAGAGTCACCAACACCGGGTTCCCTAACAAAGGTTAACGGGTTTCTCAATCTACACCTCCCAAAGACTACACTATTTTTCTCCTCAGACTTGTTTTACTAAGTCCAAGATTCACTATTCGAGTAAATTTTCCTTTCTTACTCAACTACCGATATATAGCCTCACACTACTGCTAGAAATCTCCTCAATATCTCCTCCGAAATTGGGCAAAATAAATACCCCCGATTAAAGCATCCCCAAAATATGCTACGGGTATTGTACTTCTAATCCTATCCTTTCCTAGACGAAAAAATCTAGGCGACGTCTGAAACGAAACAAGAACAACTGTTATCAGAACGTCAATCAAGTGAATATACTTCACACAAAAAAAATAACGCAGTGAACACAAAAGTCCTAACTGTTGGGCTTTATGTCAAGAACGTTAACGGAAGAATGCAGAAAACTCGCACATATCCTAAGGAGTCTAGAACCTGATACTCTGATACCATCTGTAACACCCCGCTTAAAATAATAACAGGTGGCCAACCCTATACTATATTAAATCAGGAGTTTCAGATGGTCCAGTCTCAACATCAACTGCTGGTAAAATAAATTATAGGATTAACTACCCGATATCATAAAAGCGAGATGTTAGAAAAATTTAAAACATGCAACAACTAACAAACCAACACCATAAACTACTGATAAATAAGAGAAAGATGCAAGAAGAACTATAAGAAATGAAATGCTAGAATAAAATGAAATAAATAACTACAACTGAAAATACTACAAAGAAGTAAACCCGAATAAGCTGTCGGGTCACAGCCAATACAATGACTGAAATGGAATAAATATAAACATGTATATAAATATCCCTTAGGTACAAACCCGATATACAACAATGAATCCTACCTAGAATTTTTAAGAGTAGGAGGCGACTACTAGATACATCCCGCAACAATCCGCACCTTTCACGGCTCCACAGACTTTGGATAGAATGTCATCCGGCATCCATGCGGTAGGACACCTATAGTAATATATATATATACAGGAAGGAGAGAAAAGTAAACGGGTCCGAGCCCGAGTTGTGAAAAATATTTAGCAAGTGCGTTAACCATGCATAATAAATATCGGTGCACTATTTCATAATTAAAGTGGAATCGCACTCTCGTGGAACCCCAACTCACCTCTCATCTAAAGACGCGCACCTATTCGCGTCCTCAATTTTTATTAGTTAAATTACCCCAATTTATTAGGACAACCTAACTTATCATAGGTCTAGCCTATACCCACGAGATCTACCATCCTATCATAACCCAAGAATCCACCCCCCTTTTAAAACCACAGATAAGTATTTATTTTCAATCATAAGTGCCTTATTAGGCTTAGTGGATTCCGGTTTATACTTTAACCATTTTAATTTAATAAGTTACCCAATATGCATTTGGCTAGAACATATGATTTAAATTTCTAATTAATAAGCATGAAAAATTATTATTGACACAACTTCCTTCCAATTTCAACGTTGCACTGCGTTTCGTGCGTGGGGTGTCTCGCAAAACGAAATCCAAACAAGGAATCACCCCGTTACACTACTCCATGTCAACGTCGATCCTGGAGATCCATTATGCAACACATCGATATCGACAGAACTTCTCCCTACTCTCAACAATGTACTACATTTCGTGCGTGGGGTGTCTCGTAAAACGAAATCCAAACAAGGAACCACCCTGTTACACTACTCTTTGACAATGTCGATCATACAGGTCCATAATGCAGTACATACCATATAATACTACTATTACTACTACTAATACTATTACTACTACTACTAAATTTTAGACTACAATATGAAAACATCTACAATCTCCAATAATATACTTGGGATGATGTAACCGAAATGTTCCTTAAATGCGATACATCAATCCCCCAATCATCTAGTACATCATAATCATCGAAGATGTACTCCATAAAAGTCCATATCCTTTAGTCTATAGGATATATATATAAATATATATATAGGTATTTTATTCTAACCATATATATATATATATATATATACACAAACACCATCATCCAATTCCATGACCATATGTACAAACCATATACGGTGTACAAAGGCCATGCACAAATAAATACCCGGCTATATATAGCGCCGATAAATTGCATCAATGCTATAATCTTCCCAGTGCCCGGCTCATGTAGCAATACTGGGGCCACCATGGTGGGACTAAACGACACCCATCTCGTGGTAAACACATGTACACGACGTCCCGGGAAGCGGTCATAGCTCCTAACCGGCAATGAGACGAAACATACTCACCACGTCTCATCCCAAAAATACATATATATATATCATATAATAACACACAGGACGACTATGACCTGGAGAATATCCTCACCCTGCTTTTCTAGCCAGGATGCTCATCCTCTACGCGCGCAACTTCCCAATGATAGCATGAGCGGGGTATGCTTAACCAAATAAGTATATATATCATTCACATGCATAATATATATATACATCCATATGATCTAATCATATAATTAAACATTAAACCATCATATACGGTTTAAATGTCCATACCATGTGTATCCACAACATAAATATATATCCATAATTCATATCTCTATAGATATATACACATGTAGTCACATATCCATATATATAACTTATTCTCGTTCATAAGTATGAGATATATAAATTCGGCTATAAGTATACATAATCCTCAATATACAAGACGTCACCACACCTCATTTAATTTACCTCGATGTGTGAATACAAACTCTCACTTGAAACATATTCAATCAATTTTCCTATGATGAAAAGTCTCCCAAAATCATATGTATTTGTATATACATATATATTCAACCTTAGGGTTATCACCCAAAATTTTGTGTAGGAATCCATCACTACGCATTTCATCCATATTCAAAAGTACATAGTTTCCTTTAGTACTATTTAACCATAGGAACATATATGACTTAGCATTCTAAAACCTCAAATTATTCCAACCTCATTTCAAGTATTGGAATCCAACCTAAGGTTTAATAGTTCTAATGAACTCTAAATCTTATTACGTTCATAATTTATTCCTTAAGTCTATACTCCTCAAGGATACTCAACATCTTCTCTCGTCGGTCCTTAATCATATATATATTCACTTAAGACCTCGAGTTAGAACTCCCGTCCTCACTGAGATCCCCCACTGTACCTAAGGGTATCCATTTTTAATACACGTATAGGCAAAATAGACTACGCGTATTCCATTTATAACCATCTCATGATAATTCACCTCTATCATGATAAGAACCATCCGCCAATCACTTAAGTCCCACGTTCCTTTCATTACTAAAAGAGGCATCTCCTCCTCCTAAATCAATTTAACATAGTCCCGCAAAACCCTATTCGACCTAGGGCCCTATTCCCTAGATCTAATATCGTAACCCTTCATATTGAGCCCATTAAAAAAGCCCATAAGAATAAAACTCCAAAAGAGTAAGGGATAAAAGAACTCCAAACTTTGGGCTAAAAACAGGGGACCGGTCGACCGGTCCCAGACCCCCGGTCGACCGCGTGTCCAAATTTTGCCTACGAAGAAATGCTGTAGGCTTTTCCCTTAAGGCGCGGTCGAACGGTCCCCAGACCGCGGTCGACCGGTCATACTAGTTTCCATGGCCGATTTCCATTTTTCAACCAAAACCCTAAATCCTCAAACATCCAAATATCATCACCAGATCCCCAAATCTTTAACCCAATAATATTCTTAGTATGTAAACTCATCCTACATTTCATCCCAACAATTTATTTGTCATCAAACCCATGTATACACATTGATTTCAAGATTTAAACCCAAAATTATTGGTTTTGACATTAATACCCAAAAATCCATTTCCTTAACCCACAAATTATGAAATGAAATACACAAATAGCTATTTAGCAAGATTAAATAATTGCCTCAGATTTGCAGAGGTTGGATCGTCCTCGATGTCACGTTTGGGCCGAAAATCCCATGCTTTTCTTCCTCTCTCTCTCTTCTTTTCTTCTTCTTTCTCTTCTTCTTTCTACCTCTAGGGTTTTTCTCTCTTTCTCTAATTGAGAAATGGCTTCATCCGTAAGCCTCCAAATCATTTAAAACATAAACCCAATTTTAAATGTTAATAAACAATTTAAATGACTCGTTTACTCCAATTCGAGCCAAACATACTTAAAAATATTTCGGAGCCGAAATAAAACTCAATGACAGTCATTTTGACTATCTCGACCCTTCCGGGATCGATGGTACCCATAAAATCATCATTCGGAATACTTTAAAATTCCCTCTATTTTTGGGCCTCAATTCCCAAATTTAAAATTCTCCTGTTTAAATTAAATTTTATTTTCCCAAAAATTTAATTTCTCAGTCTCCAAAATCGTGGGGTGTTACAACCTCCCCCCCTTACAGAATTTTCGCTCGTGAAATTTAAGATCTGCCTAGGACCTCAATATCGTCTAGTTCTACATCAACTCTTAGGATCACTATAAGGATCCTTACTTGTTCTCGCGTTGAACCATATAGATTTTTAAAATGAATAACTACCCCGGGGCGCCCATACACCCCGTACCCGAGCTTCCACTCGAAGAATTTTAACGAGGCTCCATCAGCCTCAAATCATAACATAACCCTCGGCATTATAATTTATAATAACATACTAAATATATAAAAGTTTGAAAATTCCCAATGGTTGAACTCTCCTCAATTCCTGACGCTAGCTGCCTTCGTGCGGGGGAGGTCTCGCAAGCGAAATCCAAACAAGGAAACCTCCATTGGTTGAACCAGGGCTAAAGTTTTATAAAAAGATTTTCATATTTTAAATATTGCCCGAGGGCCTATACAACAATACGATATAATTTATATCCCGCGTCTTTCGACACTCCAAACCAACACCTTATGTTTAAAACCCAAGGCCTCAACACATACAATACTTCTAACCGTTATCTAGTCCTCAAACTAGCACAACTATGAGCTAAATTATCCGCTCAACATACACCTACTAGACTTTAACTTCTCAAGTATAAAAATTCTTCTACATCACATGAACACCTTTCCACAATATAAGTTCTCCCTTTGTTAGAACACTACAATTATGCGCCCTAACCTACCCTTAAGACAATCGTCTTATAACCACTACTTAACAAACTCCAATTGTTTTACTTCATCCGTGGATCCTTATTTAAAATCCTCTACTCCTTCCAGGAGAATCATTATTCCTAAACCTATTTCTCCACAAGAGAAACATCTTTCTCAAAATCCTTCCGAACCATTTGAAGGGCTAACTCGATTGCGAATACCAAAAACTCCCTCAGTCCCACTCAACGAAACTCAGTTTCCAAATTCTTTCCCCCTCTTCCCAGAAGGAAATAACCCCAATATTGGAACAACTCCACCTACCTCACATCGGGAAGAGTCACCAACACCGGGTTCCCTAACAAAGGTTAACGGGTTTCTCAATCTACACCTCCCAAAGACTACACTATTTTTCTCCTCAGACTTGTTTTACTAAGTCCAAGATTCACTATTCGAGTAAATTTTCCTTTCTTACTCAACTACCGATAAATAGCCTCACGCCACTGCTAGAAATCTCCTTAATATCTCCTCCGGAATCGGGCAAAATAAATACCCCCAATTAAAGCATACCCAAAATATGCTACGGGTATTGTACTTCTAATCCTATCCTTTCCTAGACGAAAAAATCTAGGCGACGTCTGAAACGAAACAAGAACAACTGTTATCAGAACGTCAATCAAGTGAATATACTTCACACAAGAAAATAACGCAGTGAACACAACAGTCCTAACTGTAGGTCTTTATGTCAAGATCGTTAACGGAAGAATGCAGAAAACTCGCACATATCCTAAGGACTCTAGAACCTGATACTCTGATACCATCTGTAACACCCCGCTTAAAATAATAACTGGTGGCCAACCCTATACTATATTAAATCAGGAGTTTCAGATGGTCCACTCTCAACATCAACTGCCGGTACAATATAATATAGGATTAACTACCCGATATCATAAAAGCGAGATGTTAGAAAAATTTAAAACATGCAACAACTAACAAACCAACACCATAAACTACTGATAAATAATAGAAAGATGCAAGAAGAACTATAAGAAATGAAATGCTAGAATAAAACGAAATAAATAACTACAACTGAAAATACTACAAAGAAGTAAACCCGAATAAGCTGTCGGGTCACAGCCAATACAATGACTGAAATGGAATAAATATAAACATGTATATGAATATCCCTTGGGTACAAACCCGATATACAACAATCAATCCTACCTAGAATTTTTAAGAGTAGGAGGCGACTACCAGATACATCCCGCAACAATCCTCACCTTTCACAGCTCCGTGACTCTGAATAGAAAGTCATCCGGCATCCATGCGGTACGACACCTGTAGTAATATATATATATATATATATATATATATATATATATATATATATATATATAGGCAGGAGAGAAAAGTAAACGGGTCAGAGCCCGAAATGTGAAAAATATTTAGCAAGTGCGTTAACCATGCATAATAAATATCGGTGAACTATTTCATAATTAAAGTGGAATCGCACTCTCGTGGAACCCCAACTCACCTCTCATCTAAAGGCGTGCACCTATTCGCGTCCTCAATTTTTATTAGTTAAATTACCCCAATTTATTAGGACAACCTAACTTATCATAGGTCTATCCTATACCCACGAGATCTACCATCCTATCATAACCCAAGAATCCACCCCCCTTTTTAAACCACAGATAAGTATTTATTTTCAATCATAAGTGCCTTATTAGGCTTAGTGGATTCCGATTTATACTTTAATCATTTTAATTTAATAAGTTATCCAATATGCATTTGGGTAGAACATATGATTTAGATTTCTAATTAATAATCATGCAAAATTATTATTGACACAACTTCCTTCCAATTTCAACGCTGCGCTGCGTTTCGTGCGTGGGGTGTCTCGCAAAGCGAAATCCAAACAAGGAACCACCCCATTACACTACTCCATGTCAACGTCGATCCTGGAGATCCATTATGCCACACATAGATATCAACAGAACTTCTATCTACTCTCAACAATGTACTACATTTCATGCGTGAGGTGTCTCGTAAAATGAAATCCAAACAAGGAACCACCCCGTTACACTACTCTTTGACAATGTCGATCATACAGGTCCATAATGCCGTACATACCATATAATACTAATATTACTACTACTAATACTATTACTACTACTACTAAATTTTAGACTACAATATGAAAACATCTACAATCTCCAATAATATACTTGGGATGATGTAACCGAAATGTTCCTTAAATGCAATACATCAATCCCCCAATCATCTAGTACATCATAATCATCCAAGATGTACTCCATAAAAGTCCATATCCTTTAGTCTATAGGATATATATATAAATATATATATAGGTATTTTATTCTAACCATATATATATATATACACACCATCATCCAATCCCATGACCATATGTACAAACCATATACGATATACAAAGGCCATGCACAAATAAATACCCGGCTATATATAACGCCGATAAACTGCATCAATGCTATCATCTTCCCAGTGCCTGGCTCACGTAGCAATACTGGGGCCACCATGGTGGGACTAAACGACACCCATCTCCTGGTAAACACACGCACACGACGTCCCGGGAATCGGTCATAGCTCCTAACCGGCAATGAAACGAAACATACCCACCATGTCTCATCCCAAAAATACATATATATATATATATATATATATATATATATCATATAATAACACACAAGACGACTATGACCTGGGGAATATCCACACCCTGCTTTTCTAGCCAGGATGCTCACCCTCTACGCGCGCAACTTCCCAATGATAGCATGAGCGGGGTATGCTTAACCAATTAAGTATATATTTCATTCACATGCATAATATATATACATCCATATGATCCAATAATATAATTAAACATTAAACCATCATATACGGTTTAAATGTCCATACCATGTGTATCCACAACATATATATCCATAATTCATATCTCTATAGATATATACACATGTACTAACATATCCATATATATAACTTATTCTCGTTCATAAGTATGAGATATATAAATTCGGATATAAGTATACATAATCCTCAATATACAAGCCGTCACCACAACTCATTTAATTTACCTCGATGTGTGAATACAAACTCTCACTTGAAACATATTCAATCATTTTTCCTTTGATGAAAAGTCTCCCAAAATCATATGTATTTGTATATACATATATATTCAACCTTAGGGTTATCACCCAAAATTTTGTGTAGGAATCCATCACTACGCATTTCATCCATATTCAAAAGTACGTAGTTTCCTTTAGTACTATTTAACCATAGGAACATATATGACTTAGCAGTCTAAAACCTCAAATTACTCCAACCTCATTTCAAGTATTGGAATCCGACCTAAGGTTTAATAGTTCTAATGAACTCTAAATCTTATTACGTTCATAATTTATTCCTTAAGTCTATACTCCTCAAGGATACACAACATCTTCTCTCGTCGGTCCTCAATCATATATATATTCACTTAAGACCTCGAGTTAGAACTCCCGTCCTCACTGAGATCCCCCACTGTACCTAAGGGTATCCATTTTGAATACATGTATAGGCAAAATAGACTATCCCTATTCCATTTATAACCATCTCATGATAATTCACCTCTATCATGATAAGAACCATCCGCCAATCACTTAAGTCTAACGTTCCTTTCATTACTAATAGAGGCATCTCCTCCTCCTAAATCAATTTAACATAGGCCCGTAGGCCCCTATTCGACCTAGGGCCCTATTCCCTAGACCTAATATCATAACACTTCATATTGAGCCCATTAAGAAAGCCCATAAGAATAAAACTCCAAAAGAGAAAGGGATAAAAGAACTCCAAACTTTGGGCTAAAAACAGGGGACCGGTCAACCGGTCCCAGACCCCCGGTCGACCGCGTGTCCAAATTTTGCCTACGAAGAAATGCAGTAGGCTTTTCCCTTAAGGCGCGGTCGACCGGTCCCCAGACCGCGGTCGACCGGCCATACCAGTTGCCTTGGCCGATTTCCATTTTTCAAACAAAACCCTAAATCATCAAACACCCAAATATCATCACCAAATCCCCAAATCTTTAACCCAATAATATTCTTAGTATGTAAACTCATCCTACATTTCATCCCAACAATTTATTTGTCATCAAACCCATGTATACACATTGATTTCAAGATTTAAACCCAAAATTATTGGTTTTGACATTAATACCCAAAAATCCATTTCCTTAACCCACAAATTATGAAATCAAATACACAAATAGCTATTTAGCAAGATTAAACAATTGCCTCAGATTTGCAGAGGTTGGATCGTCCTCGATGTCGCGTTTGGGCCGAAAATCCCATGCTTTTCTTCCTCTCTCTCTTCTTTTCTTCTTCTTTCTCTTCTTCTTTCTACCTCTAGGGCTTTTTCTCTCTTTCTCTAATTGAGAAATGGCTTCATCCGTAAGCCTCCAAATCCTTTAAAACATAAACCCAATTTTAAATGTTAATAAACAATTTAAATGACTCGTTTACTCCAATTCGAGCCAAACATACTTAAAAATATTTCGGAGCCGAAATAAAACTCAATGACAGTCATTTTGACTATCTCGACCCTTCCGGGATCGATGGTACCCTTAAAATCATCATCCGGAATACTTTAAAATGCCCTCTATTTTTGGGCCTCAATTCCCAAATTTAAAATTCTCCGATTTAAATTAAATTTTATTTTCCCAAAAATTTAATTTCTCAGTCTCCAAAATCGTGGGGTGTTACAAAACCAAAACAAAGCCAAGACCAAACTAATTCCCACATGTGCCTATTAAACCAACTTAACCCACTTATTCCCTTTAAACCCCTTTTTACCATTATACCCTTAAAAACCTCCAACTAATGTTTTTTATATCAATACCCAAAATGACCCCAAACCTCTCATCCCCAAATCAGATTTTTATTCCCTCTTCCAAATATCCTCACACCTCACACCCCCATGCACACTTATACCAATTACCCCTAGGTCTATGGCACCTACTATTAAAAGAGGATGAAGACCCATTTTCAAAATATCTCAAAATTAGTTTTAAGCTTTGTGTGATAAAATTCTCCCCACCCCTCTATGTTGAGTATTTGCATTTTTAGCAAATACCTCAATATAGAGGTGTGTAGTGAAAATTATCTCTAGGATAAATTTCACCCCACCCATCTATTATGATTTTTTGCATTTTTAGCAATTATTTCATAATAGATTGATGTAGTGAAATTTATTCCTTATGGGAGGTAAATTCTAACCCATTCCTTTATGTTGAGATTTTGTATTTTTAGCAATTATCTCAATATAAATTAATGATCTAGAATTTATTTATTTGGGTGAATTCTAATGTACAATTTTATAACTTTAGGATTTGCATTTTTAGCAAATCTCTTTTATTATTTAATTGTCCATTATGAATTCATCCACTATCCTTTTTATTTTTATTTTGTAATTTTTAGTTTAGATTAGAAGAGCTTTTAGATAGGAAAATTCTAGAGAGAGAATTGTAGAGAAAAATACCATTTGTAAATAGTTTTGTTTTTTTTTTATTTTTTTTAGATATTTGTGAGGTTAGAAATTGATTGAGATTTAATTGAGTGTTGATTTTAATTTCATATTACTTGGATTCTCAATTGGAGGGTTGTATGCGTCTCATTCAAGGATCGAAGTTTATTGAATTCAAGAGATTTGTTTGATTATTCTTCTCTCTACTCTTTTATATTAAATGCCTATTGAATATTTGTTTATAACGTTTGATACCATGTTAGGCTAAATCCCCTTTCAAGGGGTGGGGAAAAACCCTTTTTTTATGTTATTTTAGTTTAATTAGTTTGATTACTTAAAATTTCCCTTTGAATGTTAATTTTGATCCCTCACCCTTAGATTTACACCTCGAGAGAGGGTAAATGATTTTCGAGAGAAAATTGAAATTCTAGTTATAATACCCATTTTAGATTCGAACTAGATATAGGGGTTTCTTAAGTGGGGTATTATAACTTGAATTTCAACTCTAAATTTATTTTATAAGATTGACATAAATTCTAATTGATCGATCCTAGTGGGTGATTAATTAAAAGGAGTGTGGATCTATTTTTCTAGAGTTGTGGGGTGTTAATTTTAACTTTCTAAAAGATTACTATTCTAATTACACTTGCAACGAGAGTTGGTTTGTAATTTTAATATTAATTTGGGAGAATTCAAATAATTAAATTAATTAATTAGAATAACGATGGTTTGTGGTGTAATCCCACTCCTTGATTGTTCTCACAATTATTTACCTCACTTTATTTCTTATTCTAGTGTTAGACTTTATTTTCCATTTTAGTAATTTTCTAGTTAGTTGTTATCATATTACATTAAGTTTAGTTTAGTTTAAACCTCACCTCACCCTATTGTTTTAATATTGAAAAAGCTAAAAAAAATTAAAAAAGCGAAAAAGCACAAAAAGAAAATAAAAAGTGAATTACAATTGAATTTGTTCCATTTGCTTTACAACCTTGAAAGTGGATTGATATCCTTACTTACCTCTACACTTGAGATTATTAATTTTGTAGGTATTTGAGGTTTTGATTAGAAGGACTTTTCAAGCAACGACAAATATACATGCAAAAGTCAACTCTATCAGTTGGACTATTTGTACTTGTGTTGTCGAGTTTGTTTGTCATTGCATTTCACATCACATCAGTGAATTATATTGCTTGTTTTCCTTTATGCCTATATGTGTTACACTTAGCAGAGAAATTTTTTATACTGTGCATATTTATTTTTGTTTATTCCTGAACAAAAAAATGGGTAAGGGGGAATGCTATCTAACTCTTAACTCAGGGGGATAAATATTTAATTTAGGGGGAGATGTCCTTTGTTAGGTGGATATTTTTAGACAAAGAGGGAGGTTTTTCATAAGAGGATTTATATTTTTATATATTTCCTTTGCATTTGAAAGGCATGTTTATAACTTTTCACAAGAGCAACGATACTCACAGTTAGTTCATGTCATGTGCCTGGACATTTTCCTGTTGGGGTTGGTATTGAGTCTTTTAGAGATCTTGATGACCCATGGATTTTTTTGTTTTTGTGTCTTGTCCCGAAATATCCATAAGGGGAGATTTGTATGGACGAATTCCAATAGAGTCAATTTGTATGAATACTGTCTTAATTCTCTTCGAATAGAACCATTTGAGTAATAAGTTAGCAATTAAGTATTTTTTTTATCCTTCAAGCCCATGATGCTTGACTAAAGACCGTAGTGACTAAGTTAAAGAGTCTAAATCACCGTATCGTATTTTATGCCACATTTTTTTCAAGGTCCATGGGTCTCCAAAGATATGAATGCATATTATGTTTTTCCTTGAATATTCATTTTGATGTTGTTTTTATGATATGTTTGAGGCCAATTTTGGTAAAAATAACTTTAATAGAATTTTTTTTATTAATGTCATCGCTTGAATGAATTCTTTCAGTCCTTCAAATGAGGGTCTTAAGCCGTTCGAACGAGATTAGCATTTGGTTCAAACAAGAATATGTGTTTAATTCAAATAATCATAAAATTATGATTTAACGAGATCTTTCTACGTTACAATGAAATATCGTTCAAACCTCATTCGAAGATCGTTCAAACGGGTATGGATGTGTCATTCGAACGAGATTCATTTCGTTGAAATGAAATTCCACAACTCATTTGAATGACCATAGTATCTTCATTCAAACATGTTTTCTTTAAATAGGAGTGCTGACAACTTATTTTCTTAATAGGTCTTTGCAAAATTATTTTTCAAGAACATATCTTGTGCCTCCAAACCCTAGTTTTCACCCAATTGCTTTGAGATCCAAGTTTTAATAAAAATATGCTTGTTTGAGATCTCCAGTTTGGCACCAATGTTTGTTTACTCATAATCTTTGTGGAGTATTATTTTTTGTAGTGGATTTCGTGCCTAGTTTAAGTTTACATATGGTGGACTCCATGTGTGTGGCGATTTAAAGTGGTGGACTCCATGTTCGATCCATTGACGCTTTTATAAGCTAATATAGGTGGATACTGAGGCGTGTGAGAAACAGACTTTGTGGTAGTACATAGGTGGACTCTTATGTATTATTGTGAAGAATGTCAAATGAATGAAGATGCATCAAGGTTTGAAGGGAGTAAATTTGGTTGTGTAAGTCATCAGTCATCCTTGTGTAATTTCATAATGAACATGTATGGTTGGGATGTTCAAGGTTTTTCCCATTATTGATTTTCCTTGTATATTGGCATGTTGTGTGATTGATTTTATTAATCTTGATTATTCACCTAGATCTAACCTTAAGATAAGATAAATTTTGGCTAATTATTTATACACCAATTAATTCGTCCATAATTAATTGGTGTGTGTTTCGCAATCCATATACACACCTAGATCGCGTTCAAACACTTTAAAATTTGTATCAGGGAGCGTGGCTATAAACTATTTATGCATGAATCCTAGAGGTTTAAATATGGAGAGTTAGTAATTTTTAAATCTACTTTTTTATGGGTCAAATTATGTGTTCTGAAAAGTGCATATGAAATGTGCACTTAAGGCCATCGATGAGAGGGTATGACTAGCGGTATAAAGGGGGTGGAAACCACCCACAACACTTGTAGGTGAACTTAGAGTCCTTAAAGCCATTAAGAGTTGGATCAAGGATGAACATAAATTGCGTAACTACAATTCATGTCTTCTAAATTCTTTATTTTGTGCGGTCAAATTTAAGGACTTCCATCATATTATGAAATGTGAGACATCCAAAAAGGATCGCAACATATTCCAACTTACCCATGAGGGAACTAGTTAAGTTAAAGGATTCTAACTCCAAAACCTTACCATTTAATTTAATATTCCAAACTCCAAATTGTGTTTCTCATGACAAACCTAATCACTATCAGACATTTTCATTTTCGAGATTGCTGTTGTATATATGTGTGTAAGAGTTTTGATTTTTTTAATATATCTCAAAATGTGCTTTTCATGACAAAAATGAATGATTTTACATGATTTTGCATTCATTCATATCATTTTTTAGATATTGGATTTTTGGGTCCCATACTTAGTCTTTTCTGGATTGATGTTCCCTTACTAGGCACACTGATAATTTTTGTACGCACGACTAAAATTGAGCCATTATGAAAGACATTATTTCCCTGAGCACACGATTTTAACACTTGATATTGGGGTGCCCTATTTAGTTTCTCATTTCAAATATCAAACACTCCATAGCCCAACCTTAGTTGTCTTTCATCCAAGATCATATTTTTCGTAGCTCCTAGTCTTTTTAGAGAGAATTGGATATCGTTCGGAATTTTCTCAAGTTCAAACCCTTTTTTAAAAAATTCGTCTTATTTCTTATAGATTTTACTCGTGTAAGTCATCATTCAGTAATTTGATTATTTATTTAGTTTTTTAAAGTATATCTAAGATTTTATAGTTCCAACTGTTTAATTTGAGTTAGTGTTGGTGTTTTGTAATCTTTAGATTCATACACCTTAGTTCTTTCCACACTCATTGAATTCGTATTTTTCTACTTGTATGTAGCTTTGTAATCATAGTATTGATATTATAGGAAGATCCAAGACATATGAAAGAAGAGATTGTTTCCACGACCCTTGAGTGTTCCCTAAGTGCCTTTATACATGTCCTGGACCTTACCACCGATATGTCTAGGATTAGGTTCATGAGGAATAATTCCCCACTCCATTCTAGCTTTATGTCTAGTTTACTTAGAGAGAGTGATGTTGATTTAGATCATCTAGATCACTATGAGGATGATTAGTTTATGGTTCCTTTGATTGAGTGCCTATGACGTACGTATTTTCTATGACCACACTCGTTGAAAAATGCCACACTTGTTTGCAAGTTCTATGTGAACATAATTTTGACCTTTCCATCTCCTATCATATTTATTTCATTTGTTAGATCTAAATATATGGTATTGACTAAGGATGCTCGTACTAAACATTTAGGTGTTAATGGCAATGTTTATAATCTTGATTATGTATATTTTTTTAGCGTGATATTACTTATGATGAGGGTTCATGTTTTCTAATTGGTTATCAAACGACATAAGTTGGGAATATTTTCCTTTAGACTAGTATGAGGAATAAGTATTCCGTAATTCATTTTTTCGTTATTTATAACATGATGACTCATAGTCGCTCATAGGATTTCCCATTCTCTATAGGGAAATTGGTATATGTTATTACTCATGGAGAGTCAATTGATTACCCCCATATCATCATTATATATCTAGAGGGAGCTCATGCACCTTCACCAGCTCCAGCACCAGCACCTGCACCATGTTCACATCAGGTACATACGAGTTTATAAAGGAAAAATTTTCGTATATGAGAGGCCAGTTTGATGAGATGATTTCTCAGATTACTCGGATGTACGATCACTTCAATCATCACCTTGACATAGTGGATGGAGAGTAGTTTAATATGAGGATTTATGTTACTCTCATATCGTATTATTTGAGATGAACAATACATGTTCTAAACTTTCCAACTTCTACTTTTGTACGATGACTTGCATCGGATTATACTCCACCTCTTGTTCTTTCACATGATGATGAGGATGAGTATGTTGAGGTGACGATACTGGTGATGAATTTTTAGCCGAGGATTAGAGATTTCTTATCTTAGCTCTATTTTTTTAAATTAAGACATTATAGTGCCTCTTTTGTGGTGCTTGGTTATTTATATTTGGTTATATGGATATTTATACCTTTTACTCCTTTATTTGTAAGGAAAAACTTTAGATTGAGCTAATTGTAACATTTGTAAGATTGGATTTATTCCAATGGGAGAAAAAATAATTGAGTCATAGGTTAGGATTGTGGTCAATTTTTCCTTCAAGCATGTAGTGCACGTTGAAGACCATAGCCTCCAAATTAAAGCGAAATCAAATTCAAGTCGAGTTTCATTTAGAGTTTAATTTTCATCCATGGGATCTCGAAAAGGTATAATTGTATGTTATGTTTTATATCAAGGTTTTGTTTTGGGTGTTACTGTTTTTAAAACTTTTATTGAGAGAATTTTTGAAAAAGAATGTTTAAAGATTTTTTTTAATGATTTTAAGTTTTGTACGAACGAGTTGCTTCCTTCGTTTAAACATGTTTTTATACTTAATTTGAATAAGTTGTTTATTTCGTTTAAATGATTTAAGGGGTTTTGTTAAAACTATATCTGAATGAGGGTGAAACGATAACATTATGTCTTGTCATAAATATTTAGTTTGAAACTTGATTGATCCTAGTTTAAAAAAAATTATGGTCTCGATCGAATGACCTTTAGGTTCTTTTAAACTAGGACTCCACTCTTATTCAAATTACCTTAAGTTTCAGTCGAAGGAGATGCATCGTAACTCATGACTTCATAATTTTAGAAAAAAATAATTGACATGATATCACAATAGTTTTAAAGAGAAAAGGTTTACGAAAGTAGTTTTATATACACAAACAAAAGCCTCTGAAACCATAGTTTACACTCTTAGTTTGAGATCCAACAATCTACATGATATGTTAGTTTGATCTCACTTGTGAGTATAAATATCAATTTTACTCTTTATTACTATTGTGTATGTTTCATGTGGTGGATTCGTGTTTCATTGTGATGACGGTTGACCAGTCAAAAGCAAGAAGATCGATGGATAATGAGATGCTGGAGGTACCATCACTGTGAAGGAAGGATGAAGGTATTCATTGGTGGTTGGGAACAAGGTTCAAGGAGAGAGGAGTGAATCAAGGCTTAAAGTCATTTATTATGTTTAGTAAGTCAAATTATTCCTTGTATGATACCTAAATCTAAATGGATTTGTGTGGATAGGTTGTCCGAGATTTTTTCATGGTGGGGGGTTTTTCTTACATTTTGGCATTGTAGTTGATTATTATTTTACTATTGCTACTAAACTAGATTCATGTTTTAGGCAAGATAAATTTTATTGAATTTACGCAAAGAATGTTTAAATGGTGCTTAATTAAAATTGGATCAATTGCTAATTAGAGTAATTTAATTGAAAATTAAAAAATGGCGTGTTTGATTATTTATAAACCCTACTAGGACTTGTAATGCATCTTTTATTGTTGGTTATGGAGTAATTTTTATGGATATTGGTACATTTGGTTGATTACTATGGTTTTATCTTGCTTTTATATATACTTTGGTGTTTATCGTTACAATACTCACGCTTAATATGATCTCATTCTAGTTAGATCGTTTTATTTTGCATTTTCTATTTTACATGCTTACTCGATTGATCTGTTATATATATATATATATATATATATATATATATATATTAGTTTTTGTTTTGAGATTCATATCATGTTACACATGTTTTTTGCACATACTCGTGATAATTTCCATTAAGTATACCATTTTTATACTATTGGTTAGTTCATATAATTATGTATCTTTTGCTTCACTAATTCTATTTATTTATTGTGATTGCTGATACCTTACATGTAAAAAAATGGAGAAGCGTTTAAGATATGAGGAGATCCTGTGCTTATTACTTTAAGGGGAGAAACATTCATTCATGGGTTTATGGGGGAGAAACATTATTTTGATAGATGTTTCATGTAGGGGTGAACTTAATTGTTGTACTTGTTTATAGTAGATGATCTTATCACTTTGTATATGCTTGCATACTTTATATAATTTACATATCTCATTGATTTTTCAAATAATTCCCAATGTATGGGGAGTTCTTCTTAGTAAATAATATTACTTATGTGATCCTTGTATCTTTATTTCATGTGTTTGAGATATATCCATGTTGATGAGGATCACAACCACATTTTAGACTCGTTTTTTATGTGCCATTGGTCCTTTAAACTCTATGTGAATTGCTTCCTACTATTATCATTAATGTTGTGTGGGTTTGGTAGGAGTAATTAAGAGATTTTTGGGTTTGGGGGGGGGGGGGGGGGGGGGGGGGTTCTACACAATAGCCAAAGGAAGAGAATCAAAATATAAACATTTATAATTATATAAAATTTAGGGAACTTCCGTTTCAAAACATTGAGTTGTCAGTCATTTAAGATACATAGGCCCCAATCGTGGTTAGAAAGTTTAGTAGAGTGAGGCTTGTTCATTTAGACTACATGGACATTTGGTACTTTGAATATCTACAAACCTTCTTTACACCATACGACATTCATTTTCGAATCTAAGACATATTCTTTTAATAGTTTGGTTATTAAACGTTATTTTTATACACATACTTTCACGTATTTTCACAAAATGATTTTTGATGGTCTGGAAAAGTGTTTTTGAAATCATGAGATGTGTTGTGTATACCTTTAGGCTAATACTGATTTTTAAATGTGCTTTTGTTTAAAGCCGTTATCATATGGCGTGAAACTGTTTGCATGGTCTCGTTTGGACATGTATCCACCATACCATTCGCACGGTCATATTTTGGCCCACGCGCATGGCATTGCCCAATATCAACTTTGATTGCATACTGGTTAAAATTGTGAACACGGAAAAAGGCAAACGTGCGGATGATGGAGTGGAATTTTTAAAATTGATATAAATATGTCTTCTTCCCTCCTTTTAAAAAATATCTGATATCCACATTACTCACCTACATCTTAGAGAGTATTTTAATGATTGGGATATTTTGTTTAGTTTCTCTATTTTCAAATTCACTTGTTTTGTCCAAATTAAGAGAAAACCCTAGATTTATACTTGATATGCACCTTGAGAGGAAATTGAGAGTGATTTGATTCAAATCCACATTACCACGTTTCAGTTCAAACTATTGGTCGCTTTAATTGGATGATGAACACTCCTACATCTAAAAAAGGAGGTGTCTTTCTCTATTGGGGAGGAGAGATCGTGGCACGATGTGATTCTAAAGATGAAAGTTAACTTCCTTGTTCACCTTATGGAGATTAAGGTGGCTATCTTATCATTAATGGGTGAAGTTCAATGTTCATAGGTAACTACTCGTGAGTGAATTAGTGAGAGTTATCTTACTGGATTGTCTAAAAAATTTCAAGTTTAATAACTAATTATAGTGCATTAAATTTTTCCCCCATTGGTAGGGGTTTTTTTCCTCATAAAATATTTGTTATGGATTGCTTGTACATTATGCTTGCTATTTTTTCACGTGCATCACAATATACACCTAAATCTCTCATAGATATTGTTTAATTCGTAAAATTAAATTTTGATTTATTTATTTAGTGAATTCTCCTTGGTTTCCTAATCACAAGTTCAATTTTGTTTGATCCATGCCTAATACGAATTCACATAGTTGATACAATTTCTAGGTTTCTTAAAATTGCATAAAGTTAAAATCATCAAAAATTGGGAAAAAACTACATATAAAGTTATTACAACCCTTTAGGATTGTTAGAGTTGATCACTTTTATTTAATGCACACATCCCTATGGAGTCACAAGTAACATCAAGATTTTGTGATCTATTTTTAAGGAATGAAAGGTTCTTTTTCACAGCACATTTGATTTGAAGTTGATCTATGATAATATGATGGGGGGTGTATGTTGAATTAGAGATAATATTTTATCTTTTGGCATGGGCTCATGAAATTGATAAAGGGCGTGTCTTTCCAATCTTGGTTAGAGAATTCTACGTAAATGATGAATTAAATGACGAAAAAATAAGCATGTTTCCCTAAATTGTATATGGGATCTATATTGTTATATCTACGGGCATCATATTTCATATCTACAAGATCCATGGAGTTAAAAGTTCTTACTACCAGTATCAAGGGGGAGAGCATTTTTCCACTAGAAAAGCTTGGTCTGAAAACACTAGCAGTTTATGGATGCTTCATGTGAAGAAGGCCCTATAACATAATAACCTATTTGACTACTACTATAGCGTAGAAAGTGAATGTAATATGGTCTGATACCAATTCAAAGGCCATGTTATGTGCACTAAGTAAACATCAATAGTAAACTTATAAGGGAGGTGAATAGGTTTGAAGTCATTTTATAACCAAATTTTGATTTCAAACAATTATTCTTTCACATTAAAATTACTCAACCATGTTATCAATGAGATTATTCAATGACAAGATTAACACATGCAATGATGAACTAAGGTGAATCTAGATGAAAAAAACTGAAGCTAACAAACTTAAGTCAATTTAAGTTCAATTCACTAGATTTAAATTAGATCTAAGTGATGTGTGAGAATAAATGTGCATATACAAGTATAAATTATTCACAATCAACTATAAATAAATTTACAATGAAAACCTCCAGTTAGGGGTAAAAAAAACCACGATGTACTCCAATTTCTAGTTTTACTTGAAAAGAGTTTCTATAAAAATCAAGAAGGTATGTTTCAATCATGGCCCTCTCAAGAAGTTACCAATGAACTTTGAACTTCCCCCCATAGATGAAAAGAAATCCATTCAGAGATCCATGAAGTGAATGAAAAACTCTAATCTTGTCCTTGGAATCACAACATGCTCTAATTCCTCCAATGAATCAAATAACCTCTATTTTTTTATTGCACAGCAATAGATCCTACAATTCCAAGGTATATTGATTTGAACTGAATAAGCATGTGAAATCAAAACAAAAGCACTCTCAGTTGTCTTTAAAAAGCATAGATCTAACATTTATCAAAATAGCAAAGGAATAATGCTCTCAACCTCAAAATACTCTTAAAACGTATTTAAGGTATGATGTTTTCATACACAATGAAATAGGAGGAAAATGGTCCTTCAAATAGGATTTTTTCTAAATATGATGTTGTTTGTGTGCACGGTTAGATCTTTCCATGAGCACGATTCTATCTGGTATGGACATAATGGCAAACTCGTGCACATGGGCTTGAATTAGCCATCCATACGGGATCAATATGGATCTTTATGAACGAGTAAGGTTGTGCTTTTTCAAAAATACATTAACATGTTCAAAACAAGGGCCAAACTCCCAAAGTCATTTTCTTAAAAAATTGAGATAGTTTTAAAATATTTTAAACACTCGCTCCATCAACTTAATTATCCTCACACACTTTCAAATACGTTTTTTGAACGAATGTGTATTTTATCCATAATGAATTCACAATTTAAAAAAAGATATAGTCTTCATTTCAATGTGAATACATGGCAACATAAGTCGTCAATGAGCAGCAATGCATGGTTTTTTTATCTTTAAACCTTAAGGTACCTCTAACCTAATATAGACTGCGCCCCACTTATAACGAATCAAGTGTATGTGACTTAATAGAATCACTGTTCTGACACGAGAATATAGCCAATTTATATAACAATACGAAATTTACATTTTCAATCTCCCCGTTTGACCATTTCGTGGAAAAACCTCCCAAACCCAAAATGATCTTACTAGATATACATTCTACTAGTCATATAGTGAATGTTGTCAAAGGTATTAAACAAAATCCATAAGACCAAATGATAATGCAAAAGTCGTGTCTGAACATGGGATGGAGACCAAGTCATAAATGCTAAGCCTGAAATAACATGAAACAACAGATTACATCATGTAGGAAATAATATACACAACGAGAAACTCCTCCTCCTTCCTCTTAAAAATCAATGTGATGAAGAAGATATGTATATATATATAGTATGTAATCATGTGGACTATAAAACATATAATATCGATTATAAACACGCATGGTATAGCTCCTTTAAACAACCTCTCCTCTTAGCATGGATATTTCTCCCCCTTTTGTGAAATCCCCCTTTTTGTCACATAGGACATGTAAGCCTCTCTCCGCACCCTCCCCCCCCCCCCCCCCCCCCCCCCCCTTTTGTCACGGAATAAATACATAGAAACAATACATCATAGACGAGCAATATAGCATGGTAAGAAAGATCATGATGAGAAATAGAACTAGCAAAGAAAGAGATAGTAAAGCATGTGAAAGACCATAGATATAACAAGGGAATACACAATGAGCATATGAAAGTGTTTAATCATATGAATCTCAAAAGAGAAGCTAGTAGTTAAAAGATACCAATCAAACTAGCTTGAGATAATATACAAAGTCTGGATATAAATCATGGATATGTAATATAGGAATAAGAATATGATACCAAGCAAGAATCAATATACTAATTGAGAATGAACCAATTGGGGTTGGGAATCAACAAAGCTAACATAGTGCATCATAAGAACCAAGATAACTCAAAGACATACAAAGAGTAAAGGTACATTATCTATACACATAATCATCCAAATATCCAAGAATCAAGTACCAAAGAAAAAAATATGCATATCCAATTGTCGTGGTACCAAACGAAATGTACAACAAGGTCTCAGTCAAGGTAAAATCAATGGATATAGACATGCATGACATTCTGAACAAAAATTCACAAGATATCAATGATAAATCATAAGAACCATGTGATATTGAAAAAAAATCATACAAAAAATGACATGCTAGCAACAATGAATAAGTATCATGAGAATAAATCCAAAATCAAGTGATATCTCAATTAAAGAAATACAACTACCCTAAAGAAAACATCGCTCCCCCTAAAATTATGCATGACAAGGAATTTATAATTAAATTAAATACTCCACCTAAAGATATTCATGCGAGAAACAATCATGAAAAAGATAACAAAGAATGTTATATGTAGCATGTGAAACATAATAGTGTAAGGACCACAACAAGGTAACAAGAGATCATATGAGAACATGTGAGCATGAGAACATGGATATATAATACGAAATCATGTGATAAAAACATGTGAGCATGGAACATGTGATCATACATATGATACAGTAAAAATGATATAGTATCAAGAACTAGTGAAGACAAACACACCAAAGTGACCAGAGAGAAGTAAAAGCTATAAGGGACAAGGTGTATCAAAGATTGAACTAGTAGAATACGAACATGATAAGCACAATCTCAACTCACAAACTCAATCAAACCTCACATCAATCCAAACAATGACCAACATCACATCATTTACTCAAACTACCTAGCGCAAAAAAGCTTAGAAAATAATTGCTAAAAAATCCTAGAGAACCCATAAAGCTCTAAGAACTAATGAAACACTAACCATAAATGCAATAGGATCCAAGATGAAGCTAATGATAAGGTACAACATCCAGGTGAATAAATACCACAATACACAGATAACGTGTAGAGACAAGTGTACACCAAGAAACAAAAATTGCCTAAAACTAACACGAAGTACCTTAAAATAGAGCGATGAGTGCATGATAACAATTAAACTCGTGGACATGGATCTTTACGAATGGACACCTTTTTAGGTGTGCCCATGGAACAAAGGATATCCATAAATTTAAGTCCAAAACTTTAAAATTTCTCAAATCATTCTTTTGAAACCCAATACTCTAAGTCTCAATGACATGAATGAATGAAATGCATGAAAAATGATTCAATTTGATTTTAATCACATTAATTTGGGAATAAAATGAAAGTTAACAGAAATCAACAAATCACACACAAATATATACAAATACAAGTAAAAAGCATGTAAAAGTGTGGTTATGATTAGGCAACTTATTATTCAATGATTTGACATAAGAATTTCATTTAAATCTTGATTAAACATGAATTTCAAAATACATTCAAATCAATTTCAATCAATTCAACATTAATGGAATAGAATTTTCATCAAATGATGACTTTGAAATCTTAATGTACTTCTAGGTATGATTTCTGTGACATTTAAAATTACATAATGAATGTGAAAATATATAATCAAATCGTGTAAACACTACCAATAATGCTTAAAACACAATCATTGTAACAATATCCTTTTGAACTCAAAATGATAGATTCAAGCAATTTGATCCCTCAAGCATATGTTGATTGTTTATACCATTAATATGGTATGATTCCTAAACCAAAAAGTAGAGGATACCCGGAGTCATTATCTACCAAAATTAGGTCAGCTCATGTCGCAATGAGATCAGCTCAGATACTAGTAGGGTCGGCCCATGCATTCTGGTCGGCCTTAGTAGTTAAGACAACATGGTTAACTCCATTAGTCAACATTAATATTAACATGGTCACATAACTCCGTCACAACAGGCACGAGTCAGATAGTAAGACGACATCAAAAGAGTACCTATGTGGGGGAAACAAACAAATATTCCCGCCCACCATGTGTGCCCATACACACTTTACAATTATTCATCAACTATCATGTAAAGTGGGTACTTATATCATCTATAAAGATAAGATACCCAACACACTCTAGTGGATTAGCTAGAATAGTCCATAAACAAATATACCCACACCCATATTTAAGGAGGCAAGAGTAAGGAAAAAAAGGGACAATGAATTGAAATTACACACTATCATACTATTGAATCAATAGTATCTACACTTCTCCCTAGGAATGTAAGAACCACCTTGGGTCGAACTACATAAATTTGGATTCACTTTCTTTCTCATATCTCTCTCTATAGTGAGTCCTAGATAAGTACTTCTTTGATTCACATCTTTTTATTTATTATTGTTTGCAACTTGTATGCTCTTGCTAAGACCAAATCAGTATACCAATTTTAGGCGATAATAGTTTGGCATCGTCCGTGGGAATGCTCAACAGCCCATTTGTTGCTTTACACCATTGTTTATTTTTTTCAAAATTAATGATACCCATTTTCTAGTAGACCAGCGAATCATATTCTGATTCATCTAGGTTTTGACGGGTTAGAGTTATTTTTAATCAATTATTTTTTAATTATGTTTTAATACTTAAATTCCCCTTTAGATTTACTCTTTCCTGCTCTAAAAACCTCATTTCATACAATTTTTCCTATGGTAATTATTATACTATGATTTAGCTATTTAGTACTCTATTTTTCTGGAAGTATTGTGACATGGCGAAAAACATAGAAAATAATTGAGTCACTAAATTAACTCCCCCCCAGATGCTTGTGGGTATGGACGACCTACAGGGAATCTTAATAAGCCCAGACAGAGTGTAGGAGGCTATGCGGGAAAGAATAAAACAACTAATACAATGTTTTATGAATGGGCGAAACAAACCTTAATTAACCTGATTACCCCAACAAGGGTCAAAATTTTGATAAGATAAGAAAGATGCGACCCCATCCCCATACAAGGATAAGAGGTGGGCTCATTATGATACAGAAATCGAATTTAATAGGAGATTGTATTTGGACTCTCGATGTGAAGGTAGCAGATATAGGTACTCTGAATCAGACTGTGATGACATATCATATCTTCTATGGATAACCTTCACCGTCAGATAAGGAGGATATGATGATTGATAACGTGGCTTTTGCGTGTGTCGTTGTTGAAAGCCAAGTTAGTCAAAAACTCAATTACCTACAAAATATAACAATCTCAAGTGTAGAGGTAAGTAAGGGTATCAATCCACTTCCTAGGGAGTAAGCTAGAGACAAATTCAATTGTAATTCACTTTTTATTTTCTTTTTGTTCTTTTTCACTTTTCTAATTTTTTTAGATTTTTTAATATTAAAACAATAGGGTGAGGTGAGGTGAAATAAGACTAAACTAAATTAAATGTGATATGATAAAAACTAACTAGAAAATGACTAAAATGGAAAATAAAGTCGAACACTAAAATAAGAGATAAACTATCGTTGCAAGTGTAATTAGAATAGTAATCTTTTAGAAAGTTAAAATTAACACCCCACAACACTAGAAAAATAGATCCACACTCCTTTTAATTAATCACCCACTAGGATCGATCAATTAGAATTTATGTCAATCTTAGAAAATAAATTTATTGTTGAAATTCAAATTATAATACCCCACTTAAGAAACTCTTATCTCTAGTCCGAATCTAAAATGGGTATTATAACTAGAATTTCGATTTTCTCTCGAAAATCGTTTACCCTCTCTCGAGACGTAAATTTAAGGGCGAGGGATTAAAATTAACATTCAAAGGGATTTTTCAAGTAATTGAACTAATTAAAATAAAATAACATCAAATAAGGGTTTTACCACACCCCTTGAAAGGGGATTTAGCCTAACATGGTATCAAACATAATAAACAAATATTCAATAGGCATAAAATAAATTAGATGAGAAAAGAACAATCAAACCCCAATATCTTGATGCTTAATTGATCTTCAATCCATGAGTTGAAATTCACATCCCTTAATTTGAATGATTCAAACAAAATTACATCAAGAATCTCACTCAATTTAATCCTCACAAGAATTTATTTTCTCCTCACTATCTAAAAATAATAAAATAAAAATTCTAATCTAAAACTACACTAAAATGGTATTTTCTCTCTCTACAAATTTATATCTATTTGATGATGAGTCCCACAAATGGTGTCTTGAGTCTTCTTTTATAGTAGATGCATGGCACACATGGGGCTAAGGGGTATTTTTCGTAAATGGCTAAGGGGTGCATGTGGATATTGTGTGAGGTCATGTGGGTTGTGAGTTGAGGGGATACAATCAGATTTGTTATAAGGGTAGTTTGGGTAAAGGTTAAAAGAGGTTAGATGGGGGTAATAAGGAAAAAAGGGGTAAGTGGATTTAAAGAAACATGTGGGTTTTGTGGCTTTTGGTATTTGTTTGGTTTTCTACAGATAAGGGAAATCGTGGGTAATAGATTTGAAGAAGTGGAAATGGGTGTTGGATGGAGGTGGCAAGTCCGAGTCGGGTAGTGGGTATGGATCGGTTGGTAATGGGTCCGGCTGGTCGGGTTCGGAGGCAGGGGCGGCTCGGGTTGAGGGGATCTGGAGAGGTAGTCGTCGGGTTTGGATGATGGGTCGCCAGAGCTTGGGGCGATGGTGGATCTCAGGGATATAGAGGAGAGGGAGTGCCAGTTGGCGTCGAAATGGGGATCGGCGTGGAGGGGTCGGAATGGTGAGGTCAACGTCAGTTTCAGGGATGGGGACAAAGGGTTTTGGTTTGTCAACGCCAGAGGTGGGTATCCGGGCAGGCAGGGCTCAATGCAGGCAGGTTCAGGGCAAGCCACCACCAGTTGATGGTTGGTTTAATAGGGTATGGCGGTATAAGGTGGGGACTTTGGTTAAGGGTTTTAGTGAGATGGTTTTTTTAATGGGGGAAGTGGGTTTAGAGGAGAGAGGAGAGAGAGGGTGAAAGGTTGAAGATGATAGGGAGTGTAATTGGGTGAGGTAGGGTGTATGGAAGCTAGGGGTGTGTGGTTGTGTGTGGTTGAGTGTAGGTTAGTTGGGGTGTGACTTAGGGTGTAGGACACGTGTGTGTGAGTGGGTTTAGGATAAGTGTAGGTGTGTTTAATTTGGACCCTTAAAATAGTAAACACTCAATTAAAATTAGTACACTAAAAAAATTAAAAATCTAAAAATTAAATTCCTATTCTAAAAATAAAATAGACTCAATAAAAATAAAAAGAAAAATAAAAAGAAAAAGAAATGAAAAGAAAAAGAAAAATAAAATTAAAAATGTAAATCTATTAAACTTTAAAATTAAAGTCCTAAAAAAGTAAAATCTAATAAAACTAAATTCCTAAAAAAAACTAATCCTAATAAAATAAAATAAAACTAAAAATTAATAAAAATTATACTAATAAAAATAAAATAGAAAATAAAACCTAGAAAATACTAAATAAATCTAAAATAAATCCTAAAAATAAAAATGACTCAAACTAAAAATCTAAAAAAATATTAAAAAGACATAAACAAAACACACGCATGGTTTGGGATAGGTTTAGGGACATGTTTAGGCTCGAATTGGGGTAGGCTAGGGTTATGGGACAAGGTATTTAGCACCATATTGCGCACAATTGCCTTGATTTAAGCGTTTGAACTCTGCAATGCACAATTTGACCTACAAAATAAACATCTAAGCACATAAGACCCAAATTGCCAAGAATTAGCAACAAAAGTACGTCTATTTGGGATATAAATTGTACAGTTTTGGGTGCTTATCAATGATAAACATAACTATTTCTTGGAACGCCCAAATATTCTGGGAAGACTAAGTAGGAATTATGCATTTGATCGATTGGGCCCAATAGCAGCAAGGCCAAATCAATACAAACAGTATAGAAAATGTAGATAGGGGCCACAAAGGTCTAATAGTATAAGGGTTAAGTTCTCATCTAGATCAAGGCAAAGAATTCGAGGGTTGGTAAAGGTTGAATAGACTTTTGGGGAAGAGAGCTCAGCCTAAAGTCTAGGTCGAGCAGAGAAGACCATCACATTAAGGCCGAGAAAGAAGAGAAACCTTGGAAAGGGTCTGTTAAATGACTTAAAGGCCGACTGGGCGAGATCATCAAAACAAAGAATCCTTTGTAAAGGGTCTTTGTTATAGGATCACCATTGACATCTACAGTAGTGGGTTATCTAACCCCTATATATTCAATCCTCAATTATTACTCCTAAGTATTATAGGAAATCAGATCTAATGTTACACATGGAGAAATACAAGGCTATTTTAGATATCTATTATGTCTTTGATGAGATGCATTGTATGGATTTCTCCATCACTATCACTAGGTCATCTCAAGACCGGTATAATAACTTGCTAAGCGGGCAGATCTAGACTTTTCAGTAATCGGTAGACCTTTTTTTCAATAATTTTTATTTCGATATAAAGATGGATAAAAAGTGGCCCATGTGTTAAACGCATGTTAAAAGGCAGATTAAATGATATAAAAATTCCTCAAGTGGTTTAATATAGAAAATATTGAGGTGATTGACTACGTTAAAAAAAATTGCCATTAACGCTATTATGAGCAATCTATTTCCTAGAAAATTATACAGGGTTCTAGCTAAAGAGCTGTCGAGAATTATGGTTAAGCTCCTTGGTTAGGTAGGAAAAATTAAGAACACCTTGGAGGCAATGATAACAAAAGAATCCATTTATGCCAGATTTGAGACTAGTAAGACATTCAATATGAAGGAAAACCTTAAGAAAAGAAAGCTGAGGGGATTCAATTAATACACCTACCTTACCGTGGGCATGAACCACATTATTGGTGAAATTGGGAGAAATATAGAACGAAAATGGCTGAGTAATTTGAAGATTGCACCAATTCAGAGAGATGAAGATAAGTGCTACGAGTTCCATAACGATCATGACCATAATCTTGATAATTTCTCAGCCCTAAAAAATAAGATATATGCCTTGATCAAATGAGGTAAATTAACGAAGTATGTGGACAAAGGTGGTCAGCCAGACATAAGGTACGCGCATAAACCTAGGCGATTATCTAAATCCCCTTTAAAAAGGCAAACGACTAGAAAGGTGGTGGAGACAAGGATCCAGATGATGAAAGAGGTCCAAATTTTCCCAAAAAGACCAAGGAGCTAGGGAATGACATCACGATTATTTTATTCAATTATTAATTTATACCTAGAGGCGATGTTGGTGAGGAAATGAACCTTTTGAGGGGAGAACCTACCTCTACAAGACGAAGGCTTGTTCTTTTATCGTAGAAATCAACTTGGGCACATCTGCTGAGCCTCGTCCTCGAAATGTAAATGAAGATCATCTCATTATTGGCTTTTCAAAAGATGCTTTATCATGAGTTCTATATTCCCATGACGACCCCCTACTTCTCACTATGATTGTGGACCAGAGTAGAGTAGTGACAATTATGGTTGATAATGGTAACTTTGCAGTTATATTGTTCCACAGTTTCTTTACTAAGTTGAGGTTGAAAATCCAAACACTATTGGCATATCACAGAACTCTTATCAATTTTTCAAGGGAGAAGCTGTACCGATAGGGAATGAACGAAATAGAAGTTCTCATTGAAACATGGCCTACGTAACGAATAGAAATGATATATTTCTTCATCCATTGTTGATAACGCCCATGCGACATACAAAAAAAATTGAGGTCATACCATCCACTTTTCACCAGTTCCTATAGTTCCCAACGAACTATGGTCTTGGTGTGGTAAAGGAAAACAAAATGGAAGCTTGTGAATGATATTAAATTTTGAACGAACAACAGGAATAAAATAAAATGACCAACACTTATTATATTGAGATGGATCCTCAAGATGAGGATAAGCTAGTGGCCGTTGAACTAATTGAAACTTTGATTGTATAAAACGAACATCCATAATGGACAATATAAATTGTCCATCCATTCTACCCAACCCTTAAGAAAGAGTTGGAAGTCCTTTTTTTAAATAGCATTATACTTGAGTCACCAGTACATGCCGAGTATACATCCAACATTTCTTTCCCTATCGTAAAGGATGCGAAGCCCGTTAGATAGAAGCACAGAGTGTTCAACCTAGTGAAGAATACAACCATTCAATAGGAGGTTAAAAATTTATTAAAGACATACTTCATTGATGACGTCAAATGCCCAAAGTGTCTGACACACCCCAACCAAGTTACTTATAATTAAGTTTGAAAGACAAAGTGAGCCAAACCATAATTAATTTAACCAAACCATAAACACGAGTTTTAATTTCAAAATCATCAACGTAAATCCATACAACTAAAAAAAATTACAACATTAAAGTAGTTTTGCATTTACAAACTTATTTAAGGATAATTTAAATTAATTAAATCATTAAATTTACACAAAACCATCGTTTCACCCATTCTTGGATAACGCACCCCGACCTCCTAGATTTGGCAGTGATATCACGTTACCAGAAAAACATAAACAGAGGAACCGTGAGAAAAATGGCCCAGTTAATGCATCACTACTACTACTTCATAAATTTAACTGAAATAAATGATGTTCATATAATTATGTATTAACTTATCTGTCTCATTCAAAATGAATGACCTAACTTTTTGAATCATGATTCACGTATCATGTCTGTAATAGACAATTCTCCCACATTCCTGATCGAGGAGTTACCCCTTGTCATTAATTGACAAATATCCTCCATTCTCGGCCGGGGAGTAACCTCCCATTTTGTTAAACCGAAATGAACAATTTCATATTCATTATATTCTTATCATATCAATAAGATGATACAAATATCTCTTTTTAGTGAGTACACTCACCTTGGGTTGTCACTATGTATTTATGTTTCCTTCGAGTGGAGCTAAACTGGATGGATTAGGCCTTACACATGTCAATCCAACTTCATCAGTATTAAATCCCAATCATAAGTATTATCATAAAATAGTTATATAACGTTCAATGACAATACAACAACAATATAGTTCCACTTAAGTCTCATTCCATGAAACATGAGTAAAGACGAAATAATGGTATGCATGCTGATAAAGTTATGAACATTTAACCGTAGGAAATACCTCATAATGAATTTATAAATAAAACCAAGTGAACATGAAAGTGTAATTCCCAATGTATAGACACATGAAACATGTACTCAAAAAACCCTTTGGAAGGAGGAGACAAAAACATTCTTTCATGGGGTATCCGGTATGGACTCAAATTATTGTCCTTCATACTTAACCAATCTATATTCATAAATTGTACAACTAAATGGGTCCAAGCTTATAAATATGAAATCATATTTTAATATACTTTCCATTACTAGTGACGATGTAATATTTCAAGATTTCTAGAGCAAGTTATGACCATTTCTTTACAACACAAGAAATCAGTCGTACAAGCTCCTCTATTGTTCCTTCAAATTCCAAGAATTCTCATAATTTTTCTACGTCATAACTTTCCATAATTTTCCACCCATTTTCAGTAAACATACTTAATAATATTTAATTAAAGTTTCATATTATTTGGAGTTAATTTTCTAGGCCAAAATCTTTACCAAACTCAGGGCATATCGAAATGAAATATGCAAACAGCAACTATGGACGAACTTGCAACCAGCACTAAGGCCTAACCACAAGGACTTAGATATTATATGAATATAGGAGTCTAGTTTCATATACAAGTGGAATTTCTCAATTCCAGTAAGCAAAAAAAATATATTAAAGTTTGAATATAAGGGATTTCAATAACAAGCAATACGGGCTGCATAACAACTTATCTCACATATGAACAAATACTTATTCTCACAAAGGAGGATGGAATTTTAATCAGCAATTCATGATTTATATACTTTGAAATAAGTGTAATTATAGATTAAAACAATATTAACACATAATAATACCTTAGAAACACCTTAGGGATTTTCTTGGAATTTTTCCTAGCTTTTCTTGTAATCTTTTCTTCCTTAACTTCTACTTTCTCTTTACTCATGCAAAACATTCGTAAAACTGAAACTAGGATTTAATTTGATGAAGAAATAAGTTAAAGGTAGAGTTTTAAGTCAGCCAAGGCTTCCTCCCATGCCAACCAATCAAATTAAACCATTTGGTTTACTAAAAGACAATTTACACTTTAAAGGGAATGGACAGATTTGCCCCTTGTTCGTAAATTCGGCCTAACTTCTTTCTCGAACATCCGTTTGATGCACCGTTTATTGTTTAGAAAACCTAACTCATATATATACAACTATATAGTTTTCACATTGAGTCAATTGTTATATTATAAGGGTCAAAAATAGTCTCCAACAGGAACATTTCAATCGAAAATAACAAAATTTTGTATTTGTAAATAATTTAACATTTCATGATTTATGAAAGTAGGATTAGAATAAACATAATCACTTAAAATTAAATATACTAATATCACATTATTCATATCACTTAAGATAAGCATGATTTAAATATAATTTATCATAATTATACCTGGGTTGTCACAACTTCCCCACTTAGAAAATTTTGTCCCCAAAGTTTAATATAAGGTCACTTACCTAAAAAATGGGGATACTGTTTCTTCATCATATTCTCCGTTTCCTAAGTTTCTTCTTTAATTCCATTGATAATCCACATAACTTTAACTAAGGGAATTACTTTATTTCTCAATACTTGCTCCTAACGATCAATAATTTCCATTGGTTCGTCGATGTATGACAAGTCTTCCTTTAAATCAATTGGTTGAGTTTTCAACTGATGAGATGGATTCACCAAATACTTACTAAGCATCGATACGTGAAACACATCATGTAAACGGGATAAATCTAGAGGTAATGCTAATCTATTTGCCCAGCTCCCAATTCTTTCCAGCACTTCATATGGTCCAATGTATCTTAGACTTAGTTTCCCCTTTTCCCCAAATCTCATGACGCCTTTCCATGGTGAAATACGCTGGAATACAAAATTTCCCTTCTGAAATTCCAATGGATACTTCCTTTTATCTGCATAAAATTTATGTCTACTTTGCGTTATCTTTATTCGTTCCCGAATCATTTTAATCTTTTATGTTATCATATCTATCAATTCAGGACCCAAAATTTTCCTTTCACCTACTTCATCCCAACACAAAGACGTTTTACATTTCCTCCCATATAAATCTTCATACGGAGCCATACCAACGCTGGATTGATAACTATTATTATATGATAAATCCATCAATGGTATATGATCATCCCAAATACTTTTGAAGCCAAATACACAAGCTCATAACATGTCTTCTAATATTTGAATTATCCTTTCTGATTGCCCATCGGTTTGTAGATGAAATGAAGAGTTGAACTTCAAACTTGTGCCCATGGAATTCTTTAGACGAGGCCAAAACTTAGAAGTGAACATTGGATCTCTATCTTATATAATTGACAATGGTTCCCCATGTAAACAGATAATCTCATAAACGTATATACGCATATACTTGTGAACAGTGAAGGTGGTCTTAACTAGAAGAAAATGGGTCAACTTCATCCATTGTTCGACAATCACCCAAATAGAATCAGGTCCCGTTGGTGATCGTGGTAATCCTGTAACAAAATCCATCATTATATGATCCCACTTCCATTTCGGAATAGGGAATGACTGCAATAATCATGTCGACTTCTGATGCTCTACTCTCACTTGCTGACATACTAAACATTTAGCTACAAATTCTACAATCTCACGTTTCATATTGTTCCACCAGTAATACTCTGTCACATATATGTACATTTTGGTACCTCTATGTGCCTCTTCTAATATATCTTTCTTTAAGGATGAATCATTTAGTGCACAAATTCTATTTTTATAACAGAACGATTCATCATTCTTAATCTAAAAGTCACTATCTTTACCATACTGAACTTATTGTTTCTTCTTCTCAAGGAATGGATCATTGATATGAAAATTTCGTATGCGTTCAGCCAATAAAGATCTCATTGTGACATGTGATAATAATCCTCCCCTTTTTTAAAACTTAAATTCAATCCACATCGATGCCAAGTCAAGAATATTTCAAACACGGGCACACCATATGCAACCAAGAATCCCTGATGATTTTCGACTTCAAGTATCTGCTACTACATTGGCCTTCCCAGGATAATGATGGATGGTACGGTCATAGTCTTTAATCAGCTTTATCCAACGCATATGTCTCAAATTCAGTTCTCTTTGTGTAAACAAGTATTTTAAACTTTGATGATCCGTAAATATCTCATAAGTTTCTCCATACAAGTAATGTCGCCACAACTTTAAAGAAAAAATAAGGGCTACTATCTTCAAATCGTGTGTATGGTAGTTTCGTTCATGCGTATTTAATTGTATGGAAGCATATGCTAATACCTTCCCATTCGTCATAAGAACACATCCTAACCCTTGAAATGAAGCATCTGTATAAATTAAAAAAGACTCGTTCCCACACAGAATAGTAAGTATAGGAGCTTAAACCAACCGCTTCTTTAATTCTTTAAAATTCCTTTTGCGTTATTCATCCAACACAAACTTCACTTCTTTACGGGTCAACTTTGTCAATGGTAACGCTATTGCTGAAAATCCCTTAATGAATATGCGATAGTAACCTGCCAATCCTAGGAAATTCCTAATTTCTGTAACATTCTTAGGACTTTCCCATTCAACTATTGCTTCCACCTTCTTTGGATCAACATATATCCCATTTGCCGAGACAACATGCCCTAAAAATATAATTTCATTAAACCAAAACTCACAGTTGCTGAATTTAGCAAATAATTTATTCTCTCTAAAAATCTGCAATATAAGTCTTAAATGTTTCTCATGTTCCTCCATGATAGGCAAGTAAATCAACACACCGTCTATGAATACAATCACGAATGAATCAATGAAAGGGTGGAATACCCTATTCGTCAAATCCATACAAACTCCAGGAGCTTTTGTTAATCCAAATGGTATGACCAAAAACTCATAGTTCCCATATCGAGTCTGAAAAGCTATTTTGGAATTATCACTATCCTTTACTTTCAATTGGTGGTAACCTGATCTTAAATCAATCTTCGAAAATACTGTGGCCCCATATAATTGATCAAACAAGTCGTCGATACAAGGTAGAGGGTATTTGTTTCTAATGATCACCTTATTCAATTATCGATAATCAATACATAATCGTATTGTCCAGTCGTTCTTTTTCACAAATAACAGTGGACTCCCCAGGGTGAAACATTGGGCCGAATGAAACCTCTGCTTATCAGATTTTGTAATTTCACTTTCAATTCTTTCAACTCTGTCGATGTCATTCTATATGGAGAAAGGGAAATTGGACTAGTACCTCGAATTAATTTAATGGAAAACTCTACTTCCCTATTCGGCAGCAATCCTGGCAATTCTTCGAGGAAAACATCAGAAAATTCTCTAACCACTTATATATCTTGAATTTTAACTGTCTCTTTACTAGTATCAATAACATGAGCTAAGTAACCTTTACAACCTTTACTTAATAATTTCCTTCTCTTAATTGTTGATATAAGACAATTAGGAACAATGTTCCTTTCCCCTGTAAACTAGAACTTGGGTTCACTAAGCAGATGAAATGTAACTTCTTTTCGAAAACAATCGAGGAAAGCATGACACGATGATAACCAATCCATCCCCAATATAATATTAAAATCCTGAATGGCCAATGGTATCAAATCAACATATAAATATCGTTCCCCCATTCGTAAGACATAATATTTATAAACATACTCCACGAGAATTACACTTTCCAATGGGGTTGAAATATATAAGGCATAATTGAGAAATGAACATGGTCTACCCAATTATGAAATAATAGGTAATGCTATGAATGAATGCATAGATCCAGGA
The DNA here is from genome assembly GCA_949130495.1 of Sambucus nigra. Lineage (NCBI taxonomy): Eukaryota > Viridiplantae > Streptophyta > Magnoliopsida > Dipsacales > Adoxaceae > Sambucus > Sambucus nigra. The sequence continues at coordinate 357,505,936 of OX422213.1, read as the reverse complement.
TCAATGAGTGCATATAAATCTTTGTTTTCAATAGAAAGTTTACCTGTAACCATTTTCGGTGTAGCATGGGCATCTTGCAGCATCATCGAAAACAATCTTCCTCCTGCCCTCGATCCAGTTGCTTGTTCTGTACCTCTTATCCTAGTTTCACTTCGTGGAGAGGATCCTTTATGAGGCCCCACACTACTAATTGTAACTGCTCTTGATAACATAGGACAATTCTTTCTTAGATGACCCTTCTAGTGATAGTTAAAACATTTTATATTCAGTAACTTTGGGAAATTTCTCTTTATATGACCCGATGTCCAACAAAAGAAATAAGCATTTGGATCTCCTTGTGCTGAAAATCATGAACCTCTTCCACTACTAGACTCACCCCTTTGTGAACCACTTCCCATACCTCTACCATACTGAAATTTCTGCCCTCCAAGCCTTGAATATTTTATATTGCTACCCTTTAGATAATTTGGATCAAATCTACTCCTCTTTGCGTTTCGTTCTCGTTTCCCTCTTGCTTCACTCACATCCATTTCTACTAGCGTATCTTTATTCACCAAAGTGGAATAATTGACAGTCTTAAAATCAAACAGTCATGATTTAATGACTAACTCGAGTCCATCATGGAATCAACGACACATGTCTTCCTCAATCGGTATAAACCTCAAAGCAAATCTTGATAAGGCTGTAAGTTTAGCCTCATATTTTCTAACTGTCATGCCTCCTTGATTCAGCATAAAATATTCTTTTGCCATTTATTTTTTATACATCGAAGGAAAATACTTATCATATAAGGCTTTAACAAAAGCATCCCATGAGATCACATTCCCACCTCCTCTAGTAACCAACAACTATTTTGTGGCATCCCACCAGTACTTAGCTTCTCCTTTCAGCATATACTATGCCAAGGTCACCTGTTGATTTTAAAGCATTATCATTACCCCAAAGATAAGTTCAATCTCTTTAACCCATACTTATGCCTCTACTGGATCAATCGCTCCTTCAAGCAATGGTGGATTCATCTTAATAAATTTCTCATGCGAAGTACTCCTTTCTTATCGATGTATCACCTCCTCAGCCCTAGCCAATGCTTGTTCCTCTAGTTGCCTGGCCTATTGTTCTTCCATCTGAGATATAAACCTATTTTTCTCCTCTGGCATTAAGTCATAGCACGTGCCATTTTTTTCATATTTGTCAGTTGTTCTAGCTCGAGTTTTGCATTTATTGGAATATGTTGTTCAACCTCTTCTTCTATTGACATATTTGAAGCCTTTTCTTATATTCTTACATTAAAACTCACTCATTCCATTCTTTTATAACTTAAATGAATTAAAGATATAACAACATGCAGATATACATATCTTTTTTTAACATAATCGTTAATACCAAATAAAATATATTTCTTACATTCACTGCCAAATCTGGACTCTTCTAACTCTAGAACTTCTAAAAACTAGGCTCTGATACCAAAAGATGACACACCCCAACCCAGATACTTATAATTAAGTTTGAAAGTCAAAGTGAGCCAACCCATAATTAATTTAACCAAACCATAAACACGAGTTTTAATTTCAGAATCATCAATGTAAATCCATACAACTAAAAACATTTTTACAACATTCAAGTAGTAATGCATTTATAAACTTCTTAAAGGATAAGTTAAATTAATTACATCATTTAAATTTACACAAAATTATCGTTTCACCCATTCCTGGCTAACCCAACCCGACCTCCTAGATTTGACAGTGACATCACGTTACCTAAAAAACATAAACATGGGAATCATGAGCAAAATATCCAATTGAATGCATCACTACTATACTACTAAATAAATTTAAAAGAAATAAATCACGTCCATATAATTATTTACTTACTTATCTGGCTCATTCATAATGAATGACCTAAAATTTCGAATCATGATTCACGTATCATGCCTGTAATTGAAAATTCTCCCCAATTCCTGGTCGAGGAGTAACCCCTTATCATTAATAGATAAATCTCCCCCATTATGGGTCAGGGAGTAACCTCCCATATTGGTAAACCGAAATGAAAATTTTCATATTCATTATATTCTGATCATATCAATAACATGATACAAATATCTCTTTCTAGTGAGTACACTCACCTTGGGTTGCCAACTATGTATTTATGTTTCCTTCGAGTGGAGCTGAGCTGGATGGATTAGACCTTACACTTATCAATCCAACTGAATAAGTATTGAATCACAATCATAATTATAATCCCAACATAGTTATATAACTTTCTATGACAATACAACAACAATATAATTCCACTTAAGTCACATTCCATGAAACATGAGTAAAGACGAAACAATGGCATACATGTTGATAAAGTTATGAACATTCAACCGTAGGAAATACCTCATAAGGAATTTATAAATAAATCCAACTGAAAAGGAAAGCATACTTCTCAATGTATATACACATGAAACATGTACTCAAAATACCCTTTGCAAGGAGGAGATAAAAATTCTTTCATGGGGTATCTAGTATGGCCTCAAATTATTGTCTTTCATACTTAACCATTATATATTCATAAATTGTAAAACTACATGTGTCCAAGCTTATCAATATGAAATTATATCTGAATATAATTTCCATTACAAGTGACGATGTAATTTTTCAAGATTTTTAGAGCAAGTTATGACCATTTTTTTACACCACGAGAAATTTGGCCTATAAGCTCCTCTATTGTTCCTTTAACTTCCAAGAATTTTTATAATTTTTCTATGCAATAACTTTCTGTAATTTTCCACCCATTTTCAGTAAAAATACTGAATAATATAGAATTAAAGTTTCATAATATTTAGAGTTCATTTTCTATGTCAAAATCTTTACCAAACTCAGGGCATATCGAAATGAAATATACAAACAATAACTATGTACCAACTTGCAACCATCACATAGGCCTAACCACAAGGATTTAAATTCTATTTTTTGGATATGATATGAATATTTTATTCTAGTTTCATATCCAATAGTAATTTCTCAATTCCAGTAAGTAAATAAAAGATATACAAGTTTGAATACAAGCGATTTCAATAACAAGCAATAGGGGCTACATACACCACTTATCTCACATATGAACAAATACTTATTCTCACAAAGGATGATGGAATTTTGATCAAAAATTCATGATTTATATACCTTTTAATAAGTATAATTCAAAATTAACATAATATTAATACATAATTATACCTTGGAAACTCCTTAGGGATTTTCTTGGAATATGTCCTAGGTTTTCTTGTAATTCTTCCTTCTTTAACTTCTACTTACTCTTTCCTCAAGCCAAACACTCTTGAAACTGAACCTAGGGTTTAATTTACTGACGAAATAAGTTAGATGGAGAGTTTTAAGTCGGCCAAGGAAGCCTCCCATGCCAACCAATCAAATTGAACCATTTGGTTTACTAAAAGACAATTTACCACTTAAAGGGAATGGACAAATTTTCCCCTTGTTCGTAAATTTGGCCAAACTTCTTAATCAGACATCCGTTTGATGCACTGTTTATTGTGTAGAAAACCTAAATCATATATATACAACTATATAGTTTTCACCTTTAGTCAATGGTTATATTATAAGGGTCAAAACTAGTCCCCAACAGGAACATTTCTAGAGAAAATAACAAAATTTTGTGTTTGTAAATAATTCGACACTTCATGATTTATGAAAGTAGGATCAGACTAAACATAATCACTTAACATTAGATATACTAATAATACATTATTCATATCACATAAGATAATAATGATTTAAATATAATTTATCATAATTATATTAGGGTTGTCACAGTGTCTCTCGAACGTGGTCATGGTAAAGAATAAGAAAGATAAGTGGTAATGTGCATCGACTTTATCAACCTCAATAACGCTTGCCCCAAGGATTATTACCCTCTTCCCAGAGTTGATCATTTGTTCGATACCATAGAGCAACATGAGTTACTCAACTTCATGGATACTTATTTTGGGTATAGTCAGATCAAGATGAAGTCGAAAGACAGGAAGAAAACCTTATTCATCATTGGATGAGGTACATACTGCTACAACATGACGCCCTTAGAGGTGAAAATTCTAGAGCTAATTATCAAAGGATGGTGAATAAAGTCTTTAAGGAGAATATTGGAAAAACTATGGAGGTAGACATGGACAACATGCTAACAAAAAGTAAGAAGGAAACCAGTCACATAAATGACATTTATAGGATGTTTGATTAACTCGAGAATAATTTCATGATGCTAAATCCAGAAAGTTTATCTTCACAGCCAAGGAAAGAACGTTCCTCAGCTACATAATTAATCAGAGGGGCATAGAGGCCAACCTGGACAAGATTCAAGCATTAATTAACATAAAGTCACCGAAGAGTAAAATAGAAATTAAAATTTTGATAGGACAAGTAGCCTTACCGAATTGGTTTGTGTCAAAAGGCACTAAAAAATGTCTTCCATTATTCAAAGTATTGAGAAAACATTTTAGTGGGCCGAGGAATTTGAAAAATCTTTTATGGAACTAAACAAGTACATAGGGTCAGTGTCTCTACTATCGGGGACATTCCTGATGGCACGAGAAATCGGCCATAAGACGTTCACATAGCAGCAAGTCTACAGTAAAGTGTGTAATAAGTAAATAAAGAAAGTAAATAGGGAAAAGACAAGATATAGAGTGGTTCAGCCCCTAAAATAGGCCTACGTCCACTATGTTTCTCCGTTCTCATTATCTGCGTTACATTGTGCAATATAATCATGCTTAAAGAGGCGTACAAGTATGAGAATAAAGGAGAGTACATTACAGTATTGAGAATTTTGGTGTGCAGGAGAGGTGGTTGTAATGTAAATGTGTCGCCTCCAAGTCGTATGTTGAGGTTATGTAGAGAGAGTATGGTAAGGCTTTGCTAAGTGTTGTAGAATCTGCCCCGGGCATGTATGATATCGATTCGGTCCCCATCTTTGAGGTGTAGTCCTCTATTTATAGATGATATACTCACGTGTTAGTGAGAACGTGACGTACATAAAGTCGAGAGTTGTAATGGAGAGGGATGCAGCCTGTAAGGCAAAGGTGCCGCACCCCGAGCTGATAGGGTCCGCGGAATTTTAGGGGGGCGAAGTCTTGTGATGGAGAGGGTTGCGCCAATCATGAGGAGGGTCGCGTGCCCTGTATTCGATTATGTCACATCCCGAGTTTAGTAGGGGCCACGCCCTATGTTGATAAGGGCCGCCATGTAGTCTATGCAGTGCAGAATACCTTCCGCGATAAGGTGTTATATTTGTACTATCAATAAGCCCCCAAGTCGTAGTGCCAAGGGAATTCGATTAGGGCTCCATCTTTGTTCAGTCTTCTTAGGTGCCGCGGTACTTCCAAGGCGACGATTCATCTTTCGATCTCTCTTATATAAATTGTTTCTGGCCGTGGACTTCAGTACGCTTCCAAAACTTTGAGAGAAAATTGAGAGAAAATTATGTTCTTCCTTTCTCTTGCGTATGTCGGCGACCTTCTAGGGCTGTGTGTGGTGGTGCAAGGCGGTTTGAAGCTGAGTTCTGCAAGTTTCTTCATTTCTAGGTCATTTTTCAACCAATCATCTTTTCAAATAGTTTTCGTACCTCGTAATTCCTCTTTAAATACACAAACACATGAGCTTCTACATTGCTTGATAGAAAATTAGGGTTTTAATTGAATAATATGCTATCTCCCTAGAATCGAACAAACATGAATGATAAAATAATCGTTATAATTGTTTGAGTCAATCTTCGTATGCTTAACTGAACCCCTGACCCCCCAGATGCCATGAAAATCATATAACTGTTCTTGTTGTTCACAAGTAAACTCTTCGTCTTTTGTGTATTTGATCTTAAAGCGATTAAACGTTAGATACTTAACTTTTTAAGAGAGAGGCCGCGACATGATAGAATATCAATGATCTAGGAGTCCCTTCAATATTCGATTTTAGACCCTATTCGTGGCATATAATGGGTGATGGATGTGGCCCCTTAAGTTCTGAGATTTATCCTCCGCGACTCTTTAATGCATATCCACTTATGCTACCGCGACGGTGGGGGTCTTTTAGGGCTCTAAATCCCCACCCTTGCATTTTGAACAATTTTCAAATTTTTAAGAATCAAATATACATCCATGATAAATAATTGTAATTGTTGCTAGAATTCCTTGAATCGACCTTTAGTAATTTTAGAGATGGTTGTGGCTTGTAATTTCTAATTCCATTTGAGTGAATTATCACGGCAGTGTAAGCTCCCTTACCGATATAGGATATGGTTACAACCTGTAGGGTCATAGGGTAATCCCTTAGGTTCAATGAAAAGAGTCAGCAGTGTTTTAGCCCATCACCAACTCCAATTAGGAAATAACACCCCTCAAATCGATATGTCGCGGCATTAATTGTCTTTCGGGGCTTAATCCCCTTATTCGTATAACCAATCTTACTGCGGCTTCTTAAAGTCTTTATCGAACCATACTGGCTACGGCGCCTAACTGCAGACTCTGCTTTTCAGGTACTGCTGCAGCCATATGAGCTTTGACCCAGGCGAATTTTTAAGAGGCTTTTGGGCAAAGAATTTTGGAACCTGTCCTCTTGAACTTCCTTCTATGCCTCCTCTGAGATCAATAGGGCCTTGCCAACTGAGGGATTGCCCCAACTGTGTGATACTAGACTCGGACTCTGCGGAATCTGCTTGCAAGAAGGATTTTGAGACTACAATGGAGGAGGAAGACAACTCAAGTAATCATCCATTGGGATTAGGAGATGATGCCGCGGGAGTTAGGGATAACCCAGCTGGTTCATCTGGGAGGGTTGAGAGACCCCTAGCTGCGCTTGATATCCGCGGTATCATGACCCAAAACTCGGTTGACCAGGTGGCTGAGGCCTTCAAATTTCTAGAAAATTTGATGTGCTTAGCACCTTCCGCGAACCAAAGACCTTGCACAGTTCTAACTGATAATGGATTTTTATTCCCACTTCATACATTTATTTATGGGATGCGATTGCCTATTCCTATTCCCATCAGTCGCATTTTTTAGACAATGAAACTGGCACCAGCCGAGATAGATCCCAATGGCTGGAGGGCCATACTCGCCCCGGTCGTTCTTTGGGAGAACCAATTTAAGAAGGACATTACTCCCGTGGAGTTCTTTCATTTCTACCGCCCAAAGGAAAACTCTGTGAAGTTCGTTGGGTACTACTACTTCTCCATCCGCGGTAGGGATATGACCCTTTACTCTGGGAGATCGACCAGCTTAAAGAACTAGAAGGGCAAGTATTTCTACATATTCGGAGAAGGTTGGGAGATTCACCCTGAGGAGAATGAGGAGATTTCGTACAGAATGCCGCAGTAATGGGGGTCTCCTTCTAAACTAGGTAGTTGGATAATGTCTGCATCCCGTATTTCTTTGTAATTGTTCATTCTCTACTAACCTTTGAAATGTTTTCTGTAGTTCTTGACAACTTGCATTTGAGCAAGCGGTAAGAAAAGAGAGTTGTTGAGGTCGCGGTCATTCCTGCCAAGCATAAGAGGTTTAACACACTTGTTACCTCAGTAATTGTATTTGAAGCAAGTTTCTTTCCAAGAAAGTCCATTCCAAAAGACATGGCCACAGGAGTCTGATTCTGTATTTGTTCGAAGCATTTTGTCTTGACTTCGAATATGTATTACTACTTTTCCCTTTTTAGATGAGGAAGTTAACAGGGAACTGTTGGCCACGCAGTTAGCAAAGATGGACGAGTATGCAGTCATTCTCAATAATACTGCGCGGAGCAAGAAGAGGAAGAGGTCCAAGGCTAAGGCACCTACTGCGGTTCCTTCAAATGATCAGAACAATCCCACCGTGACCTCAACTCATGATACGGAGAAGACTTACGTTTCTACAACCTAATCACAAGCTGAATTTGATGATGATATCAGAGCCAACCTGGCCGCGGAAAGTTTGATGTCAACTGATGCTCCCCTTAATATTGCTTCTCCGCCGCCGCCACCTACCATTGCAGTAAATGTAAACTTGGCACCCCCTCAATATCACGAAGGAGTTGGTCCCGACGGTCGTCCGTGGCCGCAATTAAGACAACCTAACCCTGAGTCATCATGGGACACTACTGAGAAAGTCAAGCGTAGAATGAAGAGGGCCCTAGATGCCACAGACTTTGATAGGTAGGTGGGGGAAGACCATGACGATCTGGAGGACTGCGGCCTCCATAGTCTTTTGAGGGTAAATGCTAGTGCTTTCTCCCTTTTTACTTTGCGTTCCATATATTTTACTAACTTTTTAATTCCAGCCACGGATGTCATGATGGCCTAGAAAAGGAAGTATGAGGCTCTCTACCAGCTTAAATAGGCCATGGATAAGGTGCATGACGCTAACTTGGAGGTTGCACAAACTTCACCATTTGAAGCTGGGAAGAAGTCTGCTACCGCAACTCTTCACGCAGCCCAAATAGACTTGGCTGCTGCAAATAATGCCAAGGAGGAAGCAGAGGAAAACTTCAAATAGGACGCGGAATCACTAAAGGCCTCCCAGTCTCAGACTGCGGAAGCTGCATGGGCCGTGGAGATTTCAAGTAATAAGCTTGTACTAGTACAAAAGAAGTATGAAGAGCTGGAGGCCAAGTTCGCCCAAGATGCCCTAGAACATGCCACGACAATAAAGAAGATGGAATAAGATTATGGTGATGCTCTTCAGCTGGCCATAGACCATACAGTGGAGTCCTTTAAGGACTCCAGGGACTTCTTCCTTATTAATAATAGGGCCTACCTCCGCGACCACCAGGATTTGAGACAGAGAATAATAAAGACCTTCCCCGAGATGAAGGAGAAGGTTCTCGCCTAGAGACTAAGTGATGCTGATCATCAAGAATTCATTGCTGAGCTCAAGGCCGCGGAGGATGAGAAAGCTAGACTCAAAGAAGCAGCTGAGGCAGTGGCAGCGAACGAGGAAAAGGAGATTTCCACGAGAGAAGAAGAGGGAGATGATCGTGATGATGCAGCTTCATGATCTTTTTTATTTTTTGATCATTAATATAGGGTTGCGTCCCTTTTGTTACTTTACTTTTTGTAGTGGTTGCGACCTATTTGCCTGTAATCTTAACTAATATTATCAAGGATGCAGTCACTTTTTACGCATTGATTCTTTTCGCATCCCCATTTTCTTGAAGCTTTTTGTTCCTCTACCTTGTTTTTTTTAGATGCTTTAATGGATGATTTATATATATATATATCTTCGATGGCTTGAATACAACTGCCTTGCGTAATTAAAATGACTTATTGATTGAATGAACTTGTAGAAATAATAGATTAAGATGGCGGCACTATAACATATTTCTTTCTTCGATAACCGCTCTTATTGAACTGTCGCAGCACCCTTGAGTAATGTCGAGGAACCTTCACAAGTATGGGTTAAATGCTGTGGCTGTAATTCGTATGGATCATGTTCACGTGTCGCGGCCCTTTCTTCCTTTAAATAACTGGAATGGAAGAACTATAATCAGAGCAGCGATAGTCCCTTTAGCGACCTGTTTCAACCCAGGCGACGGCCAATTACTGAAGAATGTGCTGCAGCCTTGAATATTTTAAATCTTACTAATAACTGAACTTCTTACAAAATTATGCCCAAATAAATTTCGCCTTGGTGACTGGCTGCGACCATTCATTTTTTCCTTTTCTTCTATCATTTTCATCATAATGAGCATCCAAGTCGTAGTACCAATAGCAACTTTAGGGCTGCGGCTAGGTTACACTCCCACTGTAGAATCTGAGGTAACATTCTTATGGGATGAGGATGATGAATTTGAGACTGATGGTAGAAGGAGAAAAAGGAGATGCAGAAGTATTTCAGGCTGCGACCACTTTTATGTAAAACTTCGATCTTTGTCAAGGATTTGGCCTTTAATCTATCTGTCTATTTTTCCTACTTATTTTCTTGCATTGATACTTGCTTATTTGATTGGATGAGCTGGGAAGATTACTTCAACTGTAATGGACATAAGGCTGCGGAAACACTATGTGAGTGGTTTCTCTAAGAGGGTCGCGGCCTGTTGTGCTTTGCCCTTACACGTTTCACATATCTTTTTCGTTATAGACTTCATAAATTTTCTACTCTGTAGGGATATTATCCCCCAAGGTGCGGTGCCAATGGAATATGGCTTTGGGGCTGCGGCTAATCACTACTATGACAACTCTTCGTCGTTTAATGTGGTTTTTTAAATAGGTTGCCATTCAGTTGCAGTAGGTTTCCATCCAGCTATGGCATATTAATGCCATGAACGCTTATTTCCCATGGCATCCCCTTTATGTATGTAAGTTGGATATTATCAAGCCTCCTAGGCTGGGTTATGTTATTAAGCCACCCACAACTAATATATAGGATATTTTCAAGCCTCCTCAGTCTAGGTTATGTTATTAAACCACCCACAGCTAACCTATAGGATACTTTCAAGCCTCCCGAGGCTAGGTTACGTTATTAAGCCACCCACATCTAATATACATGATAATTTCAAGCCTCCTTAGGCTGGGTTATGTTATTAAGCCACCCACAGCTAATATAGGATATTTTTAAGCCTCCTCAAGCTGGGTTATGTTATTATGCCACCCACAGCTAACCTATAGGATATTTTCAAGCCTCCCCAAGCTGAGTTACGTTATGAAGCCACCCGCAGCTAATATACTGGATACTTTCAAGCCTTCTTAGGTTGGGTTATGTTATTAAGCCACCCACAACTAATATACAGGATATTTTCAAGCCTCCTCAATATAGATATTATAGGTTTCTCGACTTAATGACACATCCCAAAAGCCAAGAACGGGCATTGTAAGCCCTTGCAAGTGACGTTTCAGTCCAATTCGTATAACCGCTTCCAATGTTTTCCTTCACAACTTTCATTTATCATCAACTTTTGGACAATCAAGCATCTTATCGGACATCGTTGTCCATTTAGATATTATCATGCCCGATATAACATATTTCTTTGGATCGAGATCTGTTTAAGACAAAAATGGTATTTATAAGATAACATTTCATGGTAATGAGAATCAAAATATGAGACTATAAAAGTGAACTTGATTTTATAACTATTCATAAATATATAACTTTGTAAGGATAACACAAAGTATAGTTTAAAACAGCATAAGAGGAGTCGTCACTCTAAAGTAAGAGACAGATGGTATATAAGGGATAAGCATGAAAAATGAGTATATTGCAGGTGAGATAAGGTTGCATCCCCTAAAAATATTTGAGGAACCTCCGTAGCATCCCTTGACCAATTAGCCTTTCAACTTCATCCTTTAGAGCATAGCATTGCTCAGTGTCATGGCCATGGTCCTGATGGAATCTGCACCAAGTAGCTTTGTTCCTCTTTTGGGGTGAATCACTCAGCTTTTTTGGCCACCACAATAGTTTGTCTTCTTTAATGAACTCAAAGGTCTCTTCAATCGGGTAGGCCAACGGAGTGTAAGCCCCAGATCGCTTATCTGCCTTCTCGACTCTCCTTTTATGGCACCTACCGACTGATTCCGCGACTATATCCTCCTGGGATGCCGCGGCCGTAAATGCTACCGAAGCAATGATCTTGGGTGCCGCACCCACATTAGGAGAGGTCGCGGGATCGAGCATTAGCACCCTCTGAGTTAAATAGTTGACCTGGGTATGGAGTGAGGCATGACTTTCATAGAGGTAGTTGAGGTGATTGTACAGCTGCACAATCTCATCTTTGATTTTTGTGCTCTGGATGGACTCTCCTTCCCTTTTCTGCTTTTTTTAGTCTTTACAAATATATATAATCTAAGATAAAACTAGCAGAAGTGAGTAATCTTAGAAGTAAGAGGTTAACCAAGTATGAGGTTAGGAGGCAGCTTTTGTGTTGTCGCTACCCTGATGAGGCCGCGGCCAACAAAGCACACAAGGGTACTGTCGCAGCCTTATAATGACACCAAGGTGGAGTTGACCACTTAAGTCCTTAATGCTCTGGATCTTCTATAACACCTGCCCATGTAGGGGCCGCAGCATGAAGGTATTTAAACTACCTATCGTATCCCTTGCAAGGCAGGAGGGAGCAATCCCAAAGTCTAGACTCAGAAACTGATCTCATCTCTCAAAACACGAGGGGAGTATTCCTACTAGGGTTTATCTTGAGCATAATAGTCTCTCAGTGCACTAATTGGCACCATTATGATGATAAACCGCAAATCATAGGCAAAATAATAGCAAAAAGGGAGTACACATAATTCCTCCCTAATCCTTCACCTTTTGGGGGGCTTAAAGCCCTATATGCTTCTCAGCACTACCTACATGAAATGATATCACAAGGGTATGTAGAATAGATCTGAGGTCATAAAATGGTGACCCGAGAATATATTTGAGTACGTGAAAGACCCATTTAAGGGTGTAAACAAAAATAGAGTTCAATAACCAGCATCTACCCGTGAGATGACGATCCATAGGATCCTCAGGGATCGAAAAGGGTGTTTTAAGAACTCGGATATATAGAGAAGCAAGATTGAAATATGTCGATTCCCACAGACGGAGCCAAATTGATGATACGAAAAATCGGCCATAAGATGTTCTCATACCAGCAAGTCTACAGTAAAGTGTGTAATAAGTAAATAAAGCAAGTAAATAGGGAGAAGACAAGATATAGTGTGGTTCATCCCTAAAATAGGCCTATGTCCACTATGTTGCTCCAGTCTCATTATATGCGTTACATTGTGCAATATAACTGTGACACCCCGCCTAATTAAATACCGGGCGATCACTCCTTTATTAAATTAAAATCAAGGTGAACAGTTGGTTCATTCTTAGCATCACTGTCGTAAAAATATTTTCCAATTTAAACACCCTAAATAATTAAGCTAAGTGTCAAAACCATTTAAAACCTTATTCTCATTTTATTAAATCCGGTTATAAAACCTTAAACCATTAACATCTAAAGAGTAACACATTAAGAATCAAAATAGGATTGAACATACACGAATTTAATCATCAATAATAAATCCCAACATTTACAACACTAAAGGAAAACATACTGACAGTAATAAATCCCGAAATAAAGGTACTGAAAGTAAAAATTTCAATCTCTGACAATACCAACTAAATAATAAAAATAAGGGCGACACATTCCCTGCTGGATAAAATTGAACTAGGAGTAGAATCAAATGGATGAAGTCATATAAACAACAGGCTTGCAACTCCCACCTAAGCTGCAGCACGTTCCTTCCAAAGGATCCTAAGTAAGACGCTCTGTGGCTGGGCACCTGTAATACATACATATATATACAAGAGAAAAAAGGAAATAGAAACAGGTCAGAGCCCGATAGTGTATATGATTTAAAAATTCGTTTAGCAAGTATTTAAATTGATTACAGGCTAATGCAACAACATATTAGTGCGACACTCTCTTGAGATATTCTCACCTCTCTTCTAATCTGCATACCTATCGCACTAACCTTCCCAATGGTCTATCTCGTCGTATACCACACTATCTTTCCCCAATGATTTAACTTATCTTAGGTTATTCGCAGGATTTACAACTGAACAACACAAGTATTTAAAACGTAAGATTTCAATTTATAACCAAGGTTCTCCTTTTAACTTTATTAATCAATAAAGTTTTCCAGTGTCATATTATACTTTCTCAAAACAATTATTTATAATTTGAGTCATCAACCATGTCCTACATATCAAATCACAGTAGGCAGTTCCAGATTTCAGAATTCCATATATATATTAACTACTCGTATAATATATATATCATAACAGCACCCCACATAAAAACTAAGGTGCGGGCATACTCGGCTATCCAATCCACGTATCAATCGTAATAAAGGGAATACAAGTTCGGAATCACTCTCGAACTGTATAAATACATACATAAACAATATTGAGGCGAAGCATAGTTTCCAAGTCCAAGAGGTCAATACATACCCTCACGTCTCTTAGGACCGTGACTACCGATTCGATAGCCTGTACCTAGGATTCCTATCTTCTAGGGTACGAGTCAATATCCCCCATAAGGCACACGAGATAAGATCATCCCAGTGCGGTAACCTCAGGTATAGCAAGTAGCGCGGGCATGATTTTCACAAGTATATAATATATGCTTACACAATCATATAAATATACCACTTTTATTATATCAATTTAGGTTTATCCAATAACCCACATTCACAACATTTACCCTTATTTTTCCCATTATTATTTATCAAGTATAATGGTTCATTTCTAACTTTAATTCGAAGGGTTTTTCCAACTTACTACGTAACCCTCATGGACTCTATTCTTCCAAATGTACAATCCAGTAGATATCCATTTATGTTCCAACGTAACTCTCTCTTACGTGTCTCTCCCCTTTAATATATACTTACATTATCCCTTATGAAAAATATCTCAAAAATATAGATTTTGCCTTACATTAAAGGATTTTGAATTTTATTTTCAAAGACGATAATTTCAAACGGTTTCGAAAACGGAATTAAAATGGAGTTTTAATTGAATTTTTTTTATTATCTCTAAGAGTCCTCAAAACATAAAACTGTCTAGCAAAAAAAAATATTAAAAAATACTGAACGGTTCGATCGAGCTGAATTTTTTTTCTAGCTTCCTCTCGTCCTCAGCTAATTCTCTATAAAATTTCATCCAATTCCAACGGTCCGATCGTCCGGAATAATTTTTTTTTTAGTGTTTGTATCTGATTATAACTCTTTTCTTAATCAAAATCTTAATCCTTTACATGACAAAGGGTTTCCAGAATATCATATAAATCATCACTACATGAAAATTTCCCATCTCAAATTGGGTTTTTCTTCCATAAATCTCATCCTAATAACTCCTAAACTAATATGGATGATGCATCAACGAAATAAGCAAGATAAACACTTGCCTGGGATTTTCAGAAATCTGGTTTGGTGTTGAATTTGGTGTGGTTACATTCCCCGTCTCTCGATCTACGCGTTGGCGGTGGCGGCGGCGGCGGTGCAAACGGGTGAGTTTTGAGCCTTGGAATGCCTTGAGAGCTCTCTCCTCTCCTCTCCAATGGCCGTTCTAGTGTTTTGAGTTATCTAACCCTAGGAGATAACCTAAACATCTGATATAACCCCTTTAATTTTCGTGGGTTTAATTATCCAAAAATACAAAATGACTAAAATGCCCTCCTGGGGTACTAATTAGGCCTAAAAACGCCCCGAGACACAAATCAAACTCCCGGGTATACTTTTCGGACTATCTCGACCCTTCCGGGCGCGTTACCGCACTCAAAATGACCATACGAATAACTTATAAAATATTTACTTTTATTTATCAATATTTAGTCCCGACGCGACACGGGCGCGTCCTGACTCAAATTTCTAAAATTTTCATTTTATTCACTTGTGACATTTGATATGGCCACTATTATATATTACTTTGCTCATTAGTAATATTCAACAAATTTTCCCATAATTACTAACTCTCATCACGTTAATAATTATCACATAATTAATTTTCGGATTTTTATTAAATAATTAATTCACATTAAATTTAATAAATCCCCAAATTAATATAGCATAAAAATACGGGGTATTACAATAATCATGCCTAAAGAGGCGTACAAGTATGACAATAAAGGAGAGTACATGACAGTCTTGAGAATTTCGGTGTTCCGGAGAGGTGGCTGCAATGTAAATGTGGCACCTCTAAGTTGTATGTTGAGGTTGTGTAGAGAGAGTATGGTAAGGCTTTGCTAAGTGTTGTAGAATCTGCCTCGGGCGTGTATGGAATCGATTCGATCCCCGTCTTCTAGATTTAGTCGTCTATTTATAGATGATATGCTCACGTGTTAGTGAGCACGTGACGTACATAAAGTCGGGAGATGTAATGGAGAGGGATGTAGCCTGTAAGGAAAAGTTACCGCACTCCGAGGTGATAGGGTCCTCGACATGTAAGGGGGGCCGCGCCCTCTGATGATGAGGGTTGCGCCAATTATGAGGAGGGTCGCATACCCTCTATTCAGTTATGTCGCATCCCGAATTCAGTAGGGGTCGCGCCCTATGTTGATAAGGGAGGCGGCATCTAGTCTGTGCAGTGCAGAATACCTTCGGCGGTAAGGTTATATATTTGTACTATCAATTCCTATATCAAAAGATTTAATGGGATCAGAATCTATAGGCAGCTCGTCATTGGTTTGACAAGAAGATGGAAGACAAAAACCTGTATACTACATTAGCAAGGAGTACCATGGAAATGAAATTTCTTACCCTAGGCTGGGTAAGTTCGTATTGACTTTTATTGAAGCTTATCGAAGAATGAAACCTTATTTTCAAGCTCATTGAATCATGGAGTATACAAACCTTCCTCTACAACAAGACATTCACAAGCCTGAGAAATTTGGCACACTGATCTCTTGGGATATGGAACTAGGAGAGTATGACATCACATATGATCACAAAACAGTAATAAGGGTCAGGTTGTTGAAGACATTATAGTAAAATTTACATATGAGGAAAAAATAGTTGAGGAATCTTCTTCAGAAAATAGGTCAGCGATAAAAACATCCAAGAAAACTTATCGAAAAGATAGCTCAATCGTAAGTATCCTAACAAACTTCTATGGAAGAGAGCTAAGTCATAAAATCATATGAGCAGAATTATATGGATAAATTAGATGATAGGATCAGAGACAGGCCAGAGTTCATATACGTAAGTACAGTCTCATACAAATGTCACCATCACACCTGACCAGTCACTACAATCTTCTTTCATAGACAAGACCAACCTTCTCACCCATACTTGATTTATGGTGGTAACTAGTCACTATAGTATCAACGAACATAGGAGACCAACCTCATTGATAATAGTGTAAGGGTTTTGTTCTTAGACGGCACTCATGTTACAATCATGTAGACTCAAGGTCAAAGGATAGGTTTGTTGGTCACAGATGACCGTCCTATCTCATCTCCACTTTCAATATGGAACCAGGCACAACATGGAATCTCATTAGGGATGATACCTCCACTCTCACCTCGGACGATACCTCATATAAATATGTTAATCCAAACATAGCAAATGTGATGGGGGTATTCAGTCATGCCCCATAAAATCATTAATGGAGATGAATAACCCACGTGAGGGAATATTCATCATGATGACCTTGATCTATGAAAAACAATTGGCACACTCTCATAGGCCCTCAACCTCATCTAGACATGGACCAGATGTTAAGGATGACACTCCGCGCCCCTTAGCCTATACAAGGCACACAATGTCTTATTTATTTGGATCGACTCTCAAAAACACTATTGTTACTCTGCAAAATTGGTCCTGGAGAGCGATCTTGATTTATCTTTAATGTAAGTTTATGTCCCATTATGGTTAAACGTATTCAAACCTTATACATTGGACGTAGGTCAATGACTGAACCACTTAAACCTTTCTGTTCTTCTCTATTTCTCTCATATATTCTACTAAATTTCCTGATTATTATTGTTTCATTACATCTCTGTAATACTTATACCAAGGTTAATTCAGTTCTTGATATCAGTATCATTAATTTGACGTCGTTTGTCGAAACATTTTTATCATTCTCATATTAGCTTGTATTTCCTCTCTCATCTATGGTAATGATCGAAATCCACAATTATTGAATTCAAATCACCACTGGAAGATCTTGGTAGAGGTGTTTAGCATCTATGTTTGATTTATCATATTTTCTAGGGGGTTTTACCCCTGTTATAATTCTTTACTACTTATCAGATTGACGATGTCTTACCATCCACTATCACATGTTGGAGATGGCTCCAACCAACCACCTCATCAGTCTGAGGTGGCTAACATCACAGTAGTGCTAAAATCTTTGGACACTAGTGAATAGGCCCTGCAACATTAGTTTTTTGCTTTTAACCAAGACATAACGAGACATATCTTAGAGGACTTAACTATAAATATCATCACATCGGTAGTCATGAGCGGAGACGCACCACCAGCACTCGAGGAACCACCCCCGCCTCCAACAAAAGGGATTCAATATGGCTTAAGGAGAAAATAAATTGCTTATCTATGTCATCTCTGCCTTGGCAAGGATAAGAAAGGTAGACTTAAGAAAGCGGAGTACGAGAAGGGACACACTGGGGACTATAAAAAATGGTATGGGACAACAGGCACATCATTTTAACCATGTAAAAATTTTCATCATACTTACCAAGGTAAAAGTTTTCAATATACTCCTCAAAGTCACCACATGAATAATGCATTCACAAAACTAAGGATTGGGTAAGAATCTAATTATCTTGGCCCAAAAGGATATTATAGCAGAGACATTATCTAAAGCAACATATGTTGGATAAGGATCATAGGTCATCGTGTCCCATTATTTCCAAAGCACCATTCGACCTAGTGATAATGGAGGGAGGTCACTAGCATGAAAAAGGACACAAATAGAGGAACTTCCTGTAAAGTCATCTCATACGTAAAAGGCTAACGTGTCAATGTTACTATTAATAAGAAGCCTTGGACAAGCTCTATTGAGAGGTTAGAGGATAAGATCAGATGCCTCATTAAAAGTTCAGACCTCGGATACAGAGGATATATGGAAGGCTCTCCATTACTTCATACCATTGTCGGCTATCCAACACTTTTAAAGTTCAAACCACCACTGGTGACTCCCAGGTATTATGTAATCACAAATATTATTCACCTCATAAGAGTGCATCAATCATCAGTCGATATCTACTCTAATCCAAACAAGATGAGATGCTTGGAATTTTCTAGCACTCTCATTGGGTTTTTCAATGTGTGGTACACTATTCTATCGAGATTAGGGATTGAAAATTTGAAGTAGTTAGATGAGAAGGTTATTCATAACTTTTGTTTTGTTATGAAGCCTATAAAGTGATTAACTCATTTACTGAACATGAGGCATGGGAAGAATGAATAGTTAAGAGATTTCCTATCTCAGTTCAATAAAGAGAAGTTAGAGGTTAGAGATTATGATAGAAGCACTGCGATGATAACCTTCATGAGCGAGCTTCAATCAGAAAAATGCTAGCCTCTCCGAATATCCTCCAAAATCCATGACAGAACTGCTAGCTAAGTCCGGGAGAACCATGAATGCAAAAATGGCCATGGAGTCCAAGAGAGAAGATGAAAAAGATTCTAGCAGTATCAAGTCTAGGCAGAGTCCAGATAAATATAAGGAGAAAGATAAGAAGAAAACAAACGATGGAAAGTTTGCAAAGTAAACCCCTCTCACTGTAAGCCATAATCTCATATGGAACGAGATCAAGGATGATAAGGAACTTAATTATCCTAAGAAACTGACGACTCTTACCACAAAAAAGATAAGATCAAATGGTATAAATTCCACCACCATCATGGCCATATAACAAATAAGTGTTATGCTTTAAAAATGAGATTGGGAAGCTACCGAAGAAAAGGAAATATGTAAAAATATGTTATTAAGGGCGAAAGCTGAAATAATAACATGCAAAGATATTCCTTCTCGAGGGATGATAGGATGAAGAATAAGGAATTCCAAATGACTTGAAATGATAAAGAGTGAGACGGTGATGAGGAGAATAGACCAAATCTCCAAACCAAACTTAAGAAAATTAATGGTGATCTCCACATTATTTCGTTTGATGTTAAAATGATCTCAGGAGGTATAGCAAGTCGAGGAACATGACATGACAATATAAAGTCCCATGTTGTTGAAGCTAAATCAAAGATGAAGAGAATGAATGTTAGCCTATAAGATTATACGGTGAAACCAAGCAAGCTAAATAAGGTGGACAACTAGAGTCTCGTAGTGGGTTTCTCTAGGTTGAACTTTATGGGGATCCTATCCCCTCATAATGTTTGACTTATTATCAACAGAAGAGTGCACGGCTATAATGGATCTCATATTTTAGTAGACGGAGGAAGCTTAACATATGTTATGTTTTGGTATTGCTTCAAAGATTTAAAACTCAGTAAGAACAGGCTCGTCCCGCACCATCACCCTTTAATTAACTTTAGCAGTAAGAGAGTGCATCCACTAGGTTGCTTCAGATGGATGTCCTCTTGGGAGCTTGGACAGGATGTCTTATAATAAAAATATATTTTTTTGTAAGGGACAAGAATGCTTTATTGGTATACAATATCATTTTGGGAAGGGTAACATTGAAGGAGTTTGAAGTTGTACATTACATTATACATCAAATGATGAAATACCCGACCCCTTATGGTGTAGAGGAAGTTGATGTTGATCAAGTGGAAGCACATGAGTGCTAATTCACCTGATCAAAGGAGAGAGGTGACCATAAAAGTAAAATCACCTCTTATAATATTGATACCCTTGATCTTATAGACGAGCAGAAGTTAAAAAAGTGAGATCATGTGGAAGAGTTAGAATCCATTGTCCTCAATGAGGACGAACTTGAAAAAATGTTTGAATTGGCTCGTCTCTTGAACCTTCCTTGAAGAAAGATCTGGTTGAAATATTATGTAGGAGGCAGAGAAACTTTGCATGGAGTCATTGTGACATGGAAGTGATTGACCTTGATGTCATCTATAACAAACTTTATCTTGATGAAAAAGTAAAAATAATGAAGCAAAAAAAATGAACTTTCACCTAAAAAGGTTATAAAGTAATCCAGGAGGAAGTAAGAAATTTGTAAGCAACAGACTTCATCAAAGAGGTTTAATATCCAGAATGGCTATCAAATTTTGTTATGGTACTGAACCAGAATGACAAGTGGATAATGTGTGTAGATTTTACGTATCTCAAAAAGGGATGCCTCAAAGATTGTTGTTCTTTACTGAAAACTGATCAAATGGTGGATGCCACGGTCGAGCATGAACTTGTGAGCTTTATGGATGCCTATTCATGGTATACCCAGATTTCGATGTTTGAAGGTCATGCTAAAAATAGATTTGTGGTTGCATTATAAATTATCTTAAGTGTACGGGCTATTATAGAGTAGCTAATGAAGTATGGATCAATCCCATTGAGATTTGTTCAATTTTATTAATCGACGTCTTTCCAACTAGACAACTAAGAATGTAGGAATAAGATTAAGATTTAAATTAAACTAAACATGAATGAAGAGTTCAACTACAAATAATGGAATCAAGTATCGGATAAATTAGGACCTTGGATCCGTTTATAGCTTTTCATTAACATAACACATTAATTTAATTCCATATTCTCGATTTTATAACATAAAATGCACCGACTCTTTGTCGCATACATTCAAGAAAATATACCAATAATGGTTCACGAAATATTTTAATGTCTCTAATTGTAGACGACTTAAATTTCTATTCCTTTGAAATTATCAATTTCAAGTTTAAACACTTCATTTAAGTATGGGATATCAAACAATTGGACATAAGTATAACCCATCAAAAATCACACACTTTAATTCTTAAAATATGAATTATCAAATAACTTCAAAGGTTTAAAATACACTCTCGTGTCGTTTTAAGTGAATAACGAATTTTTATTTCTCTTAAAACATGTCAGGAATTATACCAAATGAAACTAAACACACAATACTAATCAATCATGATAATATTCACCTACTGTTAATACTTAATTTAAGCTATAATTATACCTAAGACTCAAAAATTACAACATAAAAGTATAATTTACATTAATAATGACCTCACAAAATCCATGTAATGGGTTATTAAAGGTATGCTTAGTATGGATAGATGTGGCATTCCCCATATTAGGTAGTTTGCTTAATCTATGTGTAAAGGATTGTTTTATAAAATCCTTATGTTATATTTAGTTTCATTCTCTTGTAATAGGTTTATCATAAAACCCCATATTTATTGCTTTATTAATTCAACTATTGGGCTCAACACTCGAATGCATCTAGGTATAAATTTGATCTTATCAGTCACTGGAGAGGCTATCTTTCCATGTTATGTTAATGAAACTTATGGGGGTACTATACCTCTTCTCTAAAAAAAGACCTTGCAAAATTGTAGTCCCAACAAAACTCGGTTTATGCCTAAATTTTGGGGTTTCAAAATAATGATCTAATCTCATTTATTAAGTTTTGTTAAGTTAATATATGTCTCAAATAGACTTAGTAATACTTCTAGTGCCTAAGATCCACATTTTGACATTTTTTTCCAGTAATCGGACAAAAAAAAAAATAATGAACTTTGAGATCATCAACGAATTTATCACTGAATGAAAGTTTGAGTTATTTTAAGTCGGATTAATTTAATTCTCTCACAAATGATGAATGGCACAAAAATTTCATCAGGTTAAGATCGCCAAATCTATTCGTTAAGTTCTTTAGCTTTCGCCTCAATGTCCATTTTTATCATATTATATGGCTAGGTGTGAAAAAAAATTATAAGTTTAGAGACTTTTTAATTTAATTCTATGATAAGAAATCGTATCAAAACTATATTATATTAAAAATATTTTTGGATTTTTATGATTTTTTTACATCATCTTTACCCCCCCCCCCCCCCCCCCCCCCAACCCATATTTTTCATTGTCCTCAATGTACGTTCAAATAAATATATGGACAAAGCAAATGAAGTAAAGAAGAAAAAGGATGGTATTACATGTGATCCCCATTTTTCTTACCACTTTTGATCTTTACAAATATATATTAGACACATATAAAAAAAATTAAGTAAAATAAAATAAAACTAAAACAACCTAAAAAATTTCTAAAAAAGAAAGAATAAATAATTTTATATAAGGTCGTGACAATTATCACCGTCATCATAAATTAATAATCAAAATAGTTATAGGTCATTCCATTTAATAATCATTTTAGTTAAAGTACAAAAAGATAATAAATTTGACCATATGACCTCATAACACAAATAACAAATTTAAAATTGTGGTCATAATGATGATCATCGATAGAAAAAAATTAAGAACTTTAAATCACATGAATTATATGTCAATATGCCGTATGTGGATAACACAAGCAGGATCCAAATATTTAATATCCCTATTTCTAAATTAGTCACTAAAAAATTGGAATGCATACTTTATTCCTAATTGTGAGATTTTACAAAAAGAAGTAGAAGAAGAGGTATCACATGGTTTCTTCATAAAAACTGGAGGATTGTTGTAATCACTATACATATCTATAAAACTGGTTGAAGAATCATCAATTAATTTTTCCCACATATAAGATGAAAAAACATGTTTCTTAATTAAATTATAAAAAAAATCTTGACAAAAATCAATATTCAAATCACCACAAATATTACGTGTGTAAATTGGGTCCTCACAACATTGATTAACCTCAATTCTTTCATGATTGTTTTCAAAAATATCATCATTACAATGTTTTTTTACCACTTCACAATTGATACACTTTGGTGGACAAATAGTGATTAAAGAAGTTAGGCTTCCATTGAGAACGTAGCCCCAACGGTACTCTTAGGAGAGGATGGTTCGAATAAACACAAGTCCAATATGTTTATCGTTTTCAAATTTCAAATATTGAAACACCAAACAAACTTAGCATCAATTTTAAATATTTATTGTGGAAAACTAATTTACCAAATTTTACCTTTTTACCCTATAGCATGCATCTAAGGTGATAAGAAAATAAAATATGTAATCAAACCACAAGAAGCTGACGTACAAGGAAAGCCACAAAGGGAAAGACCTCAGATGACCTGACCAACATATCACTATGATATTTTTTTACAAAGCATAAATAATAGAATTTAACAATGACTCGATGTCCAAAAGCCTTGATGTTATTCTATCTTCTACCACTTCTCCATAATTCAACGTAGGAGTCCACCCGCGCAAGCTTCCATAACACATGAGTCCGTGCGCACCTAGGTATTCACCAATAAGGCTTAGCAACCATCAAACACATAATCAATGCGTACGGATTCCAATGCATAGAATTAGTTCTATCGAGATAAAATAATCAAACTTTGGTGCCCAAACAAGATCTCAAAACATATGAATTATG
The DNA here is from genome assembly GCA_949130495.1 of Sambucus nigra. Classification (NCBI taxonomy): domain Eukaryota; kingdom Viridiplantae; phylum Streptophyta; class Magnoliopsida; order Dipsacales; family Adoxaceae; genus Sambucus; species Sambucus nigra. The sequence continues at coordinate 357,482,009 of OX422213.1, read as the reverse complement.
AATCTTATACCTTAAAATGTAAATGGTGAAACTTAGGGTTTGGAACTTTTGTAAATAAGTGTAGAAACATTTTCCTCGAAAAGTTCTTAAAAATTCTGAGTCCAAAACACCTTAAATAAGAAAATACAAATTTTGAGGCGTCAAAATCGTTCGAACGAAAACCAATCTCCTTCGAATGAGAATCACATCTCTCTCGAATGAAAAACTATTTTTTTTCGAACAAGATTTCATTCTTTTTTTAATTAGCTTCAAATGAGCTTCAAATGAGCTTCTAATGAATTGCAACAGTGTGGCATCATTTGATGTTCGTTTGAACCTTGGTTCGAATGAAAAGACAAATTCGTTTGAATATGTTATAACTTCATTCGAATGAAAACTATATTTTTGTTCTAATGAGTTTGTATCTCGTTTGAACTTAGAAACATTTTTTCTTAAAAATATAAAATTAAGTTCCAAAACATTTTTTAAATAAAAAACAAACACCCTTAAAATATATATAATAACTCATAATTAATACTCATTCATACATGTGAGATTCTCGATAAGCATGAAGACAAATGTGTCTCTAAAATCGGCACAGAATATTCATTCTTTGAAGCTTGGCTACAATGGCTTCATCAAACATTGTCACAGTATCAAGGGGATCACAAACACAAAGTCCATCTTATGACTCAAACGTCTTATCTGGAATTCAGACAATTACATACAAATTGACTTGATTAGAAATTTGCCCTTACAAATCTCCCACTTTGGCTATTCCAGGAAAAAACTAAACCAAAAATCCTATGGGCCGTTAAGCTCTCCAAAAAGACTCATTCCCCACCCTAAAAAGGAAATACATTACATACACTCGACAAACACACAAACATGAGTAACTTTGTTTTTCTTGAAAACTTTTCCACTTGGCCGCATTGATGTAATCCTAAAATCCTGCACATTTAAACACACCTTCAAATACAAAGGGATTATAACAAGTATAAATAAGCAAATGATAAACATATAACAATGTCTAAATAATCTCAATCTGGGAAAGACGTATCCCCTAAAGATAAAGATACTAAACATTTAAAGAAAATATACCCCCCCCCCCCCCCCCCCTCGTTTATCCAGGAATAGACAAAGCAAGATAACATAAAAAATTACCCCTGAAAACCAAATCTCGTCCTAAATACATGATCTTAAGATAACATGATGAAAAAATTTGATACTATAATTTTAAGCATAGGGATAAGGGAATAAAGAATGCAATGGTGTAAAGTATATCAAACATGGATCATGGCAAGGCAAACACAAATAACCCAAATGATCAAGCATGTGATAAACATGGACTAAGTGTAAATCGCAAAGACTTAAAAATACGATCCCATGTATAATATATGCAAAAAAATATCAATAAAAATTCGACAGACATATATAGGTATACCCATCACAAAACTCGACACAAAACACATAAGCATTACACACTAGCATAGTATCGATGTGTCTAAACATGTGGAATGGAATGAATGGGCATGACTTGGATACAAATGAATTATGACCAAAACACTCAAATATATTCAAGAAGTTCTACTTAACCAGAAAACTTTATTAAGCTAAGATTTAGCCTCTAGTAACAAGATAAGATGAACTCAATGAACAAACAAGCACAATTAACACATGCCTGGAAAACCGATGATTCTACAAATCAATAGCGTCATGAAAAGTAACCATAACTATTGTTTATTGTGCAAATTCGTTGATGTTCAACTAAAGAGCCTCAAAAAATGAACATATAGCATTTTTTTAATTCTTTTCTTTTCTTTTCTCAATTATTTTGAAGTTATTTCTTTTGAATGATCAAACATTAAACTAAGTTGTCCACTTTTTGGCCATTTTTTTTCTTTTTTATTTCCTTTAATATTTGTATTGGTCTCTTGCTAATGGTAGATTTCTTGCAAAAGAGATTTTATCCTTTTGTTGCCCTTTCACGTGCTTACTAGTTTTTTTTCAATACTAGTCAAACAGTCTCATGGGAAACGGTTCTTACATACAGAACTTCCATATAGTCAAAAAATGTAGATTACAAAATTAATGGTAGAATATCTCACAAATCTTAAATATACATGTGAAGTTACTTTAATAGAGATCGTGCGTGTGTGTGCAAAAGCATATACACAGTCGAATCCATAATGCAAATCAAGTTCAAAACAACTCCACGAAACATGGTTAAGAACAATCAAAGTATCTACAATCATAACCAAAATTATATCCACGTGGAATGTGCGTGGTGAATTGGATTCAAACATACCAATATGCCATACCAAATGTGTAAAACTAAAATACACAAAAACAAAAATCTTTTTGAGTGTTTCTAAAAAAATTCAAACAAAAATACAAAATTTTCAATTTTTGAAAGCAAACTCTAACTCAAAAGTTAAATAAAATCTTTTTTTATTTTTCTACTATAACTCAATAAAAGAAAAATATAATATAAAAGATAACTATGACATAACACTAGCAAATAGATATCATGAAGCACAAATAGAGTATGACAAACACGGCTAACATAATCAACCAGTGGATATAGCATGGGAAGAAAATCAACGAGCCTAATACGTAAAGCCATTAAACTGATTTCCTAACCCAAGTAGGTGTAAAGTGGCGCTTAAGGGTTTTGGGAACCGTAGTGACTCTATTCTTATACTTCCTAGGACCATTGTTAAGATTGTACTAAAAACATCTAAGGTGACCCTTCCTACCGCAATGAGTGAATGTGTAAACACGATGAGGAGTGTTACTTAGAGAATGAAATTTCCTAACATTCATAATTAAGTCTCTTAAACATATGGTCTTGGCTTTAGAAATGGGAACAATACAATCACGGAAGACAATTTCACATTTGTTATCTTTGATTTGGATGGTACCTAACATTCTATCCAATGTTTCCTACCAAGACTCCAAATAAAATTTTCTTGAATCTCCCGATCTTTCCTAAAGCTCAACTTTCATAGACTCGAGTAAACTTCTAGACTCATCAAAAACTAGAAGTTCTTTCTTCAAAGTCTCCATCTAACTACGAAGATTATCTCTCTCACCCTCAACGTACTCTAGCTTCTCCCGAAGAGTCCTCTCACGTGTCATAAGATCCTTAATCAAAATACTATCATAATTTCATATGGAATTTTCTTTTAACCTAGCTTCCAACTTCAAGTTAGCCTTCTTCACCTTTAATGTTTTTGCATACAACTCAAGAAAGGCAACTTGTAGATCACTATCCTTAACCTCTTCTTCATCCTCACTTTCATCTCCACTCTCTCGATCAACACTCACTTTGGATTCACAAACTATGGCCGCAGAAATGTCATAAAAAGGAATATCTTCTTGGGAAGATTTATTGTCAACACTCAAACGACTTTCCATGAATACGATAAAGTTTCTCTCAGTGGGGGAATCATTTCCCTCTTTCAGATCACTATAATTAAGTGTAGAATTAAATTATAACGGTTTCTTACCCTCCTTCCTTATTTTAGTGGGGCACTGAGCTACACGATGGTCAAAACCCTCACAACCATAACATCTCTTCGAATCACCCTTCTTAAAATTCTCACTCCGATTCTCAGGGACGTGATCCGACTTGTTGTTCTTATTTTTCTCAAATTTTTTGGCATCTTTTAATTACTTTTGGAATTTCAGAAATTTCTTGAACTTATTTGCCAACATGGACACATCCTCATAATTGACACCAGACTCATCATCCGAAAAAAGTATTTCCTCCTTTAGAGCTTTTAAAGATATGAACTTTTCTTTCTTCATCACATTATTGGAGGTAAAAATATGATGCTCATAAGTTTATAAGTAACCTACAAGCTCTTCAAGTTTCGTGAAGTCAAGTGTACCCACAGAATTTAAAACAATCACATTTGCATTAAATTTATGAGGCAATGACCTTAAGATTTTCTTTACCACATATGTGTCGAGTATCTTCTCCCCTGAGTTAAACGATGAGTTAATTATGCCGAACAATCTATCATAGAACTCATCAAATGTCTCACTCTCTAACATCTTAATCATTTCAAATTGAGTGGCGAGGTTTTGGACTTTGGAAGCCTTAACAGCACTAGATCCTTTATGGATGAGTTGGAGTATATCCCAAGCCTCTTCTAACCTATCACACGTCATAATATGATGAAATTCATCCAGGGTGACAGAACAAAATAATGAATTTCAACCTCAAGAATTATACTATGAGAATTTATGCTAAACCTCAGCCCATGACTCTACATGTTTTAAGTGAATTGTCTCTCCATCTCTCGTAACTGGTGGTGACCACCCCTTAACAACATCTAACCACACCTTCTCATCTGTAGCCTTAAGTGATGACTTCATACACATTTTTCAGTAATCATAATTTGACCCATCAAACATAAGGGTTCTAAAACAATCAAAACCTCTAAAATTTATGCCTAATAAAGACACGAGATCACAAATACAAAAACTAAGTATTCTAGATCTGATACATGGAACCCTTACGGTGTACTCTTAGGAAAGAATGGTTCGAATAAACACAAGTCCAATATTTTTATATTTTTTAAATTTAAAATATTGAACCTTTAAACCAATTAGCTCAATTAAACATAACAATGATTTTAAATCTTTCTTGTATAAAACTAATTTACCAAATTTTATCTTTTTACCACATAGCATTCATCTAAGGTGATAAGAAGATAAAATAAATAAATCAAACCATGAGATCCAGATGTATGAGGAAAACCATAAAGGGAAAAGCCTTGGACGGCCCAACCAACAGATTACTATGATATGGATTTACAAAGAATAAACAGTAGACTTAAATAATGACTGGATTCCCCATAAGCCTTGATGCTCTTCTGTCTTCAACCACTCCTACACACTGTAACACAGGAGTCCACTCACGCAAGGTGCCACAGCACACGAGTCCACGCATACCTAGATATCGTTCGATAACACTCAATAACCGTCAAACGCACAATCATCACATACGGAGTCCACTGCACAAACAAGTTTTCTCAATACAAAAGAGTCAAACTTTGGAGTCCAAACAAGATCTCAAAGCATATTAATTATTAATCTTTGATCTTGAAACATAAAGGTTGAAACTTAGGGAATGGAACTTCTGTAAATAGGTGTAGAAATTTTTTTTGCCAAAAGTTCTTAAAAATTCTGAGTCCAAAATGCCTTAAATTAGAAAGCATGAATTTCAGAGCGCCCAATTAGTTCGAACAAAAATCAAGCTCGTTCGAACGAGAATCACATATTTTTTGAACGAAAAACCAATTTAATTCGAACAAGATTGCATTCTCATTTGAAATAGCTTCAAATGAGCTTCTAACGACTTACAACAGTACTAAATCATTTGATGTTCATTTGAACCCTTCTTCGAATGAAAAGCCAAATTCGTTTGAATGAGTTATAACTTTGTTCAAACGAATATTGTATTTTTGTTCTAATGAGTTTATATTTCGTTGGAATTGAGAAACAAATTTTCTTAAAAATATAAAATGAAGTTCCAAAACATTTTTTCAGTAAAAAACAACCACCCTTAAAATATTTTCTACAACTCATAATTAATACGCATTCATACCTGTGAGATTCTCGGTAAGTGTGAAGACAAACATTACACTAAACTCGACACAAAATATACATTCTTTGAAGCTTTGGTGCAACGTCTTCATCAAACCTTTTAGGCTTATGGGATCACGAACGTAAAGTCTTTCCAAAGATTTAAATGTTTTGTCTGGAATTAAGACAATTACATACAAATTGACTAGATTGTAAATTTTTCCATACACTCATCCACTCCTTTTTTAATTCTTTTATAGTCGTCTTAATTTTCAGTATAATCTATCCACATATCCAAAGGATCAGTAAATGAATACCAAAAAGATAACGGGATAACAACAAACGGATCACCCATTGTAGTTTACTACAATTTTTTATTTACTATATTTTTTACTATCTTTGTTTTGAGTGTGCTACTGAAAAATAACTCCCTCACGTGTAAAGTGTGGAATGAAAAAATTAACAATAACATGACTTAAAGCATTAACAGTGTAATTGATATAAAAAAACAAAGAATAAAATAAGAACACTTATGAAACACTATTTTTTTTTTGTAAAAAAAATGTTACCGGAATTTAATTTTGAATTTTTTTAAGGATTACATATAGAAAAATGAAATATGCAAATTTTCAAAACTTTTTTATTTTATTTCGAGTTTTGTATTTTTTTTTTGTCTTTTTATGGATTAACATGAAAATGAGTTAACTATTACCGCGTCCATTCCAAAAAAACTCACGATAAATGTTAATGAAATATTTTAACGTCTTTAATTTAAATGGTTTAAATCCTTATTCCCTTAAGATTATCAATTTCAAGTTTAACGTTGTATTTAAGCATGGGATATCAAACAATTTAACATAAGTATAGCCCATAAAAAGTCACACACTTTAATTCTTAAAATATGTATTATCATTTAATTTCGAAGGTTCAAAACACACTCGTATCATTTTAAGTGAATACCAAATTTGTATTTTTGTTACAACATGTCAAAAATTGTACAAAATTTAACTAAACACACAATATTAATTAATCATGATAAACACAACCTAGTCCTAGGAATTAATTTAAGCTAGCATTATAATTAAAACACACAAATTACAAGATAAAAATATAGTTATCATTAATAATCAACCTAAAAAGTTGTAGTCCCAACAAATTGAATACCAATTCAAAAATTCCTCCAAAGTTTCAAAAAAATTGGATTTTAGGATCGCAAAGAATAATAATACAATGTATAATATTTTTGGTGCCCCTAAAATAAACTCTCAAAATTTCCTGGCCAAAAAAATTTCTATCCGAAAATTCTTCTTTTTTATATTGTGTAATGAACTTCTAATTTATGGGTGAGGGGAATAGGTGAATTAATTTTAAATTGTAATAAAATGTATGGGGAAAATGATTAAAGAAGGTTACTTTTAAAAGAAAAAGGAATGGAGCACGTGGAAGAAATAAGTTGGTTGGGAAAATATCTTGTTCGGCGTTCGAAGTAGTAGATGGACAAGGATCTAGAAAGGGAAAAAGGATGGTTTTTTCTTCTATTTCTCTTCTTGTGAGTGAAAGTTTTATCACAATAAATGATCAAGAAAGCAAAATAATTAATCTCACAACAACAACATATATACGTGGTTTGACAACTTGTCTACGTCCATGGAGAGGTTATTATGTTCTTATTAGTATCTTTCAATGCTCGAGGTTACATCCCATTAACCTAGGCCAGGGTTTGCAATTTATAGATGCAGAAAATAAGAGATTGTGTTGTAAAAGTAATTCAATTAGCTCATGAATATATCGTGGTGTCTCTGAATATCTCCTCTAAGATTATTGGTAATCGATTTGAGTATATCCCTATGGAATGAAGTGTATGTTAAATACACAAGTTCAAAAAATAATTTATTTCGGTCGGGCAGTCCATTGTCCACTTTGGGTTGGTCGGCTACTCTCTTGGGTTAAAATAAATGAGTCCCCATAATTGCCCCTAAAAATTTTGGGCTGAATATTTGGGCCAACAATTTTTTAGTAAGTTCAAGGCCCATGGCCTATAATTGTTTTAAAATGGGAGTGGAACTTTTGTAATACTTATGAACTTGAAAGGGTACACCACACCATGACAAATTTGGGGTTTCGTTGAAAAATTAGGGAAACACATGTCCGACCAGACATTTGGAGCGTCAAAATCCTCGTTGATGCTTTTGCTTAATCAAAATAACACGAAGTACAAACATAGATACATCACCTGCAACCGTCATCTTCCAAACTCTTCTTGTCCACAAAACTTCCACGATTTTACTTCTACAACTCTTCCTATTCTTAGAGCTTTCCATTAATTCTTGCCATCTTCTCTATAATATCACTACTTTGACTGTTCTTCCTTTATTGTTAGAGTTTTTTATCTTCCATGGCTCTTCTAGATAACAAAACGATGGCAGAATTTAGGAAGTCTTACAATACACCTTAATGGGTGGAAATAGACTCTGGCCCATCCTCAAAGATATTCGTGACATAAAAGGGGGCATTGGATTCATACCCTATTGATCACACAAGGGGTTATAAATTTTCCCCTGAACGTCCTTTTTCGGAGACTCTTCAAGTACTTCGATGTCATCTGTGACAACTCGTGATCCAAAATAAGGGGTGGCCATCCTGATAATCCAACATAACGGAATCATGGATGGAATCATTCTCAGCATCACGATAATATAATATGTATTCGGGAAAACCACCAAATAATTCAGAAAACGGGTTGCAAAAATTTTCATTTAGTTTTATTACAAGTTAAGAAAATAATTTAAACAACCCAATCTAAAAGAAAGTTAAATCCCAAGAAGACTTATATTACATCCATAACAAATATACAATAAGAGGACCGAATATGCTGTCGGTCAACAGTTACATACAACGTATTTCAACAGTTCAATAAATTAAATAATACATTCATTAAACAGTTACAAAAGTTTGGTCCATACGCCCGAGTGAAAGACCCGATCATATCTAGAATACAAAAAAATGAAGGCGTCTAACAACACATCCTGTAATATCCGTAAAATCTTTCAGCTCCTCAAAATCATTAGAGTAGGAATATCAAAATGGGCACCCTCGCGGCGGAGCACCTGAGCGGATACAGTATCATGCACAACAAAGAAAATGAACGGGTCAGGTCCCGGTTTTATATGATCACCAGATGAATAAAATCATGATAGTTATGAATAATTAATCATGAATGATGAAGGTGAGAATATATCAACAAAATTTTCAAGCATGAGAAGGCAATTGAAATGATTATAAATTTTATTCAATTAATCAAGAAAATATAATTAAACCTCATTAATTAAAAGTCTCCATCATTATTCATCATTTCATTTCAATTTTCATTCCTTAACAGGAATATAATTACCTTCATATGAGCTTATGGCATTTCACATATTTCAAGTCCCACTTGATTTAGAATGGTTATATTCTTATACATATAATGATTCTAAGACCGCCCCTCCGAGTTTCCCCCTGGGCGCGCCCCTAAATGACTATCATCTTCCAGGGCCTATCAAACAAGACAACCTGGGCACCTAACGCACGTCGGGAAGTGGCCATATGCCTACGAGTGAGTCATAACCACACCCGGAATTATATCACTAGTGCAGAATAAAACATATAACAATCCCGTATATGGCTGAGGACTATAGTCTCCCTGCGCTCATTAGTTAGGGGACATCACCTCGTGCGCTAACTTCCCTTATGATAGCATTTAGAGAGGTCTGTTTAAGTAAATTAACATTTACCATTTAGATTTCATTTTTCATTTCCATTTTTCATACATATGTTTTCATTTTATCCGAAACCGTAATCATTGAATACTCTCATTAGTATTCGTCTTAGTTTAAGTCCCGAATTATTCTCCAAGTGAGCACAATATTTCTACAAGCCCCAAGGTTTTATATACCTCCAGTGAGCCCCTAAGGTCTCCAAGTATGGGCATACAACTCCTAAACTCCTAATAATGTATTAAAGGAAATAAATGCACTAACCTCAATTTATACACCTCAGGAATAAGCCCCGTTTAACTCATTCCTAACGTAGGGCAATGACTCAACTCAACTAAAACTCTAGGACTCTAAGTTTACTTCATACAAGAAGGTTCCTAGGTCCTAAACCTAAAGAAAAGGGTTGGAAATTAACTAAGAAAAATCTCCTAAAAGTTCAGGATTTTCGAATCGATTCGGTCAGAAAAGCGAATCGATTCGGACCATCCGAATCGATTCGGTCAGGAAATCTGGGTTTCTGCATAATTACCGAATCGATTCGGACTGGCCGAATCAATTTGGTCCATTCAGACCTGTAAACTGCCCCTTGGGCGAATCGATTCGGACATGGCCGAATCGATTCGGCCCTGCGAATTTGCCAAGTTTGGCTATGGAGTCTTGGACTCCAAAATTCCTACAACTCAATTCTACCCAAACCAAGCTCATTTATTGCCACCAACTGATTATTAATGCATCAAACAACAATGATTTACACCAATACCCATCCGAATCAACCTCCAAGGATTCAAAACCCATAATCTATAAAAACCCTAACTTTGTTAAACCATAGCTAATACACAACTATCAATACTAATTATTCATCTTAAATCACATAGTAGCAAGTAGAAAACTTGCCTTGGTGTAGCAATCCCAGATTTTCTTGTACTAGCAACAATCTCCAAGCTTGAATCTCTCTCTTTTCTCCGAAGTTCTCTTCCCCTCTCTTTCTCTCTAGGTCACTAAATGCACTTAAGAGAAATAAATGAAATGCAAGACTTAAAAATCGTAGCTTAAGTCTAAATTCCAACTTAAATGATTAATACCGCGATAAAATAACTCGCAACTACACATTTAAGCTATAGCCAGTCAAAAGTGCCCGAAAAATCAAAATACAATATGGCACTTATTTCGACTATCTCGCACATTTCGGGACTAACTACGCCCTCCAAATTATCATTTGGAAATTTTATAACTCATTTCAAATTCTGGTTTCATTTTAAACCATAATTTCATTTAAATCTTATGACACAATAAAACACAATATGGTGATATTTACCTACACATAAGGTAAATATGCAACATTTTAGTAAATATTAACTTTTATCTTCATTAAATTAATACTTACTCCATATTCCAACATTTTATATAACTACATCACACAGTAAGTAAATATAAAATAGGTCCTCAAAAGCGAGGGTTGTTACATACTCCCCTCTTCTGAGGAAATTTTACCCCCAAAATTCAGGAACAGATGCGGATACTTTTCCCGCATATCATCTTCGCGTTCCCATGTTGATTCCTCGGCGTTGTGATGACTCCATTGGACTCGCACCAAGGGCACCATTCGAGACCTCAACCTACGTTCCCCATGCTCTAAAATAGCAACCGGTTGTTCTTCATATAAAATGTCGAGTTGCAAGTCAATATCCTCAAAAGGGATATGCCAAAGGGCACCTTCACACCTCTTATACTTCTTCAAAGAGGAGACATGGAACACATCGTGGATTTGATGTAAAAGTTTCGGTAAGGCAAGTGGATACGCCACTGGACCTACCTTAGAAATAATGGGAAAAGGTCCAACAAAACGCGGCGTAAGATTTCCTTTCTTCTCGAAATGCTTTATACCTTTCATTGGTGACACTCGCACCAAGGATTGGTCCCCAATCTCCAACTCCATGTGCCTTCTATTTGCATCGGCATAACTCTTTTGGCGATCATGAGCTATCCAAATGCGACTCCGAATGAGTTCAATCTTGGAAGAAGTATCCTGGATCATTTCAGTTCCAAGGAATTTATTATCCCCCACTTCCAACCAACAAGTGGGTGATCTACAAGGCCGGCCATAAAGTGCTTCATAGGGCCCCATTCCAATAGTAAATTTGTACGAGTTGTTATAAGAAAACTCGACCAAAAGGGAGATATTGTTCCCAACCACCCTTGAAATCAAGCATACACATACGGAGCATATCCTCCAACATTTGGTTGACTCTTTCAGTCTGGCCATCTGTTTGGGGATGATAAAAAGTGCTTAACTTCAATTCGGTCCACATACCCTCTTGGAAACTTTGCCAAAAGTGGAAAACAAAGATCTTATCACGGTCAAAAATGATATTTAAGGTCACCCCATAGAGTCTGAAAATCACCACGATGAATAATCGAGCATAGCGAGCAGTGTTATAATCGGTAAGCATGGGTAGGAAGTGTTCCGACTTAGTCAAGCGGTCGACAATCACCTAAATAAAATCACAACCACTCTGTGACCTTGGCAAGCCCGTAATAAAATCCATCGATATGCTCTCCCACTTGCACATCGGAATCTCCAACGATTGCAACAAGGCTGTCGGTTGCTGATGATCTATATTGACCAATTGACAAGTAGTGCATTGGGATACGAACTCAAAAATAACCCGCTTCATGCCTGTCCACTAGTACTGACGACGCATGTCTTAATACATCTTGTCCCCACTAGGATGTACCATAAATTTGGACCCGTGAGATTCTGCCATCACCGCCCGTCTCAAATCCCCCTCCTCCGGGACAATGAGTCTCCCGTGAAAACTTAATCCACCCTTTGAACTTATCGAGTAGGATTCCGCTCCCTCGAACAGTAATCGGTGTATATGGTCCTGACAACCTATATCCCCTCCTTGAGCTTCTACAAACCTTGCCACAATTGTAGGCATAACGGTCATCATCGACATGAACGTCCAAGCAACCGAATCCTCCTGACTGAGCTCTTTCCATTTAGCTTTCCATACATCAGCTAACTCTCCCTCGGGCATTCTACTCAAAGCATCCTCCACTACGTTTGCCTTGCCCGGATGATAGTGTATATCAAACTGATAGTCTTTTACAAACTCCAACCATCGGCATTGTGGCATATTTAAATCTTTATTCGAAAATAAATATTGCAGCGATTTATGGTCCGTGAAAAGACTAAATTTCTCCCCTAGGAGATAGTGCCTCCAAATCTTCAAGGCAAAGACAATTGTGGCAAGTTTTAAGTCATGCACCGAATAATTTATTTCATGGGGCTTTAGCTTGGGGGAAGCATAAGCAATATCCCGTCGCTCTTTACGAAGTACACCTCCTAATCCTTGTAGATATGCATCGGTGAATACTAGATATTCCAACCCTAGCTTTGGCAATGCAAGGACTGGAGCCAAAGTCAACCTATCTTTGAACTCATCAAACGCATCCTGATAAGAATCATCCCATACAAACCTCACTCCTTTCCGGGTTAAATTTATTAAAGGGCTAGTGATTTTTGAGAAACCCTCGATAAACCGACGGTAATAACCCGCCAAACCCAAAAAACTACGAATCTCGGTAGGTGTCATGGGCTGACCTCACTCCCTCACCGTGACCACTTTGCTCGGATCCACTGATATACCCTGGGATGCCACAATATGTCCCAAAAACTGTACCTCTTCCAACCAAAAGCCGCACTTCTCGAACTTAGCATACAATTGGTGATCCCTCAACCTTTGTAGGACCAACCTCAAATGAATAGCATGATCAGATTCCGTTCGAGAATAGACTAAGAGGTCATCGATGAATACAATAACAACTTGGTCCAGGAAGTCCTCAAATACCCTATTCATGAGATCCATAAATACGGCAGGGGCATTGGTTAGTCCAAAGGGCATAACCAAAAATTCATAGGATCCATATCTCATCAGAAAAGCGGTCTTGGACACATCCTGCTCCCGTATCCTCAACTGGTGATACCCCATCTTCAAATCGATTTTAGAGAAGTATGATGCTCCCCTAAGTTGATCAAACAAGTCATCGATATGAGGCAAAGGGTATTTATTCCGGATGGTGACTTTATTCAACTCTTTGTAGTCAACACATAACCGGAGAGAACCGCCCTTTTTCTTCACAAATAACACCGGAGCACCCCACGGTGATGTGCTACGCCTAATGAATCCCTGCTCCAACAAATGATGAATTTGATCTCTCAACTCCCTCATTTCCACAAGAGCCATGCAATATGGAGCTCTCACAATCGGTCTCGTTCCCGGTGCTAAATTGATCACAAACTCAGTCTCCCGACTCAGAGGCAAACTTGGTATTTCCCAAAAAACATCCTCAAAATCTCGAATAACCAGAATAGAATCCAAGGGAACAACTACATCCCGATAAGTTTCCTCTGCGATACAATACAAATAAGTACTAGTACCTCCTTCTAAATGAGGCATAACTACCAAGAACATTTCTTGTCCCGAAACAACAAAAACTATACTCTTCCCATAACAATTAACTATCGTATGATACTTCACTAGCCAATCCATACCCAATATCATATCATACCCGACCATGTCTAGGACGAGCAAATTGGCCTCAAAGCAAAAATTACCAAGAGAAATTTCTATTTGTTTACAAACAAAGAAAATGAGTTAACCATAACCCATAGAGGACTCAACGCTAGTGAAAATACTCTCTGCTGATTTTATCAACTCTATAGACTGAGCAAAACTTCTAGAAATGAATGAGTGTGTTGCACCCATATGAAACAAAATGCGAACCATGTGCCCCTGAATAAGGAACTTACCCTCAATGGCTGGTGGCGCTGGCAGAGCCGGAGGAAGCATAGCATCTTGGATATGATAAACTCTCTCATACTGTAGCTGACCCTGCTGCGGAGGGGAAACTAGATTAGGTACATGCGGTGGTAGCTGAACCTGTGGCTACAGAGGAACCCTAGGAAGCTGACCCCCAACCAACTGAGGACACTCCTTTTTATAATTGGCCGCCTCACCATAATGGAAGCACCATCCCACCATATTCTTCGTATTTTGTCCCCGATTATTTGTAAAATAGTTAACACCTTGTCCCGGATGGCTCCTACCCCCTTGACCACCCTGACCTGTTTGTTGTTGCAGAGCACCCTGACCATGCCGATTATTATTACCATTGAAATTAAACCCACCAGAACATGGCCTTTTTGACAAGTCCCCTTGCTAGGGATCCCTTTCTTTTTACTTGTTACCCAAAAATTGGGATGAGGGAAAACCACCTCCTCCAGTCCCACCTCCTCCAGGCTTTCCCGCTTTCCCCACTATGGGAACTTTCTTACCACTCTGCATGTACAACCGATGTTCTTGGCAATGGAGCAATGCTGCATTCATTGCCTCACCAAAAGTTTGCAAGGCTGGATTACCCAGCAAATGTTGCCGAATTCTTCAGTTCAAACCTCCCATAAACTTCGAAACCTTCCTCTCTTCTGGAGTCACCTCATCCGATACAAAGCTTGCTAACTGGGTTAACTCCTCTTCATATTTCTCCATGGATCTCTCACCTTGCACCACATCCTGAAGCCTCCTTCTCATCTCCCTTTGAACTGCGGGAGGGAAATACTTTTGGTCAAACAAGACCCAGAAATCAGTGTTCGTCATGGTATCTCTCTGTTTGGGTGTAGTCATCAACTCCCACCACCGTAACGCGGCCCCACCAAGTTTAAAAGTAGCAAGGACTTGTTTCTTCTCCTCGCTACATTCTACCATTCGTAGATGGTGTTGCATATCCTTCTTCCACTGATTAGCTCTAATAACATCAGAACCTATATCAAATTTCGAGGGATGGCCCTTTAAAAAGGACTCTCTAACTCTCTCCCACATAGAAGCTCCCGTAGGAGCTTGTGCATCCTGTGCCCGTTATTGAGCTTGTGGCATTTGCTGAGCCACTGCGGTCATAGTCGCATTAACCGCTTGAGCCACAATGTTTGCTACATCCGCGGCGTTAACGGTTCCTTATGGCGGCAGTGGAGGACCAACATTTTCTTCTACAACCCTATTACGACTCGCTGGGCAACCTCTCTTAGGCGGCATCTGAGATGAAGAAATAATAGAGTTAGAATACTAATCAAAACAATCTATCTTGCAAAAGATTGCAAATATAAGTAACAAAGCAGTCCGAACATTAGGCTCCATATCAAAGAATGTTATGGTAGAATGTGACAAGTTCGCATAGATACTAAAGACTCTACTTGATGCTCTGATACCATCTGTGACAACCCTAGATCCGAAATAAGGGGTGGCCAGCCTGATACTCCAACATAACAAAATCATGGATGGAATCATTCTCAGCATCACGACAATATAATAAGTATACGGGAAAACCACCCAATAATTCAGAAAATGGGTTACCAAAAATTTTAATTTAGTTTTGTTATAAGTTAAGAAAATAATTTAAACAACCCAATCTAAAATAAAGTGAAATCCGAAGAAGAATTATATTACATCCATAAAAAATATACAATAAGAGGACCGAATATGCTGTCGGTCAACAGTTACATACAACTTATTTCAACAATTCAATAAATTACATAATACATTCGTTAAATAATTACAAAAGTTTAGGCCACACGCCTGAGTGAAATACCCGATCATATATAGAATACAAAAAAATGATGGCATCTAACAACACATCCTGTATATCCACAAAATCTTATAGCTCCTCAAAAGCATTGGAGTAGGAATATCAAAACGGGTGCCCTTGCGACGGAGCACCTGAGCGGATACAGTATCATGCACAACAAGGAAAATGAACGGGTCAGGGCCCGATTTTATATGATCACCAGATGAATAAAAGCATGATAGTTATGAATAGTTAATCATGAATGATGAAGATGAGAATCTATCAACAAAATTTTCAAGCATGAGAAGGAAATTTAAATGATTATAACTTTTATTCAATTAATCAAGAAAATATAATTAAACCGCATTAATTAAAAGTGTCCTACATTATTCATCATTTCATTTCAATTTTCATTCCTTAACAGAAATATAATTACCATCATATGCGCTTATGGCATTTCACATATTTCAAGTCCCACTTGATTTAGAATGGTTATATTCTTATACATATAACGATTCTAAGAGTGCCCCTTCAAGTTTCCCCACTGGGCGCGCCCCTAAATGACTATCATTTTCCATGGCCTATCAAACAAGATAACCTAGGCACCTAACGCATGTCGGGAAGTGGCCATATGCTTGTGAATGAGTCATAACCACACCCAGAATTACCTCACTAGCGCAGAATAAAACATATAACAATCCCGTATATGGCCGAGGACTATAGTCTCCCAGCGTTCATTAGTCAGGGGACATCACCTCATGCGCGAAATTCCCTTATGATAGCATTTAGAGAGGTGTGTTTAAGCAAATTAACATTTACCATTTAAATGTCATTTTTCATTACCATTTTTCATACATACGTTTTCATTTTATCCGAAACCATAATCATTGAATACTCTCATTAGTATTCGTCTTAGATTAAGTCCCGAATTATTATCCAAGTGAGTACAATATTTCTACAAGCCCCTTGGTTTTATATACCTCCAGTGAGCCCCTAAGTTCTCCATGTATGGGATTACAACTCCTAAACTTCTAATAATGTATTAAAGGAAAGAAATGCCCTAACCTCAATTTGTACACCTCAGGAATAAGACCAGTTTAACCTATTCCTAATGTAGGGAAATGACTCAACTAAAACTCTAGGACTCTAAGTTTACTTCATACAAGAAGGTTCCTAGGTCCTAAACCTAAAGAAAAGGGTTGGAAATTAACTAAGAAAAATCTCCAAAAAAAGTGCAGGATTTTCAAATCGATTCGTCCTGGCCGAATCGATTCGGACCATCCAAATCAATTCGGTCAGGAAATATGGGTTTCTGCATAATTGTTGAATCAATTCGGACTGGCCGAATCGATTCGGTCCATTCAGACCTATAAGTTGCCCATTGGGCGAATCAATTCGGACATGGACGAATCGATTCGGCCTACGAATTTGCCAAGTTTTGGCTATGGAGTCTTGGACTCCAAAATTCCTCCAACTCAATTCTACCCAAACCAAGCTCATTTATTGCCACCAACTGATTATTAATTCACTAAACAACCATGATTTACACCAATACCCATCGGAATCAACCTCCAAGGATTCAAAACCCATAATCCATAAAAACCCTAACTTTTTTAAACCATAGTTAATACACAACTATCAATACTAACTATTCATCTTAAATCACATAATAGCAAGTAGAAAACTTGTCTTGGTGTAGGAATCTCAGATTTTCTTGTACTAGCAACAATCTCCAAGCTTGAATCTCTCTCTTTTCTCCAAAGTTCTCTTCCCCTCTCTTTCCCTCTAGGTCACTAAATGCACTTAAGAGAAATAAATGAAATGCAAGACTTAAAAATCGTAGCTTAAGTCTAAATTCCAACTTAAATGATTAATATCGCGATAAAATAACTCGCAACTACACATTTAAGCTATAGCCAGTCAAAAGTGCCCGAAACATCAAAATACAATATCGCACTTATTTCGACTATCTCACACATTTCGGGACTAACTACGCCCTCTAAATTATCATTTCAAAATTTTATAACTCATTTCAAATTCTAGTTTCATTTTAAACCATAATTTCATTTAAATCTTATGACACAATAAAACACAATATGGTGATATTTACCTACACATAAGGTAAATATGCAACATTTTAGTAAATATTAACTTTTATCTTCATTAAATTAATACTTACTCCATATTTAAACATTCTATATAACTACAACACATAGTAAGTAAATATAAAATAGGTCCTAAATAGTGAGGGTTGTTACATCATCCCTGCATAATGTGCCCCAAATGTTTGAAAATTTATAAATGGGGTCTATAGAATAAATGAACTATATGTGACCAGCTTAGGACTTACTGAGATCTATTACTGCTACGTCCGGTCGCACACCAATGACGGTATTTTGTACTTAAAAATGAGAAAAATTGATAGGGTTTTAGGTGTCAATCTCCTTAGTCCCACAAAGATTATTGGGGTTATGGCTTTATTGCCAGGAATTGGCAAGATCCTCCCCTACCTGAGGGCGAGAGGTACCGAGTCCCTTGGATACCTTACTAGGGGTGGATCATATAGGTAATTTTCCCCTTACTTTTATTTTCTTTGTATTTTTCTTCTTCTATTTACTTTATCGTTACTTTTGTTTCTTGTCCTCTGGATTATATTTTCTTCCTTTGTTTTGGAGCTCGCGATAAAAATGAAGAACCTGAGTTGATCAATGTGAAATTTATTGATCTCCTCAAGTCTTAGAGAGTTCAAAAGAGACTTCCTAATGATGAGCACCCTCGATTTATAGCATAGCTACTAGAGTACAAAAATAGAACCAGAAGTTTCATTTCTCGGTCGGTTGATAAAGTACTTGCCCTGGAAATTCTTAAAGTAGGGTCCTCTATACCAATTATGTTATAGGAGGAGGAGAAGAAGAAGAAGAAGAAGAAGAAGAAGAAGAAGAAGAAGAAGAATAAGAAGAAGAAGAAGATAATGATGATGATGATGATGATGATGATGATGATGATGATGGAACACCTTGTGAAGTTGCCAATGCAAAATTTTGATGATGATGATGATGATGATCAGGTTGTATTATCTGATCATATGAAATCATTTAAGAGAGAAAAGGGGGACTCCCTTAAGGTTAGTGGCTCCAACTTGGGCGAAAATGGGAGACAGAAAGATAATGCAAAGAAAAAGAAGAGAGGAGAAGAGGAGAGGAAAAGATAGATAGATAGATAGATAGATAGATAGATAGATAGATAGATAGATAGATAGATAGATAGATAGATAGATAGATAGATAGATAGATAGATAGATAGATAGAGAGAGAGAGAGAGAGAGAGAGAGAGAGAGAGAGAGAGAGAGAGAGAGAGAGAGCAAGAAAGAAAAGGGAGAGAAAAAAGGAGGAGGCTAAGAAGAGGCTGACTCTGAAGGCTCCTGTCGAGCCCTTTTTACTATGGCTGCAGAGGGGTCCAATGTGGCCAACACTCCCATATTGGCTCCTGATTTGCTGAAGGGAGCCATATTAATGGTAGATCGCGAGCGCTCCTCAAGACTGGGGTCAACTTAGTTGGCACTCAAGTTCTTCTAAGGACTTGCTCTAGTAACTTTTATCATTTTCCTTTTGTCCTTTATGTTCATCTTTTGCGAACTGAACATTGTCCTTCTCTTTTGTGAAGTTTTTTGCTGACTTCATTACCCTTCTTGATGGTCATGTTGACCAATCTATAAATAACTAGAAGCTAAAGGATTCCCTAAAGAAGTCCAAAAAGGACTTAGATAATGCCCGCACTACTCTGGAGTGGGAAAGGGAGAGCTCAGCCGAGGCCCATATCGATTTGTATCGAGCCAATAACTTGGTGGTTTCATAAAAGGAGAAGCTTTCTCAGGAAAATCCGAGCCTGGTTGGGAAAGTTCAGAAGTTGGAGGAGGAGCTCTCGGGCTTGAATGATAACAGCTATACTGAAGGCTAGGATGTGGCCTATGATGATGTTAAGTTCTAGATCATGTATGTTAAAAAGTTATTCTTTAAAAATGGATGGGATAAATCTTTGAAAGCGATAGGAGTCCCTTCGGATTCTAAACTTTTCCAGCTCCATCCTCCTGGACCCAATCCCCTCGCTGAAGAGCCTACTGTTGGTCAGCCTTCCAACTAGGCTAAGAAGGACTCAACTATGGTTAAAATAGCTACCGACCAAGAGAGGATGGCTGCTGAGAAGGAGAAGGTGCTAATCAATTCTGATCGTGTGAAAGAATAGGGTTACACAATTGTTGTAAGTTTTCCTTTTTCTTTTCTTGTGACTTGAAATTTTTACCTTCTAATTGTACTAGCCTTTAGCCTCCCCTTGTTTAATTAATGAAAAGGACTTTGCTTTTATTGGTGTGTTAAGTTCTTTTAATTATGTTGATATTCGTTACATTTCCCATTTGTTGTGATGTTTATAGCCCATTGTCTTAAAGGACTATATCCCCCTACCTCAAACTTAGGGAGGATTTTTGGACCAAACATTGGTAGCCAAGCTCGTAAGGCATTTTTAACACTCTATAAATAGCTGAAAGCGAGGATTGAATAGTAGAAGGACTAGTGTGAGATGGTAGACAAGCTGAAGGATGATCTTCAAGTCATGGAAGACATGGGTTCCTCACTTTAAGAGGAGATAAATGGCTTGACATCCCATCTCTTGGAGAGTAAGGTGTGAGCCAAGTAAGCGAGGTGATCTAAGTCGAGAACAATTCTCTAAAGAATGAGGTCGTTGAGCTTAAAAAGGATGTCCAAAGGGGGTATGTCATCATAGTCGGACTCCAAATAAATGTTACAAGGTTTAGGGACCTATTCATAAAGGGCCCTCGAGAATCATGGGTGAAAGGTTATGACGAAGAATGGACTGATGCACCAGTGAAGCTGAAGGAGGCTGGGGATGTTGTATTCAAGCGTGAGTGGTTGACTACCCTTACGGAGGTTAATACCCCTAAAGAATCACACCTATGGTATAAGTACCAGGTAGAGTGTATTGCCTATCATCAGCCTCCATTCTCAAAGTACAATAAATGGATCCCCACCGATGCCATTCTTACCTAGATCCTATATCATTACCTTGAAGATGATGAGGAGGTGTTCGCTCATAACCCAGATAATGGCCGAAGAGTTCACGTGGATGATTATCTTGCTAGCCACCCACAGTTGGTCTAGATCCTTTTATGGTCTTTAGTGTATTTTGTATCCTTGTAATTTTACTCTCCCATTTTTTTCAATAGTATAAAGTATAATTATCAACTTGTTCCATATTTTGAGAATATGGTGATTAAATATGAGTTAATAACTCCCTCCCGTATGACTACCACAAATACCATCATAAAGTTCGCTGAGAACTTTCTCGATGTCATTCAGGTGGATGCACTGGAGATAAGGTCCTGTGAATAATCTCTTGTAGAGCTTTGCCCTGAGGCGAGTAAAAATGGGCTTCTTTCACCTTTACTTGATGAGCCAATCTCCTATCATCAAGTAGCGTGCACTCCGTAGATAGGAAATGATGGGACCCATCTAACTAGGGGCCCTTTATGTGAGGAGAACTTGCTCAGCCACCATCATATGGTCGAGAAATTCTATGTGGATAATTCTTCTGAGATGGGAGTACACTGCTAAGCTTAGAGCTTCTAAGGTATTCGCGTGACTATTCTGCCCCGAGGGAACTGCTAAATATCAACCTTTTCAAATCCTTCCATAAGGCCTCTTACAATGGAGAGGTATGTTTCCATCCTATCGTCTCTCATATTTAAATATCCACTTAGTTTCTTGGATCGTCGAAGATTATAATGAGCCTTACCCCAACAGTTGGGCCTTGCGCAAGAAAACGATTATTACTTTGTATTCAGCTTCATTGTTGGAGGCTTTAAATCCCAACCTAATTCTTTATTTAATAACAGTGTCTTTGTGTGTGACGATGACGATTCCAACTACTACCCCCTTTGAATTAGAGTCTCCATCAATATATAGGGTCCAGTCCTTAGACTGCGCTTCCTAGTTTGTTGACTGATCCATTTCCTATTCGTTAATACGGTGGTCCCCCGTGAATTCGATGATAAAATCATCCAGGACTTGTCCCTCAACTGCTATTCTTGGTTGAAAGTATATATAGAACCTTCCAAGCTCGATCGACCACTTTCAGAGTCATTCGGAGAGGTCAGCTTGCCAAATAATATCTTTCAGGGATATGAAGTGATCATCGTTGTTGAGTGAGCTTCAAAGTAGTTTTTTATCTTCCTTGAGGCAACCACTAGTTCATAGGCTAACTTTTATAAGGGAAGGTAGCATTTATTTTCATCTAGAAGCGTCTTTTTGTCGTAATGGATGGTATATTGTTTTCCTTCCCTCTCACATACCAGAGTCGAGCTAACATTGTTGTCTGATACTATGAGATAGAGATACTAAGGATCTCATTCATCGGGAACCACCAATAAGGTTGGTTTATTGAGCTAAGACTTAATCTCCCCCAAAGCTCTTGAGCTGTCATTATTCCACATGAGGCCCTTGTCAATATTTAGAAGCTAAAAGAATGGTCGATAACGTTCTGAGGACTTAGAGATGAAGTAATTGAGCAATGCGAGAATACCAATAAGATTTTGAATATCTCACACCATTCGTGGAGGCTAGACCTTTGTGATCGCATCAGTCTGCACTAGATTGGACTCAATCCCTCATTTGCTAACTATATAGCCCAAAAATTTACCTGTATGGACACTAAATGAACACTTATTTACATTAAGTTTCATCTGGTACTTCCTTAGGATTTTAAAGGTTCTAGATATGAATGTGAGGTGGTCGCCTCTGTTATTACTCTTTACTAACATGTCATCGATGTGGACCTACATTGTGCCTTCCATTTTCTACTTGAATATCTTTACAATTAGCCTTTTATAAGTTGCCCATGAATTGTTTAAGCCGAATGGCATGACGTTGTAATAATATAACCCAATTGGGGTTATGAAGAATGTTTTACCCTGGTCGGGGTCGAATAACAGAATTTGATTGTAGCCTGAATAGACTTCTATAAAACTCATCCTTTCGTGTGTTGTCGTAGTGTCAACCAGTTGATAAATCTTAGGCAATGAGAAATTATCTTTGAGGTAGGCTATGTTGAGGTCTATGAAATCAATACAGACTCTCCAATTATCGTTGCTCTTTCATGTTACCACTAGGTTGGATAGACAATTAGGGAACTGAACTTACCGAATGGATCCTTCACCTAAAAACATCCCTACTTTGTTCTTCACCACTTTACCGTTATCGAGTGTTGTTCAACGTACCTTCTGAGTGATTGTCTTTAAGGTTGGGTCAACATGCAGTCGATGGCAGGCTATGTCAGAATCAATACCATGCGGATCCTATGGCTTCCAGGTAAAAACATATAGATTACTTCTCAATAAGGCAATCAACTCTTCCTTTTTGTGATCGGTGAGTGCATTTTTCATCTGAAACTTTATCTCTGGCAAGTTTTTATTAACTCCAACTTCATCCAGGCTTTCAACGACCTTGTTAGTGGGGTGGATCCTAGTCTTCTCCATCCCTAGTCGACCATAATGTAAATGCTATTTATATGGTGTAACTCCAGTATGGGCTTCCTCTGGAGTGTCTTTTGGTTACTTTTTTCTCCTTCCATGTGCAAATGGCCATGATGAATCACTTACTTATAGTTGTACGGTCATCACGAATCTCAACTATGCCCCGATCGATGATACACTTCAGCTTTTGGTGGTAGGTAGATGGTACAACCCTCATGGCGTGCAACTAGCCTCTACCTAGAATGGTATGATATGCAAACTCTATGTCCACCGCCAAAAACTCAATCATATTTGAGATGTTTCCTTCCTTAACTAGAAAGACTATCTTTCCCTGTTGCATTATAATTTTCCATGTGAAGTCGATCAATGGAAATTTAGCCTCCTTGAGGTAGTCTAGGTTGAGCTTTGGTTTATGGAACAACTCTAGGTACATCGCCTCTAAAGAGCTTCCTTGATCTACCAGTAGCTTATCGACATCCCAATTTATAATTCTAAGAGTTATCATGAGTGCATCGTGATGTGGAGTCCTCACTCTGATCAGATCTTCTTTAATGAAGACTATGTGTTTGTTTTAATCGATGTCCTCTAGGCATTGGAGCTTGCTAGCTTGGTTCTTTGTAGGGTAAATCTAGAAGGCCTTTATGACAGTACTGACCTTCTTTAGCTTCATTCGAACAATGTTCCGTCATATGTGCTTCAGGTCAAACGCTCCATGGATCAGCATGAACTCCTATCCCATGTCATCATTAGGGAAATTATCTGGTTTTTGGTTGTCGTTAGTTGTGACCTTGACAGCTTTCTTCTGTATTCACTCGTTGAGATGCCCACCTTGGGCCAATTCCTCCAAGTTCAATTTTAAAGTTTTATAATTCTTAGTCTTGTGGCTCCCTTCCTTATGGAATGTGCATCTCAGCGTGTTATTCCTCTTCGTCATGTCACCACCCAACCTTTTTGGGCACTTGATGAATGATCTTGGACCGCCTTTGAAGGATTAGCCTTTCTTCCATTCTTAAAGGCATTCTTGCCCCCATTCTTCTTCCCTTTCTTTGGAGTGTCACTCTTATCTCCTCTTTTTCTTACTTTTGGTCAGCCATTGTCTCCTTCATTAGAGTCAACCACATCCTCAACCTTTGAGTATTTATCATTATGGGCCATAAGGTCATCGATGGTGCTGGCCCCTTTCTTTTCAAGGTACTAGTGCAACAGAGATGTGATCGTGTAATACCCCGTATTTTTGGCGATATTTATTTTTGGGATTAATTAATTAAATGAGAATTAATTGGGAATTAATCCGGATAAAATACTAGCGAGATGTGAGTTGGTATTTGACTATATTGAGTATATATGATGATATATGAATATTGAATTATGAAATTTGTCGTGAGATTGATATACGACAATTTGGTCATTTTATTGGGACGCGTATGACAGTCGCGTCAGGATATAATTATCTTATTGTAAAAGTGAATTTAAATTCTATTAACCGTATGGTCGTTTTGAGTGCGCCAACGCGTCCGGAAGGGTTGAGATAGTCAGAAAACACTAGCCGGGGGTTTAGTTTGGGTCCCGGGGTATTTTTAGGCCATACCGGCATCTTATAAGGGTAGTTTGGTAATATTATATTTTTGGGAATTAATAATGACGAAAATTGTCTTTATCTGATTGGGAATAGACCCACTAAACCCACTAAACAAACCTTAATGACCCAGTAAGCTACGGGGGTTATTAGATTAGGTTTCCAAAACTTTCCCAAAGAAAACCCTAGCCACCATAGCCACCTTTGGAGAAGAAAGCTTGTAGAGAGGGAATTCTGCAGAGAGAGAGAGAGATAACTTCAGCAAATCAACATCAAAATCAGAGATAAACTCAAGGCAAGTGATTTAATTTCGTTTAATTTCAGAGAATGCTTTTCCATGCGTAGGAATTTAATAAAGATTGAATTGTTCTTGGAGTGTTATTAAAACCCATGTATTTTGGAACTTAGAACTTGAAATCTTGAAGAGAAATTGCATGTAGAATGGTAGGTAGATGATTATTCTGATGATATTAGATATTGGATGAAATTAAAACGGATTTAATTGGGTAAATTCATGATTATAAAGTCTAGGGTTTATATTCTTGAAAATTTGGGGGAAACTGTAGAGACTTGAGGATTTAATGATGTTTAGGAGGAATTGATTTCTTAAAATATGTTAGTATGTGACCTAGGTACGTTTAGGGATGATTAGAGACCTTAAACAATCGTTGGCTTGACGTTTAGATGAGTTTTGAAGAGATACAAATGGTGAAAAACGAAACTATGGAAATTTGGGCTCGAAGCTGGTCGTTCGTTAGAAGACCTCCCTAGGTCGTTCGAACGAGCTCGTTCGAACAAGCTTCTAACAAGTTGACCAGTCGCTTCTAACGAGGGGCAGTTTCAATCGATAATCTCATTCGAACGAGATCTCGTTAGATAGCCCAGTTCGTTCGAACGAAATCTCGTTCGAACAGCCTCGTTCGAACGAGACTTCGAACGAGTTGACAGTTTAGGCCTTTCTGGCCTGTTTTGATTTTGGGAGTCCCGTAAACTTGTTCAAGGATAGAGATAACATTCCTTTGATGGTGTATTAGTATACTTGGGACATTTGGGGTATAATGAGGAGTAAATTATATAAGTGTGGATCAAATCAAATAGACATTTGAGTCGAGACGTGAGTGCCTACTACGACGCGAGAATAAATTATGGCGCGTATAAATATGGACCGGGATTATATAAGTTGTATATATATTAAGTTGGTACGAGAATGCGATAAGTACTACAATTAAACTACGGTGATTACTAAGATGTGTGCTTACTTAGTATTGGTATATGATTTGTGTGTATGACATACCTACCATACTTTCTATCATGGGAGGTTTGCGTTCTCTTATGGCCCTCTAATCCTTGTGTTGCCCGGATTTAAACTGGTTACCTCGATGAACATAGGTCGGAGAACTTATTGGGATGTTAATAAGTCTGATGATCATGGGAGCGCAGGTATGTGCGTGACCCATGTGATGTGACTGTGTTCGCCTCCATTATTTGTGATGTTGTTATCTGTGAACTATTCCTGGGAGATTCGGAATATGTGATCCTTATGTACGTGATATACCGGGATGGATAGCAGAGTATGTGTGCACCGCAGCTTAGTCTCGGGGTTCTTATATTGTATATTTATGTTGTGGAAAATATACGCTTAATAAACTGGGAACTTTAATATGGCATTGTGTGTATAACTATGGAATAACAAAAAGGGATGATGTATAAGGAGTTGTATTACTTTTACGTGAGAACCTGAATTTAAGTTAAGCCCCTATTCAATTGCGAGCGTTATAATATTAATGGGAACCGAGTAATAAGGGTAGAACCTATGACAGTCTAGCTAGATATGATGTCACTTAGCTAGTGATTTGTGTCATTTTTTATGGGTACTTACGTTAGGAGTGCACAGTTAGACGAGAGGTGAGAATTTCATGTGAGTGCACGTCCTAACATGTACTTTGCATTTAATGTTTTAAATGTTTTTAAAGCACTTGCAGGTTTTTAAACTATCTCCACATTCGGGCTCTGACACGTTTGCTTTCAAATCTATTTTCTTGTAAAACCATTTTAGGTACCCAGCCACAAGGACACCATGCATAGGATACTCATTCAGGTGACGAGCTGTAGCTGTTTGTGGAAGTTACAGGGATTTGCTTTTAGACGCTTCTATCATTTGGATTCCATATTCAGTATTCTTCAGTTTTAGGGCATGTTGCCCAGTTCTATTAGAGTTACATTTCCATTACAGTTTTCAGACTTTGGCATGTATTGATTCAGTATTCAGTTTAATTATTTCAGTTTGTGGATTTGTATTAAGGAGTTTTCCTCCAGACTTTATTTGCATTATGTGATGGTTATTCTATTTACTTCGGTTTGGTGAATGGTGTTATTATTCTTCATTACACTTGTTGCATGTTAATCAGACTTTAATTAAAATTTGACAACTTACTTTTTAAATACTAGGTGGTTAGTAATAATAAAAATGTTTTCGTCAGTGATGCTATTAGCTGAGCCAACTTGGCATTTTGAATTAATTTAATAAAGGAGTAGCTACCCAGTATTTAATTAGTCGGGGTGTCACAGTTGGTATCAGAGCATCAGGTTCTAGTGTCCTTTAGGATCTGTACGGCTATTATGTTTCCGCTAAGTTTGTTTGATATAGAGCCCTATATTTTAGGACTGTTGTACTCTTTTTGTGGATGCTTCGTTCTTCACCTATTTTAAGTTTATAAACAGTGAACTTATAAACTTTATTCTTATTTCAGATGCCTCCATGACGTGCACGACGAGTTCCCAGGGATGCAACACCCGAACCACAGCCCGCTCCAGTTCAAGGCATGATGAACGCCGCTGAGGTTGCAGCTATTGTAGCCCAAGCGGTAAATGCCGCAATTGCCGTAGTTCAGCAGGCACCACCTCAGGCGCCGGTTGTCGCGCCAGTACAGGCAAATGCATGCCCGTCTTCTTGGGAACGTGTTCGTGATGCTTTTCAGAAAGCGCATCCGCCAGAGTTTGCAGGTAGCTCAGATGTGGTAGTCTCGAGCCAGTGGAGGAAAGATATGCAGAGGCACTTGAGGATGTATGAGTGCACGAAAGTTCAGAAGCAGGTGGTAGCTACTTTCAAGCTAGTTGGATCTGCACTGCAATGGTGGGAGTCTATTACCACCGTGGAGGAGAGGGATACTCTCACTATTCAGGACTTTTGGGTGCGGTTTGACCGCAAGTACTTTCCGTCCGCTGTTCATACGGAAATGAGGAGGAAACTGATGATACTGAAGCAAAAGGGTAAGACCGTGGCCGAGTATGAGGCCGAGTTCACAAATCTGTTGAATATCATTCCGGATGAGATACCAACAGAAAAGAAGAAGATTGAGAAATTCACCGACGGGTTGACATGGAGGATCTGTCAGCATCTGTTAGGGAACCTTTCGTTGGCCACTTATTCTGATGTGGTTAACGCTGCTTTGTTACACTGCCAGGATCACCGCTTTCACATGGCTGAGAGAAAGAGATCGGGAGAGTCTAGACATCAGGGCAGGACTGGAGGACATGGTACCGGTGGGGCACAATCTGTTCAGGGGCAGAGACATGGTGAGCAGGGTTCTCAGCAGGGGGATCAGAAGAGGTTCAGATCAGGGAATTACAGGCACGGACAGGGAGGTTTCCGTTAGGGCCATCAGGGCCAACAGGGGCAGAATGGGCAGCAGTTTCAGCAGGGCCAAGGGAGGAACGGTAACGGCCACCAAGGCCGCGGACCGCAGGAGCAAAGAGGAGGGAACTTCCCAGGGAAGTGTTTTGTTTGTGGCAAGACTGGCCATAAACGACAGGATTGTCCTGATAGGGGCAGGGCCCCACAGCAGTAGCAACAGGGTGCTCGCCAGGAACCGCAGAGGCCTATGTTTCCCACCGCTCTCCCCGCACCGCCACAGATGGAAGCATTGCCACCCATTCCAGCAGTCCCAGTTCAGCAGGGGAAGCTACAGTATGGACGTGTCTACAACGTCCACCAGGCAACAGTTCCACAGGAACCGCCCGCGATTGAGGGTACGTTTCCTATCCATGGCACTATGGGTCGGGTATTATTTGATACGGGGGCTACACATCGTTTTATAGCTACACATTTCGTGAAAGCCTTAGGATTGTTAGCTACGGCAGAGAGCACAGTGACGTGTGTCGACTCACCATTGGGGAGTAGGTCACTTATATTCTTTATATGCCGGGGAGTGGGGGTAAAGATTGGTAGTCTAGTATTACCTGCAGATATGTTGGTATTAGATATGCATGTTCACGATGTGATTATCGGTATGGATTGGCTCGCTGATTACAGAGCCATGATTGATTGCTTCGGTGGGAGCATTGTTTTTTCCATTCCGGGGCAAGAGATGTTTGTAGTGGCGATGCCTCGCCCAGAGGGAGGCTCGACCGCTCATTTGTATTACCTAGAGGAGGATACCTCTAAGGAGGTTGTGATTCCTTTAGATTCGATCCCAGTCGCCAGGGAGTATTCGGATGTGTTTCAGGAGATACCAGGCCTACCCCCCAGTCGAGAGATAGACTTTGTTATAGACCTATTGCCAGATACGAGGCCTATGGCACGCGCACCGTACCATATGGCTCCGGCAGAGATGCGAGAGCTACGAGATCAGATAGAGCAGCTGTTAGGTCAGGGCTTTATTCGTAGGAGTACCTCACCTTGGGGCGCTCCAGTTTTGTTTGTGAAGAAGAGGGACGGTTCACTGAGATTGTGTGTGGACTACCGAGAGTTGAATAAGGTCACGATACGGAATAAGTATCCGTTACCTCAAATCGATGACTTATTCGACCAGTTGAGAGGAGCTTCTTTCTTCTCAAAGATTGATTTGAGATCGGGATACCATCAGCTGCGTATCAGGGAGGAGGATGTCTCGAAGACTGCGTTCTTGTCGAGATATGGTTCTTACGAGTTTCGGGTTATGCCTTTTGGTTTGACCAACGCTCCAGCAGTGTTTATGGACTTGATGAACAGAGTGTTCAGGGATTTCCTAGATCAGTTTGTCATTGTCTTCATTGATGATATTCTGGTTTACTCCCAGACAGAGGAGGATCACGCCGAGCATTTGAGGCAGGTTTTACAGACGCTGCGTCAGAACGAGTTATATGCAAAATATGAGAAATGCGGGTTTTGGCTGAAGGAGGTCCAGTTTTTGGGACACATTATTTCCGACCGGGGGATATCTGTTGATCCGGGGAAGGTATCCGCGGTGAGGGAGTGGGGACAGCCCACGACACCGACTGAAATTCATAGTTTCTTGGGCCTAGCAGGATACTACAGGAGGTTCATTCGGGGATTTTCGAAGATAGCGGGTCCTTTGACACATCTGACTCGTAAAGGTGTGCCATTCATCTGGAGTGATGCCTGTCAGTTGGCATTTGATGAGTTAAAGGACAAATTGACCTCAGCACCTGTGTTAGCACTGCCGAGACCGGGAGTTGAGTATTTGGTTTACACCGATGCGTCTTTGCAAGGGCTTGGAGGTGTATTACAGCAGGAGAGACAGGCCATAGCTTATGTTTCCCATAAGCTTAAGCCTCACGAGAAGAATTACCCCACGCATGATTTGGAGTTGGCGGCAGTGGTATTTGCCCTACGGATTTGGAGGCACTATCTTTTGGGGGAGAAGTTCCAACTGTTCATGGACCACAAGTCCCTACAATACCTGTTCACGCAGAAAGAGTTAAATATGCGGCAGCATAGGTGGCTTGAGTTTGTGAAAGACTACCAGTTTGATATCCAGTATCACCCAGGTAACGCTAACGTGGTAGCAGACGCGTTGAGCCGTAGGCCAGCAGATGACGTGGCAGAGGTGTGGAAGGCAAAGTGGAAGGAGTTGGGACACCAGGATGCAGTGGCCCGATCTTTCATGTCTGTGATGACCGTTACACCACAGATTGTCACGAAGGTAGTATGGGCACAGGCTAATGACTCGTTCTGTCAGGAGCAGATAGTTCGATTACTAGCAGAGGGAGCCGAGTCCTATACCGTCAGATCAGACGGGGGATTACGCTTCGATGGGAGATTGGTAGTTCCGGAAGGGGAGAAATTGCGACACGAGGTGATGGCAGAGTCGCACGGCTCACGGTTCGTGGTACATCCCGGAGGGGACAAAATGTACCAAGACATGAGACGGCAGTATTGGTGGAGCGGTATGAAGAGAGATATTGCTGAGTTTGTTTCGAAATGCGCCACTTGCCAGCTAGTAAAAGTGGATCATCAGAAACCGATAGGACTTCTACAGCCGTTGGAGGTCCCGGTGTGGATGTGGGAGAGCATATCCATGGACTTTATCACGGGGTTGCCTACGTCGCAGAGGGGTCACGACTCTATTTGGGTAATTGTGGACAGGTTATCCAAAGTCGCTCACTTTTTACCCGTAAGGACTGACTACACTACGGGACAGCATGCCCAGCTCTTTATTTCATAGGTTGTGAGACTTCATGGTGTGCCCCTAAATATCGTGTCTGACAGAGAAAAGATATTTGTTTTGCGGTTTTGGTAGAGTTTCCAGGAGGCCATGGGCACGGAATTGCAGTTGAGTAGGACTTATCATCCGCAGACCGATGGGCAGACAGAGCGCACAAATCAGATGTTGGAGGACATGCTACGCATGTGCATTATTGACTTTGGGGGTGGATGGGAGCAGTACCTTCCACTGGTAGAGTTTGCTTATAATAACTCCTACCAGTTCACTATTGGCATGGCTCCGTTTGAGGCATTGTACGATAGGCCTTGTCATTCCCCAGCATGTTGGTTAGAGGTGGGGGACAACAAACTACTTGGGTCGGAAGTGATTCAGGATACTTCGGCAAGGATTGAGTTGATTCGGAGTCGCATTCGGGTAGCTCAAGATAGGCAGAAAAGTTATGCTGATGCGAAGAGATTTTTCAGGGAGTTCCAAGTGGGGGACCAGGTTTTGCTCAGAGTATCTCCTATGAAGGGGATTATACGTTTCGGGAAGAAAGGGAAGTTGGCACCAAGGTATGTGGGTCCATTTCCAATTATTGAGCGGATCGGACCGGTTGCGTATAGACTTGGGTTACCGGAGCATTTGCATCGGATTCACGATTTGTTCCATATTTCCTCGCTAAGGTAATACCTTAGAGATAATTTGGATCATTCTCACATTGCTATGGAGGACATCGATCTCCAACCGGATAGCTCCTACGTGGAGGGGCCGATTGCTATTTTGGACCGAAGTGAGAGGAAGCTGCGATCAAAGATAGTTCCGTTAGTGCGTGTTCAGTGGCGACATCACAATGTCGAGGAGTCCACATGGGAACGCGAGGATGAGATGCGCAAATGTTATCCAGAGTTGTTTTTATCAGGTACTTTCTAGTTCCGAATTTCGGGACGAAATTCAGTTATTAGGGGGGAAGTATGTAATACCCCGTATTTTTGGCGATAATTATTTTTGGGATTAATTAATTAAATGAGAATTAATTGGGAATTAATCCGGATAAAATACTAGCGAGATGTGAGTTGGTATTTGACTATATTGAGTATATATGATGATATATGAATATTGAATTATGAAATTTGTCGTGAGATTGATATACGGCAATTTGGTCATTTTATTGGGACGCGTATGACAGTCGCGTCAGGATATAATTATCTTATTGTAAAAGTGAATTTAAATTCTATTAACTATATGGTCGTTTTGAGTGAACCAACGCGTCTGGAAGGGTCTAGATAGTCAGAAAACACTAGCCGGGGGTTTAGTTTGGGTCCCGGGGTATTTTTAGGCCATACCGGCATCTTATAAGGGTAGTTTGGTAATATTGTATTTTTGGGAATTAATAATGACGAAAATTAGGAGTCTTTATCTGATTGGGAATAGACCCACTAAACCCACTAACCAACCCTTAATGACCCAGTAAGCTACGGGGGTTATTAGATTAGGTTTCCAAAACTTTCCCAAAGAAAACCCTAGCCACCATAGCCACCTTTGGAGAAGAAAGCTTGTAGAGAGGGAATTCTGCAGAGAAAGAGAGATAACTTCAGCAAATCAACATCAAAATCAGAGATAAACTCAAGGCAAGTGATTTAATTTCGTTTAATTTCAGAGAATGCTTTTCCATGCGTAGGAATTTAATAAAGATTGAATTGTTCTTGGAGTGTTATGAAAACCCATGTATTTTGGAACTTAGAACATGAAATCTTGAAGAGAAATTGCATGTAGAATGGTAGGTAGATGATTATTCTGATGATATTAGATATTGGATGAAATTAAAACGGATTTAATTGGGTAAATTCATGATTATAAATTCTAGGGTTTATATTCTTGAAAATTTGGGGAAAAGTGTAGAGACTTGAGGATTTAATGATGTTTAGGAGGAATTAATTTCTTAAAATATGTTTGTATGTGACCTAGGTAGGTTTAGGGATGATTAGAGACCTTAAAAAATCATTGGCTTGATGTTTAGATGAGTTTTGAAGAGATACAAATGGTGAAAAATGAAACTAGGGAAATCTGGGCTCGACACTGGTCGTTCGTTAGAAGACCTCCCCAGGCCGTTCGAACGAGCTTCTAACAAGTTGATCAGTCGCTTCTAACGAGGGGCAGTTTCATTCGATAATCTCGTTCGAACGAGATCTCGTTAGATAGCCCACTTCGTTCGAACGAAATCTCGTTCGAACAGCCTCGTTCGAACGAGACTTCGAACGAGTTGACAGTTTAGGCCTTTCTGGCCTGTTTTGATTTTGGGAGTCCCGTAAACTTGTTCGAGGATAGAGATAACATTCCTTTGATGGTGTATTAGTATACTTGGGACATTTGGGGTATAATGAGGAGTAAATTATATAAGTGTGGATCAAATCAAATAGACATTTGAGTCGAGACGTGAGTGCCTACTACGACGTGAGAATAAATTATGGCGCGTATAAATATGGACAGGGATTATATAAGTTGTATATATATTAAGTTGGTACGAGAATGAGATAAGTACTACAATTAAACTACGGTGATTACTAAGATGTGTGCTTACTTAGTATTGGTATATGATTTGTGTGTATGACATACCTACCATACTTGCTATCACGGGAGGTTTGCGTTCGCTTAGGGCCCTCTAATCCTTGTGTTGCCCGAATTTAGACTGGTTACCTCGATCAACATAGGTCAGAGAAGGACTTATTGGGATGTTAATAAGTCTGTTGATCATGGGAGCGCAGGTATGTGCGTGACCCATGTGATGTGACTATGCTCGCCTCCATTATTTGTGATGTTGTTATCTGTGAACTATTCCTGAGAGATTCGGAATATGTGATCCTTATGTACGTGATGTACCGGGATGGATAGCAGAGTATGTGTGCACCGCAGCTTAGTCTCGGGGTGCTTATATGGTATATTTATGTTGTGGAAAATATACGCTTAATAAACTGGGAAGTTTAATATGGCATTGTGTGTATAACTATGGAATAACAAAAAAGGATGATGTATAAGGAGTTGTATTACTTTTACGTGAGAACCTGAATTTAAGTTAAGCCCCTATTCAATTGCGAGCGTTATAATATTAATGGGAACCGAGTAATAAGGGTAGAACCTATGACAGTCTATCTAGATATGATGTCACTTAGCTAGTGATTTGTGTCATTTTTTATGGGTACTTACGTTAGGAGTGCACAATTAGACGAGAGGTGAGAATTTCATGTGAGTGCACGTCTTAACATGTACTTTGCATTTAATGTTTTAAATGTTTTTAAAGCACTTGCAGGTTTTTAAACTATCTCCACATTCGGGCTCTGACCCGTTTCCTTTCAAATCTATTTTCTTGTAAAACCATTTTAGGTACCCAGCCACAAGGACACCATGCATAGGATACTCATTCAGGTGATGAGCTGTAGCTGTTTGTGGAAGCTACAGGGATTTTCTTTTAGACGCTTCTATCATTTGGATTCCATATTCAGTATTCTTCAGTTTTAGGGCATGTTGCCCAGTTCTATTAGAGTTACATTTCCATTACAGTTTTCAGACTTTGGCATGTATTGATTCAGTATTCAGTTTAATTATTTCAGTTTGTGGATTTGTAGTGAGGAGTTTTCCTCCAGACTTTATTTGCATTATGTGATGGTTATTCTATTTACTTCGGTATGGTGAATGGTGTTATTATTCTTCATTACACTTGTTGCATGTTAATCAGACTTTAATTAAAATTTGACAACTTACTTTTTAAATACTAGGTGGTTAGTAATAATAAAAATGTTTTCGTCAGTGATGCTATTAGCTGAGCCAACTTGGCATTTTGAATTAATTTAATAAAGGAGTAGCTACCCGGTATTTAATTAGTCAGGGTGTCACAGATCGAAAGTCCAATCTTGAAGGATGCAATGGAAACCTTCTTCGAGCATTCCTCCACTTTGTTAAAGACCTCCTAGTACCTCTTGTCATAATAACAAATGCTTTTTTGTGGATTTTTCTTCATCATGAGCAATGCATCTATCCTCTTGGGGTGGGAGTTGCTGGTTATGCCACGAGCAGTAAAAGCCTCTACTAGATCCTTAAATCTCTTAACTAACCTATGTTACGTCTTTTGAAAACACTTATGTGCTATGTAATGTAGGATTGAAGGGAAAATTCGACACATCAAGGCGTCATTGTGGCTCCACATGGTCATTACCTGCATGTTCTTCCGAACGTGGTCTATAGGATTCATCCTCCATCGTAGATTTTGAAGTTGGCAATGGAATTTTTTTAGGGGGTTTTTCTTATTCAGTCGACCTTCAGAAAGGGAATTTGACCTGCATGTTGAGAGCTCTTTTTTCGAGCTCCCTGGTGGACCTGGCTCCTTGATGGGCAGGATTTTGGTCCATCTCTCTACGAACCAGAATTCTAATGTTCTCATCATGACAATCATTTCTTATGTGGCGCCTCTCTTATCGACCATGCTCTGATCGATCATATGTTTACCTTCCACATTTAGATCTATCTTGGGTGTGCTTGGAGATCCTCCCTTGGCTATGAGTATTGCTCATGTTTGGACTAGGAGTCCTATCACGATGCTTCTTGGTATCTCTATGGGGATCTTTCTCCATCCTTTAAAGTCGCCTTTGCAGATGAGCATTCTCTAACTTCTCAAATCCTTGCTTCACAAGCATCGACCAACCTGGAGATCTGGGTAGACCTAGGTGGTCCCTGACTTTCTTCAGAAGGATACCTTTCTTAAAGAAACCTTGGATTTGGTTACTAGAAAACCTCTAACTTAACCCTAGGTGGAACTGGGTTATCCTACACATTTCCAACCTGATAAATATTTTTTTTTGTGGTGAGACATTATGGGCTTTTTGTTAAATAATGCTTTCGTAGGAAAAAGAATCATTTCCCACAAATGGTGCCAATTGTGAGTGCAAGATTCATCACAATAAATGATCAAGAAAGAAATATCAGGATGAAATTAATTAATTATACACCACAACAACAGATATACATGGTTTGGTAACTTGCCTACGTCCATGGAGTGGTTATTATGTTCTTATTAGTGTCTCTGAATGCTCGAGGCTACATCTCATTGCCCTGCGCTAAGGTTAACAGTTTATAGATGAAGAAAATAATAGACTGAGTTGTACAAGTAACTCAATTAGCTCTTGGATAACTCATGGTGTCACTGAATATCTCCTCTGAGATTATTGGTAACCAATTTGAGTATATCCATATGCATTTAAATGTATGTTAAATACATGGGTTCAAATAAATAACTAATTTGGGTCGGGCAGTCCGTTGTTCACTCTGGGATAGTAGGCTACGCTCTTGGGTTAAAATAAATTGGTCCCCACGCTTCTCTTTTACATTTTCATCACTATTCATGTCAGATGTTTCAAATTGATTTTCCACCTTAAAAAAATCATATTTTTAAATTCGTCCCAACTAGAAAGTTGTGATTCTTTTTAAAGTCCTTTCGAAAAAGTTATGATATAATATCAATAGACACTCTATCTAATTTATATACATCTTTTACTACAACTGTGTCAACCATGTCATGTCACGATATATCCAAAGCAATTTTGTAAAATAACTCCTTTGTTGTCCGAACTGTTGAGGCTCTTGTAAAAATGGAAAGTACATTTAATTAATTCAAATTTATGGTCACAAAAGTATAGAAAATTATATAATTACCCTTATTTACATTTTGGCCCCTAAAATATATATATCACTCATTTTAACTCAGAGTTCAACCAAATTTATAGGATAACTTCATATTTCCCAGGTAAATATTTAAAGCTTACTTTTAGTCTCATAAAGTTTTTGAAATTATGATTTCAACCCCTGATGTTGCTAAAATTTTATTTTTAACTCAAATTATTTTCAACTTAAATTTTTCTTCGAAATTACAAAAACCAATATAAGTCCTCATTATTTATGATACAACGATACTAATAAGGCATAGATTTAATTTTAAATTATATGAAATAATGCACTCATTAACATCTTTCATCATAGACAAAAGGGACCTACTATAACAAAGTGATGTCTTTCGATTTAAGAAATGTAGGTGCCACTTATCAGAGGGTTGTCAATAAGATGTTCGAAGTTCAAATCGATAAGATGATGGACATGTAAGTTAACGACATACTAGCAAAAATTTTGAAGTCCAAGAATCATGTGAAGGATATGGAACTAACTTTTGACACCATGGACCACAACAAGACGGAGCTTAATTAACCAAAATGAGTCTTTGGTTTCGGTGTTGGGAAGTTCTTGGCATTTATAGTCAACCAAAGGGGAATTGAGGCTAAAACAAATGAGATATATTCATAGATTGATATGAAAACCCAAAGGAACACAAAATAAATTCATAGGTTATCAATAAGGTTTATTGAACTCAATAGGATCATTTCGCGAGAAACCAGAAAATACCTACCATTTTCCAAAAATTTTGTGAAATGTTGTTTTATGGGATATAGAATGTGAAAGAACATTTAAAGAACTAAAATCCTACTTGGTCTCACTAATGCTCATGTCTCAACCCTTCGAAGGGGAGAAACTATATTTATACCTAGTTGTCCCATAGTCAGATATTAGCACGGATATCATTCGAGATGACAATGGGACTTAAAAATAGGTATATTAAAACAACAAAGCATTGAAACGCTTAGGGACAAGGTACCCTAATATGGAGAAGATTGAATATGACCTAATACATGCATCAAGAAAAATAAAGTGCTACTTTTGGGCTCATACGATGGTAGTAGTAACTAGCACACCTCTTCGCTAAATCATTCATAAACCCCAAAAATTGAGTAGTCAGTTGAGTTGGGTGAGTTTGATATCATTTACCAGATAAGAAATTGATGCAAGGGTTATGCTTTGGAAGATTTTTTTTCATAGTATTCACTTTGAAATCAAGTAAGGAGGCCAAAGTTTAAAGGCAAGTTCATAGTCCAGAATAAGCCGAAAGCCTAGAAATGAGAACCACCAAGATTGCTACAGTCGACATCACAGTTGGTATTCCAGAGTTAAATTTATTTCTTAAAAATGGTATCCTTACTGAAGGACCATTCTCGACTAATATGCCCATCTGGAAATGGTTTGTTGATGGCTCGCCATGGGCAATTGGTAGTGGATAGAGGTAATCTTGTTAGACCTTGATGAGACCGATATTAAGTATGCTCTGAGATCCAATTTCAAAGTGTCTAACAAAGAGGTCGAGTATGAAATATTATTGGCAGGACTTGTGCACGCAAAGGTGCTGGTTGTCGGCCAACTTCTTACTCACAATTATTCATAACTAGTAGTCAACTAAATTTTAGGGATCTATGAGGTCAAATATGAAAAAATGACAAATTACTTGGCAAAAGTTAAAATGATACTTGCGAGTTTTTAGGGAGAAAAATAAAAAAATATTCCACAAATTGGGAATGAAAGAGAATATTCCCTTGCAAGGCTTGCTTTGACAATGCAAGTTGAGATTCGAAGAACAATTACAGACAAAATTCTCTAGGAACCAAGCATCCATCAAGAAGAGTTAAAAAGATATAATGTTTTAACTTGAATATAGGACCATCTTGGATGGACCCAATTATTAAGTACTTAAGGGATGAAAATCTCATAGAGGGTAAAGTCGAAAGAAGAAATGTGTGTCATTAAGCTGTTAGTTTCGTCATTATAGGGAATATGTTATATAAAAGGGGTTATCTAAACCCACTTTTGAGGTGTGTGAATCCTACATAGGTAAGTTATATTGTTAGAGATGTTCACGAAGGCAGTTGCATGAGCCATATCGGAGGAAGGTCATTGGAAAAGTGAATTGCGACCCAAGGCTACTACTGTCTAAACATGTCTAAGGATGCAACTAAGTGTGTTCTTAAGCGTGATAAGTGTCAGCATTTTTCAAACATACCTTATCAACCTCAACAACCGTTCTCTCCCATATTTGCCCCCACATCCCTTTGAAATTTGGGGAATAGACCTTGTCGACCCATTAATAAGAGCAAAAGGGAACTTTCATTTCCTTATCGTCGCGATTGATTATTTTTCAAAGTGGGTGGAAGTAGAGGCTATAGTAACTATCTCGAAAGAGAAATGTTTTTATATATATGGAAAAATATCATCTGCTGATATGGGCTCCCAAATAATCTAATTTCAGTCAACAAAAAGCAATTCACGAACAAGTCCCTAACTACTTACTGAAATAGGGTTGGTATAAGGAAATTCTTTTGGCACCAGGATGACCCTGAGAAAATGGGAAAATACAAGAAGTTGGATGATGCCAAAGAAAATGGGTTGATGAGTTTCGTAGTGTACTATGAGTTTATTCAACCACTGAGAGGATGGTGACGGGAGTAAAACCTTTTCTATTAGCTTATGGGTAAAAAGCACTCATCCTAACCAAAATTAGGTTGTCGATTCATAGACTCTAGATGTTTGATTCGAAACTAAACATTGAAGAGATAAGGCTTCATTTAAACTTCATTGAAGAGCACTGAGAAGATTCAATAATACGACAAATGCCTATCAATAGAGAGGTACAAATTTCTACGACAAAACATTCAAATCTTGACCAATTAAAGTTGGTGATATCGTACTAAAAAAAGGTGATGCGAAAAATTAATAAACTTGACCCAAATTAGCGCGGGTTGTACAAAATCATAAAAGGGGTGGTTCCAGGCACCCATCATCTAGAAAACATGGAACGCGAGCCATTCACTATCTCGTGGAATTACGATAATCTGAAAAATACTATCATTGAAGAAACTATAAATTAGGCTAAGTGAACTTCTTTGTAATCGAATGTTATGAGAGTTGTTAATGAAATGAAGTGTTGTCTCATGTTGTCCACATTTTATTTTTTTCATCATATACCCATGAAATCTCTCTCTCAATGGTATGATGATTCTTGGAGTCTCGTCTCCTTCGCATTACTCAATATAAACTTTTAGAGGTGGGAAACTTAACATCATTACTTTATGATGAATGCAATATGAAGTCTCCCTCTCTCGGTGGTATAAGAATTCTTAAATTCTCATCTCCTAGGAATGGCTCAATATAAACCCTGAGAGGTGGGAAATTTAACATCATAATTTTATGGTAAAACTAATACAAATCTCTTTCTCAATAGTATGAGATTGACCGGAGTCTCGTCTCCTTATAATGACTCAATATAAACCCTAAGAGGTGGAAAACTTAGCATGATTATTTTATGGTGAACGTAATATGGAATCTCTTTCTCTAAGGTATGAGACTACTCAGAGTCTTATCTTCTAGGCATGACTGAATATAAACCTTGAGAGGTGGGAAACTTAACATCAACATTTTATGGTGACAATTAACATCATTATTTTATGGTGAAAGTAAAATAAAATATCTCTCTCGGAGGTATAATAATACTTGTATTCTTGTCTTATATTAATGTCTCCATATAAACCTTCAGATTGGGAAAATAAAAAAAACTACATCGTTTTGTAGACATAATGTTGTAAATAAAATAGAATATATGATTGTACCATTCACAAAACACCGCAACAAAGGGATATCAAAAAATTTAGTTCATTAATAATATCCCAAAAGTGTGACGAGATTGAAGTTTACAAGAAAGATATGGGAATCAGACCACAAGAGATCCCCTAAAAATCAGATATTAGACAAGTAAAGTCTCGATCGCCAAGTCACTAGCAGTTATAACTCCAGGTTCGGCCGACTCCTCTTAAACATTGGTGGCATCTTGGTCACCCACCTAGGTTTTTTCTTCAGTAATGTGAGTTGTCCCACCCCCTCTAAAATTGGCATCATCTCCCTCAGCTTGGATCTCCCTTAAAGAAGTAGTTCTCTCAGGATCAGAGAAGCTCGAAGAGTTGAGAGCATAGGCAACTTTAGGGTATTTGGTAACAAGACCAAGAAATTGGGTCATTATCCATCAACACGTGGCCTTAGGTTCCTTCTCCAGGTATTGAATGTAATTCCCACCAAACTCTTAGGACTCCTTGAACTATCCCATAACTATTTCACAACTATATTTAAGTAGGTCATCTTAATCTCAGCGTGCTATCTCGGGGCATCTGTGTAGTCATCTTTTAATGCAACAAGATGAGTCTTGTATCGATCGCGGAGCCTGAAAAACTCCTTTTCACGAGAAGTTTTATCATCGTCCACCTTTTTCTCAGCCAATATGATCTTCATCTCACTCTCCATAACCCATTCGTGAAGGTTTTGAAGAGAAATAATTGACTAAAATATGGCAAACATAAGAGATAAAAATCAGTGCGTGATGAGATAACAGTTCGTAAAAATAATGGAGTAAAATTGTTACCTCGGTAAATGATGAGTGCATAATTTTATCAACTATACCCAAATATTGAGTTTGTTAGGCCCGTTGTATCATAAATAATGAGATTTTACATCCATTTTTTACAATTTAGAAGAAGAATGGAAGATTGAACACAGTTCGAGTTAATAATGTAATTTTGAAAATGCATGCTAGTTAAACTCTTGTTGTATACTCAGGAACTTAAATATTCATCATTAATCGCTCGTGCAAGGTTTATATTGAGTACTTAAAGGGTTTACATTGCCAACGATGAAGTCTGGAAGAAAATTGGGAAAGAAAGGACCGCATATGCACTTTTAAGGGTAAAATGATAAATTTAGATGATTTAATTTTTACTCGGACAAATCACAAAAATTTTAGGCCAATAATCAAAGATGTCTAGGTTCAAACGGTGTGTCAATAGGAGTTAGATTGAAGAAGTTATGACTGCGTAAAATTCCGAACCAAAAGAAAGTCAAAATCAAAGCCCCGATTGATACCTAAAGTCAAATCGCGTGATCCGAGCACTAGTAAAATATTGTCGGCATCAAAATGAGGGTCATGTCGGTTCTCGTAGTTCGTCAATTGGAGTTTGTATGAAAGAGATATGAAGAGTTGTGTGAGAATTGTAAATTAAGGAAATTTTAAAAACATCATAGGTTATATATTTTTCATGCGATTTAATAACTGAATCGGTTTGTTGGATTTTGGACAAATGTGGATACGGGGGTTTGAATCCTTACCACGGGGGTTTTGACCCATTTTTTCCATTTACCCCTCAATGCACCACGCGCATGGACATGATGACACCACGTAGCAATGTTTCATGGCCTTCGCTCAGCGATTACCACACTTACCCCAGATGTGCCTGGCGTACACGCTAACATCTCCAATTCATCAGACAAGATTCCTCATTTCCACTTTACACCCCATATAATATTTATGTATTCATTTTGTCCATAAAAACACCATTATTTCACCTTTTTTCTTCATTTCTTTTTTATTTCATTTCTAAAATAAATCCAAATTTAATTCTTTCCCCCACACCTCTATTATTAGTAGCCCACTTCTCTTAATAAATTAATCCTTCACCCATAACCCTTTTTATTATTTAAATCAATTAGATTTTTATTTTTTAAAATACCAATAATGTCCTCAAACCCTAATTTCCACCTATAAAAATGGACCTTTGGTCTTCATTTTCGGGGGATTAGGTGAGCCAGTATAGAGTGAGGAAGATTTCGGACATAATTTGTGAGGGTAGAGAGTTTTGAGATAAAATTTTGAGAGTGTATTTTTTAGGGGCACCAAAAATACTAAATCTTGGTATTTTTATTTTTGGTGCTTGTAAAACAATTTGTGTGCAAGTTTGGGATGAACTTTATTATTTTGGCATTTAAATACTGGGACACCTATTTTGTAAGTTGATTATTATTAATGGGACTTAGAATTTCACAGTGTTCTAAAAAACGCGCCTAGGCGCGAGGCTTTTTAGATACGCCAAGTTTTGGCCCTAGGCGTGGATCAAGGCGTGGTCAACGATGGTCAACATTTTTTGGGGCAAGGCGTGAAAAAACGCGCATTTTTTGGGGGTAAGGCGTGAAAAAACGCGAGTTTTTTAGAAGTAAGGCGTGAAAAGAGGCAATTTTTTTGTTTTTTTTTTTGTATTTTAAAAAATAGTATTTTAATTTATAAATATTTAGACATATTTTTAAGGTATGTACCAATTTAGTATTTTAAATAGCCTTGTCATATTCAAAAAATATTAAAATATATTAAAAAAAATGCCTAAACGCTTTTTCACGCCTTTTTACGCCAAGGCCTGCCTAGGCTTCTAAGGCTTAAGGCTTGGCCTCCACGCCTTGGTCACGCCTCGCGTTTTTTAGAACCTTGGAATTTCATCTTGTAATTTTTTTTCTTTTAAGTATGATAGTTGTTTAATATAATGACTAGGATGAGGTGGAATATACAATGATTACTCAGTGTATGTTTTATTGGTTTAATTCACTTAAATTCTCTACTTATTCCAGCAACATTTTAAAAATTCGGTATTCATTTAACATACTCACGAGTGTGATATTTTAAACCATCATAATTGAATATTATATTCATATCCTTTAATTCTATCTACTTACGTTTGATGCTTTATGCTTATATTAAATTGTTCGATAGTCCATGCTTATATTTGACATCTAATACTTAGGAGTGATATTTTTAAGGGAATAGGGATTTTTGGCATCTAAAAATAGATATAAAAATATTTATTTATACTTTCACGTTTTCGTCATTCGAAATTTACATGACAAGATTCAGTACAATTTTGAGCGATGAAGGGAATTGCGATTTACAATAAATAATCACAAACTAGTAAAAATGATAAACAGATCTGAAATCCTAGTAATAGCTCCATACTTATTGCAAACTTTGTGCACAGTCATTTATTATTATTTTATTTTTTTATCACAACATAATATTTTTTCACTCGTCTTGTCTAGTTGGATAGTCAATAATTTATATGATTTGATCAAATCTATGTGGGTTATATTCATTCTTATACTCTTTATACTCCAATAGCCCGCGCACTTACGATAATTTTATCATTCAAAGATTGACAATAAGTTTTTTGTGTCGTTTTCGAGAATTTTAGTCGATTTTAAAGGTATTAACTTTCAGATTACTTAAAAAAAACGTAAATAAATAAATAATTCATAAAACAAAAAAAATCAAGTTGCATTTGCTGATAAATAATTAC
Source organism: Sambucus nigra (assembly GCA_949130495.1). NCBI lineage: Eukaryota > Viridiplantae > Streptophyta > Magnoliopsida > Dipsacales > Adoxaceae > Sambucus > Sambucus nigra. The sequence continues at coordinate 357,437,430 of OX422213.1, read as the reverse complement.
TTTTGACACTGGTTATCTTACAAAAGTACCTAAAATTTTGCAAAGTTTGAAAAAAATAATTTTTTTCATGAAAATTTCTAGATTTTAGGGTTTCTGTAATTTGACAAAAAAAATTAAGATAAGGTGGGAATTTCATCACTATTCCTTGGCATGTGGAAATCACCAAACTACCCGAGCATTTGCATAAATCGAGCCATCATTTTCAATTAAAATTAATTAGGCATTGTTTATAGGATATCAGATAGCTCATAGAAAAACTCTTAATGAGGCTAGAATTAAAAGCTACAACAATACAGACTTTTCAAATCGGCTTTGTTTTAAACTTATCTTGGATTGTTGGTTTTTAATGAGTCTTCGTACCAACCACCTACCTTAAGGTAAAATAGAGATTTAAGGCAATAACCGTAGTTGGTCGTCTTTCAAACTCTCTTTTATCAAAGAGTAGGAGATGTGTAATTAGGGAGATTAATTGTGAGACCCCATCGTCGTCGAGTAATCTCGAAAAAAGCTAGATTTTAATAAGATAATTCAAATTTCTTTATGTTAGTGTAGGATTTTTTTTATTTTTATTCAACGTACTTTTTTCTTTATATAATGAAAAATATATTAATAAAAATAGTAACAAATTACGCTGTAGTATCCGCATATTGTTATCCCATCATCTATTTCAGATTCCTATATTTATCCTTTAGATGCGTGGCTTGAAAATATTGAAAAATCATATTACTACAAATTTCAAAGTCATTTGGATGGATCAGTAATAATTTTTAAAGAAATTAAAGAAGGAGAGGAAGAGAGTCCAACTCCTTTAATTACTCTTTGCTCACCAAGTGTATCAATTGGAAAGAGGTGAACAAACGTTTTAGTGTCAATATTTCTTTAAATAGTCATGAAATAATTGAGGATAATCAATTTTGTGAGGAGAAAATTGATAAAATTGACACTTGTGACCATTTAGATTGAGAGTGCAAAATTATCTAATGGCATTAACTTATTAAATTCATATGACAACTCACACATATTTTAATTCGATTAGCCCTAGAACATGAAACTATGTGATTTAAAAACATAAATCACGAAAGCATACAATTTAAACAAAGTTTCAAGTAAAAATCCCTTTCGGGTAAAACCTTTTATTCACTTTATAAAATTTACAGTTGTAACTTACAAATTTTATAAATGATTCTACTATGATCCTCTTAAGAATCACAAGATTGTGGCCTTCCTTCAGTAATGATCCTCGCAAGAATCACAAGAACCGTAGTCTCCCTTCTTCAATAGTGAGCCCCTCGAGTTTTGCAAGTCAACCATGGAAATGCCATCTCCACAAAGGTTTTGTATGCAATGATACAAACTATAGGGTTTATAAACTTGATTCACTCAAATATATTATGAGAATGTGGTTTATGAATCGAAAAGGTTTTTTAAACTCAAAAGGTTGAAAACTTTCGCTAAAGGTATGCAGAAATAGTTTGGCAAAAGTCTTGATGAAAATAAACAAGAAACAAGTATTTATAAGATGAAAATAAATTTCGAGGTGATGGGTCATTCGAACTCATTTTGAACGTCATTTGAAAGAGAATGGAACGTCATTTGAACGAAATTGATCTTGTTCGAATGATTGAACCATTTTGTTCGAACGAAAATAGTACACCCTTGTTTGATATTCGATCGAAGTAAACTTCAAACAAGACGCAGTTTGAAAATTTTAAATCAATAAAAATGCCTCGGGTTTTAAATAAAAAATCATGTTTCCAGTTTTAATAAATATAAACATCCCAAAATAAATTCAAGGAATAAATTCAAATTTAATAGCTTTTTACCTTCATATAATGGAGATAATTGAAATTTAGAGATGTTGGATCTTTGATCTTCGTGATGGCTCGAATCAAACAGTAGAGAGATATGCCAAAAACTATATGTAGCCTAAGCTATAAGCAAATTATGCTCTTACAAATATCCCCCCTTTTGGCTATTCAAGTACAAACATAAAACCAAAATTCAAATTATAAATAAATTCCCTAAGATAGATACAATAACTTCATATCCTCCCAAACCCTAAAATGGATAGGTACAAGATAGAGTTGTCTTCAAGTCTTCGCTTTTTCTTTGTCTTCTCTTGGGCATTTTATCTTCATCGAGTGTAATCTAAATATGATCGTACAAAAGTACCTACACACATGAAACAAATAAAATACCCTATGATGCATCGATTTTGACATATCAAATAAAATGTATAAAAAATACAATCTCCCTCATAAATCAAACTACCCCATAATTTGTTCTCGACCTTTTATTTTGTCCGAAATAGACAAGAAATAAAAAAATTATCATGGAAAATATAAGGAACATCTTCGAAAAAAATAAGATAACATCAAAAAAATATGGGAATGACAAAAATGCAATGATAATCTCAAAGGCTCCACAAACTATTTTTGAAAATTTTCAAATTTTTCATGAAATGCTTTTTCAAATACAACACACTATGGAGAAACACAAAAATAATTGAATCATGGACATGGAATATAGGGGTGTTAACACATTTTATAGGTTAATCAACATAACAAGCGTAACATATGTGCGTGAAGGAATGAGACACCACTAACACAAGAGCTAAAATTCTACCTTACGCGTAAAAATTGTGAACTCAAGTGAAATCGACTAAACCTACACAACTAATCAAGATCGTGAGTGATTTTCAGACCAATAATGCCCAAAACTATGTAATGCTTTATGAGATTTTTTTAGGGCATGCAAACCCATTGATCTTTGACTTCTCCCTCAAAACTCACATATTGAATTTATTCTCTCAATTCTTTTTGAAGACATCAGTGCTAATATGTAGCGAAGCATCAATGTTATTTGAAATTGGCCTGAAAATTCTATTTTTATGTGCCTTTAATCTTCTAGTATCTTTTCTTTTTGCAAATGGTGGCTATTCATGCAAGGTCAACCTATCTTTCGCATCTCGATTCCATTACTTTAAATATACCAAAATTTACCAGATAAATGATTTTCAATTTTTTCAATTCGGGCAATGGTTTTTACAAACGCTACTTTTATTATCTAGTTTTTCATATTGGGTTCATTCAAAAGAAGGATTGAGATGAAAACACTACAATCGATACGTGAACGGTAAGAGCGATACTCAAATAAGTTTGTGCTCATGTGCATTAAGGGTGACAAGGAGTCAAATATTTAGCAAGTAGTCATCATATCACATCTTAATGACTCCACACATTATAAAGCACAAAAATGAAATGATGTCACGTCTTAAAACACTAAAAAATAGTCAAGTGGATATAAAATGAATTGGTGACTCGGACATCTTTAATGTTCATCCACATATGGTGTTAAAAAATACAAGAATGTTTTTGAATTTTTTAAAAATTTTATCTAAAATAAAATATCGTTGCGTTTTTTACTTTTGCTTAAAAAGAAACCAAAAATATTTTTGTACTTTTCAAAATTTTTTAAGAAAAGCAAAAAACTTTATGGATTTTTCGAAAAAATATATCAAAAGAAAAAATATAAGTACAATGATAATATAATCTAGCATTAGGCAATGTAAGATATGAACATTAAAAGCTTCCAATGCTAGAAATAAGTCTCAACATTAATCATTAGACCTAGAGGAGTTCTCCAAAGGAGAAAACATCCTATGAAAAACATCCATCAAATATTGTGAAGTCTTGACTAATACTTTACTTGCTCTTGAAAACACTCAAAATCTCTCATGTGACGTGCAGGAGAATGCAGAGTAACATTTGTGAGAGTGTGTGTGGGAACACGTGTAATAGCATATCATGGAAAATACCTATGAGACACTCTCCCCAACTTAAAGAAAAAATTTCTAAAGTGACCACTTTGTTTGAAATGGGAAAAAACATAAATGGCCTTAGGTCCACCTCTCTTAAAATGTCTAGGTTAACCTCTCCTACGTGTATTTGGAGGCCTAGGTGGGTTAGGCCAAGGCCCATATGGATCTAACACAAACTCAAAAATTGGCTCGAGTGCAACATGGGAAGTGGACGCACTGTCATAGCTTATTCCTAGCCTCTAAACATTACCCAAAGCGGGAACTAGGAGAATCTTTTCAACCTTATTAGATATGTCCTCTTAAGTATCTTTGACCTCCCGGGCACGTTTGTGATCTCTATCAAGTTATGATACATGGGCCTCAAGTTTCTCACGAGTCTTCAATAAAGATTGAGGATCTCCCGTAAGACTAGCCATTGTGCTGGTCAATTCAATCATTTCTCGGCCTAAGACAATTAACTATTCCAAAAAAAAAACCTTCACCTTCTCAGGTTGACTCGTTGATGCCTCACACACCATAAAAACTTTCACCTCTCTCCAAATCTAACATAGTCCTCACTATCACTATCTCCCGAATGAGTCGAAACATCATTGAGGCTCTAACGTTTAGATATGTCCTCATCGACGTGCGATAAACTAGAAGTACTCACATGATTAACCATGAAGGCAACGCATGGTTCATGTGGTGGTTCTTCGCTGAATCAACTGACTCGATGCCATTATTTCTAAGAGTGAATTTACTTGCAATCTCCTTGCCCTTTATCTTTCTCATAGTGGGAAACTTAATGACTTGTTCCCTTTATATTCTAACTCAAAATACCTTATCACTTACTCTTTCCCACATATATCCTTAACCTCATTATTACTTTTGTTTTTCTCAAAACAAAAATATTGGAAGTATTATTTTTGAAAAAAATGAGAAACTTTTTAAAACAATTGCAAACAAGCCAAGTTATAAACATCAAAATCACCCTCAGATTCAGACTCACAAACTCTCTCTTTTTTTTCTTCTTATCTTGAGTCTTTAAAGCTACCCACATATCATTAGGTTAAATAGTTGTAGGGAACATATCTATCTCATAAGTCTGAAGATCTTCTGCAATTTCTTCTAACCTAAGAGTGTCTAATGGGAATAAATCGGGAAAGGAGTAACCTTAGAACTTTTTTAATGACCCTAGTCTCCGGAATTTTCTCACCCAAATTAAAACTAGTGTTTAGTATGTCCAACAACCTAGACTAAAATTCATCAAAACTCTCGAACTCTAACATAATGATGGTCTTAAATTAGGTGGTCAAATTTTGTAGCTTTGACACCTTGACAACATTGGTACCCTCATGTGTCAACTGAAGGATATCCCATCCTTCTTTAGACCTAGTGCACATCATGAAGCGACGGAACTCGTAAGGGGTGATGACTCTAGAAATATCACTGAGGTTGAAGGAGTTGTAAGTGCTTAATTTAACTCATCAGTAGTCCAAGAAGAGACGGGTTTAGGATTTTTGATATTATCAACAGTGATCATGGGAGGAGTCCACCCTCTTTCACAAACAAGCCATACTTTTTCATCTATTGCTTTTAACGTAGATCTCATTCTATCTTTCCAGTAGGCATAATTTGATCCATCAAAAAATTGGCATCCTATTATATAAGTTCTCCGTTAGAAAATTTGCAATTTTTCAAAAGTCAAAAAAATTTCAGAAACTATTGATATCACATAAAACTTTTGCAAAAAATCAGGATCTCACATTATTTTTATGTGACCTTATCTAATACCAATTTGAGAGTGTGCAATTATCTAATGGCGTTAACTTATTAAATTCAGATGACAACCCGCACCAACTTTAATTCGATTAGACCTAGAACATGGAACTATGTGATTCAAAAATGTAAATCAAGAAAGCATACAATCTAGACAGAGTTTCAAGAAAAAAAAACTTTCGAATGAAACTTTTTATTCATTTTATAAAATTTACAAATCGCAACTTACAAACTTTATAAATGAATCTACTATGATCCTCTCAATAATCACAAGACCACATACTTCATTCATCAATGATCCTCGCAAGAATCACAAGAACCTAGCCCCCCTTCTTCAGCAGTGACCCCCTCGGGTTTCACAAATCAACCATGGAGGTGCCTTCTCCACAAAGGTTGTATATGCAAGGATACAAATTATAAGGTTTAAACTTAATTCACTCAAATATATTCTGAGAATTTGATTTGTGAATCAAAAAGGTTTTTCAAACTTAAAAGGTTGAATTTTTTTGCTAACGGTATGCAGAAATAGTTCGGGCAAAAGTATTGATGAAAACAAAAACAAAACATGTATTTATAAGATGAACACAAATTTTGAGGCGGTGGATCGTTCGAACAAATTTTGAAGGTCGTTCGAATGAGAATGGAACATCATTTGAACGAAACTGATCTCATTCGAAATACTGAACGATCCCGTTTGAACGAAGTTCAAAGGACCTAAAACAGTCCACCATTGCTCGATGTTCGATCGAAGTAAAATTCAAACAAGACTTCTAACGACAATAGTATCTCTAATGAATGCGATACGCGCAAATTGAAAATTTTATATAAAGAAAAATGCCTCCAGTTTTCAATAAAAACTCTTGTTTTCAGTTTAAATAAAAATAAGCATCCCATAATAAATTAAAGGAATAAATTAAAACTTAATAGCTTTATACATTCCTATAATGGACATGCTTGAAAGTTGGAGATGTTGGATCTTCAGACTTCGTGATGGCTCGAATCAAACGGCAGTAGGATATGCCACAAACTATATGTAGCCTAAACTATGAGAAAATTATGCTCTTACATATATGTTGACTTTTGTCATTTTTTTCTTATAATCTAGTTAAGAAAATACTACTTCACCTTATATGTGGAAAACGTTAATTGAGGATTTATTACTCGATTTTGAGGGTCCTCCAATGTTTTATGAAGAAAATGTACCCCTACATGATACCTTTTCATCTCGTGCATTTTGCAAAGTTTCATGTTTAGAAGTGGAGTATGCATCCCTAATTTTACGTGATTATTTTATGAAAATGGATAATAATTTTATACCTCATGGTGAATTATTACCCTCATGTGAAACATCAACATATGATTCGTGTAATTTAAATTATTTATTATTGATAATGTCGATGATCACTATTATGATTGTGATTTTAATTTTTTGGTTTATGTTGTGCAGTTTGTTCTCAAGTTTATGGTACTTTTTACCCAGTTATCTAAAGATTATTAATTTAAATGACCTATAACTATTTCCATCATTAAATTATGGTGATGGTGATAATTGTTACGACTTTGTACATAATTAATTTTTTTTTCTCTTAGAATTTTTTTTATGCTTTTTTTAGTTTTATTTTTATTTGTTTTATGGCTAACATACATTTGTATAGTTTGGAAGTAGGTGACAAATTGAATTCCATAGATAAAATCTTCTTTTTACTTATTTACTATATTTACTTTGTCCATGTTTTTATTTGACAATACATGGAGGGAAATGCAAAATTTAGGTTTGGGGGGTAAGGATTATATTTTTTTAAAAACAAAATAAAATTAAAAAAACATAATTTTTTTCAAAAAATCTAAAAATATTTTCAATATAATTGAGTTTTGAAATGATTTCTTGGTATCGAATTAATTCACAAATCTCTTAACTTATGAATTGTTTATACATTATCCATACATTATGATTGAAAATGGATATTGAGGGGAAACTTAATATTCTTATCGAATACATGGGGAGATTTTATCTTGGTGAGATTTTTGTGCCATTCATCATTTTTGAGAAATTTAAGTCAATCCAAGTTAACATAACTCGAAGTTTCCTTCAGCGATTAAATCATCAATGATCTCAAATTATTTATTTTGTTCGATTACTGAAACAAAAAGTCAAAATGTAAATCTTACGCATTAGATGTCTTAGTTATTTGACTTGAAACCCAAAGTAACTGAGCGAAACTTGAGAAGTGAGATTAGGCCATCGTTTTGAAAATCCAAAATAAAGCATGAATTCATCCTTCCTACATTATTTCGTTGTAATTCCATTTGTGCCAAAAAGAAAAACGACCCTTTTATTGAAAACCCATAACCCATTTTTAATATCAGGGTAAAATTATGCTAAAAGGTCAAAAGAAGAATGGTTGCAGAAATAATGCGTGAACAGAAAGAAGAAAGAAAGAATGAGAAAATGAAATGAAAAGAGTTTCTGAGTCTGGCAAGGAAAAAGAAAAAAAATGAAAATGGTGGTTAGAAAAAGTTCTTAAAAAGTCAAAATACCGAGAAACCTCTATATTCTCAAAAACTTTTGAAACTCCAAAGTCTGTTTTTTGTAGCCTAAACCCGAGCCTACAATACAACCGAAAAAAATTCCTAATTAATCTGAAGTGAAGTTATTTATAATGTGGAGAGAAGATGAATAAGATGTATGGTGTGATTCAAAATTTTCAAGAGGTAATCGATTTTTTGTTCATGAATCATAGTTATTCTTTACAAAAGTTCATTTTTCATCATGTATATGTCAAATTTGATAATTAAGTTTACTCTTTAATTCACATGGACCAAGAGAAATGACCCAATTTTGAGTGTTCGATTGTGAGTGCATCCCATGGGCATTTAAATCAAAATTAATTTTCGGATAAGACATTTAATGATTAGTCTTTTGAATTGGATGGTTATATTAGCTATGTACACATGCATAGATTGAAAAATGAGTTTATACTATATTTGTGAAATTTTATTAAAGACTTTGTTATATTACTTTTGCATCTTTTGTAAATTGAGTCATGCTTTTTAATTATGTGGGTATATTCACAGCAAAACCTCACGAGACAAAACTCGTTCACTAGGACAATCTATTGGTGTAAGGGATTGTTAATTATGCTAAGTGTAATCATGATTTCTATGAAAGTGAGCTAGATTTTAAAATTTTAGTTTTACTTGAGGAATAAAATTGTTTAGGTTTGGTGGTATTTGATGAGTGCATTTTCTTTTTATCAATTATACCCAAAGCTAGACCTTGTTAGTTCTGTTATATCATAAATAATAAGCTTTTACCTTTATTTTTGCTATTTAGAAGAAAAATTCAAGATTGAACATAATTCAACTTAATAATGAAATTTTGAAAACCATTCCCGTTAAACTCTTATTGTATACTCATGAACTCAAATTTTCATAGTTAATCTCTTATGCAAGGTTTAATTTGAGTATGTACAGGGTTTACGATGCCAAAGATGAAGTTTGAAAGAAAACTACGTAAGGAATGGACGCATATGCACTTTCAGGGTCAAAACAATAAATTTATATAACTAATTTTTGTCTTGAAAAAATAAAAAAATCGTAGACCTCGAATCAAGGGATTCCAGGGTTCAAACGTCATTTCAATCGGGGTCCAAATGAAGAAGTTATGGCTGCGCAAAGTTTGAAATCAAAAGAAAATCAAAATCAAAGCCCTGGGACCCGAAGTCAAGCCCCGTGACCCTAGAACTAGTAAAATATTATTGTCATGAAAATGAGGGTCGCGCTAGTTCTTTCGATTCATCGATTGGAGTTCGTATGAAAAAGATATGAATATTTGGGTGTGAATTATAAATTAAGGAAATCGGAGTAACATTTTAGATTATATATTTTCACAGGATTTAATAACTGAGCTACATGCGTAGCTCATTCGTTTTTTGGGTTTTGGAAAAACGTGGAGACAAGGGTTAAATCCTTGCCCGAGGGGAGTTTGAACCTATTTTTGCCATTTATCCTCCAGCGCGCCACATGGAAGGCCACGAATTTTCCATCTGAGAGCGCTTTATGCCCTTCAATCGACGATCCCCACTCTCACGTGATAGGCCTGACGTGAACGTTCACAGTTCTAATTCATTAGCTAAGATTCCTTATTTCCACTTTATTCCCCATATTTTATTTCTTTATTCATTTGTCCATAAAAATTCCATTATTTCTCCTTTCGTCTTAATTTCTTTTTTATTTTTTTTGTAAAAAGAAACAAAATTTAGTTATTTCCCCCACAACTCTATTATCAGCATCACAGTTCTTTTAATAAATTAATCCTTCACCCATAAAAAATTTTATTATATAAATTAATTAGACTTCCATTTTGTAAAATACCAAAAATGCCCTCAAACCATAATTTGTACTGATAAATAGGAACTTTTTGTCTTCATTTTAGGGGGCTTGGGAGAGCCAAAAATAGAGGGAGGAAGATTTGAGACAAAATTTGTGAGGATAGAGAGTTTTATGAGGAAATTTTGAGAGTGTATTTTTTACGAACACCAAAAATATTAAATCTTGGTATTTTTATTTTTTTTCCTTCTAAAACAATTTGTGTGCATATTTGGGATGAACTTTATTATTTAGGCATTCAAATATTGGGACTCTAATTTTGTAAATTGATTATTATTAATGAGAATTAATATTTCAACTTGCAATTTTTGAGTTTTAATTATGGTGAGGGTTTAATTTATTTGCTACGGTGAGGTGAAATTTACCACAATTACTTATTGTATGTTTTAATTCGTTTAATTCGCTTAAATTCCTTTCATATTAAGAAAAAAAATTTAAAAATTTAGTACTCATTTAAAATAGTCACGAGAGTGATATTTTAAACCTTCTAAATTAATTGTTCGCTTCATACCCTTTGATTTTATGTACTTGCATTTGATGGATTTTATTCCTATGTTAAATTCTTTTATACTTTGTGCTATGTTTAACATTTAATACTTAGGAGTAATATTTTTATAAAAATTTGGATTTTTGTCATCTAAAAAGAGATACAAAATTTTTATTTAAACTTTTACATTCTCGCCATCCGAAATTTATGAAATGAGGGTCGGTACAATTCTAAGTTATAAATGTGAATTCTGAGTTAGACTAATTAACCATAAACTAGTAAAATAATAAATAGATCCAAAATCTTAATAATATTTCCATACTTGTTACATAATTTGTGTTCACTCATTTATTATTTTTTTCATTTTTTTATCACTAAATAATATTTATACACTCGTCTTGGGTAGAGAGAAGCTAGAAACTCTAGTGTTGCTTTGAGCATCAATGAAATTGCTATCGTAGGGAGGGATCAAGGTAGAAAAGACCTCTTGATCCTTCAGCTGATTCCTAAGAAAAAACTCAGGATTTAGCCCAAGCTGAGGGAGAGGCACGGTCGTAGATGCGTAACTAGAAATTGTAACACTATGAGAGGAGGGTTGTCTCAGAGGTTTGGTTTTGTTTTATTTTATTTATGATGGATATCCTTCGACCCAATGGCCCCTTTCCTTTTTCGCAAGTCCTCGATAGTTGTATCCTTAAACTTGGAGTGGCATGTTGGTTGGGCAGTATTATTTCTCTTTAGTTTGGAAAAAATACTGCCAGTAATGAGAGATGTAATTTCCCAAATGTGGTCAGGTGTATTGTCTATAGGATCTGCAAAGTAAAAAAGAACAACTACTGTAAGTATTAGATAAAGAATAAAATGACAAGAAAAGTTAGTAAAACATTTATAAGCAAATGATCTTACGAAGAAAATTTGATGAGGCCGATCCTATCCCCATAAATTAGATAACTTTAGGCTTGATCAACTCCTCAAATAGTATAATACCATCAGTCCTTCTCACAGGGTCAACCTTCGCTGACACTATGATCTTATCCCACTTATGGGTAACGTTAACTTCCCTATTCATCAGAGACTCATCATCGCCAAACCCCCATAATCATGAGACAACGAAGTATCGAGAATTCCATCCATGATTAGAAGTCTAGTTCATATGTAGAAGTTTTTCATCTGGTTTGCAATAAATAAAATGGTAATAGTACGAATTTGAATTTGGCGAAAAAAGTTGAGTAACAAACTCGAAAGACGTCTATGCATATATCTTCCTCTTAGGAATACCTCTAAAGGATAAGTAACCCCAGGATCGTCCTCCATGCATTGGGATCATGTTGGGTCAGTGCAAAGCCGATAGCAGCAAGGATTTCTCTAACTTCAGACCCTAAAAAAATCAAAATCCCACTATGAATATTTGATCATATACGATAATCTCATCACTATTGCTGAAATCATAGGCCCTCTCATCCTGGATCGGCACTCTCATATGTATCGTTGGATTAACAGCATACAAATGTCACCATATAATGATATCAGTCTCTTCACTATTATAAGATAAGGAAACACGTGTGTCAACTTTGTAAACTTCTTCCTCACTATCCTTATCAGTAGCTGCCTTACCACTTTACTATCATCCTATGTAAGGACACAAATTTCCAATTGAGTCCATATGTAGTTTTGGCACAATTCCGGACAAAAACATTTATTCATAGGATAGTATTTAATTGTAATATTCTCAAGGCCTATGAAGTGTGTGTTGAAGACGTGGCGGAAAAGAATATAAAGCTTCATCAAAATGCCGGTTTGCGTGCCTCGTTTCTACATCATCATCTAAGGTTCCATGCTCCCAAGGTATGAATGTAATTATATTTATATAGGAGATTGGAACAATATTTATTGGGTGTTAGGTTTAATAAAAAATCATGTTTTACTTTCAGAATAATTTAATTGAAACTTTAAAATAAAGTACATAAAGTTTCTGGGCCAAAAATTGAATTTATCAAAAAATTTTGGAAGTCGTTCGAAGTCTCGTTCGAACGAGTTTTTCGTTCGAACCAGGTTTCGTTCGAACGAGTTTGCCAACGAACCTAAACTGGTCAGTCGTTCGATATGTCGTTCGAACGAGTTTGGTCGTTCTAACGAGATATCTAACGAGTTTCTAACGAGCCCAGTCTGGTTGCTCGTTAGAAGTCTCGTTCGAACGAGAGTCAAGTTCGTTCGAACGAGATGTCAGGCGGGAACAGTTTTGAGCAGTTTTTGGCAGTTTTCACCCCATTTCCCCACTTGTTTCTTAACTGATTTTTTAAGGCTTTATTAAGGACGGGAATCATTTTTGAAGGGGTATCTTTTTCATACCATACAAACTCCTAGAGAGTGTTTTGATAGAAAATTTGTTTAAGGAAAAAGATCAAGTTTTGAGTGTTATTCTTTAATGAAAAATCCTACACACTCTAGTGTTTACACCCAATAGTTGTTTATCCAAGTTCTATATACATATCTTTACTTGGAGTTTTGGCACTGGTTTTCTCTACCGAATTGAAAAAGAGACGTTTCGGGTTTTATTCTACATCCCATCACAAAGAAGAAGAAGTTTGTTGCGGTATTACTCACTTGGAGAAAGGCTCCAAGCTTGGGTGACGGTGACCATTCAAAGTCCTATCGTTGGATTCCGAGATTGCGGTGGAGCTCCGTGGTTGTCAGCTAGGAAGAGGTTTCTACAAGAAGGAGCAACAAGGCTTTCAGAGGGTTTGAGTCGAGGATGTAAGTCTTTTGTCTTGTAATTGTAATTCCATATCTAGTGGACTTGTGGCTAGGGCTGTCCGAGGTTTTTTTCCGTCTTGGGTTTTTCCTCGTACATCGCGGCGTAGTGTGATATTGTTTATTTTATCTTGCACAATAATTTAGAATCCATGCATTAGTTCTAATTCAAAATAAAATTTGGTTTAATTATCACACTCACTTAATTTGGGACTAAATTAAATTTTGGGTAAATTTGGTTTATTCAAGTCATTTGCTAAAATTGGTTTCGCCTAACTTTGGATAATTGAAAATTATGACTTAGGCAAATTCTAGGACTTGGATTAACTTATTTTAATTTGTATTGAAGAAATTAAAATTTGGCTTTGTTTATGTGTGAACCATCATTCAACGCTTCCGCATCATCTATTGAATTTTTATATAAAAAGGGAAATTATTCTTACGCACTCTCAAATTGGTATCAGAGCCAAAAATGATAAATTATTTCGTTAAGATCCTTTAATTTTTGGCTAAAATGGATTTTTCACCATTTTCAAAATTTCCTATTTTCGATGGTTCAAACTACGCGTATTGGAAAGCGCGAATGAAATCGGCACTAAAATCTATCGACGAGAGAGTTTGGATGTCTGTTGTTAACGGGTACTCCCCACCAACCTATTTAGTTGAAAATGAACGTGTTATCAAATCTGCCGATAGATGGAGTGAAAATGAGTTTAAACTTGTTAACTTTAATTCCCGAGGTTTAAATGCCTTATTTAGCGCTGTCGCACCGGATGAATTCCGACGTATTATGACGTGTGAAACCGCTAAAGAATCTTGGGATATTTTACAATTAACTCATGAAGGAACTAGTGTCGTTAAAGCTTCAAAACTCCAAAACCTCACCACTCAATTTGAAACTATCAAAATGGATGAAAAAGAAACTTTTGATAAATTTTATGCTAGACTTTCTGATATTGTTAATTCATCTTTTAACTTGGGAGAGAAAATACCTGACGACCGTGTTGTAAAGAAAATTTTGAGGTCCCTACCCGATAGATTTATTCCTAAAGTGACCGTTTTAAATTCTTTACCCACTTTAGCCTCTACGAAATTAGAAGAGCTTGTAGGTGATTTACAAACCTATGAACTAGATATGTTTCCCTCTAAAACTGAAAAGAAAATTGAAAAGGGTGTTGCTTTAAAAGCCCGAAAAGAGGTCAAACAAGTAGTAGAGAGCGATAGTGAAAGTGACTCGGAAGATATGGCTTTGTTTGCTCGCAAATTTAGAAAATTTCTTAAATTCAACAAAGATAAATTTAAAAATGATTTTAAGAAATTTGATACTTCTAAACATGATAAAAGCGAGAAGATTTCTAAAGCCGAGAGGATCCCTAAACCTAGTAATGACAATTTAGATAGGGACGAGTCTAACAAGTGTTTTGGTTGTGAAGGTTATGGCCATCGAGCTTATGAGTGCCACTCTAAACTAAGGAAATAGGGTAAACGACCCACTGCATATAATGCAACCCTTAGTGATAGTGATAAGGAAGAAAAGCCCGATTCCCCCGCTAAGAAAAATTTTGTGGCTTTTATGGCTAGTCATGTGAGTGATAATGAGAACTCATCGATTGATGACACGATAGCACATGCCACTTCCGAGGTCATTGTTCATGATTGCCTTGTTTTTAATGATAGTGAGAGTGGAGAAGAAAGAGAGAGTGAAAATGAAGAAGAGGTTGATGTGAGTGAACTTCAAAATGCTTTTCATGAATTATATAAAGAATCTATTAATTTGAAAAGAACTAATTTGAAGTTAGAAGCTTGTTTAAGAAAGAGTGTCAAGGTCATTGATGAAAATGTTTTAATAGAAGACCTTAGGACACATGTGAGGACTCTTCAAGAGAATCTTGATTATGTAGAAGGCGAAAGAGATAGCCTTAGGGGTTTAATGGAATCCTTGAAAAATGAGCTTCTTTCTTTTGAAGAGCGAAATGTTTTACTAGAATCTAACATTGCAGAATTGGAAAATGAATTAAAAGATTCTAGTAATGTCAAATTTGATTTGGAATGTCGTTCAGAAAAACTAGATAAAATGTTAGGAACGGTCCAAATTAAAAATGACACTTGTGGTTTAGGCTTCAATCCTTGTAATGAATTTACTCATAATGCCCAAACCAATGTTTTAGGAGAATCAAATAGGAATACTTTTAAAGATCACTCCTTAAGTAAATCTTTTCGACATGTTCTTGCTTGTACACTTTGTGGTCGAAAAGGTCATCTTAGGAAATATTGTTTTGATCTTAAACGAATTCCTAGAAAATCCCATAGTAAAGTAACCACGGTAGTTAAAGCTCCTACACCCCACGATAGTCATTCTTCATTAATTTGGGTTAGGAAATCCGACTTGGTTGCCTTACAAAATAGGGATTTTGATTCTCATTTACTTTCACATGCTTCCTCCCTTGCTAAATCTAATGGATGAATGTGTTAGTGTTTGCATACTTTAGCGTTTGTACTTCATGCTATATTCACATGCTAAATGTATGCTTGTTTAGTCATTTTCTAGTCATTGCCTTAGTTCCTATACCATGCTAGAAATTATGACTTGTTTATCTTTTTGTATTATATTTTGTGTTTGAATTAATTGAAAAATATAAAAAGATTTTTGTTTATCATTTGTGTTTTATTTATGTCATTTAAACTTCATGAAAAATACAAATGATTTTTGTTTGTCCTTCTGAGTAAATATTTATTTTTGATTAAAAATGTTAAAAACTCAAAAAGATTTTATTTTGTGTGTATTTTAGTTTGACTTTATGTGGCATATATTTGTGTTTGAATCCCATCATTTACGCTCCCACGTGGCTAGAACTTTTGGTTTAGATTTTCAATCCTTAAAATGTTCTTTACCATGTTTTATATGGAGTAGTTGGATTTTGTATTGATTAAATGTATTCAATTTTCATATGCCTCTTTTAACACATGCACGAGATCTTTTGAAATCTTAATGTCACATGTTATATTTGAGCTCCTTGAGGTGTTCTCCTACCAATCTAGTCATCTACATATCTTTGACCTAGGTGCATGTCAAAATTCGTTGCGTGTGAGATTTGTGTAAAAAATGAAAACATGATAAATTAATATATGCACGGGGAAGGGCTCCGAAAGGATGAATTAAATCCTTTGCGATAGTAAGCCACCGTTGATTGGATCTAAAAGAAATACGTGATCCAAAGGCCTAAAAACAGAATATTTGGCATTAAATAGAAAGCAATTGCCAAGGCCTATGTTTGTTTGATATATTCATTCAAAAATAAAAGAATATATATGTTAATTGAGGGAGATTTGGATGGTATATCAACGGTTTGCACAATGTCCGTTTATCCTAGTTGTCTTTAATGTCATGACTCTAATTGGTTTGTAGAATCATCATCATGCTAGGCTTGTATGCATTGTGTATGTTTGTTCATTGAGTTCAATCTTTATATTGTCACATGAGGTTATATTTAACTGTGATAAAGTTTGCAATCAAATGAGAACTCCGTGAACGTTTCTTAAGTGTTTGAGTCTAAATTTAATTGTTGCTAGTACACACCCCTACACTTCCGTTTCCATATGACACATTTTTGCCATACGAGTGTGCAAACTTATTGTATTTTATGTCATGTGTGTGTTTATATCTATATATATATGCAAGTGCTCTATTGGTATATTTTTAGTATCTATATATATGATATTTATTTGTCTTTGCCTTGCTTTTATTGCCCATATGCTTTCATGTCTTTTCACTTTAAGCTTCCACATGCTGTTTATTAGTTCTTTATCCTTTGCCTATTCCCGAACAAAAAAGGGGGAGAATGATGATAGGGGGAGAAATGGTATCTAATCCTATTATTATCGCATCTTAGTTTGGGGGAGATTTATCTTAGGGGGAGACGTCTTTCTAAGTAAATGTCATTGTTTGATAAAGGGGAGAATTATTTTAGGGGGAGTAATTAATTAATTGCGATTAATATATTTTGATATTCCCTATGCATTTGATGAGTTTGCTTAAGTGTGCAGGTATTCTACTAAAGCGGCAACTTTAAAAGGCAAAGTGTTTAATCCTTGGGTTGAGTCAAGATTGGGCGGGTTATGTTTTGAGTCTAGTGAGCTTGACAGCCCTTTAGGATTTTTGTTTGGTTTTTGTCCCGGAATAGCCAAAGGGGGAGATTTGTAAGGACACAAATTTTCAATTGAGTCCATATGTAGTTTTGGCTCAATTCCAGACAAAAACATTTATTCATAGGATAGTATTTAATTGTAATATTCTCAAGGCCTATGAAGTGTGTGTTGAAGATGTAGCGGCAAAGAATATAAAGATTCATCAAAATGCCGATTTGCGTGCCTCGTTTCTACGTCATCATCTAAGGTTCCATGCTCCCAAGGTATGAATGTAATTATATTTATATAGGAGCTTGGAACAATATTTATTGGGTGTTAGGTTTAATAAAAAACCATGTTTTACTTTCAGAATAATTTAATTGAAACTTTAAAATAAAGTACATAAAGTTTCTGGGCCAAAAATTGAATTTATCAAAAATTTCTGGAAGTCGTTCGAAGTCTCGTTCGAACGAGTTTTTCGTTCGAACCAGGTTTCGTTCGAACGAGTTTGCCAACGAACCTAAACTGGTCAGTCGTTCGATAAGTCGTTCGAACGAGTTTGGTCGTTCTAACGAGATATCTAACGAGTTTCTAACGAGCCCAGTCTGGTCGCTCGTTAGAAGTCTCGTTCGAACGAGAGTCAAGTTCGTTCGAACGAGATGTCAGGCGGGAACAGTTTTGAGCAGTTTTTGGCAGTTTTCACCCCATTTCCCCACTTGTTTCTTAACTGATTTTTTAAGGCTTTATTAAGGACGGGAATCGTTTTTGAAGGGGTATCTTTTTCATACCATACAAACTCCTAGAGAGTGTTTTGATAGAAAATTTGTTTAAGGAAAAAGATCAAGTTTTGAGTGTTATTCTTTAATGAAAAATCCTACACACTCTAGTGTTTACACCCAATAGTTGTTTATCTAAGTTCTATATACATATCTTTACTTGGAGTTTTGGCACCGGTTTTCTCTACCGAATTGAAAAAGAGACGTTTCGGGTTTCCTTCTACATCCCATCACAAAGAAGAAGAAGTTTGTTGCGGTATTACTCACTTGGAGAAAGGCTCCAAGCTTGGGTGACGGTGACCATTCAAAGTCCTATCGGTGGATTCCGAGATCGCGGTGGAGCTCCGTGGTTGTCCGCTAGGAAGAGGTTTCTACAATAAGGAGCAACAAGGCTTGAGAGGGTTTGAGTCGAGGATGTAAGTCTTTTGTCTTGTAATTGTAATTCCATATCTAGTGGACTTGTGGCTAGGGCCGTCCAAGGTTTTTTCCGGTCTTGGGTTTTTCCTCGTACATCGCGGTGTAGTGTGATATTGTTTATTTTATCTTGCACAATAATTTAGAATCCATGCATTAGGTTTAATTCAAGATAAAATTTGGTTTAATTATCACACTCATTTAATTTGGGACTAAATTAAATTTTGGGTAAATTTGGTTTATTCAAGTCATTTGCTAAAATTGGTTTCGCCTAACTTTGGATAATTGAAAATTATGACTTAGGCAAATTCTAGGACTTGGATTAACTTATTTTAATTTGTATTGAAGAAATTAAAATTTGGCTTTGTTTATGTGTGAACCATCATTCAAAGCTTCCGCATCATCAATTGAATTTTTATATAAAAAGGGAAATTATTCTTACGCACTCTCATCCTAGATAACCTTCCTATATCATTCCAGTTAAAGGTTTTAGTATCACTGGGGGAGGAATATTATCTCCAGTCTTGTCATTAGAGTTATCTTAAATAGGGGCTCAAGATCCCCATACTGATGAGACGAGGTGTTGAGATAACTTATGTTACTGGATTCAATGAAATTAGCAATCTCGACTAAGCTAAGATAACTAACAGTTACTCTCATGGCTTCATCATAGGGGTCAAGGTTCATAGCATCAATAGGAATCCTAGATGGGTTGCAACCCTCAGACATTAGGACAGTCTTAGTCCTTGTATAACCCCTTTACTCAGACGTATTATCCCTACAGATGACAATAACACTTGGAGAAGAAACTACAAGTATTGTATAGTTGTGGGTACGGTTGGTCAGACATAAGAAAGGGGATACGATCTCTATGGGTGTTAGATTCAGAGGTGTTAGGGGAACACTCTATCGATGAGACCTATATTGGTTAAATTGGGCCTCGACCTCTTCAATATCTCAACGGACACAGTTGATATTCTAGGGTTGGCAATATCAAAGAGAAAAAGTAAATTATTTATCAATGAGAACACTAAAGAACACTATGATGAACTATAAACCCTACACTAATAGAAATGTCACCAAAAAATCTAAAATGTGATAAATTTATTCCCAAAATTACGCAACCACGATAAAAAAAATATTAACAAATCCTTAAATACCTATAACTAACACCCAAATACCATCATAAAAGGAGGTATAAATCCCATAAAATGATAAAAAAACATAAAAAAAAATTAAAGGAAATAACATGAAAATCTAAGGAAGAGTGATTCATAGTTACCTGGAAGAAAAAAGTGACTAGAAAACGATGCGACTTGTTGAAGAGAAGGATCAGACGAATAAAATGGGAAATTTCTAGAGAGAGAAAACTTTGGTTTCTTTTTCTATGGTTGAAGGTATTAATAAAATGGAAAAAGTGATAACAAACCCCACTTAAAGTGATTTTCAACTCGCAAAATGGGAAATGATGAGACGTAATTTTCTTGGCATGGAATGACATGAGTGCTACATGCATGTGCCAGACATGCCTTGAATAACACACCCACTATCTATATAAACCACGCCACCTATAACATAACCAATGGATGACAAACAACTAGTAATAATCTCATAGTCATATGATTATTACGTCTAACGATATGATAATTATGTCCTTATGATATGATTAACAACTATGAATCCAGAATCATGGCCTGCAAGCGACTCATCATGATGAAACAAGGCGCTAAGTAGAATTGTCTTGAAGCCAATTGGGACCAAATTTTAACCTCATCCTCATCATCATCATAAAGGCTAAGGTATGGGGGTTAATTCATATGCATAAGTATAGTCTCGTCCACATGTCACCCTGGCACCCAACTAGTCACTACAACCTCGTCTCACAAATAAGACTAACATTCTCAACAACACTTGTTATACGGTGGTAAGTTGCCACTATAGTCTATTCCCACGGAGAAGACAAACCTTTCTTGTACCAGTGGAAGGGAGTTAGCCTCAGGCGACACTCATGTTACAAGACATCAGAATTAAGGTCAAGGGATAGGTTTGTCGTTCCCAGATGATTATCATATCTCATCTCAGATTTTATCATGGAATGAGGAACGACACGAACTCTCGAACGGGATGATACGTCCAGTATCACCTCAGATAATACCTCTTATAAATATATTCATCCAGGAATGGGAAATATTAAAGGCATATTTCAGTCATGTCCTCATAGAAACTTTATTGAAGATCAATAACCCACATGAGTGAATATTCATCATGATGACCATAATCAATGCACAAACAACATGAACTCTCTCATCGGCTTTCGACCTCTGATAATATTGGACCACATGCTTGGGGTGAGACTGCACACTCCTCAACCTATAAAAGGCACACTACGTCTTCTTTATTTGGACTGACTCTTAGAAACCCTACTATTACTTTGTAAAACTGGTTATACAGAGATAGCCTGTATTATCTTCAATGGCAGTTTATGACCCATTATAGTGAACTAGACTCACACCTTACACATTGTATGTAGGTCAATGAACGAACCACTTAAACCTTTGTGTTCTTATCTATTTCATTAATCTCTTCTATAAATTGCTTGATTACTAATATTTCATTACACCTCTGTAATACTTATACTCATAGTTAATCGAGTGCATGATATGAGTAACATTTAGAGTCATCGGCTCAACAAGATGTAATAACTTGCCAGGTAAAGCAGAGGAAAAAGTTATTCAAAAATATATGTTTGGTCAAATAAAATTTTGAAGAAGAGCCTCCTATGTCGCAGATGCTTATAGATGGTTCATCATCTGTCGGCTATAGTGGAGCGAGTTTGATCACAAATACACCTAATGGTGTAGATTTCGGGTATGCCCTCAACCTCAACTTTGAGGCCTTCAATAATGAGGCACAATATGAAGCACTCATATCAGGCTTAAGATTGGCATGTTCACTGGGTGTCAACCATTTATTGTAATTCCCCGGCCTGGATTTGGGCTACCATTGGGTCAACCCACACCCGAGTCATAATGTTAAGGGGCGAAGGGGAAGTGTAATTTTATTATTCAATAAAATCCTTTAATTTGCACAATTTTATAAAAAACGGAATTTAATTAAACATGTTTTAATTTAATAAATAGGTTTTCGCGTTAAGTAATTAAGTTAATTAGCAAGATTTATTTAAAACAATTAAACTAAATTCAACAATGCTAATAACAAGGGAAATAAACCATAAAAATACTGTATTATTATAACAACAAATGGCATAAGGCCTGAAAAAATATTGTTTAAAGTTCCATGAATTTAAATTCCGCCAAAATTTTTTGAAAATTCCATTACAGAGCTCTAATGATGATTCATGCCCTCGGGGGGCCTTACCAATGTCCATGCCAGTGTCCCTACTAGTAGTACCGGGGGGTGGAGGTTTTAACATAAAAAGTAGGGGGTGAGTGAATGCTCAGTAGGGTAGAATATAATAAAAAATGCGTTTTTATAAGTAAATGCTATACATAGAACATTTATTTTAGTAATTCTAAAAACGTTATCATTTAACGACTATAAGTTCAACTACCATGCAATGCAACCGAGCGATCTTGTCCATTTCACACCAACTTTTCACATAATTAAAGATCATTTAATCATCTTTATCGACCAGACTCCATTTTACTACTTCAATACGTTATCTTTCTTACATTTACTAAGCACAACCTCATTTATTTCAATTTCCATTATTTTTCTATCAACATTATCCTTTTATCAAATTTTCCAAATAACCAGTACTTTAACGAGCTCCACACCATCGGCTACGCTACCATATGCTCTGGACAATGATTTTGCATCTTTCATCCTACGGCTATGAGCCCTTCTTAATTCTATTTGGGTTTCATCTGAGTCCGTATTAATGTGCTTTAACATGTTATCAAATGTCCACATTATTCTAGTGTTCTTATCATTCTTACGATTCAAATTTATGTTTCACGCCATTTTTATGCCACATCATTCTTTACATCTATTTTTTTATAAAACCTACCAATAAAGTCAAATGATGAAGTCCTACCATTAGGATCCTCTAGTTTGTTAAAATTACCCCTTTTCCCTTCATTTTGCCAATAGTTTGTAAAAAACCTATTAGAATATAACTTTGCAATATTATCTACATTCTAGCATGCATCCTAAAATGTAGCTTAGGTTTTAATATTAATAACATAGTGAGGAAAACTCTGCCTTTAGTTTGAAGAGGAGAAATTAAGAAATGATGACTTGAAAGATCCTAAATCTCCAAGAAATCTCCTATCAACTCAAAAAGCTCCATGAAATACACTAACTCCTCTAAAAAGCTCTAAGAACAATTCTTCAACCCAACTTCTTCCTTTACCAAGGCTTAAAATGGGTCACACATGCTTAAAAATGAGCTAAATAAGGCTTGGAGTGGAGGTATAAACCTTGAAGATGGGTGGAGGAAGGTTGGAAATGGAAGGAGGGGCCTTGAGGGAGAGAGAGAGACTGGAAGAGTGTTAAAATGACCCCTAACACTCTCATATCTCTTATTTATACCCTAAAACATCTTAGGCTTTTACCCTTTGGTCCACCAAAACTCTTAACCCCATTTGATATGCTTTATTGGGAGCATGACATATCTAAATATCTAACGGTTATCATTGCCATAACATATTTGGGTTTAAAAAAATCTAATTTTTATAGTCTCATTTGAATGAGACTAGACCTCGTTCGAACGATAATACACATCTCGTTCGAGCAGGGTTCTAACGAGGATCTAGTGAGAATGGTTAAAAGTGGACAGAGATGATCATTTAATGGTCGTTTGAAGTAGCTTTTCTAACCAGATTTCAATATCTTTTGAACGACGTAGCATTTCATTCCAATGACCCCAAACTTTTCTGATTTAAGTTTTAAGCCATTAAATCCCATTTTAATTGCACAAAGGCCATAAGAACCATTAAAATAGACTACCATTTATAATATTAAGTCCATGGGAAATATCATGCAAATTATAGGGAAGGAGGTAGAATCTCGAGCACGGGTGTCACATTACCCCTCCTTAGGAGATTTTATCCTCGGAATTAACAAAAGTAAGGTAGGAATATAGCTTCATGTGCTTTTCATGCATCTCCGACTCGTGCTCCCCTTCTATACCTTGGAATTCCCATTGGATCGTCACTAACAAGATGATCTTATTATGAAAGACTATGTCCTCGCAATCTAATATGGACATTGGTCGTATAGGAAATGTATCACCTTTCTCTAACTCGATGTGGTTCCAATTGATGGCATACCGAGGATTTGGGACATAGTTCTTCAGCATTGATACATGGAACACACAATAAATGTGGAACAACTGAGGAGGTAATGCCAAGCTATATGATACTTCTTCGATCCATTCTAGGATCTCAAAGGGGCCAATATACCTAAAGGCAAACTTCCCCTTCTATTCAGACTATTAATTATCAATTCTCGCCCTAACCTTCAACGGCACAAGGTTACCCACCTCAAACTCTAGATGCACCCATTAATTATCAACGCAATTCTACATTCAACACTGAGCTATCATGAGTCTTTGCCAAATTAGCTAAACTTTATCGATCATCTCTCTGATTATGTATGAGTTTGTGAGATGATTATCACCCATTTCTTCCTAACAAACTGGAGAGAGGCACGACCTCCCATAAAGATCTTGATAGGGATCCATACCAATGCTAACCTAATAACCGTTGTTGTAGGGATCCATACTAATGCTAGATGAATATTATTCACCCAATTACCATGAAAATAAAGTGCACAAGCCCTCAAAAACTCTTTAAAAATCTAAATGGTCCATTTTCACAACCCATATCTCTCGAGATGGTAAGTTGTAATCATGTTCAAATTGGTATCCAATTCCTGCAGAATCATCCTCTAAAATTGAGATACAAATCAAAGATCCCTGTCCGAGATGATCGAGAGCGAGATACCACAAAGGCAGACTACCTCTTAGACATACAACCTTACAAACATAGCCACACTGTCCATGACATTAATCGGCAAAAATTTCATGGACTTCATAAGTTGATCCATTATAATACAAATCACTTTATGACCATGCTCGGACCATGGTAAGTCTATGACAAAAACCAACGTAATATGCTCCCACTTTCACTCTGCAATCATTAGTGGTTGCAACAGCCCTGTCAGCTTCATGTGCTCTGCCTTCACCTATTGGAAAGCATATCACTTGGACACATACATGGCCACATCCTTCTTTATACTAGACCACCAGAAGTCTCTACATAGGTCCTTATACATCTTAGTGGCATTGGGATGTATGGTGAAGCGTGAGTGACGGGCCTTCGCCATCACCTCATCCTGAAGTTCATCTCGTCATAGTTTGGTGACCTAAGGGGTGAACACTTTTATTATCTAAAGGCTAAGACTCTGAAGTGGGAGAACACTCGGCACAATGGGCAGACATGCTGGTCTCCATCTTCGCTCACCTAATGACACCTTTCGAAGCACTTTCTCGTGTGCGATTTAGTTTTAGAATGTCTCATTCAATATCACGAGTCTACAAGCCTTCCTCATTTTAGTTCTCGCCCTTTGAATCTTCAGTAGGGGCCTTTAGTCATTTGATTAGAGTAGGGGGCACGATAGAGTAGAGAGTACCACCCTACCATAGTCACGAGTCTGTTTATAGTCGCGACTGTTGTCATATCGATGATCAAAATAATCAACCTTCCCTTATGTCGCATGACCCATCCTTGTCCACGGTAAGAGTGTCGAACACCTCACCTCTTTGGATGCGATCACGATAATGTGCAAACACGGCACCGTAAGATTGAGCTTCCAATAACTTTTATTGAATGAGAGGTCTAACTACCATTCCCTAAATATATGTCGTGTCACAACCTTGTTGGAGATGCAAGTACAACTTTTGTAACTCATCGAACATCTTCGCTCGGTAACATTTCATTGCTGCTAAAGTGAGCCTAGACTTTCGATTAAGAGAATTTTCCACCATATTGGCCTTTACCGAGATGATACTCTAGGGAAAATTTATACTCCTTCATCAACTCAATCCCTCTCCTCTGATGAAGAATTAAATCATGCTTTGTGATGTCGCATGCTCTTATAATCCATATATACCTCTACCTATTTATCGTATAGGTAGTATCTCCAGATATTTAGTGCAAACACCACCTCTACTAACTCCAAGTTGTGGGTGGGGTATTTCCTCTCATTCACCTTTAACTGACGGGATGTATAAGCGACCACCTGACCATTCTGCATCAACTATGTACCAAGCCCTGATCAATAAGCATCACAGTACATGGTATAACCCTTTTTTAATTTTGGGAGGATTGTAACAAGAGCCGAAGTCAACCTAACTTTCAACTCCTAAAAATCTGGATCGCAGTCATCTCACCAATCGAAGAGAAAATCTTTTCACGTCAATAGAGTGAGAGGCAACGCAGTCCTTAAGAAATCTTGCACAAATCTCCGGTAATATTTGTCCAAACCTAAAAAACAACACACTTTTTTAACTGTCTTCGACCTATCGCAACTCAGAATGGCCTCTCCTTAGATGGATCAATCGAAATTCCCTCATCAGAAACTACATGACTGAGGAACTTGACCTTATTCATCCAAAACTCGCACTTGATAAATTTGGTGAATACTTGATTCTCCATGAGAACTTGTAGCATCGTGCGAAGGTTCTCCTTATGGACCACATTCGAAGCCGAGTAGACCAAAATATTATCCATAAAGACTACTACAAACATGTCTTGATATGAGCGATAGATATGGTTCATAAAATTCATAAACGCTTCCAGGGCATTCGTCAAACCAAAAGGCATCACTAATAACTCATAATGCCCATACCAGATCCGAAATGTTGTTTTTGGAATGTCCTCCTCTCTAACACGTAACTGATGGTACGCGAACTGGAGGTAAATCTTCAAAAATATTTCCAAACCATGTAACTGGCCAAATAAATTGCTAAAATGAGGCAACGAGTACTTATTATTCATAGTTACCCTGTTCAGCTACCGATAATCGTTACAAGGCCATAGGAAGCTATCGGTCTTCTAGACAAAGAGGATTAAAGCTCTCCACTAGTATAAATAGGTACGAATGAAACCCTTGATGGTCAATCCCTCCAACTAAACCCTCAACTCTTGAAGTTCTTCCAGAGCCATCCTATGAGGTGGTATAGAGATGGGCAAGATGACTTGATGCACCTCTATAGCAAAGTCCACTTCCCGGTGTGGGGGTAAATGAAGAAGATAGTGGGGAACAAATCAGGAAACTCCCGCAACATTGAATAATCAATTAACATCCGATCAGGTTCCTTTTGAGATACAATACTACTTAACCAACCAAAATAGTGAGTCTTCTCTCTGACGGTAGAAAATTTTAAAGGATAACGTCGCTACTAAAATGACGGCTATATCCATTTGGGAGAGACACGGAGACACCATGCTAATGGCATTCGATAGTTACATCAAAACATGAAAATCAATCCATATCTAGGATCATCTCGATCCATCCATGTTCATGAGGATCAAATCGTAATCCACAACAAAATCTCCAATCAAAACCACCCAACTGCGACAAACCCTATATAGAACTATACCACTATCGATCAGAAGTCCTATAAAGATAGGAGGGTAAAATTGATATACCTCTAAACCAATATGAATGCAAAAAACTCGAGATAAATGAATGTGATGTGCCTGAATCGAACAATGCCTTTACCCAAGTGATGAATACTAGAATCATACCTTATATAACCTATGGATCACCGGAAGCAACTGCAAACTGGTACATTGCATAAGTGCTTTCGAGATTGAACCTATCACTCTGGACCCTAGGCACCTGACCTTGCCCCCTACTGATCTGATCCTAACTGGGATGTGAATCATCCAGAATTTACGGTAAGATGGGGGATATGTAACTAGAACTCCTTCTAGGTACATAATTGGTAGTCTGTTGACTGCCCTATTGGTTCCCAAAATCTCTCTATAGGCATTCCCTCTTGAAATGTCCTCGGGAACCACATGTAAAACATGTCCTTTAGGTAGGGGATACAGGTTTTTGATCACTGGTACATTGAGAAGAAAATAAACCAACACGTATAACAACCTTAAGCTTCACAAGGAAATCTCGAGCACAACTCCTGAACTTTTTACGATCACTAACCTAGGACCCGCTAGTTTCTCTCTTCATCTCATGAATGGACATGTCGTTCTCTACCATAATCTCAACCTTGATGCACTTGTTCACTTTTGTTCTGAAGTTCGGTAGATCCAAACCAGCCATAACCTGTCGGATGCAAAGGTTTTGAAAAATAATTTTGTCTTCTTAGCTTCATCATTCTCAATTGCATCCACATACTTGGACATGCTCTCAAATTTTACTTGGTACTCATTGATGAATACATTTCCTTGGATCAAATGAATTAATTCATCCTTCTTGGCATCTCTGAATGCCTGAGGGAAGTACCGGTCCAAAAATGTAACCCTAAAATCTTCTACTCTAAGATCTCCGTCACGCTGATTGAGAAGGCGGTCAACCATCACTGCGCTTCCTCGGTGAGCCAAAATGTCACTACTTTGACCTTTTGCTAAGATGGTACGTTAAGGATGTCCATAACCCTGGTGACCTCATCCAACCACTAATCTGCAGTATCGGGGACAGCAGCCCTGTTAAAGGTCGGTGGGATTAGCCTATTGAAGTCCTTCAAGATATAGGGTTAATTGGTCCTTTTAACTGTCCCATTAGGGTTGCCTCTCTACTGCTGAGAGGGGAGTTATAAAGCTGATGCATGATATATTCCGTGCACCTGATCTCACTGTTCCCAGATCCACCAGCACCACTGCAACATGTAGTCATCTACACAAAAAAGAAAAGTTTGATACAGTAGCAGTAATGAAAATGAAAGTGAAAACTATAACGGAACGCATAAGAAAATGTACTAAGAAAACAAAAAGCACTCCATCACACACAAGGATCATAATGCTCTGATACCATTTCTAACACCCCCGACCTTGATTTGGGATACCGTTGGCTCAAGCCGCACCCAACTCAAGGAGTGAAGGGGGAGGGGGGAAATCAAATTTAATTATTTAAGAAAATCCTTTAATTTTCACCATTTTGTAAGAAACATAATGTAATTTAGGAGGTTTCAATTTAAGAAATAGGTTTATCTTTTAAGTAATTAAGTTAATTAACAAGATTTATTTAAGAAAATTTCGTTAAATTCAACAACACTAATAATAAGCGAAATAAATCATAAAACTCATGTATTATTACAACAAATGGCACAAGGACCGAAAAAAGACTATTTAAAGTGCCATGAATTCAAATTTTAAAAACAAAATACCATGGTAGAACTCTAATCACAATTCAGGCCCTTTAGGGCCTTGCCAACATCCTTGCCAGCATCTCTACTAGGAGTACCTGGGGGTGGGGGTTTTAACATAATAAGTAGGGGTGAGACAACTTTCAGTAGGGTGGTAAATACTAAGCTATACATTTTTGTAAGAAAATACTATGCGTCTAACGTTTATTTTAACAATTTTGAAAACGTCATCATTTAACGAGTATAAATGCAACTACCAATGCAATCGAGCGATGTTCTCATACCAATGCTTGTCCATTTTATACCAATTTTTCATGTAATTAGAGGCCATTCAATCATCTTTATATACTAGTCTCCATTTTACTACTTTCATTAGGTTTTATTTCTTACATTTTCTAAGCACAACCTCATTTATTTCCATTTCCATCATTCCACTATCCACATTATCATTTTCTCAGAATTTACCAAGTAATCGAGTATTTTAACGGGATCCACATTGTCGTCTACGCTACCATATGCGATGGCCAGTGATTTTGGGTCTTTCCACCTAAGGCTCTGGGCCTTTCTTAATTCTCTCCCTGTTGCATCTGAGTCCATATTAATGTGTTTTAAAAAATTATCAAATGTCCACATTATTCCACCATTATTATCATTCTTACGGTTGACATTTAAGTTTCACATCGTTTTCATGCCACATAATTCTGAAAAGGTATGGAGTCGCTTTAAAAAGATCTGATACGAATTTGAGAGTGTGCTTCAGCGGAATAATGCGACTTCTCAGATAAATTCAATTTTAGTTATGTGACAAACTTCCCAAATTTCATTAATCAATTTAATTCATCCCTAAACATACATCTATGTGATTTGAAATCATAATATCAAAAAAAAGGAACGGAAACCAATATCAGAAAAAATCTCCGAAGGGTAAAACCTTTTATTTCATTATAATTTGTAAATCACAACTTACACGGATTACATTGAAATATATTTTAACACATGAATACCCGTAGGAGTTGGGTTGTGTCGTTAGTAATGAATTACGCATAGCAATCCTTAAGAACTACAGTCCTATCTTCAGCAAAGATTCACACACAGCGAACCTCAATGACACATAGCCATATGATGTTGAAATCTTCTCCATAAATGTATGAACATCAGTGTAGTGTGTTATCAAACTCCAAAACAATTCAATGACAAATTGGGATGTTTTGTTCATTGAAAATAAGAGATTAAACTCTAAAAGAAGAAGACAAAAAGGTTTTGCGGATATTGTATTTTTTTTAGAATAAAAAACGTACAAACTTCTTATGGAAAGCAGAGTTGAAGGGATCGTTTTATAAAAAACTGAAGGCGATGGGTCGTTTAAACGAGATTGGATGTCGTTTGAACGAGATCCAATGTCATTTGATGTATCTCACAATACAGAATGCCATTTGAATGACGTACGGTGTCGTACGAACGAGACCAATAAAATAATATTTTTTTCGATTATCCTTTCAATAAATGCACCGCCTCAAAAACTCTGAAAAATATTTTTTTGACAAAAAACATTTAAATATCTGCTCCAACGCTTAGAAAATATTTTGTGAAAAATATTCCAAAATACTATGTTAATTATTAAGAAATTAAAAACACAACTTTACCATATTCATTTCGCTAAGGCTTGATTATTAACGAAACTTGATATTCAGACCCGTCTCATTGCGTATTTGAACTTGAACCTCTTCGACGGTTGTAGTGATATTCAACATAGTTAATTGTGATGAACTGAGTCCTTACAAATCACCCCCTATGTCTATGCCGGTACAAAATAAAAACATCCAAGTTATCAAGCTCAAAAATGACCTAAACAAATCTACCCTCCCATAAACTCAAAAGTGGAAAGATAAATTGTCAAGTCATCAAACTTTTCTTCAACATTCAAATCTTCAAAACTTCACGCTTTTCTCATCAGGGTCTGTAACATAATGATCTATAATTGTACTTACACACATGAGACAAAGCAAATTCATCGTGGCGTATCGAGTTTGAAATGATATAAGCATAAACATGAAATCATAATGAATTCTCCCTCATACTTAAAATCCCCCATAAAGTCATAATTATTTCTCCCCCTTTTTATTTGTCCAAAATACACAAGGAAAAGAATAACCCACATAAAATAAATGGGGTGTCATGATAAACAAGGCAAATAAACTATTTTGATTTCTCAAATTTTTCATACAAAAATGCAAAAATTGATGTTACAAAAATCACACACCATGAGTTTACACTAAGATAGCCATATCATGGAAATGGAATGAATGGGAGTGAACAAATTAAATAGGTAACAAAACTCAATCAACCATATGTGCACGATGCATATGTGTACTCCTATCGATTGAACATCAAAAATATCCTTAGGTGTAAAATTGTTAAATTCATATGATATCGACTAAGTCAAATCAACAAATCAAATCCTAAGTGATTTTAACACCAATAACGTCCAAAACTATTTCTTGTCGTTTCGAGAATTTTTCAGAGGATGTGTAAACCCATTGATACATATCCAACCAAAACTCCCTCATAAATAATCCTTTTTATGTTTCTAATGAGGTTCTAAATTCTCAACTTAGAGAAAACCTATTAGCCCAAATTTTGGCATATATCATCTTTTTATTTCCTTAATTTTGTTTCTGCGGGCTCTTTTCAAATGGTGGCTTTCATGACGTTATTATTCACTCGCAGCCCTTTCATGTGTCACTCATCATCATTTTTTTTCAAATTTAAACAAATTCCTCACGGGCAGTGGTTTTTACATATAGTACTTCTATCACTCTCGTATTATTCCACTTGGTTCGCTTAAGGACGGGATTGAGATCAAAACACTCGATCAACATGTGATAGACAAGTACAATAATCAAACAAATTTGTACATGTGTGCAAAAAGAAAATAATGAGTCAAACATGTAGGAAGTATCAAATAATAACATCTCAATGACTCCAAATAGTGTAAAGCACATGGTGGCATGATATATTGTCACAAAACACTATCAAATTATCACATGGATAAATTGAATGAAATTGTGACTCGGTTATCCTAAGTGTCCATTCATATATCGTGTAAAACAAAATACAAAAGTCTTTTTGTCTTTTTCCAAAAAATTTATCAAAGTAAAATCTTTTTGGCTTTTTCGAAAAGTATATCACAATTGTAGTACAACCAGCAATTGGCATATAACATCAAGATGAAAGTCATCCTATGCTAGAAAATAGTAATCACACAAATATATCAATAATCAATGCAGATGTGATTAAACAAACAATGTAGTATAAGAAATTGAGCATGAATACCAACAGCAATTGAATATAAACTATCAGAGGCAGCCCAGCAATACCAAATAATATCAAGTTAAAATAGTGTACTACAAATAGGAGAAATAAAATCTCCTGGGATTGCTCGAACGAATCACCCTATCGCTCAAATGATAAGGGCTTCTCGCGAGAAGAAGCTTCGGGCGACATCAGAAGTCGCTCGAACAAAAACTGATTTCGCTCGAACGAGAAAATCAAATTTTCATAAATTCCCCATAATGTTAAACAGATTTGCCTAGTGAAAAATTTTATAGAAAAAAATTACCTGGAAGGTGCTGACAGATCCAAAACAGTAGATAAACTAATAAAACAATGTAAACTACAACAAAGTGAGTCATAACATTAGTAAGAGTATATCGGGGAGCACAACTAGCGCATGACAAATATCAAACACAATCAACCAAACGATCTCACATGGGGTGAATCATGTGCAAGAAAATGAGAGTCGTGAACAATTAGACCATAAGCCTCTAAATTTGATTTCCTAACCCAAACAGATTTGTAACGACAAGTGGGGGTTTGAGGAATCGAATTTACTTTCTATTAAACTTCCTAGGTCCATTTAAAAGTTTGTAACAGAAACGCCTAAGATGACCTTGCCTACCACAATGTGTGCAAATGTAAATCGGGCGATAAGTGTTACCTAAAAGTCGCCATCTCCTAAAGTTTCTAGGTGGTGCTCTCTTAAAATTCCTAGGTGCCTCTCTCACGATCTTACTAGGTGCTCTCTCTAAATAACCTTCGATGCCTATCACCTATTAACCCTAGGAGGCTCTCTCACACGTGTGGGATTCGACTTGTGAATGGGTTCAACACTATCATCGAAGCCTATACCACCCCTATCCTCCTTAATTTGGATAATGCCTAAAATATTATCTAGCTTTTCTGACCTCAACTACAAATCAAACTTCACCTTACTTGATTCTTGTAAACTCTTATCAAGTTCACATATCCTCGACTCAAGTACATGTCTAGAATCCTCAAACTCTAAAAGCTCCTTATCATAACCTCCATCACCCCTTGAAGGCTATCTCTCTCTCCCTCGACGTACTCAAGATTCACTCTCAAAATTTTCTCATGTGCCCTGAGATCTTTAACTAAAACATCATTATTTTTTAAGGTAGGCTCTTTCAATTGAGCTTTTAATTAGAAATTTTCTTTCTTTATTTTCAAATCTTCATCATAAAGTTCATTGAAAGAAGTTTGCAAGTCACACCCATCTACACTTCCATCCTCACTCCTGTCATCATCACTTTTATCACTAGAGACGAGGGTGGGAAGCTCTCGTCTAGAAGCATAGAAGACTTCTTCTAATGAATCACTGTCACTAAGAGTAGAAACATGAGTTCTCAGTTTATTCAATTTCTTTCGTAAATTTATGGTACACCCATCTATCGTGTGATCAATTCCCTCACAAGCAAGACACCTCTCAAAGACATTTTCAACAGATCATTTAAAACAAAAATTCGATTGAATTTTCCAATTAGACTTTTCAAAAATTTGACATCTTAAATCATCAAAATCGCCAAAAGCCATACATAAGAAATTAAGAAAATCAATTTTCAAACCAGTTTTGAAAAATCAGGATCACAACATAATAACTTAGTGCAATAGGCTCTGATACCAATTTGACGACGTGGGTAGTCAAATTGTATCAGCAAAAATACGTGAAAAATTAGGATCATGCAACAAATTAGCATAACCCGTTTCGGATACCAATTTGAAAAGGTATGGACTCATTTTAAAAAGCTTCGATACCAATTTGAGAGTGTGCTACAACGGAATAATGAGACTTCTCAAATAAATCCAATTTTAGTTATGTCACAAACTTCCAAAATTTCATTAATCAATTTAATTTAGCTCTAAACATGCATCTATGTGATTTGAAATCATAATATCAATAAGCATGGAATGGAAACCAATATCAGGAAAAAACCTCGAAGGGGAAAACATTTTATTTCACTATAATTTGAAAATCACAACTTGCACGGATTACAATGAAATAGATTTTGACACACGAATACCCATAGGCGTCGATTGGTATTGTCGGCGATGAATT
This sequence comes from Sambucus nigra, assembly GCA_949130495.1. Lineage (NCBI taxonomy): Eukaryota > Viridiplantae > Streptophyta > Magnoliopsida > Dipsacales > Adoxaceae > Sambucus > Sambucus nigra. Next base: position 357,403,140 of record OX422213.1, on the reverse strand, counting down.
ACGCGCAGCAATCCATAAGAACTGCAGTCCTATCTTCAGTAAGGATTCACACGCAACGAACCTCAATAACACATAACCATATGATGTTGAAATATTCTCCACAAATGCATGAACACCGGAACAGTGTGTTCTCAAACTCCAAAACCATTCACAAACAAGATGGGATATTTTGTGAATTGAAAATAAGAGATTAAACTCTAATAAGAAGCCAAAAAGGTTCTGCCAATATTGCACTATTTTTCAAAATGAAAAACGTACAGACTTCTTATGGAAAGCGGAGTTGAAGAGACCCTTTTGTAAAAAAAAAACTAAAGGCGGTGGGTCGTTCAAACGAGATTAGATGTCGCTTGAACGAGATCCAGTGTCGTTCGATGATCTCACAACACAGAGTGTCATTTGAAGGACATACGGTGTTGTTCGAATGAGACAAATAAAATAATATTTTTTTGATTATCCTTTCAGTAAATGCACCGCCTCAAAAACTCCAAAAAATAATTTTTTGATGAAAAACATTTAAAGCTCCGCTCCCGCACTTAGAAAATATTTTGTTAAAAATATCCCAAAATCCTAAGTTAATTATTAAGAAATTAAAAACACAACAATACCATATTCATTTTGCGGAGGCTTGATTGTTGACAAAACTTGATAATCTGACCCGTCTCATTGCATATTTGAACTTAAACCTCTTTGACAGTTGTTGCGGTATAAGACATACTTAATTGTGACAGACTATGTCCTTACAAATTCCTTTCATTCATTTTCACACAATTGATTGATAAGGTCAAATGAGGAAGTCCAAACACTAGGACCCTCTAGTTTGCCAAAAGTATCCCTTTGCCCTTCATTTTGCTAATACTTTGTGAAATATAAATTTTCATCATTATGACATCAAAAGTCCTCATTTTATGTCCATATGCCATACTCAATCATTATACTTCAAGAAAATCCCATTTCTTTATATTTATTTAACAAGAAATACATTTAATTTTTTGGAGACGATTTTACCAAAATGTCTATTTTACCCTTATGCTCATATGTGGTCTTGAACTTCATTATTCCTCATTTTATTAGCAATTTACAACATATTTAGGGGATGAATTTACCAACTTTCATATTTCATCTTGAAACTCATTTCAATTTTCATTTATTATGTTTATATATCATTAACTAACGTATTACAAGATTCTACATATGAGGATGAATTTCAATCTACAAATCTAATAATATAAGTTCTAAACATGATATTAATTTGAAATCATATTTTATGTCCATATTCATCATATTTCAAGATTAAAATGATACATGTCCCTCAAAAATCCATTCAAGTTTAGTTTTTTTAAACATGCATTTTTCATAGGAAAACTTTAAATAAACATACAAAAAGTAACTTTTCCAGATTATCTACATTCTAGAATGCATCCTAACATGTAGCTTAGGCTTTAATCTTAAAAACATAATGAGGAAAACCCTTCCTTGAGTTTGAAGAGGAAAAACTAACAAATGATGACTTGAATGCTCCAAAAACTCTAAGAAATCCTCAAGAAAGCTCCTAGCAACTTTAAAAGATCCAAGAAATACACCAACTCCTCTTGAAAGCTCCAAGAACAATTTTTTAACACAGCGTCTTCCTTGCATGAGGCTTGAAATGGGTCTTACAAGATCGAAAATGGGCTAAATAAGACTTGGAATATAGGTATAAACCTTGGAGATGGGTAGAGGGAGGTTGGAAATGGAGTGAGGGACCCTGAAAGGTGGAGATAATGCTTGAAAACCTGATGGAAAACTATTGGAATAACCCCCAACACTCTTGTCCCTCCTATTTATACCCCAAAACCTCTTAGACTTTTTCCCTTAGGTACACAAAAACTCTTAAGCCCATTTGATTTGCTCCATTAGGTGACAGATCAAATGATCTAACGGTTCTCATTGTGACAGCACATTTTAATCTGCAAAAATCTTATTTTTACAGTCTTGTTTGAACGAAACTGGACCTCGTTCGAATCATAATACACATATCATTCGAATGGGGTTCAACTGGGAATATAATAGGACTGGTAAAAAGTGGACATAAATGGTTGTTTGATGGTCATTTGAAGCAGCTGTTCTAACGAGATTTGAATCTCGTTCGAATGACTTAGCATTTCATTTGAATGACCTACAACTTTTCTTATTTAAATTTCAGTCCATTCAATCATATTTTGATTGCATAAAGGCCATAAAAATAGTTCAAAATACATAATCATCTGTTATATTAAGTCCATGGCCAATAGGCATGCAAATTATAGGGAAAGGAGGTACAATCTCGGGCACAGTTATTACGCACAATGGCTGTCAACCGATCGTAAAATAAATCCATGAAGGTTACAAGGATAGAGAAGAATTGATGGTGAAATACCTAGAAAATGTAAAAGCATTATTATCAACGTTCCTTATCGTCCAGATTGTCAGAATACTAAGGACTGAAAAAGCCCAAGAAGATAAGCTTTCTCATATGGCGTCAGCAACAAGAGAAAAACTCAAGAGAACAGTAGTAGTGGGAATATTTTCACAACACAAAATAGAATAAAAAAGTGTCCTTGTTAGGGAGTTAAATATAGGACCATCTTGGTAGGACCCCATTTGCGTATGCTTGTAAACCGGTACTGTTCCAGCAGATTCAAAAGAAGCGAGGAGGCTCTACTACAAAGAATAAATGTATGTTCTTGAAGAAAGAATTGTATTTCGGAGAGGATTCATTATATAACTACTTATATGTGTTCATCCTATGAAGGTCAATGATCTGAGAAAGGAAGTAAATGAGGGATCATGTGGAGCCCATTCGAAAGGTCGTTCTTTAATAAAGCGGGTCACCACCCAAGGATATTACTGACCTACTATGAGGTAGGACTATGCTAGATATGGAATAAATTCCAAATGTACAGCGTGATACATAAGAGGCCTAGAGTTTCATTAGCATCGATCACTTCTCCTTAACGTTTTGCAATGTGAGGGATTAATCTTGTCGGTCCTCTGCCAGGACAATTGGCAGATTTAAATATCTAGTTGTAACAGTCGATTATTTCTATAAATGGGTAGATGTTGAGACACTAATTATAATGTCATACGAGAAGGTATTCAAATTCATTTGGAAGAATCTCATCTTCATATATAAGATGCCCTATGAATTCATCATCGACTATGGCATATAATTCGATAATAAAAATTTAGAAGACTATTGTATTTGGTCCGGGATTAAGAAGTTTCACTAGATATCAGCTTATCCTTAGTGAAATATGTAAACATAGAACACAAAAAGAACTAATTTGGATGCAACAAAATGAAGATTGGATGATTCAAACGGCAATTGGATAACAGAATTTCATAGCATATTTGGGCATACATAATGAAGCCAAGAATGCCGACGAATGAAACTCCATTTATGTTAGTGTTCAGTGCGGTGTAAGTATTGCCCATTGTGGTCGAATTGCCCAACCACAAGGTCATAAAATTTGACTATCCTAAGAGAGATCTAATAATGAGACTCAATCTGGACATAGCAGAGGAAATCAAGGACACTCGACAATTCAAGTCACAACCAATCAACAGAATACTATTCATTTTTATAATAAAAGGGTAAAGTTGAGCACTTTAAAGGAAGGAGATTACATAATGAAGAAGATCATCCAAAAATGAAAATGCTAGAACCAAACTAGCATGGCTCATATAGAATATTTGCAGTTATGTGACCTAGAATCTACAAAATCAAGACCTTAGAAGGAGAACAGTTTAAGAACCCTGGAATACAAAACATCTAAAGAAATACTTTGAGAATTAGTGATTACCAGTCGATAATAGAAGAAAACAAATCATGTAAATAATTTTTCATCCATTTGTAACCAATTTTGAGAGACCAATGAGAATTAGAGACTCCTCTTAAACATACAATGTCATTTCCGGCTTAGTTCACAATTCGTCACCTAACTCCTCGTCATAAGATATGTGCAGAAATATTAGGTCGAAGACATCTCAAAACTGAACACATCCGAACAACTAATTAAGAAATGCTTCATGAATGTCCTTGTCTTAGATTGGTCATGATAAAAATTCCCAGCTAAAATTTGAGAAATCTAGTGCAGTTACATAAATGCCAAACACAAGGATAGATCCTACTATATTTAGCCAAAATCGGGAATCCAATGTAGTCACATAGATTAACAACAAGAGGATAGATTCTAGTACAGTCGACTGACCCTAGAAACCAATTTTGATATACGGTCTGGATGAAAAGATCAAACAATACGACTATTAAAATGGCACAAGGAATGGTAGATCTTAAGTCAAGAAAACTCAGGTTCGTACCATGGTAACCAATAAGACATTTTAGGTCGACAATATCCAACCTCTAAATCGTATGACTAAACTATATGTAGGCCTATTTTAATATTAAACAACTAATAAGTCAGTATGGAAGGTTGATAAGATCTAACCATGAGACCATATGACTATAACTAAGTCAACATGGAAGGTTGATAAGACCTAACAATGTGACAATAAGACAAGAGCAAACTCGGAGATCCATCCTCATTTACTTGTAAAATATTATTCTTGAACACTTCATCATAGGTGAGGGATAATATCATAGTCCAAAAAAATAAAATAGACAACTTATTCATGAAAACAAGAAGTTTAAACAATTCAACTAATAAATAGCAAGAAAAATAGTCAAGAAGTCATTATAAGCAAGGATTCAGAAAAAATGTATATTCCTCAAAGAGTAGCTGTAAAAAGAAAATGGAACTAAAAAACAATTATAGAAAGGTAGATCAGGTGATAGGAACATATTCAACCTCGAGTGTAATATCCTCAATAATTACCTCGGGAGAAATGGGGAAAGTAATCTCCTCAATAATTAGCTCATTGGTTGAACCAGTTTCCTCACCGTTACCAACGGGCTTCTCTACCTACATCAGCATTTTAGTAGACATGGATGTAGCCACCTTATCGTTTCCATACCACTTACGAACCACCTCTTCTATGTCGGGATAATCCTTCATGATCCTATTTTTGAGATCGTCGTAACCTTCATGAAAGAATCTTATGATTTTAAGGTTGTTGTCTGCAGAAGATTTAAAAATTCACAACAGCATTCTCCTCTTCTTATGCAAGACCATCATTGGTGTTGGAAATTTCGTCATTGGCCTTTTTCAAGGCCTTGATTAGACTCCGCTTGTTCACAACATCTATGGTAATTTTCTCCTTCAGTTATGTGATAACCTTCTCAGCTAAGCTTAGCCTTTTGTCTTCTGGATGAGTGTATTGTCCTTCTCATTCATCTCATTGCACTTCTTTTTACGATCATCCAACTCTTCCATAATCACTTCATTTACATATCTCTTTTCCTAGTAGGAAGTTTGTTGGTTATATCATTCTGTCTAAGAATAGTGCCAACCATGGTGATTTAGAAAAGGAGATAGTAAGGTCGACATACACTATGTGAAAATCATAACGCAAATAAAAATACAATATACGAAGAAATTACCACATAAGCATATGCTGAAGAACACCCCAAGGGTGTCAGGATCCAAACTCCCGAGGAATTCAAAGTCTAGGTTATGCCCATAATATCCGAGCATATCTACAACATTACCCATGTGCAAGGAGATATATTCCTTATCATGCCTGATCTGGTCAGCAATAAGAGGGTTCTCAGATTCAAACTTATACTCCCCCACCATTGGGTAATGACTAGAAGTCTCCACTCTTTTGAACAGCATTCGAGCAGGTTTCCCCACAATATCCATACACTTCAAGGGCCTTTTGGCATAAGCAAGAGAATGACCATTCGTGAAAATAACCTTTGTCATGCCATTAGCCTTGGCGATAGCATCATCTTTCTTTTGACTTTTAACCTAAACATCAGCCTTATTTTTGGTTCTGAGTTCAGCCTCGTCCTGCCTCTTAGCCTCAACATCTGCTTTTCTCTTAGCCTGTTGCTAAATTTTTTTCAGCAAGCGTTGGCAAAAGAAGTGCGATTAAGTGGCAATGAAGCCATATACCAAGAAGGCTCAACACAAAAGTCTTAAGAATTAGGAGTTGAAGCTAAAAACATGAAAATCATAATTGGAAGAATAGTGACAAAGATAAAAAGGAAGGTGACCTAGCACAAAAAAACTTACGTACATTCAAGAACATCCTTATCTGCCTCAGTTATCTGCTCGGCTGGTACTTCTATCAAACTAGAGGTTCCATTAGTAAGGTTGTAATAGACAAGTATGACAAACCTAATAGAGGAGAAAACCTTTTTGAAGTCTTGAGGATAATTGGTACAAGTCTCCTCCATTAATCTCTTTAATAGTTCAACTAGTCGATGGGCTTTCTTATCTGTAAAAGATTTCATAGATTACTAGAGTCGTTCGTCAAAATGATATACAAGAACAAAAAGCAATGCTAAAGAGAAGTCAAAAGATTTGCCAATCTTATTGGAATTGATCCAATCACGAGGCACAAAAATAAATCATTTCATATCATTTGGGACAAACTCCTTAGAACTAGACATGTATAAAAATCTTGTCTTCTAGTTTCTTGTATGGATGTCTTCACCAACTTTAAATGATATTACCTATGGGCAAAGTAATAATAACTCGAGGATTTGGTGTTATCTTTTATTCCATAAATGGACCCAAATATCTCCTGAGTAATGTCAGAGACATCATGATTCCTCCAATACATTATAGACCCTACAATTATCTAATACGAGTTAGGAGGAAGTTGGGTAAGTGAAACCCTATAACCCCTAAGGATGGATCGGATGATGGGGTGTAGAGGAAGATGAACTTCGACTAGTAAACCCCAGATGAGAAAACATATTTTGTTGGCATTACGCCGATCATAAGCTCTATCATCGCAGTCATTCAACCTTAATTTGACACCATTCGGGATGGAGTATAGCTCCTTAGTTCGTCAAGCTTCTCCTCTGTGATGTCTCATCCATGATATTAGGCTTTGGTGATCACAGGGTCATATGAGTCACTTGAAGTACTATCTTTAGTAATAGGAAGAATAATGGAAGATGTAGATGGGTTAGGGCTTTCAGCCACCACCTCTTTGGTTGATAATTCTATATTTACTACAGTATTTGAAATGGTGTTAACTAATCTTACACCACAATGATAAGGGTCTTCTTCATTAATAGCTACTAGTCCAATGAACTCAGAAGAGTTATACACTGCTTCTAGGTAATGTGATATAGAAACCAATAGAATAAAAAAACCTCGGGGTATATTTTAGATGACATGGCTCGTCATCTGGACGAACAACTTGAACTAGAGTCGAAAACCTTTGGGCCTATACACTAAGATAAGTTTGGTCTAATTCCTTCAATTTCTCCATCCACAATTGAATCTAAGGCTTGTAAATCATAGAAGAGAAATAAAACTTTGGAAAGAAAGATTCCAAACCCTAAAAATTCCTAAAATACTGAAACTCTAGGCCAACCAACTCAATGGGCACTTAATACAAGTGAATATCAAACTAAACAAGTGTTGATAAAGCTCTTTTGAAATGCCATTGACGCGACTGAAAATTTGTCTCAAGAATGCGTTATCTCTAGGCTCAAGTGCAAGCCTGTCACTCAAGTAATAATCTGATAAGTCGGGTATCGATCCTCAGGGAAAAAGGACAACAAAGTTGTGACAATGGGAAAAGACGAAGGAATCCTAACTCTGACTCTAAAAAGAAAGGAAAAATAATTTGGTTTTTAGAATTGATTATACTAAATGCAATTATGAAATTATGAAGATGCAATTACACTAACTACCTAAAATATTGATGAAAGATGATTTAAAACTTTAAACTATGTATGAGAAGAACAGGACGGGAATACAATCCCCCAACCCTAGTGTAGTGCAGTTATAATATTAATCATAAATTTAACTGATTAATTTGACCCAGAATTTAGTACTCCCAAGCATTACGTATACGAGGTTCATGCCCGTGTCATACTTAATCTGAGGACGAGTAAATCGGTATCACGGTAGTGACACTCGAATTGCATTCTAAATCATCCTGGTTACCGTGGGGCAAACGAGATATAAATATCTACAATTGTTGTGTTCCTACGCGATACGGTCATAATCAAGTACTAAATTTAGAGGACTAATTTTATACACACGCAACTAACACATCAGGTTGGGTTCATGTATCTCGGTCTTAGAAAATCTAGCCTAGCATGCTGAAAGTAATGAAAACAGTGTTTGATTTCCAGAAAAACATGATTAATCTAAGGAAAACTTGTAAATTAATGTAGAACAGAATTGAGAAGAAGAAATAACTCACTAATATCACCAAAGCAGTAACAGCAGCGATTAATAAAACTGGTAATCAAAGAACTTTTGAATAATCTTCACTATTTGGAATTAAAACTCGAAATTGTATCTAAACTAGGGTTTTTGACAAAGTATGGAAAATTATCTAAAATTCTTCGTGGAAATAATAACAATAAAATGGGTTTTTATACCCTACAAGAAATCAAGAGTTTTAGCAGCACTAGGACTCTCCATTAGAGGAAAATTAGAAAACTAAAAATACGACAGCTGGACCGGTCCCCTCCTCCTCCGGATCGGTTTTCCTTGATACGGACCGGTCCTGTCCTCCTACAGACCGGTTTACCTTGAATGCGGACCAGTTCTTTTAATTACTTGGCAGACCGGTCCGGGGCGGACCGGTTCTTTTTATTTTCTTCCTTCTTCGGTTTGCCTTCGGTATGGGGTTCTCTGGAATGTGGCAGTGCGAACCGGTTCTTTTAATTTCTGGACGGACCGGTCCTCTCTTTATTTAACTTTTTCTTCTATCTTTGACTGCTCATAACTTTCACACCCGGTCTCCGATTGAGGTGCCATTTTTTCCAGTGTTCTTGTAGTTGAAAGCTCTTCAACTTTCTAGTTGGCCCCACCTCCGGAATAAGGCTGAAAAATTATGAAAATGCCCTTTACCCGCGTTTCTTAGTTTTCTTTCACTGTTTCGAGTTCTTTTTGGCACTAACTTGCATGAAATACTTGTAAAACACGTCAGAGATACACAAAATACGAAATACTTGCCAAAAAGGGTTACTAGCATAAATATAAGCCAAATCAAATCTATTTACACTGCACTAGATCATAAAAATACCGAAATTAAGGGGATAAATGTGAAGTATTTATGCCTAATCAAATCCCCCTAACATAGAATACCTTTTTCGCAGGCAAGAGATTGCATTTAGCATATGCAACAAGCCTTTAAACCCCTAGGTCACCCTAATAGGACGAGTGTTGTCTCGTGAGGGTTTGCAGAGAATATACCCACAAAATTAGACTCAAAGAAGATTCAAAATATGCAAAAATTGTACAATTCAAACTTTCCCAGAAGATAGTCATCATGAAGTCATATCTACCAGTCTCAAATCGTAGTGTGTGTGTTCGAAGCTAGAAATCTAACTGCGGATTTCCATCAATTGATCATTACGTTACTTATCCAAAAATTCGTTTTGATTTCAAATTCTCACGGAATGCTCTCTCAAACGATTCACTCGGATTGTGGCTATTCTCTCGGTATGCGTGATATAAAGAGTAAATGTAATGAAAGCAAAGTCTCACATACAATTAGAAAGAAGAAAATTTCATGGTGAAAGGATCTCATCAACGGATTACGATTTTTAAAAATGGGAACATTGCCTCTTTTTCACGCATTCAATCTCTGTTATTATCTTTTGGTGTATTAGTTCTCCACGCGGTAACCAATTTCGTAATTTAGACTCGGTTAGAACTTTTTCGGGTTTTAAGGTATATGGGGTAAAAATAAAATGGTAGGGAAGGTTGGAATTGGAAAAGTCACTTATGATGTCCATTTGTGCTTTTTTCGGGCTATTACTCATTTTTTTCTTCTTTTTCTCTATTTTTTCTATTTTTCACTTCTTTTCTTTTCTTGCTATTTTTGCTTGAGCATCTCTATTTCTTTTTTTTGCCCTTTTTTATGCACTTTCCGGACTTAAATTCTGATTTTTTCAATTTTTCACAATTTCGGGCTATTTGGGTTTTTCGTGTTATCAAACGAAAGTGACAATTTGTTTGGCTCAAATTGGGTTACAAAAGGGGTAATTTTTTGCTACTTTTTCTGGCCAATATTTTTGGGTGACAAACGAGGTCCTACTTCATTATCCAAAATGCCAATTGCGTTACCATATGCGTTTCGAGATGAATTTAAGTTTAGAGATCACTTTTGGCACATTTTTCAAAGCAATATCACACACGTTTTGCATAACCGATCAAAATAAAAGGGTTAAGATCCTCGACGACTTTTTAGGCGCTGAAAAGAACTTTGAGTTAACAATTAACTCGGATTGATTTAAAAACTCGTAAAAAGTGATAGGCTCGAATCTCATCGGGTTTGTTAATCTCCACACTTATTTGTTAAGTCGTCAATTTTCGCTCAATTTCCATCTTTAGTCAATTTCGGCTTTGTGTATGTTGAATTTTAAAACTTGAGACTTTAAATCGACTTTTAATGATATTTTTGAAAATTTTGAATTCCAATTTTTATTTATTTTGAACAAAAATATTTTTGGGTTTTTCAAAATTTTATGATTTTTTTTGAAATTTCTGGGCATTTTGGAAAATTTGTGATGTTTTAGAAATACGCACTTGTGACCCCCCTAACTTAGACTTTTGCATTGTCCTCAAGCAAAAAGGATTAAATCTAACTCAAAGAGAATGAAAAGTGCAGAAAAATAAAACAAACAAATATTTAAGATGCATAAAGACACTAAATGACCCTAACACATGACTCAATAATACACTAAAAATCACCCCATACGCATCGGGGGTGCGAGGACCTCTCATCTCTCCACAAACTCACCCGACCCCACTCACGGGGTTCAATGTTATCCTCGTCTCTCCCGTCCTAGGATTATAATCCAACAATCGGAACAAGTTGAGACCTCGCCCATAGATAAAGGATAGACCGGGAGACTCATCGTGACTAATTGGAAAGGGATCCTCGTGATGCTGACTCAAAGCGTGGTCTTCGTGCGCTGACTCGGAGGGAACACCTAGGTTTCTTTCAAGTTTTAAGATGCATGGGTCGGGCTCTAAGTCGGATGAACCATAACTTTTCTCCTCACTCCCCTTCGGGGCCTCTAGTGGTATGGGTGGATGGTCACAAAGAAAGAATTCATCGATTTTATCTTTCCATTCGCTTTCTTCCAGGTGACTACATGAATCCAATAGAGTTTGGACTTCATCGGTAAGGCTCTCATCCACCAGACCGAATTCTTTTTCAAATTCTTCCATGCTCATGTCCCCTAGCTCTTTCTCTCTCTCTAGTAGTGCCTACGTCCTCTCTTACTTGCTCGATCTCTAACTCCACCATTTTTCTCTTTTCTAACCCCTCTCTCTCTCTCTCTTTCAATTGCGGTATAAGTTCCCTCACTCTCATGACTAGACACTAAGCAAGATTGTAAGGCGTCTCCATATAAATTGTCCTCAATGTGCTCTTCTATGATCTCATCAATTAAGCTCACCGCGTGAAGATCATCTGCTTCCCCCGTATATTGGGCTATATGGAAGATGTTAGTCTCTAAGGCCCAAAAGTGAGTTGCATTCGCCCATTCCGAGTATTGATGATTGCATTAGCCGTAGCTAAGAAAGGGCACCCAAGAATGATGGGAACATGGTTTCTTGAGGTGAAGGAGGGCTCCGTGTCCCAAATGACAAAGTCTACCGGGAAGTAGAAAGTGTCAACTTGGACGATCACGTCCTCAACTATGCCTCTTGGGATCTTCACGGTTCGATCCGCTAATTGGAGAGTGATCTTTGTGGGCTTAAGGTCGCCCAAATCAAGTTGCCTATAGATGGCATAAGGGATGATATTGACACTTGCTCCCAAATCAAGTAAGGATTTTTCGATTTTATTTTCTCCAATGATGCAAGAAATGGTGGGTGCACCGGGATCTTTGAATTTTGGCAGGAGATCATTAAATAGGATGGAGCTCACATTCTGTGCTAGAAAGACATTTTTCTTTACCTTCATCTTTCTCTTTACTGTCAATAAGTCTTTGATGACTTTTGCATAAGCTGGAATTTGCTTAATGGCATCGAGGAAAGGTAAGTTCAGCTTTACATGCTTTAGCACATCATCACGTGGGTTTCCTTTATGGGAAGGAATTAGCCTTTGAGGAAATGGTGCCGCGGTGGGTGGTTTCAGTGCTACCTCGGGCTCACTAGTGTCGTCTTTATCACTCTCATTCAAGGGGACATCTTCGGCTTCTTTCGCGCCGGGAAAAATCTCCTTGTCTTTAGGTACGTCTTGTGGGGGTGGTGAAAAGTCAACTACTCTCCCACTACGTAGAGTGGTAATTGCGCTACATTGCTTAGGATGGTCACGGGGTGTCGAGCTAACACTAGTTTGACCTTAGAGAGGTCATTGGCCCTGGGCAGGAAACTTGCCCTTCTCTTGGATACTCCACGATGATTGCAACTGTGAAATGTTCGCATTCATGTCATTCATTATGCGCTCATGCCTAGCATTAGTTGTAGTCTGGGTATTGATAAAGTGGTTGATAGTATCCTAGAGACTTCTCCGCGGTGGAGGGATATAAGATCCTTGCGGTGGTGGTGCTTGCACATGTCCTTGCATGTGTGGAGCTTGATGAAAGTGCTGTGGTGGAGGAGAGGAAACATGTGAAGGAGGGTTCATTGCGGCATGTTGTTTCCCATAGCTAAAACCGGGATGGTTTTTCCACGAAGGGTTGTATGAATTCCCGTGCGGTGCACCGAAATTACCCTTAAATCCTCCTATACCACTAACTTGCTCCTGAAGCATTACTTTGCAGGTGGGTATGGTCAAGCATTCCTCAGTTGAATCACCCGCCTCACAAATCGCACACACCTTCTTGACGGGTTTTGGTATGGATCCATCCGGTCCTTTTCCATATATCTCGCATAGGTCTCAAAATCCTTTCTCAAGGATATCCAATCGACTGTCCATCATAGAATTCTTATCTACGTGAAATAGGCCGAACGCCGAAGGAGTGGTGGTCACTTGACGATTTTGATTTTGAGCGTTAGGATCAGATGTATCCCAGGATTGGGTAGTCTTGGTGACATACCTCAGGTGAAGCTCAGCATCGTGGGCGTCTAAGTCGACCAAGGGACCACTTCCCAATGTTTCAACAACTTGCTTGGAGTTAAGATTCAACCCATTATGGAGAAAAGAGATGACTTGAACTGAATCAAATCCATGATGGGGGCATGAAGTAACTAACTCATTGAAACGCTCGTAACATTTATGAAATGGCTCATTTTCAGATTGTCTGAACGCTTGAATTTGAGCCTTTATGGAGATTATTCGATGTGGTGGGAAGAAGTTCTTGAGAAATATCGATTGCAATTCGTTCCAAGATGGAATCGAGCTTGGAGGTAAAGACAATAACCAGGTCTTATCTTTATCTTTTAGCGAGAAGGGGAAGAGTTTGAGTCGAATCACGTCTTGTGTGCAAGTTTGATCATTGAGAGTTCCACACACATTCTCAAATTCCCTGATGTGAAGATATGGCTTTTCAGAATCCATATCATGGTAATGGGGTATAATCTGGATCATCCCATTCTTAAAACGAAATTGCCTGACATTATATGGGAGTATAATGCATCCCGGAGTGATAGTGCGCTCGGGATATAAGATTTCTCTCAGCGGGAGGTATAGGGCCTCTTCCTCACTGGCGGCTTCACTACCGTGTTGCGACATCTCTCTTTCTCTTAATGACTCGGTATCCTCACTAGGTGCGCTCGAAGTGTCCTCTGAAGTGTGTCCTAAGAAAGAAAACGGAGTGTTATTTGAGATTGACTGTGACGGTGTGGGAGGTGGAATCCAGAACTGTGGGGCGTTATGCGTGTGGGGGTTATCGGGGTTGTACTCAACTATTGGATTTTCGTGAATGTTGGTTGGAGTATTATGAGGTGTGGGAGTGAGTTCATAATTTTGCATTAATAGCTTGTGAGAGATGGTGGTGAATCTTTTTGTGCTTTTTGAATTTTTTTATGTTTTTGGATTTTTTGAAAATTCTTTTGGTCAAAGTTTTAGATTGACTCGATCTAATTCTAAGTCTACCTAGTTCCCCGACAATGGCGCCAAAAACTTGACGCGACTGAAAATCTATCTCAGGAATGCTTTCTCTCTAGGATCAAGTGCAAGCCTTTCCCTCAAGTAATAATTTGATAAGTCGGGTATCGATCCTTAGGGAAAAAGAACAACGAAGCTGTGACGACGGGAAAAGACGAAGGAATCCTAACTCTGACTCTAAAAAGAAAGGAAAAATAATTTGGTTTTGAGAATTGATTATACTAAATGCAATTATGAAATTATGAAGATGCAATTACACTAACTACCTAAAATATTGATGAAAGATGATTTAAAACTTTAAACTATGTATGAGAAGAACAGGACGGGAATACAATCCCCCAATCCTAGTGTAGTGCAATTATAATATTAATCGTAAATTTAACTGATTAATTTGACCCGGAATTTAGTACTCCCAAGCATTACGTATACGAGGTTCAAGCCCGCATCATACTTAATCTGAGGACGAGTAATTCGGTATCGCGGTAGTGACACTCTAATTGCATTCTAAATCATCCCGGTTACCCAGGGGCAAACGAGATATAAAGATCTACAATTGTTGTGTTCCTACGCGATACGGTCGTAATCAATCACTAAATTAAGAGGACTAATTTTATACACACGCAACTAACACATCAGGATGGGTTCATGTATCCCGGCCTTAGAAAATCTAGCCTAGCATGCTGGAAGTAATGAAAACAGTGTTTAATTTGCAGATAAACATGATTAATCTAAGGAAAACTTGTAAATTAATGTAGAACAGAATTGAGACGAAGAAAAAACTCACTAATATCACCAAAGCAGTAACAGCAGAAATTAATAAAACTGGTAATCAAAGAACTTCTGAATAATCTTCATTATTTGGAATTAAAACTGGAAATTGTATATAAACTAGGGTTTTTGACAAAGTATGGAAAATTATCTAAAATTCTCCGTGCAAATAATAACAATAAAATGGGTTTTCATACCCTACAAGAAATCAAGAGTTTTAGCAGCAGTAGGACTCTCCATTAGAGGAAAATTAGAAAATTAAAACTGTGAAAGTGGGACCGGTCCCCTCCTCCTTCGGACCGATTTTCCTTGATCCGGACCGGTCCTGTCCTCCTCCGGACCGGTTTGCCTTGAATGCGGACCGGTTCTTTTAATTTCTTGGCCGACCGGTTCTTTTTATTTTCTTCCTTCTAAAGTTTGCCTTCGGTCCAGGGGTTCTCTGGAATGTGGCAGTGTGGAGCGGTTCTTTTAATTTCTGGGCGGACCGATCCCGTGCGGACCGGTTCTTTTAATTTCTGGGCGGACCAGTCCTCTCTTTATTTGACTTTTTCTTCTATCTTTGATTGCTCATAACTTTCACACCCGGACTCCGATTGAGGTGCCGTTTTTTCTAGTGTTCTTGTAGTTGAAATCTCTTCAACTTTCCAGTTGGCCCCACCTCCGGAATAAGGCTGAAAAATTATGAAAATGCCCTTTACTCCCCATTTCTTGGTTTTTTTTCACTGTTTTGAGTTCTCTTTGGCACTAACTTGCATGAAATACCTGTAAAACACATAAGAGATACACAAAATAGGAAATACTTGACAAAAAGGGTTAGTAGCATAAATATAAGCCAAATCAAATCTATTTACACTGCACGAGATCATAAAAATACAGAAATTAAGGGGATAAATGTGAAGAATTTATGTCTAATCAACCATCTAAATGAAAATTTATTTTTAGAAATGTTATGTCCCATCTTATTTTTTGTCAAAGTTCAAGCTCTTGGCTTATAGCTCCTTTTTAACATATTTTAGCTTTTCTATCAATTGGCTTTTCATATGTCTAGATGAAACCTATCCAAAAATATTTTTATTTCCAAAATGGGTGTAATCACCCATAGAGGTATTTCTTACCAATTCAAATAAAATCGGTCCATTTTCAACTCCAACAAAGTAAGAATCACTCAAATTTCTCACATATGGAAAAGGAAAAACAATTAAGATCTCAAGGATTTGAATATGATCAAATTAAAGTCTATAAGAAAGATCAATATGATTAACATCATACTCACCAAGTGCTATGCATTTGCAAGTATTGTGAAAACAAATACCATGCATCTCAACAAGTTCAGCAATAATGATTTATCAAATGGTTTATAATTCACTTTTTAATCTTCATTTAGGTTAAATTAAGCATCAAATCATCATGAATCAAATACTTAAGTACATAAATCGCAAAAAAAATAAACAAAATTTTTTTTTGGATTTTTCAATAAGAATTATGTATGAAAATTTACAAAATCATGTTTAGTAAATAAACATAACATATAGAGCAAATGCTTGAAAAAGAAATGCACATGTACAAAGAGTTCTCACCAAAAACATGAAAATAGATACCAATAGAAATCACTCACCCAAGAAGATTTAACTCACACACAAATCAAGAATGAAATCAAAATGGAAACCTATAAACCCTATTCATCCTAAGGGAACTACCTACCTAGGTAGCGATGGGTTTTGCATCCCTCGGGATAATGGGATACTCATACTTAATCTCTTTACGATCAACCATCTTTTGATCTCCTACCAAGCTAACCTTTACTATAGGTGAATTCGTAGGAAATTCACTAAAAACTTTTGGAATCCATCTACCAATCCTCTAGGATTCTTATGCCTAGTCGACACACCTATATTTTGGACAAAGAAAATCATCAATCTTCTTAACTCACCTACTTCACTTTTAAGCTCATTAATAGGATCTATATGAAAAACATGCCTTTTATTGTTCATGAACCAATTATTTCTTCCTCTCAAGAACATACGAGATTGATTAGTATGGCCTCGTATCTTATAAGAAGTACAAAAAGGTACATTTCTTCTCATAACATTCTTCATATTCCTTCTCACCTCTTTTCTCTCATGTCGATATTTTAAACAAACTTTTTCATGTATTTTTATTTTGAAACAAACATTCATAAAATGACTCGTCTTACCACAAAATGAGCATCCAATATCATTTTTTACAAACTTGGATTTAGGTTCGATCTCCATTTTTTAAAGCATGTGAGTCTTTACCTTAGTTTGATCATTTGAATTTTCATCATTCAATTTTATTTTTCCAAACTTTTGCTCAAGCATTGAAACCAATCCCATGATAGTTATCAACAAAATGCTATCAAGTTTATTTGTTCGATCATAAACTTATATTTTTAAATCACTAGCATGCTCAAGTTCAAGTTTGAACTTTTCAATGTCAATTTTTAAATTGAATTTTCAAGCTCAATCTATTTATTGTTTTCAAAATAGATGCATTTTGTGTTTCAAAGACTCATATCACTTTGACGAAATCTCAATAACATTTCAAACTCAAAACACTTTTCTTGAACATTTTAAAACTTTCCTTCTTTTTCATCAAGTTCATTTTGTAAAACTTTCATTTTGTTCAAAAAATAGAGATTTGATTCTTTAAGCTTTGGAGATTGTTAATAAACATAATTAAAACCTTTTTGAACTCCATTCTCGTCACTATTACTATCATCCTAATTTTCATGATCATTGCCACTATAAGATGAAGAATCACTAATAAACCTATTTCTGGAGGCTTTGATCCTATTCTTCTTCATCACACTTGAATCTTTCTTCACCATGGAAAAAAAATTCTCACTTTCTTTCAAAAATAAGTAATTGGTTTTGGTTGAATCTTGTGATGAGCATTCACTCAACGAGTCAACTTAAAAAAAAGGTAGCTTGTTTTTTAAACTTTTAAATGAGTCAAATTCATTTTTTAAGGACTCAAATCTCTTTTCAAGTTCACTTTTGGCAACTTCACAAAAAAAAGTTATTTTCTCACTATTTCAAGTTCAAGTGTCAAATCACTTTTTTGTCCATCAACAATCTTGAGTTTTTTTAAATTAAGTCTCAAATAACTATTCAATTTCCCATAGACCTTTTTCAAGACCTGTATTGCATAATGATGGATTCATTGATTATTAAGGGAACTATGAGGCCATATCTATCATCTGAGAGAGCCATTTTTAGGATTTTGAGAAAACAAAAGGTCAAGACGATGGCTAGTGAGACTTCAGTTAATGTCCCCGCAAAAATTACTAACAAATTCTTCATGGGAGGTATAAGAAATCCCATGCTCCAGCCTGAGTAATATGATGTTGTTTAGTTGGATGAGGATGAAAAGAGGAGAAAATAAAAAGAAGAAATTGAAAGGATGAAAACTCAAGGGGTGAAATTTTGTATGATGCAAGCCCTTGACCACATCACTCGAGAGATGGGGCAAGATGTAGCTCATCACAAGTTGAAATGTCATCCGTTACTTCTCAGTTTCACAATTCCACCTAGAAAATTGATTATATTTGTTGACGGGCTACAGTTCTTCTATGCTCGAACATTACAGAACTGATTGAGTCCAATATGGCTCTGATATTGGCAGATAAAGAGCTATGTTACTTTAGTGAACAAGAGTTTGATATTATCAGGAAAAGAATCATTGATCTCAACATTGAAATTAAATCCCTTTGCACTACGCATGATGCTAGATCAGATGATTAATATTACTTGGCTTGTGGTGGTAATACTCGTGGTGACGATGATGATTTTTTTGGGTTTCTATGGTTGAAGGTCTTTGGATAAATCTTGTTTATTTTTGAGTTATTATTATTTGCTTGGTATTGATCATGTTTATATAACCTTAAACTCCTTTACGGTTTTTGTGTATCTTCTAGATTGAGGCTTTATGGTAGTCTACCTATACTACAATTTTAATACAAGCATGATACTTAATTTTGGTATTGGATTAATGTACATCATATATTTATCCCTTGTTTATCATAATTTCTTGTATATCATGTGTATGAGTTCTATTTACCATTTTTATATAATTGATTAATTGAACCATGCCTCTTTATGGTGTATTTCCTTTTAAAACCCATTCACATCGAAATTACATTTATCCATTCATGTCAAAATTACATTTTCTCACTTAAATTAAATCTTTTTTTTAGTTAATGTTGTTTTTTGGTATAATTACCTGCCTTTGCCAAATTTTATAACAAAATAGGGGATAAACTATGGTAAAGATAAGATTACAGTAAGGGGGAGATACGATTTAAATGAAAATGTGGACTTTTGTATAAAAAGATCTTAGGAAGCATATATACTTAATAGGATGAAGTATAAAGTGTTAATGTGATACTTTAGGATGCTTGTTGTTGGGATATTGATATACGTTTTGGTAATTAAAATGTCTCATTCTTAAACTAACATATATTTTGGGCATCATAATTATAACAGGTAACCTTCTTTATATACATTGGTATCATGATATCTTTTTTAGTGTATGACATGTTAACAGGTTACAAGAGCTAAAGGTTATTGTTGATTATAAGTTGATAGGGTGATGTATAACTTTGGTCAGGCTTGTGTCATTATTGTCATAGGGTTATAGATTCGATTATATTTTCTCATTATATTTTATTTGTAAATTTTGTAATGGAATAGACAAAGTGGTAGATTTTAAGAGTATTTATAAACTCATGTGCCCCACACATAACTCGATAGTCATATTCCACATTTTTTTTATCTTTTCTTAGTCCTTAAGGTCATTCCGGCATTGCGCGACTACGGTACATTTGCTCCAAAATTTCTTCAAAATTTTAACCCGACATACACAAGATAATGTATTGGTGTATCCACTTAGCTGAGGTATTTGAACTTCCTAAAGACCTTTTCACAATTTGTCACATTTAAATTAAATCTTTGTGTGTGCGTGTGTTTATTTGACCTTTTGTTTTAGGTGATAAACTTATGCAAGTATACTATTGTTAAAGAAAACATACTTTTTCAAGTTACTTTTTGCATAAATATATAATAGGAATGATTGTATAATGGTTCAATCATTCATGGACTTATTTTGCCCTAATCTCAGTCAAATGGGTTTATTCGTTGGTCCCTCACTGTAGCGAAGTATTCCTTCGTTGAAATAAAGACATATCTTTGTTGGTTGTAGTACTGACTTCCCTCATTGTGTTACTGTAGTAAGAAATCCCTTCGCGTCGGGGAAAAGAATTTCCATTGGTCGAGCTTAGGACTTGCGAACTAGATATTTGTGAAATATAGTTTTCGAAAATATGAAGACTTTTATAGCAGCCAAATATTCCCTCGACTTAAGTTCTTGGATATCCTTGTGTGGTAATCATCCACTAGCCTTAATCTTGTCTTCCACACTTTGAGTAACATAGGTTAAATGATGTGATTAACTTCAAGATTTTACTATCTCTTTTAAAAAACTCAAAAGAAAAATTACTGTGGAAATATTTTGAGAGCAATGGCAGTTGATCAAGATAAATCTGTTAAGATTTTTTTTTTAGTTTGATTATTTTAGAGAGTTAAATAATTTTTTATCTTCTTCACATTTCTCATTGTGTTTTTGAAGTGTTTGACTTTCAATCTTTGATCAAAAGTCATATTGAATCTTAAAACCTTATACCTTTTTTCTTGAGCAAGAATACTTATGTTCTTGTTCTTGAAGACTTGTGTGAATACTTTAAAAACACAATAGGAAAAATCATTTCAAAAACTTTCAAAACCTCATATCCTAGAATTTGGTAACCAACTATTTGTCTCTTCTTCACAAAGTTCATCTTCAACTTCAAGAGGAATTTTGAATCATAGCATTACTTCCAAAGACATTGGATGAGTCTAGTAATGACCCCACCTTTATATGTTCATATATAGCTTATTTTTACAATTTAGTCTCACTTGCTATCTTATAAATGTTGTATTATAAATTTTTTTTTGATATTTTGGATTCTTAATATGACAAAACTCATTTTCAAATTTGAAGAATCAACTGTAAAATGGGTCAAATTGAAGTTTTATAGCACGTCCTAAGCTAAGTGATAAGTTTTGGGGTAGAAAATATAAATTTATGAAACTTTAGGGACTTGGTTTTAATTCAAAAAGTTTCAGGGACACAAATGAAAAATAAAAAGGAACTTTTAGTAAATAAAATATGTTTAGGGGCCTCTAAGAAATATTGAAAATATATAGTATGAGATTACCAAAATGCCCTTCATGTATAAAATCACCCGTATACCCTTAATTAACACCTCGTACTTACATGTGTCGTCGATATAGCAAAAGATAAAACAAGTGTCGTAGTTCGGTGAAATAAGACTGCAAGACCCCTCCGTTACATGATACGTTAACGCTGATGAGAAACGTGTGTGCTCGCGTTCAAATGATCAAACCATATATAAAACCCTTTTAACACAAATAAACCCTAAACATGCAGCAGTATGTGATTGAATAAATAGATAATCTACGCAAGAACATTCAAACACATGCAATTAAGGAAAAATCCCCCTCAGGGGCAAAACCATTTATTTTCACTATAATTTGTAAGAAAACGGCTTACAATCGGATTACAATGAATATACAAGTTGACTAAGAATTACCCTCAGGTATCGGATTCTGTAGTCGTGGATGGAATTATCCCTTTCCAGTAGGGCTGCAATGAAGAAGAAGAACGGTCTCCTCCACAAGGGTTGAACAAACCAAAGTTGTGTTCTTGGGTTGCAAAAGGATTCACAAAGGTTTGGCAATGATGTGTGAATCAAAACATGAGTCTTGGGACTCAAAAATATGAAGACTAGATGTATTTGGACTCTCAAATTCGTCTCCTAAAGTCTTGAAAAACAAATCCCCCGAAGTTGGTATTTATAGGAAAAAATATGAAGAGTCCCATGTTCTTAAAACTCTAAAATTCTATCCAGCGTACAAAAAAAATAGCATTCTTTAAGGAATTTTCTCTATCTTCAAAAGGTCATAACTCCTTCACCGTAGCTCGGATTGAGGTGCCGTTTTTTCCAGTATCTTCGTTGCGGCGAGCTCTTCAACTTTATAGTTGACCAGACCTCCGAACTATGGATGTGAAATTACGAAAATGCCCTTGAACTCTCCTATTGTGCCTTTTTTCACTGTTTTGACTTCCCTTGCGTACCACTTGCATTAAGTCCCTAAAATCTTGGAACGTGAAGTCATTGAGGCAGATGTGGGACATATTAGTGGAGATAATGCATGCTTGATTCCCGGAATTCGGATAGAGGCCATCATGTGAGATCGTGAGGAGACGTGCCAAATGTAGCGGCGTACGACATAAATAAATGAAACATTTCGGACATGTGAAAAATGTCCTTACAAATCTCCCCCTATGTCTATGCCGGTACATACATAAAAAATCTGAATTATCAAATATGAAATTGCCTATACAAATCTACCCTCCCATGAACCCAAAACTGGAAAAGGTACAAATGAATAGTCTTCATCGTTTGTTCTTTAATTCTTCAGGAATCTCAAAACTTTTCTCATCAGGGTGTGCAACATATAGATCTGCAATCTTCATACCTACACACACGAGACAAAGAAAATACCACGTGACATATCGAGTTTGAAATGAGATAACATGGATATCAATATATGATAAAAACATAAGCAACAGAAACTCCCGCAGAATTCAAACTCCCCCATAATATGATAATTCTTTCTCCCCCTTTTTATGATGTCCCCAAATGGACAAATTAGAGAAATAAATCAAATAATCAAGTGCGGGGTGTCACTAGGATAAAAACACACCATGAATAAACAGAAAGCAACCAAGTCAATGATAGCGTGAATGAAGTGGTGTGATCAAATTCGATAGGAAAATCAATGCATACAAACATGACATATGTGCACGATGAATATTGGATATTCCTAGCGAATGAACTCAAATGCTTCCTTTGGTGTAAAAGAGTGACAATATAAGATATTGACTCAATCAAATCAACAAATTAAAGCTCAAAATGATTTTCACACCAATAACGTCCAAAATGATTTTATGCTTTTTCAGGACTTTCAAGGAAGTGCAAACCCGTTTAGATTCTCCAACCAAACTTCCTCAGATATTGTATTGAATAGAGTAATTCTAAATTCTCAAACTTTGGAGAATTGATGGTGAAACCTAAGTGGCCCATATTTGGCATGAATTGCTTTTTATTGCCTTTAAATTTTTTCGGGCTCTTTTAACCTCTTTGGACCTCGGATATTAAAATTCCTCCATTTTTTAGGTCATTTTTAACGGTGGCTTGTGCACAAAGGATAGATGATTACCTTTCGCAGCCCCTCCCCGTTATACAAAAACACACAGTCTCACCAAAACGGTTTTTACATGCATTCCAATCTTGTCAAGTTTTATCGCATATTGTACATTGTATAGACATGATTGAGATGAAAACACGCAAGCCAACATGAGATAGACAAGTGCAATAATCAAATATAGCCGTGCATGTGTGCAATAAAGGATATAGGAGTCAAACATGTAGGAAGATATCACTAATTACATCTCAAAGACTCCAATCAATGTAAAGCATATGGATGAAATGATGTAGCCTCTCAAATCTCTATCAAACAGTCACATGGATAAATGGAATGAAGTTGTGACTTGGCTATCTTACATGCTCATCCATAAAAGAAGCAAAATACAAAAATCTTTTTGGATTTTTTCAAAAATTTGGAAAAAAAGAAATAAAATCTTTTTGTGCTTTTCTCAAAAATTTTCTTAAAGGAAAATCTTTTCGTATTTTTTTCAAAAGAAATATAAAAAGCAAAAGGAATAAAACAAAGTTGTACAACAAAGTAATGGTACATATAAAACAGACTAGCAATAGGAAGCATATGATATGAACATGAAGAAGTATCCTATTCTAGACATAGACCAACCCCTCAGTCAACTGTGCAAATCCCTAAAGATTTCCTAAGACTCTCAAATCTAAGGGCATCTAAAGGTTTCGTGAAAATATCGGCTAACTGACGGTCGGTAGGAACAAAACTCAGGGATACGACTTTCTCTTCAACTAACTGACGAATAAAGTGCTCACGTATCCTGATGTGTTTTGTGCGCGAATGCTGAACTTGATTGCGGGATATGTGTATCGCGCTCGTGTTATCACAGGAAATGGTCATGGTGTCCTGTGATATCCCATAATCCTCCAGCATTTGCTTCATCCACAAGAGTTGTGTGCAACAACTCCCGGCGGCTATGTACTCAGCCTCTGCAGTGGACAAAGAGATGGAATTTTTCTTCTTGCTCAGCCAGGAGACAAGAGCAGAACCAAAATAGAAACACCCACCAGAAGTGCTCCTACATCCATCTACATCCCCAGCCCAATCGGCATCCGAGTAGGCGGACAGACGATCATCGGTATCAAAGGAATACCAAATCCCGTATGAGAGAGTCCCACTTACGTATTTAATAATACGTTTTAGAGCAAGTAAATGTGACTCTTTTGGGGATGCCTGATAACGCGCACAGACTCCAACACTAAAGGCGATGTCGGGACGACTGGCAGTCAAGTAGAGGAGACTACCTATCATACTTTGATATAAGGTTTGCTCTACGTCCTTGCCTGAAGTGTCCTTACTAAGCTTGGTAGTGGTACTCATAGGTGTACGTGCATGCTTAGCGGAGTCTAAACCAAATTTCTTCACTAGGTCTCTAGAATACTTGGATTGGGAGATGAACATCCCATCCTCTAGCTGACGAACCTGGAGACCAAGGAAGAATGTAAGCTCACCAACCATGCTCATCTCAAACTCACTTTTCATCTCCTCCTCAAAGTGGTGAGCATGATGGGAGCATGTGGATCCAAAGACTATGTCATCCACATAGACCTGGGCAACCAAAATAGCACCGTCATCTCTCCTGACAAACAACGTCATATCTACTCCCCCTCTCTTGAAGCCACGAGCTAAGAGATAAGAAGTAATCCTCTCGTACCAAGCACGGGGTGCTTTCTTCAAACCATACAAGGCTTTCCTCAGATAGTAGACGTGTTCAGGGTGCTGAGGGTCTTCAAACCCTTTTGGTTGTTCCACATAAACCCCCTCCTGCAGAATGCCATTCAAAAAGGCACTCTTGACATCCATCTGATACACCTTGAAGCGCAGATGACATGCGATGGCGAGCAGAAGACGGACGGACTCAAGCCTCGCAACAGGAGCAAATGTCTCCCCAAAGTCTACACCCTCTATCTGTGTGTAGCCTTGAGCGACCAACCTAGCCTTATTTCTGATTATGGTACCATATTCATCCATTTTGTTCTTGAAAATCCACCGGGTACCTATCACATTAGTCTCACTAGGTCGGGGGACTAATTCCCAGACATTATTCTTTTTAAACTGAAGAAACTCATCCTGCATAGCAGATATCCAGTGTTCATCCTTGAGTGCTTCTTTATGGTTCTTGGGCTCGACTTTGGACGTATAGCAAAGATGGCTAACAACGTTCTCTAGCCGAGCACGAGTCTTGACCCCTAGAGTGGGATCACCAACAATGGCAGAAGGGTCATGACTCTTGCGAACCCAAGCAGGTGTGTCCCCTAACTCAGGAGTAGGGTCCACAGAGTGTGAGAGAGGAACAGGTAAATCACTGTCAGAACAATCCTCATCCTCACACTGAAGGTTAGGATCAATAACCGTCAAAGGTTCGTCATCTTGTACGGTAACGTTTATTGATTCCATAACCCTAGAGCTCTTCAGGTTAAAAACCCGGTATGCTCTACTATTCGATGAATATCCTAGAAATATTCCCTCATCGCTCCGGGAGTCGAACTTTCCTAATTTCTCTCTATCCCGTAGGATGTAGCATTTACTCCCAAAAACATGAAAATACGCCAGGTTGGGCTTCTTGCCGGTCCACAACTCATAAGGTGTCTGTAGTGTGTGTGGACGCAAATAAACCCTATTCACCGTGTGGCATGAAGTAGACACTGCCTCTGCCCAAAATCTCCTAGAAACTTTACGACCTAGAAGCATAGATCTAGCCATCTCTTGGATCGTTCTATTCTTTCTCTCAACAATCCCATTTTCCTGAGGAGTTCTCACAGCAGAAAACTCATGTTTGATCCCAAGGCTATCACAATAGAGATCTACTTTTTCTTCCTTAAATTCAGTGCCGTTGTCACTACGTATCCTATTAATAGTGACTCCGTGTTGATTTTGCAGGACACGGCACTTGGTCGTTAAAAATTCTACAGCATCGGATTTCTCTCTCAGAAAACCTACAATGGAGTATCTGGAGAAATCATCTACCATCACGAGGATGTACCTCTTACCACCTAGACTCTCAGTACGAGTGGGACCCATAAGATCCATGTGAATCAACTCCAGAACACGAGAGGTGGTAATGGAATGTAACTTCCTATGAGGACTACGAATTTGTTTTCCCAACTGACAGGGTCCATAAACGGTCGAAGTTGACTTTCCAAGAGATGGTAAGCCACGTACTAGGTCCTTTTTAGATAAACGATTGAGATCTCTAACGTTCACGTGACCTAGACGTTGGTGCCACAGATCCATAGGAGTGATCGTGGCGCTGCTGCAGACAAGTGAGGATGTGGGCTCAGTCCCATAGCAATTATCCTCGGTCCTCACCCCTTGCATAAAAAGTTTACCGGCTTGATTGTAGACTTTACACGCGTCCCGGTCAAACTTTACTGCAAAGTTAGTGTCGCACAGCTGGCTAATGCTGAGAAGGTTTGCTTTCAAACCTTTGACGTACAAAACATTTTCTAGCTTAGGAAAACCAGGTAACTCGATAGTACCTCGTCCTATAATGCTAGACTTACTCCCATCTCCAAAGGTGACTCTGCCATCTTGATAATCCTCAAGAGTAGTAAAAAATGAGGCATCACCTGTCATGTGTCTGAAGCACCCACTATCAAAATACCACTGTGAGGTATTATGTTCTTTGAGAGAAACATGAACAACAAAGGCCTTTTTATCTTTCTTAGGCACCCAAGCAGAGATGACCTTTTGTTTGCCTTTGTTGGTTTTAGCTGGAATGTAAGAAGCATTCACTAACGGCGAAGACATCCGTCGGAATTCTTTCATCAAACTCTGAGTCGTGGCAGCTAAGAACTCAACTCGCTCTCTCAGACTAGAAAACTCATCAGTATGTCGTGGTGGAGCAGTAGTACGTCGTGTCCGACCCATGCTATAGCAAGTTTCCCTAAGGTGGCCTTTTCTTTTGCAATAAGTACAAAAGAGCTCAGTCAAAGGCAGACCTTGGTTTGCTTTTCTTGGTCGAACTCTCCTTCGAGGTTTTTTACGGTGACCATAAGGAGTTGTAGTAAACTCAGGAACTGGTCCAGGTGCAATTTGGGGCGTGGAGGCACCATCATATCCAATTCCTTGACGATCACCAAAACCTAAAGCGGGGACGAGGAGCATCTTTCCCATCTTCCCAAATTTGTCCTCGATTTGTACCTTGACTTCCCGTGCTTTCTCAAGATCATGAGTCAGCTGGGCAACAAGGGCTTCAAGTTTCTTTCGAGTCTCCACGGAGGAATGGAGCTGACTCGTAAGACTAGCCACTTGCTTGATCAAGTCCCCTCTCTCTTTCTCTAGAGTACTCTCTCTCTCTCTAAACAAATTCTCATTCTCGACACATGTAGACTCTCTCTCTCTCAGGGCGGTGCAGGTGGAGAACTCTCTTTCTCTCGCTTTCTTTAAATCTTCCTCTAGGCAAGTGATCTTAAGAACTAACGCTTTGTTACGCTTTTTAGTTTTAAAAGACTCAGAATATAACTCAGCGTAGGCGCGTTGTATATCACTCTCGCTCTCACTTGTGTCATCCTCCCCCTCACTCACATCGCTCTCACTGTCGAGGTGTCCCTGTGAAGCATCATCCTCAACGTCGTGAGGAGAACTAGGAGTGCTCACTTGGCTGGCCATGAATGCGGTGAAGTTACACTCATGCGGTGACTCATCTCCAGAATCCACCGTCTCGACCTCACTGTCGTCACTAAGGGTAGCATTAAGAACAGCTTTCCCTTTCTCTCTATTCAGACGATTGGCACACTCAAAAGCTCTATGACCCCTACCATCACACTCAAAACATCTCTCACTTTCTTTCAGAGGAGGATTTTTGGAAACTTTTTCATTTTTCTTTTCAAACTTATTTTTCTCAAATTTCTTTTTATCTTTAAAATTGCTATTTTTCTTAAATTTGAGAATCCTCTTGAAATTTTTTGCGAAAAGAGCCAAATCATCTAAGTCAAAATCGCACTCAGAATCTGACGTGTCAGTCTCTCTCTTTCTAGATGACTCTACCCTCTTTCTAGCTGACCCCTCACTCCTTCTCTCTTGGGCTTTAAGAGCAGTTCCCTTATCTTTAGATTCAGAATTTTTAGGGAACATATCAGTTTCATAAGTTTGCAAATCTCCTACAAGTTCTTCCAATTTTAGCGTATTTAAATTACCCATAGAATTTAGCACAGTGACTTTAGGAATAAAACGCTTAGGCAAAGAACGAAGAATCTTTTTAACAACTCTAGCATTCGGAATATGTTCACCAAGATTAAAACTAGTATTCACAATGTCAGAAAGTCTAGCATAAAATTCATCAAAGCATTCAGAATCATGCATGGTGATTGTTTCAAATTGAGTTGTCAAGTTTTGCAACTTAGACTCTTTCAAAGCATTAGTTCCTTCATGGGTGAGTTGTAAAACATCCCATGCCTCT
The DNA here is from genome assembly GCA_949130495.1 of Sambucus nigra. Lineage (NCBI taxonomy): Eukaryota > Viridiplantae > Streptophyta > Magnoliopsida > Dipsacales > Adoxaceae > Sambucus > Sambucus nigra. The sequence continues at coordinate 357,374,469 of OX422213.1, read as the reverse complement.
TTTGAGGTGGTACACGTCATTATGCGTTTGAACTCATCAGGTGTGATAGACCCAGAAATAGCACTTAGACCCTTAGAATTAAAAGATGACCATTTAATTTATTCATCAGACCAAGAAATGTCAGGTTTCAAGTTGGTCACATTATCAACAGTCACGGTGGGAGGAGTCCACCCTCGTTCAACCAAAATCCAGACACGTTCATCAATGGCTTTTAAAGCCGACCTCATACGGGCTTTCCAATAAGCATAATTTGTCCCGTCAAAAATAGGCATTTTATAATATGACTTCTCCATTTGAACACGCACTTTTTCAAAAATCAATTTTTTCAGAAAATTGATATCTTAGAAAAAATTTGCGGAAAAAAAAGGAATACGCGATAGATTAGCGTAACCTGCTCTGATACCAATTTGAGAAACGTGTGTGCTCGCGTTCAAATGATCAAACCATATATAAAACCCTTTTAACACAAACAAACCCTAAACATGCAGCAGTATGTGATTGAATAAATAGATAATCTACGCAAGAACATTCAAACACATGCAATTAAGGAAAAATCCCCCTCAGGGGCAAAACCATTTATTTTCACTATAATTTGTAAGAAAACGGCTTACAATCGGATTAGAATGAAAATACAAGTTGACTAAGAATTACCCTCGGGTATTGGATTCTGTAGTCGTGGCTGGACTTATCCCTTTCCAGTAGGGCTGCAATGAAGAAGAAGAACGGTCTCCTCCACAAGGGTTGAACAAACCAAAGTTGTGTTCTTGGGTTGCAAAAGGATTCACAAAGGTTTGGCAATGATGTGTGAATCAAAACATGAGTCTTGGGACTCAAAAATATGAAGACTAGATGTATTTGGACTCTCAAATTCATCTCCTAAAGTCTTGAAAAACAACTCCCCCGAAGTTGGTATTTATAGGAAAAAATATGAAGAGTCCCACGTTCTTAAAACCCTAAAATTCTATCCAGCCTACAAAAAAAAACAGCATTCTTTAAGGAATTTTCTCTATCTTCAAAAGGTCATAACTCCTTCACCGTAGCTCGGATTGAGGTGCCGTTTTTTCCAGTATCTTCGTTACGGCGAGGACCAGACCTCCAAACTATGGATGTGAAATTACGAAAATGCCCTTGAACTCTCCTATTGTGCCTTTTTTTCACTGTTTTGACTTCCCTTGCGTACCACTTGCATTAAGTCCCTAAAATCTTGGAACGTGAAGTCATTGAGGCAGATGTGGGACATATTAGTGGAGATAATGCATGCTTGATTCCCGGAATTCGGATAGAGGCCGTCATGTGAGATCGTGAGGATACGTGCAAAATGTAGCGGCGTACGACATAAATAAATGAAACATTTCGTACATGTGAAAAATGTCCTTACAAGCTGACTCACCGTTCTAAAAGGTTGGTCAGCTAGACCCATGTCAGCATCGTGATATCTTTAAGAAACTATAAATACAGCCGTTAGGATCATTTAAACTCATACCATTTCCTCAATAATTATAGTAAGAAAGAATGATATCTTAAGAAGTACTTCTGTAAGTTTAAGAAGAAGTTTCATCTTAATGAAGTGATCCAAGACTTAATATCGATAACTTTGATCTTTTGTTTTAGGTGAGTACTCTATGACATTCCTTGTGTATTTAAACCATATCATATTATGCAAATTATATATATTTTGTGAACTACTTTTATCCTCAAAATTCATCTAATAGCGATGATTGATTCATTGTGATATGTTTATATTTGTCCATATAGACATACTGATTAAAACGAGTATTGAAAAGCATTTTATATTGAATATTGGAAATAAATTCGGTCGAAGGTACCTCTTTTACTGACCGACCTTCCCAGCTGGGTTATCATTGGTGTGCCCTAAATAAGGCCTTGTGACGAACAATTTCGATTGTCCCTCAACTACCATGGAATAATACAGTAGAAGAATACAGTATTAGAGTGTACCTGGCCATTAAAATGATATGATTGAAAGAAAAAGACATTGCCTTTGAATTGTCTCATCCGTTCTATTTTGAGCTATTCATTTCTACATAATGTCATTCACATATAAATATATTACTGCAAATCCTTGTCCATATATATCTATGCCTTTTGTTCTTTCTTGAATAGGTATCTATTTTATGAAAAACGTTGGAATGTATGGAGATTAAATATCATTCGGCTTTTAGCTGACATTGTAATAAATTTTCAAGAAATAACTAGGCTCACGGATGGAACGTAAAAGGACTATGTTGAAGATTTGGCTTTTAGAGATCTTTTTGTTACTTTATATAAAATGTTTGGTTTATCAGATAGAGCATGTAATAGGTTTTATATTTTGTCTTAAGTTGTAAATTCATTGTTACTCATACAAAGTTTCCTTTTAGAAATCTCTGATGACGTAATTCCTTCATTTTCAGTAGTTTACAATTCATAACCATGTGCATGTATTTTCATTGCATTTATTTTAAGAAATATTTTTAAATCTCGAATATTGAACACCTTGGTGGCATACCAAAACACTCATTCCCTACTAATTTTGGGTCGGGGTCGTAACAGATGTGGTATTAGAGCATAGCTTATGAACCCGTAGACTATTTAATATAAGTTTCGACGATTCTAGATTTTAAGTTTCCCTACATAGGATATAGGATTAAATATCTGACTTACGTGATAACCCTCTATATGTTTTACATCTTATATAACTATGTATATATAATTGTTCTTCTAATTTTCAATCTTGAAATAGTATAATACATATTACATTTGGTCGTTATGGTAGAAAATGACCAAGACAAGATCAACTGCGAGAACTAGTGGCTCAAGTATGGAAGGACTGGAAGGTGCATACAAAGCGATTAAAAGTCTAGCAAAGATTGTGGAGCAACATGTGAATAATGGAGTGCCCAGGAATACCTGAACTAAGTATGTGTACTATTGAACAATTCAAGAAGTTAAATCCGGATCCGCCATCTTTTAAAAGCACTCCTAACTCCACTGAAGCAGAAAGTTGAGTGATGCAAATGGAAAAGATGTTTGATGTTCTTAAGTGTACAGATGAACATAGGGTTTTATTTGGAACGTTTATGTTAGAAGGTGAATCTGAACATTGATAGAGAATGACTTAGAGAATATATGAGGGAAGGAATAATCCCATAGGTTGGAATGACTTCTTACTGATCTTCTACGAGAAATACTTTCCTGAAACGGTGCAAGACCAAAAAGCAGCTGACTTCATGAGTTATCCCATTTTGCACCTCATGTTGTGATAACTGATGTTTTGAAAGCCAAGAAATTTGAACGTGGGTTGAGGTTGAGCATTCTTAGTCGAATTTCCATCCCGAAGTTGACATCATATAATGATGTGGTGACAAGGGAAATGATAGCTGAGAGGGATAGTGAAGAATATAATCAAGTTAGAGAGGTAAAGAGGAAGTTTGGAGAATAAAGAGGAAGGAAACCCAATTTTCATACAGAGTGACCTTTTGTAAACAAACCCTTTAACGTTGATTGATGCCAACAATGTGGTAATATTCATAGAGGGCAACCATGTTACTTAGAGACAGGAAGTTGCTTTGGGTGTGGCCAAAAGGGACATAAAATGAGAGATTTTCCAAACAAATGTAAGGCGCTAACAAAGACTTTTAATGAAAATAAGGATCATGGAAGACAATGTAGAGTCTTTAATCTTTTCGATGCAAAGGCTTGTAATGCAGTAGTGTCGGGTACACTTTCTATATGCACTCAACCTTTTCAAGTTTTAATTGATCCTGCTTTTACCCATTCGTTTGTGTCTGTAAATTTTGTTAATTTCTTTCTAAATATTCCAAAACCCTTGAATCATAGCATACACGTTTCTACTCCTTCGGGTGAGTTATTAACAGGAACATTAGTATATAAGTCTTACCTTATAGATGTCCGTAGTCATAGACTTTTTGTCGATTTGATAGTTTTAGACATAAGATAATTTGAAGTTATTTTGGGGATGGATTGCTTAGCATTGTATCATGCTAAGGTAGATTATTTTATGAAGAGAGTTACTTTCCAAATTCCTAACCAACCAGAATTCAGTTTTGAAGGAACTGGCATCCTATCTCTACAATTCAAACTTGTATCTTTCTTAAGAAAGGATATCAAGGATTCCTTACAAGTATTATTGATTTGCAAACAAAAGAGCGTAGTTTAGAAGATATTACTATAGCCAAACATTTTTAAGATATTTTTCCAAATGATTTACCCAGTCCTCCTTCTAGTAGAGAAATAAAATCTACCATCAAACTTATCCTTAGAACTATACCAATCTCAAAGTCACCTTATCGCTTGGCACCTTTAGAATTAAGGGAAATAAAATTTCAATTACAATATCTATTAGACAAGGGTTTTATTAGACCAAGTGCATCCCCCTTGGGGTGCTCCAGTGTTATTTGTTAAAAAGAAGGATGGAACGATGAGGTTATGTATAGATTATCGTGAACTAAATAAGGTGATCATTGAGAATAAATACCCTCTACCTCGTATAGATGATTTGTTTTACCAACTTCAAGGTGTACAAGTAATTTAAAATATTAACCTTAGGTCAGGCTATCACCAATTGAAGAAATCGGCTTTTCGTACTAGATTTGGTCACTATGAATTTCTTGTGATGCCATTTGGACTAACTATTGCACCATCCGCTTTTATGGATATGATGAATAGAGTGTTTAGGAAATATTTGGATCATTGTGTAGTTGTTTTCATTGATAATATCCTTATTTATCCCATAAGTATTGAAGAGGACGAAAAGCATTTAGAGATAGTATTACAAATCCTTAGGAAGGAAAAATTATATGTGAAATTAAAGAAGTGTGACTTTTGGTTGCATAGTGTCTCTTTTTTAGGACATGTCGTTTCCAAAGAGGGAGTATCGGCCGACCCTCAAAAGATCAAAGATATACTGGATTGGCCTAGACCAACTAATGTGATGGAGATTCGTAGTTTTCTTGGATTATTAGATTATTATCGAAGATTTGCTGAAGGATTTTCTAGTATTGCCAAACCTCTATCTAGGTTAACCCAAAAGAAGGTGAAATATGAATGATCTGAGGAAGTTGAGAATAGTTTTCAAGAATTTAAGAATCAATTAGTAACTACCCCAATTTTGACGACTCCTTCTAGGACAAGGGGATTTTTTATTTATAGCGATGCTTCTAAAAATGGTTTGGGTGTGTGCAAATGCAAAATGAAAAAGTAGTAGATTATGCCTCGAGACAGTTAAAACCACATGAGTAGAATTATCCAACCCATGACCTCGAATTAGCAGCTATAATTTTTGCCCTTAAGATTTGGAGACATTATTTGTATGGTGGGACTTGTGAGATTTATACCGATAATAAGAATTTGAAATATATCTTTACCCAAAAATAATTGAACATGAGACAAAGGATGTGGTTATAATTAATGAAGGATTTGATTTAAATATTCATTACCACCTAGGGAAACCTAATATAGTAGCTGATGCTTTAAGTAAGAAGTCTACAACAAATTTAGCATGTCTTATTACACATTAGGAACCTTTTTTATGGGATTTAAGAAATATGGAAATAGATGTACGTATTTATAGCAAAGAAGGAATAATCACAAACTTACAAGTATGACCCATGTTGATGGAAATGATAAAAATTGCACAAGTAGGAAGAGAATCAAATTTTCGATACGAGATGATATATTGAGGTTTGGAAATAGAGTGTGTGTGCCACGTGATGCCAAACTAAAGAGGCAAATTTTGGAAGAAAGTCATTACTCAAGATTCACATTCCATATCGGGTGTGAAAAGATGTATAGGGATCTTCAAGAAGTATTTTGGCAGAATAAGATGAAGAGGGAGATAGAAAAATTTGTATCTCGGTGTTTTGTTTATCAACAAGTAAAAGCTGAACATCAGAAACCATCGGGATTACTATAATCCTACCTATCCTTAGATAGAAATGGGAACATATTACTATGGATTTTGTGATTGGTTTACCGAGGAGTTCAAATGGTAATGATTCTATTTGGGTAATTATTGATAGGTTAACTAAATCTGCTTGTTTTATTTCCATTAAGATTACCCATTCTTTAGAAAAATTAGCTAAGTTGTACGTGTGGGAAATTATGAGGCTTCATGGAACCCTGATTTCAATTGTTTCTGATCGTGACCCTAGATTCGTGTATCGCTTTTGTTAAACCCTACAAGCAGCCATGGGAACACAATTGAATTTAAACACCATTTTTCATCCTCAAACAAATGGAAAATTTGAGAGAACCATTTAAACCTTAGAGGATATGCTTAAGGCGTATGTACTTAATTTGAAAGGGAATTGGGATGATCATTTACCGTTAGTGGAATTTGCCTATAATAATAGTTATCAAGCAAGTATTCAAATGGCTCCGTATGAGGCACTCTATGGTAGAAGGTGTCATTCCCCAACATGTTGGGTAGAAGTTGGAAAAAGAAAATTGTTGGGACCAGAAGTGATTCAGATCACAACGGAGAAAGTGAAATTGATACATGACCGACTTCGAATCACTCAAAGCCTCCAAAAGAGTTATGTTGACAATCGCCACCGACAGTTACAATTCTAAAGAGGAGATTATGTGTTCTTGCATGTATCACCAGCAAAGGGAGTAATTCGATTTGGGAAGAAAGGAAGATGAGTCCAAGATACATAGGACCTTTTGAAATCCTAAAAAGGATATTATTATTTTTCATGTAGAATAGCCTTACCCTTTGAACTCTCTAGTGTATATAATGTGTTTCACATGTCAATGCTGAAGAAATACGTCCCATATCCAACACATATCTTAAGTCATGAATCTCTTCAAAATAGAGAATATCTGACCTACATTGAGCATCTAGTTGAAATTTTGGACCATAAAGATCAAATATTACGAACCGAGGTTATTCCACTAGTCAAAGTATTATGGCATAATCATTCCCTTGAAGAAGCAACATGGGAGCGGGAAGATGAAATAAAGGAGCGATATCTGCACCTGCTTGGAAATTAATGTAAGTCAAGTTTGGGGACCGAACTTTTTATAAGGAGGGTAGGATGTAATGAACCCACTTTTATATGTTCATATATAGCTTATTTTTACAATTTCGTCTCACTTATTATCTTATAAATGTTGTATTTCTACAAATGTGATATTCTGGATTCTTAATATGACAAAACTCATTTTTAAATTTGAGGAATCAGCTATAAAATGGTTCAAATTGAAGTTTTATAGCATGTAAGTTTTGGGGCACAAAATATAAATTTATGAAATGTTAGAAACTTGGTTTTAATTAAGAAAGTTTCAGGGACCAAAATGAAAAATAAAAAGAACCTTTTTATGAAAAAAAATATTTTTAATGACCTCTAAGAAATATTGAAAATATATATTATGAAATTACCAAAATGCCCATCATGTGTAAAATGACCCTTATACCCTTAATTGACACCTCGTGCTTACACGTGTCGTCGATATAGGAAAAGCTAAAACATGTGTCGCAGTTTGGTGAAATAAGACTGCAAGACCCCTCTGTTACGCGACACGTCAACGCTGACTCGTCGTTCTTAAAGCTTGGCCAGCTAGACACGTGTCAGCACCGTGATTTTTTTGGGAAACTATAAACACGACCTTTAAGACCATTTAAACACATACCATTTCCTCGATAATTATAGTAAGAAAGATTGATAACTTAAGAAGGAGTTCTGTAAGTTTAAGAAGAAGTTTCATCTTAATGAAGTGATCCAAGACTTAATATCGATAACTTTGATCTTTTGTTTTAAGTGAGTACTCTATGACATGCCTTGTGTATTTAAACCATATCATATTATGCAAATTATATATATTTTGTGAACTACTTTTATCCTCAAAATTCATCTGATACTGATGATCGATTCATTGTGATATGTTTATATTTGTCCATATAGATATACTAATTAAAACGAGTATTGAAAATGAGATTATTTTGAATATTGGAAATAAGATTCGGCCTAAGGGACTTCTTTTACTGATTGACCTTCCCAGCTGCGTTATCATTGGTGTGCCCTAAATAAGGCGTTGTGATGAATAAGTCCGATTGACCCTCAAATACTAGGGAATAATACGATATTAGAGTGTACTTGTTCATTAAAATGATACGATTGAAAGAAAAAGGTATTGCCTTTAAATTATCGCATCCGTTCTATTCTGATCAATTCATTTATACATAATGTTTTTCACATATAAATATATTACTGCAAACTCCTGTCCATATATATCTATGCCTCCTTTTCTTGCTTGAATAGGTATCTATTTTATGAAAACCCTTGGAATGTGTGGAGATTAAATCTCATTCAACTTTTGGCTGACGTTGTAATAATTTTTCAGGAAATAACTAGGCTCACGAATGGAACGTAAAAGGACTATGTTGAAGATTATCTTTGAGAGCTCTTTTTGTTATTTTATGTAAAATATTTGGTTTATCAGATAGAGCATGTAATATGTTTTATATTTTGTCTTAAGTTGTAAACTCATTGCTACTTATATAAAGTTTCCTTTTAGAAATCTCTGATAACGTAATTCCCTCATTTTTAGTAGTTTACAATTCATAACCATGTGCATGTATTTCCATTGCATTTATTTTAAGAAATATTTTTAAATCCAGAATATTGAAAGCCTTGGTGGCATGTCAAGACACTCGTTCCCTACTAATTTTGGGTCGGGGTCGTGACAAAACTTATCATGATTGTGTAGAGTTCTCCAGTTATTGACTCTCTCCCCAAAGAAGTTGGTTAGTGCATTATAGGATTTTAAGCCATTTTCTTTTATCTCTAATACTCTACCATAGTGCGTTTATCATTACATTCAGCATGAGGTTTTTTCTCGTTTTGCATTTTTCCTCGTATGACTTGGTGTTGCATGATTGTTCGCCTTATTTTCGCATTTGGATTTACTCACTTAAATTGAAGATAAAATTTTGTGTTATCTCATTAGTAAAATTTTGATCAAATAGACTATGTATTCTATTTGGTACCTAAAATAAATTAAAAGAAAATATCGCTTCTATTATGATGATAATTTTAATTCGGTACTTTCACTTCATTTAAGGTATCGAGAACATGAGACGCTCAGATGGAATGACTCAAACATAAAGGAAAGGTAGTCTCACATATCCTTCCACAAGCGTAAATTTTTAAATGGCGATATAGCCAAGGTTGAGGTCGGAATTATCGTCTTCCTCAAGGGAATCCTTAATATAAACATCGTTGTGGATATTATATTTTTGGAGACATTCCCTAACATTATAATCTATGTACAACTCAAACTTCCTCAATCTCTTAAACATTGAAATATGAAGATTTTCTCTTTAAAAAATAGCGTTTTCTTTCTTATAAGTTATCTACCACTATGTAGAAGGAAAATAAATAAATGAAAACGAGTTTGGAGTATACCGAAGAGAATAGATAAAGATACGGGGTAAAAGAAATTGTTCCCTTTTTATCCCTTGAACATCAGAAAGGATACGGAGTGGTAACTCTATTGGAAATAGAGCTTCACTCTCACTTCCCCTCTAACCTACACTGCACGCACAATGATGTCTGGGTGAATTGCAAGTTATGTCTCACGTAACCCTAAGCCTAGTAAAAAAGTGAAAATATAACAATGATTACGCCATCACTTTTTTTAATAAGGATACACATCAACATTAAGGCAACGTAAATACTAATATACCTAATCGTAAGGGAAATTTAAGGAAAACCTACAAAATAGGACACATGGCAAACATTAATAAGAATACCTCTGCACTAAATTCGTAAAAATTGGGAATGACTAACTAAACTAAAAGTACTTCAACACACTATATATGGGGAAATTATCTAGACAATTTGAGTTATTCGGATTAGGTGACACCTGCCTAATAGCACAAATAAGTATTATGTCTTGAATATGAGAACGAAGGCGAGTCCGATCAGCTAGAATCTCGGGGGAAAGATCAATTCGACCTAGTTACAACCACATCTAAATATACCAGAGTCCTACACGGATCCTTCACTTTCTATTCCTTATAAATGAAATATGTATCCCTGAGAAAAGGGGCCTGTAATTCTTGTTATTGCAAACTGATTAATAAGAAAAAGAGAAACACCCCGTGGACATAGGCACGTTGTCGAACCACATATATTCTTGTGTTATGCGAATGTGTGATTTATTTTTCTTGTTCGATTTAGGTTGTTTGGAATTACTCTTCCTAGGATTTTAGCAAATACACTTTAATATAGGCAAATCAAGACCCAAACAATATAGTCACACTCTAGCTCAACCATATTAGAGATGATCAACTTAGAACAAGGCTGACTACAATTTAATTCAATCTACGAAATATTTTACATAGATTGACTCAACATTTGTATAAATAAGACCACCCATATATGGGGAAAATGTTAACTGTTATCCACACCTCTATTATAAATTCAGATTGGAGTCTCAGCTAGAAATCTTAGCATTCCAAAATATTTCCTTCAAAGTAAAGAAACTCCCCTCTTTTTCCCTGCGAATGTTGACAAGGTTCACTTGTTGAACCACATTCATCTTCTATCACTTTACTTTTCTTCATAACACTATTAGCATAACTTGGTAATAAGTATATTTGTAAATACGATTCCCCTACAGTTACATTGAAGTTGAAGTGTTGTGAATGAAGCTGGAAGTGAAAACTAAATACTACAATTAAAGTTGCTCATAAAATGAGGTTGCCCTTGAGATTTTACCATAGTAGCATACAAAACACACATACACTGAAAGACTAATTACATATCTCTCATTAAAACAACATATGTTTATAACTCAATAAGCTAAGGTATTTGTTGGGGTCCTTTTACATTTAATATATGTGAGCCTTTAGCTCTTTTGTTGATTACATTGTAGATAATTTCATCTAATTTTTGGATGGTGTGAGTAGATTTAAAATACAATATATAAAATAAATTTAAATAACTGACAAAAATAAATGAACACAATTTTATTAATGATGATAATAAATATAATTATTGATTATAAGACACTTGACCTTAATCGAGATTATTGTTGAACTAGTTGTCATGGTTCAATAGTTTTGGAGGCACTTTATTGGATATTTAATATTACAATGGTGATTGGAAAAAGAAAATTAGTTTAAGGGGATTTACTATAATTTTCTCATTGTTTTCTTTGAAATTTACCTTTGAAGAATTGAAATTGATGAATAGGTTGAACACATAATTTTGGAATTAAAAATTATTTAAGGTAAATGTAGATATTAATCGGATGGAATAGTGTCTCATAATGCTAAAATACTGAAATATATATCATGTGACACTTTATCTTGTTAAAATGATAAAAATTTATTACGTTAATGTTAGATTTGTAAGCTATCAAAATACAAATGGCCTATAATAATGCACTGCAAACTCAAAACTCACGATTTTAGAAATGAGCGCACGTGCACACACACACAGACACACACACATTGACCCAAGTCTCTTATTTAAATGTATATTGATTTTCCTATATGTAAATACTTCATTTTTATTTGGTATACTTTTTTAACTTAACTCCGTAATAGCGCGATATTTAGCCCTCCTTAAAAAATTAGATACACCCTTCAGATCCTGGCATTTTATTAAACAAAATGTCCTCCTTTCCCACTTCACATTATTCCCCCAAACCAACAAGGGTTAACCATGGTTTTAATGTGTGTGGGTGTTGAAGTTTTATTTTGATTTTAAGTTCCTACGATTTTTTAGGTTTTTTGAAGTTAAGATTTAAAGCATTGTATTGTGTGAAACTTTGATTTGGATTTTATGTTCTTTCTATTCTTTTATGATTTTTGAAATTAGTGTTTGGAACATTTTTGTTAAAAAGAATATGAAGTGGGAAAGTCGAATGTTTTCAACATTAAAAAGGTGAGCATTGGGTCAAAATATGAAGTAAAGTAAATTTTAACGAACAAATAATGATGTCAGAATCTGGGAGACATGTCTAATTTTTAAACATTAGTTAATTAGGTCCAAATACAACTTTTTTATAAGGGGTCAATTTAAAGAACACTATTTCATAACACAAAAGAATTAAAAACTAATTTCTAATCCAAAATTTCTAGCATTAGTTATATCGTACATGGTAATTTTTTTTTTGAAATTTTACTATATTTAAAACATTCATTTTGTGGGGGTGGAAGCATTACTCTTTTTTTTTTATTAATTAGATGGAAAAAACAATATTAAAAAGACTTATAACAACAAAATATTGATCTTACTAACACGTGAGAATAGAAAAATGAATTATTACAATCTAATGTTTTTTTAAACAAACACCATTGCAAACTAACTAGCTGGAGCTACATCTTTGAGCAAGGGAGCCTCCAAAAAGAAAGGAGATTCATCCCAAGCACAAAATTCCTCTACATTCTTAGCATATTGAGCGAATAGATGGGTTGGTTAGTCACCAAGCTGGTTAACATAAGAAAAATAAATATTATGACCAAACGAACGCAACGATTTTATAGACCCAATAAGAAAACCACAATCCGACCAATCATCTTCCTTACTGCAGAGCCTAAAAATCACCGACTGACAGTCACCTTCTAGACTGAAGTGGAGGAAGCGACACTTAATAGAGAAATTCGTAGCAATAAATGTCACCATTTCTTCTGCATGTTTCTCTTTAAGAGATTGTCAAACACAGCAGTATAGCCTTTCTAGAAGCTTTCCATTCTCGTCCCTAATAGTGACCCCAATTCCTATGCTTTTTGGTAAAGAAAAGGTAGCCCCATCGAAGTTGACTTTTGACCTCCTCATCTCGGGACGTCTCGAGTTATCATCCCTTATGAATTTTTTAGGTCCATCATTAGCCCACGCATTTATGAATTCAATTAATAAGTTTGTGCACCTGGACACCACATTGTAAGCGTTGGCCTTGCCATCACCTTGAAATACTTTGTTTTTTTTTTACTATAAAGCCCATAAAGTGACACATACAAAATCGAATTGAATATTAGACAGAGTGTGGGCCAAAGATAATATCCAAATGACCATATTATCTTCAAAGGAATGTAAGCAATCAGCATTAGCCCAAAAAATTTAAGGTCCTCGGTGGCCAAAGAATATTTATTTGAAGATGTGTACCGCAGAACTGGCCCATCATTACAAACGCAACAGTTATGATCTTAATTCCGAACTTTCCTCCTACTCATGTTCTCCCCCATTGGAAGAGACTCAATACAAATACGGTAAATAAAATGCTTCACCTTATTTGGCACAATTCCATTCCAAATAAAGTTCTAGTTGGGGGATAAGTCGAGGAGGATGGAAATTTGAAACGTATTCTCTCGTTGACGATGTCAATTACCCACACTATTCAGCATCCACTTTTGGTGGAATATTTTTCGTTCTTCTGAAAATGCCAAATCTCCTTGTCCTCGGATAATCGACTAATTAAGGTATGCTAATGATATCATCAATTTCCTACTGAAAGAACAAATTAGACATGAGAACACCATTCCATTGGCCCAATACTGGGTAAAGCAGTAATGATGTGTGTGATTTGGCCTCCAAAAAGGATTAAAGTAATGCAGTTTTGAAATCCATTTATCCACCCATATTTTAATTTTTCCATTACCCACAATCCATCTCACCCATATTTTAATTTTTCCATTACCCACAAGCCTTCTCACCCCCCCTTTCCAGGACCGCCCTAGCCTCATGGATGCTCCTCTAAATATACGAAGAGTTATTATCTCACTTCTCTTCCCAACAGATAAAATTTTGAAATTATTTATCCCTTAAAATACTAGGGGGACAAAGAACGTGGGTCAGTCAAAACCCTCAACCTCGGTTTTGCGAGAAGAGCAAGACTAAACAATTTTAGATCATGAAACCCCATTCCAACCTCGTGTTTAGGCTTGAACATCATTTTCCAATTCAACCATCTAACCCCTCTCTCTTTTTCCCATGGGCCCACAAAAAATTACGAATAGGTGATTTTAGATCCTCACACATGTAGTTTGGAATTTTAAAGCATCTCGCGGCATACGCGGGGACGCTTGAACAACTGCTTTTATCAGAATTTTCTTACCCGCTTTGGATAAAAGGACTTATTTTCATCCCTAAACCTTCCTCCAATCCCCTCTCTCTCAATCCTGCAAAACCCTCTTTTGTAGACTTCCCCTCAACCGACGGTAATCCTGAATATCTATCAAAGCCCCCCACCTCTCGGATCCCCAAACACTCCATAAGTACCCATCTTTTTATCAAACGATATATTAACATTAAAATGAAATAAATATATGTAGACTTTCACTTTGTGAATGTGACATATCAGTGAGTTAACTCATTAATTATTTTAAAGTGAACGTACTTATAAAATGAGTGAATAGTTCCAAAATTACCACAACCATATACTACCCAAATTGCTCTAACATTATAAAATCAATAATTCGAGGCGACACGCTGAGAAGGTGTGTCACAATTGGTTATTGTTTTATGAATGTGAATCTGCGTCAGCGACACTAACCAATCGCGATACGTCATATCAGTGTGTCCGGGTCGACACATTAAAATCATGAGTTCGCGTATAAAAACTCTTATAAAATCTTTAAAATATAAGGGGGCCACCTATGGCCCCAAACTTCTTTTCAGTTTCTACAAAATTGTGGCACCTTAAACCTGCGTAACACTGGGTCAACACATCAAAAGAAATCATTTAAGCTATCAACAACTTTTTATTTATATTAATAACAACTTCATTTTCATTATATGAAGGCTTAATATAGCTATAAAGGGTCACACTGAAACAGTTGTTGAAAACCTTTATATATATATATATATATATATATATATATATATATATAGAGAGAGAGAGAGAGAGAGAGAGAGAGAGTACAGTTCTTGTGCAGTTTTGCATTTTAATAGTATGGACTAGACACGTATTACCTGACGGTGAGCGCAGAAAAGAAAGAGCGCACGCCTATAATTTCTGGGCTCATAACGAGGTGGTGAGCTCAAAAACGAGGGAGATATCGCATATAAATTAATCGATAATTTCTTGGCTCACGTCAGGTGACATGTCCAGTCCACTCTGTTAAAATGTAGGACAGTTCGCACAAGAGCATTACTATAAATATATATGGATCATGATAACATGCGCCCTAAGGGCACGCATTAAGATCCCAAAAATAGTAAGGACAGAGTTTCGACATATATTTAATAGGGAACAAATACTCATGTGCCCCAAATGCACATGTTATCATATATATATATACAGAAAGGATCTCATGCATACCCAGTTTGCATACCCTCCGTGCGGACCATTTTTTTAAAATAGTAAAAAAAATAATTTCGGGCTGATTTTTTTTTATATTTTCTAAACATTTCAATAGGACCATAAAAAAAAATTCAACTCAAAATGAGCTTTTTTGCTATTTTAAAAAAATCGGTCAAACTTTGTCAGTTTTTAAGTTGTTTTTAAGTTGTTAAAAACTGACAAAGTTTGACCGATTTTTTTAAAATAGCAAAAAAAATCATTTTGAGTTGAATTTTTTCTTATGCTCCTATTGAAATGTTTAGAAACTATAAAAAAAAATTACATCAAAAATATTTTTTTTACTATTTTATCAAAATTGATCCGCACCAGCGGTATGCAAACTTGTGTATGCATGAGAAAACGCTCTCATATATATATATATATATATATATATATATATATATATATATATATATATATATATATATATAGGGAGACTCACCTACATCATGCACTATACATCACACCGTACATCACAACTAATTCTATGCCTTTGAAAACTTTTTTTTCAAATTATATATTTTTTCCTTGAAATTAACCTTCCAATAAACCCATATGCAAAAAATTAGGTCAAAATACATTTTGTAGCTATTTTTAAAAAATCATCAAAAAACTACTGGCGCAGACCCTTAAAAATAAGGTATTTTTAGCAGGTTTTTGTGAATTTTTTAAAAATAGCTCCAAAATGTATTTTGACCTAATTTTTTGCATATGGGTTGATTGGAAGGTTAATTTCAAGGAAAAAATGTAAATTTGAAAAAAAAAGTTTTTTAGGGCCCAGAATTAGGCGTGATGCATGGGTGATGTATAGAGCATGATGTAGGTGAGCCTTCTCCTATATATATATATATATATATATATATATCGTTGGATGCTGACTAGGACACAATGTGAACTCATTCATTCCCAGCTGAAACTGATGATTCCAGTACTTCACAAATTGCCAACAAAAGGTTTCGTATCTAATTCAACTTCTTACTTTTTTGTACCAGTCATCTAAAACTATTAATTTGGGCATTCAATGCCGGGTTGGTAACCATCGTAAATTCAGCCCTAATTAAAATCTGTTGCATTCATAATACCCATCCGTGTTGAAAGGTCATCACCCACCATAAAAGAAGGGTCCACTTAACATTAACATAAATTGTCTTTCTGTTTGATAGTTGTGGATTATTAGACTCATCTTTTCTTTACTTATATACCTAACGCATATGCATTTTGCAATAACGCTGATAATAAATTTTGTTATAAAATATGTATATAATGGATGTGTAATGATATTTCATAATTATTAACGAGTGAGATATTTTATTTTATATTATAAATAAGGGTCATATTTTTTGAATATTTATATATCAATGAAATTAAGAAACAAAAATGCTATTGTAACTGAATTTTTTATCGAAAGTGGAGATACCGAATTAGGTGGAGGGTTTTTATTGGTTAGTTTGTGGGGTCCACGCCAGTGGGATAAGGGAACCGACCAATACCACGCTGCCACGTGTGTTTTCAATCAAAATTTATGTCAAAAATTCGGGTCCAATAGAAGAACTCATTAAGAAATTACCTCCCTCTAAATTTTCTCCGTGTGCCCTTTATTATATAAGACGTTATCAGTACGAGTGCTACAATATAATTTTTGAAAAAAATACTCTTAGGTCCCTCGCAAATAAATTTTAAACACTAAAGGAATTTTGACAAATTTTAAACACTTAGTTCCAGTAAGAATCCATTTCGCAACCCGAATCCAAGAGGTAAAAATGGAATTTGAATGTCAATTTTAATTCTACGAAATTGAAATTGCTATTCCAATTCAAATTTCAAGCCTTGAAATTGAATTGTCAAGCAGACCCTAATTATCTTTCTTGTAGAAGTTCACCCTAGTGGCATAACAAGTGGACCTAATAGCAAATTGTCCTTCAATGTTTAAAAATTATCAACTATGGACCCAAGTGTAAATTGCCCTATATTTTTCATCTTCGACTCTCATCACCTACTAACCATACTATATTTATTACACCAATATTTTTCATCCAAGATCAGATCTACTTGCGCTGAGATTTTAAGATTTTTGATGGCGCTATGCTTTACTTGGTTTCAAGATTCAAAATGGTAGTTTATATAATTGTCATTCGAATTTTGATATTTCAACTATCATGGTAAGTTTCACGACTCAAAAAGGTATTTACAATTCTTTATACTTCTAAGTATTTTTATATTAACCCAATAATTTATTTATTTACAAAATTTCACATATTCAGATGTTGAATATTTAATTGTGAAATTATCATTTAATTATGGAACTATAAGTTTCTAATTTTTTTTATTAGGGCCGAAGTTTCTAATTATCATTCAAAATGGGGATCAAAAGTTCCTTTTGTAATTAAAATTGGAATTTTATTATTTTAAATTTGGAACTTGAAGTTCACATATATTATTTTTATTTGGGGCCTGAAGTTCCTAAACCATTTAAAATTGGAACTAAAAGTTCTCAATTACTATTTATAGTTTAGACCTGAAGATCCAAATAATTTTACCCCTTATTAAACTTGAAGATTGTATATAATTTGGCAAAGACTTTAAAGTCCCTAAATATTTAATGTTGGGTATGAAATTCCCCTAATTATTTATAATTGGGACCTAAAGTTCCCCAATAATTATTTGGATTTTAAAAATGTACTTTTCTCCATTTCTTGAACATGAAATTTCAAAATTATTTTTAGTGTAAAGTGTCAAAGTCACAATCAAAGCTTAAATTTTGATTGTCTAACTGGATGGATGTAGACCAAGGGTCTCCCAATTATATTTGTGATATTTGGATTGATTATCATTATTGTGACGAGAGGTTCACAAATTATTATTTGTAATTGGGATATAGTTTTTCCTAAATAAATTTGAAAATTTGATGCCTGAAGTTCTCATGGTATTTCAAAATATTGGAATCTAAAACTACAACAAAAATATACCATAAATCAAAACATTACTTTTTTATTATTCATGGGGTATGAATATTGAAAGTTCTCAAATAATTATTTATAATTTGGACCTCATGCTCCAAAATACCTTATTTTTTGTTGGGATTAGTCTCAAAATCAATTGCTTATTAGAATAAGTCTTTTCAAATTCTTGACTTTTATTTTCGATAATAAATGAAAGACCTTTTTACTAACTATTTTAATGATTAAATATCCCTTAAACAATCCTATGAGTGGTTTCACCCTTAACATTTCTCTCTTGATCTTTCGCTTCATTTTAGTATCAAACTACCTTTTTTAATGGTATTTAATTTTAACTCATTTTCACATTCCAATCATTCAATGTACATTGAAGTCTTGGGAATGTGTAGAGACTGTGGAAATAAGGCCCTCGTTTCAAAGGTAAATTGTATTATCATCAGTCAAATTTGATAAAAATATTTGCCACTAGTTTAAAGGATTCTCTATCATTGTTATCCATATTCAAACTTGAAAGTACTGATATAAAAAGGGTAGAACCTTTAATGACCTTTAACATTAATTATATTGAACCCGAAGTTCAACTATTTATGTAGATCCAGAAGATCCCACACTCAAACAATAAAAGTTGAAATTTTATATTCTTCGTAATTCACATGAGGTGCTTAGTGAATTATTTTTATTGAGAATCTGCATTTATGGATTTTATTTTTATAGATTATATGAAATAAAAGTTCTAAACTTTACTTGGTTACTTTTTCCTCCTTTAAATATACATATTGATTTAATATCTATATTGTTATGGTTTTTTGGCTTAATGCATAATGATTAAATTATGATTTATGTTGGTCCTAAGTCATCAAAATGCATGATTTTTAGACATATATTTCTTTGATTTTTTCCTTAAACGATCGATATCCTAAAATATGAAATTCGTTTAAGATTATTAAGTATTAAAAGATTCAGTATTGCAAAACTTGAAGTTTTTATTATCCATCGCATTCTTTGAATGTTTTATAATTATTTGATACAAGTTTTTTTAATACTTCTATTTTTCAAAGTTTAGTCATCAAAAGCTGGATCATAAGATATATTATTGTATTGATAGGCATCTCTATATTTGGACTCACTTTACAGACTTTATAATTAATCTCGTCTCTTAAAAGTGGCAATTGTAAACGGTCATCATCTAATGATATTTGTCTAATAAACAATGAACAACTCACACTGTTCTGAATAATAAAAAAAATAGGCTTGGTATGTATTATATAAAGGATTCAACTATAGTTGAACGTAAGGTTCCAGAAGAGCTTATGTGATGCTGTTATTTGGTACTCTTCCATACATACGCGATGATTTATATAAAAGAAATTCCTTAAGAAATTTGTTTCGTTTTATAGGCATAAGAATACATGTGTACCATATTGAAATAAATAATGAAAATTAATTTTACATTACTTCGAGTGTTGGAAACGAGAAGCTCACACTAGCAAACAATTATTTCATTTTTAATAAGGTTATATTATACAATATTTATTGTTGTATAATTGTACTTGGTCATGAGTCTGAAGCTCCAATACCAATTAGGTGATATTATATAATAACCATTTTGATCCAATCAGGTGATATTAAAATTGCGAATGATATCCTGTGATGCTTTTACAAAATATTTATGACTTTAATTAATGTCTAGATTTACTATCACAAGGGTATATATACGGTGTTTATGATTCACCCTCTATTGAATCATTGACAAATATAATATTTATCATATATGTGTAATTTTATTTTGATGAGACACTATTCCCGCTGTTAGGAGGGAGGATAGAACGTACCAGAAATACAAACACTACACTAAAATGACAAAATTGTCACCTTTCAGCCGGCCACCCTTGTCAAGGTCATTAACCGTGACAAAAAATACGTGTTTTGTGTCACGGTCATTGACCTTGACACGACTGTGACAAAGAATTGTCACGGTCATTGACCGTGACAAGGCCGTGACAAATTTACTTGTCACGGTCATTGATCGTGACAATTCTTTAAATATTTATCACGGTCAAGGACCTTGACACGACCGTGACAATTTCTTCAGCAAAAACCCTTTCCCCTTCTTTTTTTCTCCCGTCGTTCCCTCCTTTTTACAACTCTCTCTCTCTCTCTCTCTACGCTGCTCTCTCTCTCTCTAGTTTCAGGTTAATTTCTCTCTCTATCTCTCTTCCATTTATATATATGTTTGTGTGTATATATATATATATATATATATATATATATATATATATATATATATATATGTGTGTGTGTGTGTGTGTGTGTGTATGTGTGTATGTGGTGGGCGAGTATGTGGAAAATAGGGGATTGTTATATTATAGGCAAAACATTGATGATTATGTATATAAAATTAGCCTTGTATGGGTATAAGCTAATTTAGATTAATATTGATGATTATGTATATAAAGATTAACTTATTTTCATTCGAATTAGACAATTCACATGTTAATATGTTGTTGCTTAACCTATACTTTTGTCTTAGGTTAGATATCATTCATGAACTTTAGAATATTAGTGTTATCGACTTAATTCCACATTGAGGATATTTGTACTTGTATATTTGTGTCTAATTTTAATTTCAAAGGGAAGATTACGATATTTTGACTATGGTTAGAGATAAAAAATAATTCGTTGTGATTTTATTTCTACGTGATTCTAGAATTTTTATTCTTGGAGTTAAAGAAATCAATGCATTCTTTTTGTTGAAATATATTTATTTTTTAATAATGCGGGTTATTTTGAACTTTCCTTCACCATTAAAACATTAAATTGGTAGCATTTTTCTCCTACCAATTTTTTTCATCGTGGATGTCGCCAAATTCTTAGTAGATTAATATTTAACAAACAAAAGCGAAAGAACCATTATTATTCACTAAATGTTGGCAAAAGTCTTACTGAAAATGTAAACATTTATATTATATATAAATTGGCTCTCTCATGTATCAAAACGTTTGAGTCTATCAAGTTAAATAGACTTGGTTCGTTATGAGTGAGACACAATCTAGTTTAGGTCAGATGAACCTTAAGGACTAAAGATTGAAGATCATGCACTATCTCTCATTGGAGCCTTCCATGATTGAATATGAGGACTATATCCTTTCGAGAAGTTTGATATAATATTGGCTGATTGCACACACTAAGATGTTTTCTAAATTGAGAGAATTTTTTATAAAATGTGTTTTAAAAACCTTTTGAAGTATTGAAGAATGTTTTTGAGTTGTGTATTTACCTTTTGAAGTATTGGGATCTAAGAACAAATTTTAAAAATAATTTTGGAATTTTTTATTTTGAGGCATTCGAACGGACATAATATATAACATCTATTCCATGCTTTACATATATTCCGGCATATATAATATATATAATAATAAACAAAACCTCTTAAAAATAATATATAACATCATCCCATTGTAACATATATAACATACAATAATGGTAATAATAAGTTTTTCAAATATAAGTAAAATCTCTCTATACAATCAACAATTCTAACATCATATCCACCAACCTAAATCAAAGTTACTTCAATAAAAACATTAATGGTAATAATAAGTTTTTCAAATATTTCACTTGTCCCAATAGAAAAAATACATAAAAACCCATCTACTCCTAACATAAAATGATATCACCGAAGTAAACCTGCGATCTTGAAGCATATGACCTCCAACAAAATGACTTTAATGATTTTTTTTTGTCCAAAAAATATTTTCACTTGCAATAAGATTTATTAAGTGTCAATTACCTTAAACAAAGAAGAATTTTTTTTAATAGTTCCAATAGATGACATAAAATCTTGATACATGTATCCACGTTAGATGTTTTCAACTAATTTAGACATATTTATGTGTGTATGTGTGTGTATATATGTGTGTGGTGGTGTGTGGTGGGGGAGGGGGGCAGGGGGTGTGGTGGGAGAAGGGTGGTGGGGTGGTGGGGGGTGTACGTGTACGTGTGCGTGTGTGTGGTGGGGGTGGGGGAGGGGGGGAGGGGGTGGGGGCAGGGATGGGGGGTAGGGGTGTGTGTCTATGTGTACTAATAACATTTTTTTTATCTGTACTAATAACATTTTTTTACAGCAAATGTCTCCTTCAAGTATTAAGGCGAAGATAATGATGTTGTTTATGATGATGTCGTCTAGGTTCGGTGGTAGCGGAGGCGACGGGGGCTCCTCGACCCATAGGCTCCCCAAATAATGCAAATTTTGGATTATCATCGAGAACAAATCGGAGATATTAGCGAGATCCCTCGAGCTGCTAAAGACGGTCATCGGCCCGGGGTTTATGAGTTGAAATGAGGTTCCATATGAGCTCAAGTTAGCTGTTTGGGCGGCACTACAGGTAATATATTTATATTTATATGAATATTTCAATTTCAATTTCAATTTCAATTTCAATTTCAATTTCAATTTCAATTTCAATTTCAATTTCAATTTCAATTTCGATTTCGATTTCAATTTCAATTTCATTTTTTATTTATATTTATATTTATATTTATTCGCAACTAACATTGTATTTGTTGGACATGAACAATTCAACTTGGATCCAAAGCTACGCGATTCCGTCTTGGAGCAGTTATGGGAGCAACACAAGACGTGGAAGAAAAATATGCGGACACGGTACTTTGGAAAAACACGAGAGTCCATTATCCAATGGTGTGGATCCGTCCCGCCCAAGGAGCCGATCTCATTGGCACAATGGCAAAAGTTCATTGACAATGAGATCGAGGATAGATAATTGACATCTCGCCAATCGGGGAGGGAAAATCGGGAAAAAAAGACGGACGTGCACTACTCCGACCAGACGTCTTACGCCGAGGTGGAGCATAGGATGAAGGTAAGATTTAATTTTTCTATAACTACAGAAATATATTATTCTTCATTATTTTACTTTGCGGGGCCGATGCTAATTTTACTTTATTTTATTTCAGGGGGTAAGGAGTGGCCCAGGGGGTAAGCCACAAAGGCTCGATACTTATGTGGATCTTCGGACGAAGAAGGGGAAGGACAAGGAGGTGTCCCCGAGCGTCGCGGCCACGATTGTAAGTAATCTGACAGTTTAATTTTTGTTAATTACGTTATAATTTTTTAGTTTACTTATTTTACTAATCATGTGCTTTTTGTCATTTCAGGCATAGCTTAAGGAAGTGCATGAGTCACAGTCTGATGCCGACAAGGCGCCTTTGTCCACAGACGCACTCAGCCAAGTGCTTGGCTCTGATCGCAAGGGGAGGACAAGGGGGTGAGCTCGCGTGTGGCCAAATCTAGGATCATGGGATTGGAGACGAGCGACACCGGGTTGGCTCGAACGGTGGATTCACATGACGCGAAGCTATCCCGTTTGGAGGCGACGATCCAAGATATGTACTCATTCATGAAGCGTACGTTGGGCGGAGACCGTAAGGGGAAAGGGAAGGAGAAGGCGGTGGAGGAGGAGGAGGTGCGGGAGAACGAGGCGCGGGATGACGAGGATGTGGACCTCGCTGCTTCATCACCGACACGTGCATACTTCGATGATCCACTTCCTTACTTGGCTCCCTTCCCCATACCGATGTCGATAATTGGTTGGCCGAGCGTGTTCATATTGGACGTATTTGGATAGGGCGGGGGTTGAGGGACCCAAATATCATCTAGGGTGGAATAGTTCATGGACGTGCGCTTCAAGAGATCGAGTTCAAAGTGCTCGTCACGCATGTGATACCCGGGAAGAAGAACTCCCTATTGTGGTTGCGCGAACAATGCGGCATGATGTATATTAGTGGGTGTGTCAATTCGTATATCGTATGGCCTACTCACCTCCTCACATTTACCCCAGACATGTGGTGACATTATTTTTAAGTTGGTACATTTTAATTATATTTGGATTATATCGTCATGTATATTATTTCTATTTTGAATATATATTTGCATTATCTTTAGTTTATTTGGATATATGATGTTTGAACAGGTACAACGTTGCTATAACAGGTACAAATATACTGCTGGGCAGTGGCAGTGGCCATACTACCCAGCAATTTTTTTTTAAATTCTGCCCAGAATTGTCACGGTTCTTGACCGTGACAAGTCCTTGACAAATAATATTATCACAGACTTGTCACGGTCAATGACCGTGACAATGTTTTTAAAAAGGGTCAAGGCTTTGTCATGGTTATGAACCGTGACTAAACTTATCACGGGCCATGACCGTGACACAACCGTGACATTTCTAACGAACTTGTCAAGGTCAATGACTGTGACACGTCCGTGACAAAAAAAGTTGTCTCGCCCCGAATTGTCATGGTCATTGACCTTGACAATCCAACTTGTCAAGGTCAATGACCGTGACAATTAGGCAGATTTGGTGTAGTGAAATTATTCATAGAGAACAATTTGTTCTTGAAGAACCATGAGAGTGGAATACTTTCAGTTTGTCTTATATAATCCCTCGTATAGTTGAATGAAAAAAGAAGTTGATAATGTCATTGTAACATCAAATGTCACATGGACTAGTTGCAAAATGTGGTTGCCAAAATCATTGTCCCAGAAGGACAAAATAAATTTAGTTGTAAATCAATTTGTTTCATGCCAAAAGCATGGCAAACCTATAGGTCCCAATGACTTAACTCCCCAGAAGTGAAGGTTAAATAAAAGCATGTCCAAATAATGATCCAGAATAGGTTATACATAATGCTTAAGAACAAAAATATTTTTGCTCTAAAACCCCTGAAGAGGTTATTGTCTATAAAAAGAAGCAAGTCCCTGAAGTGACTATAAAGTCCGTGAAGTAAACAAAGGTACCTAATATTAATGAGATCTTTATGTTTTATATATATAAGAGAAAATTTGGATTGACATAGATGATTATCGATGATATAATTATATATGTCGTAGTTACACAAAAATCAAAGGGCACTGATACTACAAATCCACGTACTATAAACAAATGTCAACAAATAATATATTGGCTAAAATGAAAAATGGCATGATAACTTAATTTGAGTCTCTAAATAAACGTGGTGTATTTGGACCTAGAAACTCGAAAAGAAGTTAACCTTGAAGGTTAAGAATGCGTGTTTATAAGAAAGCGAAGTGATGAACTGTCTAAAAAAGTGAGCGAACTATGGCACGAGGTTTCCTCAGAAAATTGAAGTTAATTATATATAAATATACCTTCTCGTTATGGAAGTAAATATTTTCCAGATTATGAGACTCCTGAATATTATAACTGCTTATTTACAAGACTAAGACAAAGAATACATATAAAAATCGTAGAAGAATTTTGTTTGCATGAAGCAAATGAAAGGAGCACGTACTCAATTCGAATAAGACATTCACTATACAACTTAAATGAATTTGAAAGGATATAAGTATAACTGTCTTAATTTGTCTAAAAGGTGGGGTATGGAAACAATCATATATTCCAACGTGACATTATAATAATATCCTTAAAAGGATGTGCTCCTGAAGAGATCAATTGAAATTCAAAATACCAAAATAAGTAATTAAAAAAATAATGACCTTAGGCTAACTAGTTTATGTCTCGGCCTCCAGATCGAGCACAATTTATGTTAAATACTCATCCATCGGTCAAATGGATGAAAAGTCTAGCAATGCATTAAGCATATATTGAGCACACCATTTTTTATACCCATGGTCTTTGATCTTTGGATATTAAAATACCCATACCATCCTAAAGACGCTGAAAAATATAAATTTGATCACGAAGCACCATATGTATATGTTATTATAGTATTTGGTCCCGAAGTAGCATATTTGTATATTATTAATATATTGCTATACATGACAAAATGAATGATACTTGATATTATAGTTGCAGTTAATATATTGATAAGAAATAATTATCATTGAATTGCAAAGCATGTGAATAATATCAACAATATGTGATACACTCGTGAAATTATTGGTATAATACTTTTTAAATCTAACGATCTACGTCAAGTTAGTAATGTACATGCGAATTATCTTTGTGATCCTCACAAGAAACCATCAAAACACTTATGACTTGCCTCAAATGATATATGGTCCTACTACTACTACTACTACTACTACTACTACTACTACTACTTATGAAGGCAATGTTGCTTGTATAGATCAAACTCAAAGATGCTACATCGAGGGATATA
Organism: Sambucus nigra; assembly: GCA_949130495.1. Lineage (NCBI taxonomy): Eukaryota > Viridiplantae > Streptophyta > Magnoliopsida > Dipsacales > Adoxaceae > Sambucus > Sambucus nigra. Next base: position 357,348,028 of record OX422213.1, on the reverse strand, counting down.
TGACTAACAAATTTCAGTTCTTCTATGTACATGAACTCAAGAAAAGTTACACAATACATAAACTCCAGAAAAGCTATGTTGTTGAAGTCAAACAGATTTGTTAAAAAGTGACATGTTCATCCCTCTTCACCTAAGTCTTATGGAAGTCGAGCTTATGAAGAAAATGAAATTTAAGTAACAACCTATCAAATTTATCCACTAAGTTAAAGTAACATTTTAGAAGGTTATGTATGAGACTGATATGCATTGATTCAATCATCAGAGAAATGTCATAATTACGGGAATTATCAAATCAAGGGGAGAATCTAAGAAAATGATATTTTGGACATATATGTGTTGTACTTTTTTTTTCTTTAAATTAGATTTTTTTCCATTGAATTTTTCAGTTAAATGTTTTAACGAGGCAACACTAAGCACATCCAAGACCGATTCAATAATTATAAAAGTTGTACTATTTTTCCTTTACTTTTGATTGTTTCCCACTGAATTTTTTCTTAGTAAGGTTCAATGAGACAAAAATCATTGAATCATGGATATAGTGTACATCCAAATGGAAATGTTATAATTTATGTATATAGTAGATGTCCACTGGTATTCTACAATTATTAAAAGGGTTATTGAATACTTTATTTTGTACTATAAATAAAGGTTATACTCCTTGAGTATTCACATATCTATGGAATGAAGAAACTCTCCCCATCTAAATTCTCTCAATGTCGCATTTATTTTATAACAAATTTAAATTCTCCACCCACCAAAATACTTGACTACGGTTTTATTTTGGAATATTGCATCTGGGATTCATCAAAAGTTGATGTACATTGGGATGAATAAATTTTATTGAAATAATGAGATGGTGAGTGTTAACCAACTCCAACGATAAATTGGACTTAAGATTCCTAGTTTTTTCAAGAGGTTGGTAAACTGGTAATCAAACTTTATAAGTGGACACAAGGTCCACTTCTAAGAAAATAAATTATCATCAATACTAAAAATCTCAAACGTTAATAATTACCTAAAATTAAGCATCCATACAATTGTTTCTCTGGCAACAATGACTTTTGTAGTTTCTAAATGGCAACGAATTGGTCATCTCAATGATAGTCGGCAATCAGCATACCATTTTACTTAGCTTACTTCAAACGGCCTGCGATAAACTGTAAAGAGTTTCAATGCCCCGTTTGTCAAAATTAACTCCAAAGGCTGCTCGGTAAATAGTGCGTCCACCATATCATCTTATGAATCATATCATTTGTATTAGATCATAATCATATTTTATATGAGTTTTCTTTGAGAATGGTTGAAATTGAAGCTGAATGGAGAGAAATTTATACAAGACCAACTGTTTTGTAGGGCCTCAAACCAATGATACGAAACCACTAATTATTCATAATCGAGCCATCATATTCAGGAATTACTACAGAACTGCTATAAGGAGATTCAAAAGCTTGATATTGTATGGATTTTGTTTTGTTGCAGATAGGCCAACTAGGTTTCTCACGTTCTGTCCAGGATTAAATGTAATACTTATTCTATGAATAGCTTTTTCGATGTTGCACCTTAATTTATTTACAAGCCTCTTTTGTCTGATATTAATAATACTGCGATTGGTAAGTTTGTGAATAAACTTAAACTGTTGTGAGGCTGTTTTGATCTAATACACTCTTTGGGTTTTAAAAAAAAAGAAATATTTCCAATGCTTAATTCACCTAATCACCCAGTGCGTAAAATAATATTGTAATACACGAAAGTCAAGTTTTAGATAATTCAGTCAGTTTGGACTTTTTTTTCCAGTAAAATGGTCGTAGCTTCCTCTATAAATGTACGTTTAATGAGTTGCGTTGGAAACTAGATTTTGTACTTTTTGGCTGACTATGTATCCCAGCTCGTGACTCTTAAGTGATTTATTCGAACAAATGCCGAACAGATGCCACAATTTAAACATGTCCAAAGAATCTTCAATGCATCTAGTCACGTATTCCCTAATTTACTTAGGAATCCATAAATATTGTTTCATGCCACCTGTGTAAGGATAGTGATAATATGTGCCCTAAGAACACATGATGTTAGTTAAAATTAGAAAAAGTAAAACAAACATAACTTCTATGTACTTAAATTCTCACATTCTCTACTATCTCGGTTACACACATACTCACTCTTGAAAACAAAAGAACAATTAATGTCTACATTCTCTCTCTCCCATTAACTCTCCACTTTAAATTCTTCTTGTTTTTTTAGTTGAACATTTTTTTACAGATTTAACATTAACAATAGTTTGTACAACATTTTTATTTGATTATTTAAAAACTTGTTTTGTATATAAAAATCGTTTTACAGCGTTTTTATTGTAAATAAAATTGTTTTGTCTTTATAAAAAAATATTTTTAAATTTTTTGTTCTTAGAAATATGCTTTACAATTTTTTTTTATAACAATATGTTTTACAAAAACTCTTTTTAGACAAAACAGATTTTCTATTAATAAAAAGGTATAAAAACAGGTTTGTAACACATTTGTTTTTAAATAAACAGTTTTTTAATATAAAAACAGTTTTTTTATATAAAAAAACAGTTTTTCTATTGAAATAAAAATAAAAAACGTTTTTTTTAATTAAAAGCAAACAGTTTTTTATTTATTTTAAGTAAACATTTTTTTAATTAAACGTAAACAGTTTTTTTTTAAATTAAATTTTTTTTTCATAAGTAAAAAAATAATGTTTATTGACATGATATCGCGATTTATTAGTGCCGCTGGCGCAGACCCACATTCCCGGACTCGCATCATTTGTTGAATGTAGGTCAGCGCCAGCGGTACTAATCAAACAGTTTTTTAAACTGTTTTTTTATTCATCAAACAATTTTTAATCAATCGCGATTGATGTCTTAGACTCGCAATTGATTAGTACCGCTGGCGCGGACCTACATTCAACAAATGATGCGAGTTCGGGAATGTGAGTCCGCACCAGCGGCACTAATAAATCGCGATATCATGCTAATAAACATTATTTTTTTACTTATGAAAAATATTTTTTTAATTTAAAAAAAAAACTGTTTACGTTTAATTAAAAAAATGTGTACTTAAAATAAAAAAAAACTGTTTGCTTTTAATTAAAAAAAACTTTTTTTTATTTTTATTTTAATAGAAAAACTGTTTTTTTATATAAAAAACCTGTTTATTTAAAAACAAATGTTTACAAGCCTGTTTTTATACCTTTTTATTAATAGAAAATCTGTTTTGTCTAAAAACAGTTTTTGTAAAACATATTGTTATAAAAAAAAAGACTCTAAAGCATATTTCTAAGAAAAAAAAATTAAAAACATTTTTTTTATATAGATAAAACAATTTTATTTACAATAAAAAAGTTGTAAAACGATTTTTATATACAAAACAAGTTTTTAAATAATCAAATAAAAAAGCTATACAAACTATTGTTAATGTTAAATCTGTAAAAAAATGTTCAACTTAAAAAACAAGAAGAATTTAAAGTGAGGAGTTAATGGGGGAGAGAGAATGTAGGCATTAATTGTTCTTTTGTTTTCAAGAATAAGTATGTGTATAACCGAGATAGTGGAGGAGGTGGGAATTTAAGTGCCCAGGAGTTACGTTTGCTTTACACTTTCTAATTTTAGCTAACAAAAATGCAATTGTGACAGAATTTTTGACAGAATTTTCATGGACAAAGTGTCATGGGGTGCTTCTATTGGTTAGTTTTTGGAGTCCACGCCAGTGGGACCAAGAAACTAATCAATACAAACACACCACGTCAGTTTGTCCATGAAAATTATGTCAAAAATTCTGTCATAGTAGAAGTACTCTTGAGCTAATATCAGGTGCCCTTAGGGCACATGTTATCACTACCCCCTGTGTAAATCATAGAAAGGTCATAGCGCCCCTAACGCAAACATGGATTGGATCTTCAACACTATGGGCATGTAAGTCCATTTTTCATGTATAATGAAGTTAACAAACAAACTAAATTGACTATGGATCCTAATTTAGTTTATCTTCTTCCTTTTTGCATTGAAAAAAGGATAATTGGTTTTAATTTTATGTTTTTACTTGTTCATAAACAAGTTGGTCAGACCCTTTACATGTACAGGGTCACTACCCAATGTTTTCTCCATTTTCTTAACATCATTTCATATAGAGTGGTGCTCTGCGTACGAAGTAACTCCACAAAATCTCCTTCAAAAACAATAAATTTTTATATCCTGATGGGACCCCATATCACAAGGCAACAATTAACAGGTGAGAACACACTATATATTGACTCACTTGAATCTGCATATATAGGAGTCCCAACTAGTTTGGATATATAAACAAAATAAGTTAGTATAGTTTGAGAACTCCCTCCCCTCAGAGGTATATGCTACACGAAGAAGTCAGAGTCCAAGAGAATCTTCAAATGGAAGTAAATTCTATCCCAAAAATCACAAATATGACACTTACACAACATCCTACATATTACCTATGTGTGCTTGAATAGTTTATCATCACTTGAAATCATTTTAAAATCATTTTATTTCCAAACAAATTATTTTATATATTTTTAAATGATTTTTGAATTAATTAAAAATTGGTTTTAAAAGTTTTGTGGGTTAAATTGGTATTTCAAAAATTTAGAGTGTTTGTTGATTGTTTGCTTGTGTAGAATCCGAAAGCGCTAGAGACTTTGAGGCGTGCTTTGTAATTAGTTTCATATGCGCGTCTCAGCTTAATCCTGTGCGTACACGTGTTGGTTTCGAAGCGGCTGGATTTGTGTTTTATTATACTCACATTTTGCATATTCAATCTCAGCCCTTGGATTGTTTTAATCAACGTACTGCATGCTATCGTTTTCAATCCTTGTGATCCCAGGCTTACCCAATCAGCGACCTCTTAAGCCACCACCTGAGTTAAATCGTTGGATCAAAGTCAAACCATAAGACTTGATCTCAGTCGTTGGTTTGAGGTTGATGTTCTCGATCCTTCTTCGCCTAGTAAAAAAGGAGACCAAGCCTTAGCATTTTGAGACTTATGACATTTCGTTAAACCTGAGAAAAAAGAGAGAGTAGAGAGAGAAGAGAGAGAAGGGGGAAGAGAGAAGAAAAGAGAGAGAGAGAGAGGAGAGAGAGAGAGGACACCCTAGTTTGTTCGTAGATCCAAACCAGTGTGAGGTTTCTCTCTAACCAAACACCAAAACCTAAAAGTCCAATACATCAGAAAACCTACCTTTTGAGAGTTAGATCTTTGTAGGGTTTTTGTGTTGTTGGTTTTGTGTTCTTCGTTTGAATACCTCTTTAAAATACATTGATTCTCTCAGAACTCATCTCCAAGGAAGATTTAAGTTTCATCATTGAAACTGAGTCTTTCTAAAAGAGAAAATCTCACGTTTATAGTTTTCTAGTTTTCTCTTTAGATTTGTTTTCTTAGATATATTTTGTTTCAACAAGTTTTTGAAATAAAAAACTTCTATTTTAAAAAATAAGATTTCAGATCTCGTGAGTTGTGTGTTTCTGAGTTTTATTTCATCTTTTATGAAATACTAGTGTTAAAAAATAAAATAAGTACCAAAGAACTCGTACTAAAGTTTTTAGGAGTACAGATCTGAGAATAAGTTTTATATATCAAAACTTGTTGAACCAATCCTTGCATGTTAAGTCTGATCTCATTTGTTAAAGTAGACTTCTAGTCTAGTTGGATGTGCAATTGGAGGTTTATAATTTCAAAAATATTTTTAAAATTCAGAAATTGTATAAGACCTTGAATTGTCTTCCGAGCAAGGTATCCTTAAGATCTGTGGTTATATTAAAGATCAAGAAGTCTTTGCTTGAAATATCAAGATTTATAAATAACTTTCATATTAGAATTGTTATAATTCATTAGGAAAGTTTATATAAATCTTGAGAGGGTGAGTTGCATGTTTGCATGTAGTAACACATCACAAACACTATCTCACACGAATACTTAGACACTATGGTTCTGTTTGAGAATCTTGTACTTGAAAGAGTTGCTGGAATCTTAATCTAAAGAGAAGGAAATCAAGTAAAAGACAAAGAAGCAGCAAGAAAGGATCAAGTTCCAAGTCAGAATACCTTTGGAGTGGGGAATCTCGTGTAGGTGCATTCTGAACTTAGGTTAGAATCTTTGTGGTTTTCTTAAGTGTTGTAATCTGATTTTACTGTAGTGGATTTTTTGTTTTACTCCGTAGAGGGGGCCGTGGATGTTTCCCTTGTTTAGGGGTTTTACCACGTTAAAAATTCTTGTGTCTATTTCTGTGAATGTTCTTAATTTTTGTTATGTTTGGGAATGCATGGAAAAGATAATAGATGTTTATTAAAAATAAATTTAAGGTAATGAACTATCGAATTTAATCCATACATTCAGAAAAAAATATTTGACAATACATCTTGTGTTTTTCAAAAAGAGTTTTGCCCAATAAGTTTGTTCGGAGTTTACTCAACTTATAACTATTTGTTATTAATCTAGTAAACAAAAGGCTTTTAGTATTAAGGCTGTTTTTCAACTGGTATTAGAGAAGGAACACCTTTTGTGATCCTAAAACTTGAGAAATTATTTTTGAAATTTATTTATGAAAATCTCTGAGTATGGGAAAAAAATTTGAGAAGTTGGGTAACCTATCCAGACCACAACTCTTTGATGGAAATAATTTTTCGTACTGGAAAGTGCGAATGACTGCTTTCCTTCAAGGAACCCTGGGTGATGAAGTCTGGGAAATGATTGAAACAGTGTATAAACATCCTACTAAACCTACCTTTACAACTGATCCAACAAGGATTAAGAAACTTCTTAGTGAATTTACTAAGGAAGAGAAAAAACTGTCTCTTGATAATAACAAAGGAAATTAATGAACATGAATTCAAAAGAATATCCATTTTTTCTGCTTTTAAAGAAGCATAGGACACCTTAGTCATTGCTCATGAGGGTGATGAACGTGTCAAAGATGGAAAAACCTAAATACTTATTCAGCAATACAACACCCTGATTATGAATGACAATGAATCCTTTGATGATTTCTACATAAGGTTAACTGATATTTTTACAAAACTTCATGTAAATGGTATAACCTACAGTAGAAAAGAAATTGTGTCAAAGATTCTTAGGTCATTGCCATCTAAATTTGCCAACAAGAGATATGCTATTGAGGAAATGAATGACTCTAATATAACTCCTGAACTACTTAGCAGTAAACTTAGGACTGTTGAATTGGAATTGGACTTTAAAAAACAATTGACCAGAAATACCAGTAGAGCCTCTAGTTCTAATGTTGTGTTTTCATCAAAATTACCAGTGTCTAAATTAAACCCTATAGATTTTGACACTGGATGTCTTGAAAACTGCGATTTAGAATATCTTGACAATGAAATAGCTCTTATGAGTAAGCATTTCAAAAAGATTTTGAAACTTAGAAATGATGTAGCCTCTAAATAAGGCAAATCAAATTATCAAGGTAATCAATCTCACAGACCTCATAACAGAGACAATACCGAACACACTTATGACAATAGGAGGAACTATGACCATAATAGTCCTAAACCTAACATAAAAGATGTTAAATGTCACCGTTATGGTAAACTTGGTCACTATGCTAGTAAATGTCCATCTAGTTTTAATAATAACAACAAGGAAAATATGTGTAAGACATATGACGACTTTAGTGATTCTGATGAGGATGAAATCGAGTCAACCAGATTAATGAGAACTGCATGTCTTTCTTTGCTAAGATAATATATAATGATGATTCATGCTTGTCTGTTCAGGAACATACTATGCCTGTTGATGGTGTTAATGATCTTAATGATAATTCTATTCCTATTACTGCTGAAAGATTGTGTGTGAGTCAAAGTGAGAATGCTAATGACAAATTGAACGTATGCCCGAGTAAAAAACCTATCCAAATCATGGGGGAAAATTCACACAATGCACATAGTGAGTCTGATGATGATCTGCCTGATCTACATGAATTGTACACTAAAACGGTTAAGAAGAGTGACTGCCTAGAGAAAATGATAAAAACCTTAAGTGAGCGTATTGAATTGCTTAACCAAACCATTAGGAAGAACACTGAAGATTACAATGCCCAATGTGTTGCTCATGAGACTGAGATTGAGAATTACAACTTGAAAAGAAATTTTTTGATTCAAAAGAATCATGAATTTGAACAAAAATACAAGGCACACCTTATTTAACTAGAAGAGTCAAAGCAAAAGGTTTCAAATATTTTTAAAAAATGTCAACATTTTGAAACTCAAACCAAGACTTATGAAAAAATTGTTACTGGAAGTAAATTTGACTCTAAAGATAAGTCTTCCTAGGTTTTGGAGAAATAGTGCACACAAGTAAGACCAAAGTTTATCATGAAAATGTTGCTTTTGTAAAAGAAGGCCAAACTTCTTAAAACGTTCAAAAAGGTGAACCTAGTCTTAATGTCTCTCAAAGAACACATAGTCTGCACAATCAACAGTTGAAACCAAACCACCAAACCAAATATGTTTGTCCTTTTTCCAGAAACCAAAGACAAAAACCTAAATCTAGTGATGATTGGACTACTGTACCCAATAGATCCAAGCCTATTTTCGAAGACTTTAATAAGAAAGTTAAGTCCTATACTCAATAGTACTGTTCCTATTGCGATATCTTTGGAAATACTCTAGATGAATGTTTCCAGAAAAGGACATACACTACTACCTACCAGAACTTCAACTATTTTAAGAAATCCAGAATTACTTATATACTTCCTAGACAGGCCACAAACAACTCTAACTCTAAAAAGAAAAAGAGAGGGTCTAAGACAAAGAAAAAATCATTTAGAAAGACCCCTCAAATCTTTTCAAAGTCAAAAGGCAACAAAAATTCAAAAACTGATCCTATTTGGATTAGAAAAGATGATTTACTTCCCCAGCTCAAGTGCAACATTGTCATTTCTTCTTTAAAGGCACAAAGCACTTCAACCGGATGGTATTTAGACTCCGGATGTTCTAAACATATGACCAAGGATGAAAAAAAATTGAAAAACAAGACAGACTTCCTTGGAGGTAGTGTTATGTTTGGAGATGGTGTTTCTTCTCAGATCATAGGTAAAGGAACATTGAGTGAGCAAGGGCTTCCTGAACTAAATGATGTTTTATTAGTTAAAGGCCTTAAAGACAATCTTTTAAGTATATCACAATTTTGTGACTCCAATCACTTAGTTACCTTTTCTAAAAATGATTGCAAAATTATAAATGAAAAGGTCAATTGTATTTTGACAGGAAATAGAACCCCAGAAAACTGTTACACACTAATTCCTAATTCCGAGTCTTACAAAATTGCTAGATTAGAGGATTATGATCTTTGTCACAATAGATTGGGAAACACAAATTATGATAACCTTAGAAGATTGAGTTCCCAAGAGATAGTTAGAGGCTTACCAAAAATTAAAAATTCTTTTAATCCTATGTCTGGACCTTGTCGAGAAGGAAAAATAAGTAAATCCCCACATAAAAAAGTTAAATATGTCCTCACCACTAAGCCCCTGGAACTTATCCACATGGACTTCACGGGTCCCTCTAGAACCGTTAGTTTTTGTGGAAACTCACACATCCTAGTCATAGTAGACGACTACACGAGATATACATGGGTAGGTTTTATGAAGAATAAATTAGAAACCTTCAATGAATTTTTAAGAATACTCCTGAGAATTGAGAATGAGAAGGATACCCAAGTATGTCGTATAAGGAGTGATAGAAGTGGAGAGTTTAAGGACTCTGGAATTTTTGAGTATTGTGTAGCTAATGGCTATAAACATGAGTTTAGTGCTACCAAAACCCCGCAACAGAATGGTATAACTGAATGTAAGAATAGAACCTTACAAGAAATGGCTAGGGCTATGTTACATGCTAAGAATCTCCCTATATATTTTAGGGTAGAAGCTGTCCAAACCGCGTGTCACATTATCAATCATATCTACCTTAGAAAATATTTCGAAGAAACATCTTATGAGTTATGGTTCCACAAAAATCCTAATCTAAAATACTTTAAAACCTTCGGTAGTATCTGCTATATCTGCAAAGATAGATATCATCTTTCAAAATTTGATACCTGAGGAGAAAAGGGAATTTTTCAGGGCTATTCCCAAAATAGTAGGGCTTTGCGTGCTTTAAATAATATAACAAAAGCCATTATGGAATCAATTAATGTAATTGTAGATGACACAAGTGTTAGGAGTAATGACAGTCAACCAGTAACATTTGATGAGGACAATCCCGTTTTACCCCTTGATCCTCAAGATGATACTGATTCACTGCCACCTGAGGATCCCTCTGTACCCACCTGGGTTTCTAAAGATCATCCCATTAAAACCATTGCTGAACCAGCTCGAACTAGATCCCAACTTGGGAAAATGGCATAATTTTCGTGTTTTGTTTCCCTTGAGGAACCTAAAAATATTAATGATGCCCTTAATAAGTCATTTTGGATAAATGCTATGTAATAAGAGCTAATTCCAATTTAAGAGTCACGATGTTTTGAATCTAGTTCCTAGACCTAAAGATTCTAAGGTTATTATCACAACATGAATTTTTAAAAATAAAACTGATGAAAATAGGGAGGTCATTAGAAATAAAGCTAGGTTGGTTGAACAAGGTTACTCTCGGATTGAGGGAATTGATTTTGACAAAACCTTTACAACTGTTACTCGTTTAGAATCAGTTCATCTCCTTCTAGCAATTTCATGTTATATGCAGTTCAAGTTATTCCAAATGGATGTTAAATCCTCTTTTCTAAATGGAATTTTGTCTGAAGAAGTTTACGTAGAACAACTTAAAGGATTTGTTGATTTTATACACCCGGACCACGTCTTTAAGCTTAAGAAAGGTTTATATGGTTTGAAACAAGCTCTTAGAGCTTAGTATGAGAGATTATCGACCTTCTTAGTGTCTCACAATTTTGTTCGCGACGAAAATGATAAAACATTATTCGTTAGAAAGGAAAATCAACATGTCTAAATCGTGTAAGTATATGTGGACGATATTATTTTCGGTTCCACCTGTCCTAAACAAGTAGAGAATTTTTCTGATATCATGCATACCGAATTTCAGATGTCTTTAATGGGGTGAACTATAATATTTTTTGGATTTACAAGTAAAACAATGTAGTGATGATCTTTTTATATCTCAATCCAATTATGCTGTAGACTTAGTTAAAAAATTCGTCTGAGATAATGCCAAAACTTCTAGAACCCCCATGTGTACTTCAACTAAACTATCCAAGGATGATAATGGGGAAAATGTAGATCCCAATCTTTATAGAAGTATGCTAGGGAGTTTGTTGTATCTTACCGCGTCTCGACCTGATATATCTTTTGGTCTGTGTATCTGTGATAGATATTAAAGTAACCCTAAAGAATATCACTTATTAAGTGTAAAAAGGATTATTAAATATGTTAAGGGTACTCTAAAACTTAGTATTTGGTACACAAAATATACAACTAGTTTGATTATTGGATATACCGATGTCGACTGGGCCGGTTGTTCTGATGACAGTAAAAGCACTTCTGGTGCTTGCTACTATGTAGGTAATAATCTTGTTGGTTGGTCATGTAAGAAACATAATTGCATTTCTTTATCTAATGCTAAATCAGAATATATAGTAGCTGGTAGTTGTTGTGATCAATTACTTTGGATTAGAGAAATGCTTAATGATTATGATCTCACAGAAAAATAAGTAACCATGTTTTGTGATAGTCAAAGTACCATTAATATTTCTAAAAATACTGTTTTTCACTCATGAACTAAGCATATTAAGATTAGACATCACTTTATCCGTGACCTTGTTGTATCCAAAGATATCCTTATTGAATATCTGAACACTTAAAAACAACTCGCAGATCTCTTTACAAAACCATTAGATAACATTTGGTTTGAGCATCTGCGTACTGCTATAGGCATTATTACTCTCAATTAATCTCTATATTTTTTAATTTGTACCCCTTGTATATTTGAGAAAAATTGGGGGAGAATATCTTGAGTATTGCGTAGCATTTTTACCATTTATTCCTATTCTAACTCAACTAATATGCCAAATCTCAACCAATATGCCAAATTTAGTGTTTATCTTTTTACAGGCATTTTAGACATTTCAGCCCTTTGTACATCTTGTTTATACTTTGTAGGGTATTGGTATGTATATAGTTGAGTAATGTATCTTTTTACCTTATTTTCGGTTCTACAATGGGAAAGGGTAGTTAGAATGTTTGAATAGGACATATAGGATTTCTTTTTATTTTTGACATAAGAATACAAAATACTCAAGGGAATTTTGTCTCTAATATCCAAAGGGGGAGATTGAGAACACTCTATATATTAACTCACTTGAGTATACATATATAGGAGTTCCAACTAGTTTGGATATATAGGCAAAATAAGTTAGTATAGTTTGAGAACTCCATCTCCTCAAAGTTACATGCTACATAAAGAAGTCCAAGTCGAAGAAAATCTTTAAAGGGAAGTAAATTATATCCCTAAAACCACAAATAGCACACTTGCACAACATCTTAAATATTACCTATGTGTGCTTGAATGGTTTATCATCACTTGAAATCATTTTAAAATCATTTTATTTCCAAACAAATCATTTTATATATTTTTAAATGATTTTTGAATTAATTAAAAATTGGTTTTAAAAGTTTTGTGGGTTAAATTGGTATTTCAAAAATTTGAATTCTTTGCTGATTATTTGCTTGGGTAGAATCCGAAAGCATTAGAAACTTTGAGGTGTGCTTTGTAATTAGTTTCATTTGCGCGTCTCAGCTTAATCCTTTGCTTACACGTGTTGGTTTCGAAGCGGCTAGATTTGTGTTTTCTTATACTCACATTTTGCATATTCAATCTCAGCCCTTGGATTGTTTTAATCAACGTACTGCATGCGATCGTTTTCAATCCTTGTAATCCCAGGCTTACCCAATCAGTAACCTCTTAACCCACCACCTGAGTTAAACCGTTGGATCAAAGTCAAATCAGTAAGACTTGATCTCAGCCGTTGGTTTGAGGCTGATGTTCTCGATCCTTCTTTGCCTAGTATAAAAGGAGACCAAGCCTCAGCATTTTGAGACTTTTGCCACTTCGTTAAACCTGAGAAAAAAGAGAGAGTAGAGAGAAGGTAGAAGAGAGAGAGAGAGAGAGAGGAAACCCTAGTTTCTTCGTAGATCCAAACTTTTATGAGGTTTCTCCCTAACCAAACACCAAAACCTAAAAGTCCCATACATCAGAAAACACACCTTTTGAGAGTTAGATCTTTATTGGTTTCTGTGTTGTTGGTTTTGTGTTCTTCGTTTGAAGACCTCTTCAAAATACATTGATTCTCTCAGAACTCATATCTAAGGAAGATTTAAGTTTCATCATTGAAACTGAGTCTTTCTAAAAGAGAGAAAATCTCACGTTTATAGTTTTTTGATTTTCTCTTTTGATCTGCTGTCTTAGATCTATTTTGTTTCAATAAGTTTTTGAAATAAAAAATTGCTGTTTTTAAAAATAAGATTTCAGATCTAGTAAGTTGTTTGTTTTTGAGTTTTATTTCATATTTTATGAAATACTAGTGTTCATAAATAAAAGAAGCACAAAAGAACTCGTACTAAAGTTTTTAGGAGTACAGATCTGAAAATAAGTTTTATATATCAAAACTTGTTGAACCAATCCTTGCATGTTAAGTCTAAATCTGATTTGTTAAAGTAGACTTCTAGTCTAGTTGGATCTGCAATTGGAGGTTTACAATTTCAAAATCCAGAAATTGTATAAGACCATGAACCGTCTTCCGAGCAAGGTATCCTTAAGATCTGTGGTTATATTAAAGATCAAGAAGTCTTTGCTTGTGAAATCAAGATTCAGAAATAACTTTCATATTAGAACTATTGTAATTTATTAGGAAAGTTTGTATAAATCTTGAGCGAGTGAGTTGCATCTTTAAATGTAGTAACACATCACAAACAGTATCTCACACAAATACTTAGACACTGTGGTTCTGTTTGAGAATCTTGTACATGAAAGAGTTACTGGAATCTTAATCCAAAGAGAAGGAAATCAAGGAAAAGACAAAGAAGCAACAAGAAAGGATCAATTTCCAAGTCAGAATACCTTTGGAGTGGAGAATCTCATGTAGGTACATTCTCAACTTCGGTTAGGATATTTTTCGTTTGCTTAAGTGTTGTAACCTAATTTTATTCTAGTGGATTTTTTGTTTTGCTTCGTAGAAGGGTCGTGGATGTTTCCTTTGTTTAAGGGTTTTACCACGTTAAAAATTTATGTGTCTATTTCTGTGAATGTTCTTAATTTTTGTTGTGATTGGGACTGGATGGTAAAGATAATAGATGTTTATTAAAAATAAACTTAAGGTAATCAACTATCGAATTTAATCCATACATTCAAAAAAATATTTGACAATACATCTTGTGTTTTTCGAAAAGAGTTTTTCCCAATAAGTTTGTTCGGAGTTTACTTAACTTATAACTATTTGTTATTAATCTAGTAAACAAAAGGCTTTTAGTATTAAGGTTGTTTTTTAATAGGTAGATGAGAGAATATGTGGAATCCACCTCAGATTTCGGGGAGGTTTGGGGGGGAGGCTTTTATACCCATATCATTATTCTTTCATATAATACACATAGTTGCATAATGCATTGGCACGAAGTGCAAGAACTAGAAGGTTCACAATACTACGATCTTTAAAACGTGATGAATCACGTCATGGTATAGAATGGAATTTCAATTGGGATTTTGGGTTTGCATCCCTCATTCTACACTTGTATTTGAGCTTGCACTCGTGATTTATTTTCTTTCGTTTGCACCCTGCCCTTATTTTTTTTTGTTAGTTGGTGTTAGTGTTGAAAAAGCAGAAAGCAAAAATTGCTTTTGGTGGTGGACAAGAAACAAATATGCTTTCGGTGGCTTTTGGCCCATATTCTCCCCAATTTAATCCTCAAATGGAGGTGCATTTATATGAATCAAACACAACAAATACCAACAACAGAGTCGAGTCTGGAGAGATTATTTGGGTATATACAATGTAGAGAAAAATACACATTGTATTTTTCATTTGGAATTTATTTGTGAGTGTTTTTTGTAAATCATTTATTAATTGATCTGAGTTATTAGTGAAGACAGTCAAATTGGTGAACCACTTAAATATTATGTTTTTCTGTGTGTGTGTGTGTCACGACCCCGACCCAAAAATAGTAGGGAACGAGTGTCTTGACATGCCACTAAGGCATTCAATATTTTGGCCTTAAAATTTTTCTCTTAAAATATATGTAGCGGAAATAAAATCACATGGTTATGAATCGTAAAATACTAAAAGTGAAGGAATTACATCATCGGAGCTTTCTAAAAGAAACTTCATTTATATTAAAATATCCAAGAGTTACAACTTGCCACAAATTTCAAAGACTTTTAATTAAAGATCCAAACAACCTCTATCTAATAAAACAAAATTCTACTTAATGTAACAAAAAGATCTCTAAAAGCTAAATCTTCAACATAGTCCTCTTATGTTCCATCCCCTTGCCTAATTATTTCCTGAAAAAATGGTTAATTATAAAATATCAGCTAAAAGCCGAATGAGATTCAATCTCCAAATATTCCAAGGTTTTCAGAAAATAGATACCTATTTAAGTCAAAAGAAAAGGCATATACATATATGGATAAGAACTTGCATTCATATATATAAAGTAATTGACAGTATATATATTTTCAGAATAAACAGTTCAGAACATAACAAATAAAACAATTGAGCAATATGTTAATTATTCAGTCTTAGAGGCCATGTAAGCTCTAGTACCCAGATAGATAGTGTTCCCAAATGTTTCCACCCGACAATAACACAGACATAAAATCATGATCTCTGGAACAACGCCTTATTTAGGGCACACAAGCGATAAACCAGCTGGGAAGGTACCACCCAAATATTTCCAACCGGTAGTCAAGGCCAACATAGTAAGAGAGTTTCTATAGGCCGAATCAATAATTTCAGACTTCAAATCAGATGTATATATCGAGAGATATACACATATAACAAATGACAGAATCATTGGTATTAGATGTATTTTGAGAATAAAAGCATTTCAAAAAATATACATAGTTTTCATAATATAATATAATCAAAATGCGCAAGAAATTGCATAGATTACTCACCTAAAATAGAGGTCGAAATTATAGATAATGAGTCTTCGATCGCACGTTAATCTAACCAATACGATAAAGGTTTAAGTATGAGTTCTAAACAAGGTCCAGTCTACATATTGTATTTTAATTATAACTTGTTTCAAAGGATTACTAAAAACCATTTTCTTAACTTTTAGAACTCATTGATCATAATTAAAGGATTCAATTCATAGTTCTTCATAATCAGTCAGTTCCTAATAGAGATGGAGGGTCACAGGGGCACCGATTAAATACCATCTCCTCTAGACAGAACATTTTTAGATTCATTCCCAGTAGAGATGGAGGGTCACAGGGGCACCACTTAAATACCATATCATTTAGACAGAATTTCACCGGGCCTGACTTTGGAATTACTTAAATAGGATTCCATAATAACGAGCAATTGCTTTTAAAAAAATATTTTTAAAAGCGTATATATTTCAAATAAGTTTACATGAAAATAAAATCAACTTGGATTTCTTCTAAACTTCATGCTTTGATTAGTGAAGTCCTTAGTGTATTTTACCAGCATAACTACTAAGTAAAGCTATAAAACACAAAATTAAAATAATAAAAATACATTATAACATTTAAATAAAATCATACCTTCGAAATGAATTCTTTCTTCGAAATTATAGAACTCCTTCTGAAGATATTTCCCAAGCTTTATATCACTCTTTCTTACTATAATTCTCAAGGAATTGGTGTGAGTTTCAAATGAACCCTAAGGCCCTATTTATAGATTTCCAAAATTATTATGGTGTTGACACGTGTCTAATGACTAGGCTTTTTGGAGTGGTGATTCAACACCGAGGTATCACGATCCGGAGTGTTCTTGCAGTGTTAATATCACCAAATGAGGACAAGTTTTTTAGCTTTCTCTCTAAAGATGACATGTGTAAGGTGGAAGTGACCAGCACGTAGTGGAAATGTGAAAAGGGTATAAGGGTCATTTTACACATGAAGGGTATTTTGGTAATTTCACACTATATATTTTGAATATTTCTTAGAGGTCCTTAAAAATAATTTATTTACAAAATGGCCCATTTTATATTTTTATTTTAGTCCTTAAAGTTTCATAAAATTATATTTTCTACCCCAAAACTTATTATTTACCTTAAGATATGTCTTAAGACTTCGATTTGATAGCTAATAATACCACATATCTAATAATACAAAATTTATAAGATAATAAGTAACACAAGAGTGTAAAAACAAACTATATATAAAAAAGTGGGGTCGTTACATCCTACCCTCCTTATAAAAAGTTTGGTCCCCAAACTTTACTTACATTAATTTCCAAAAAGGTATGGATATCGCTCCTTTATTTCATCTTCCCACTCCCGTGTTGCTTCTTCAATAGAATGATTTCGCCATAATACTTTGACAAGTGGAATAACCATGGTTCATAATATTTTATCTTTATGGTCTAAGATTTCCACTGGATGCTCAATGTACGATAAATTTTCTCTAACTTGAAGAGGCTCGTGACTTAAGATATGTTTTGGATCTGGTATTTATTTATCATTGATACGTGAAACACATTATGTACACTAGAGAGTTCACGTGGTGAGGCTATTTTATACGCAATAGCTTCTATCCTTTCAAGGACTTCAAAAGGTCCTATGTATCTTGGGCTCAACTTCCCTTTCTTCCTAGATCGTATTACTCCATTTGCGGGTGATACTCGTAAGAACACATAATCTACTTTTTTGAATTCTAACTGTCGGTGTCGATCGTCAACATAACTCTTTTGACGGCTTTGAGCGATTTGAAGTTGGTCTTGGATGAATTTCACCTTATCTGTTGTGATCTGAATCAATTATGATCCTAATAATTTTCTTTCCCCAACTTCTACCCAACATGTAAGGGAACAACACCTTCTACCATAAAGTGCCTCATACGGAGCCATTTGAATACTTGCTTGATAGCTATTATTATATGGTAATTCCACTAACGATAAATGATCATACCAATTCCCTTTTAAATCAAGTACACATGCCATAAGCATATCCTCTAAGGTTTGACTAGTTCTCTCTGATTGTCCATCCATTTGAGGATGAAAAGTAGTGCTAAAATTTAATTTTGTTCCTATGGCTTCTTGTAGGCTTTTCTAGAAGTGAGAGACAAATCTAGGGTCACGGTTAGAAACAATTAAAATTGGTGTTCCATGAAGCCTAATAATTTCCTTCATATATAACTTAGCTAACTTTTCTAAACAATGGGTAATCTCAATGGCAAGAAAATGAGCAGATTTAGTTAGCCTATCAATAATTACCCAAATAGAATCATTACCATTTGAACTCCTTGGGAAACCTCTCACAAAATCCATAGTGATATGTTTCCATTTCCACTCCGGGATAGGTAGGGGTTGTAGTAATCCTGATGGTTTTTGATGTTCAGCTTTTACTTGTTGACAGGGCGAACACTGAGATACAAATTCTGCTATCTCCTTTTTCATGTTATTCCACCAAAATGCTTCTCAAAGATCTTTATACATCTTGGTATTTCCAGGATGAAACGTGAATCTCGAGTAGTGACTTTCCTCCAAAATTTGCCTCTTCAGTTGGGCATCACGTGGAACACATACTCTATTTCCAAACCTCAATATATTACCCCGTATATCAAATTCCATTCTCTTCCCTTAAATAACCTCTTCTCTAATATTATTCAGTTGTGAGTCATTTACTTGTGCAATTTTGATCCTTTCCATCAATAGGGGTTATACTTGTAAGTTTGCAATTATTCCACCTTTATTATAAATATGAACATCTATTTCCATATTTCTTAAATCCTTCAATAAAGCCTCCTGGTTTGTAATAAGACACGCTAAATTGGGTGTATACTTCCTACTTAAAGCGTCAGTTACTACATTGGCTTTCCCCGGGTGATAATGAATATTTAAATCATAATCCTTCATCAATTCTAACCATCTCCTTTGTCTCATGTTCAATTATTTTGAGTAAATATATATTTCAAACTCTTATGATTGGTATAAATCTCACAAGTCTCACTATATAAATAGTGTCTCCAAATCTTAAGAGCAAAAATTACAACTGCTAATTCTAGGTCATGGGTTAGATAATTTTGTTCATATGGTTTTAACTGTCTTGAGGCATAAGCAACTACTTTTCCATTTTGCATGAACACACATCCTAAACCATTTTTAGAAGCATCATTATAAATCACCAACCCTTTTATAGCTGAAGGAATAGTCAAAATTTGGGCAGTCACTAATCCATTCTTAAGTTCTTGAAAACTTTTCTTGGCTTCCTCAGATCATTCCTATTTTACCTTTTTTTGTGTTAACCTAGATAGAGGTTTGGCAATACTAGAAAATCCTTCAACAAATCTTCTATAATAACCTGCTAATCCAAGAAAACTACGAAACTCACTCACATTAGTTGGTCTTGGCCAATCTAGTATAACCTCAATCTTCTGAGGGTCAACTGACAGTCCCTCCTTGGAAATGACATGTCCTAAAAAAGAAATGCTAGGCAACCAAAACTCACACTTCTTTAATTTCGCATATAATTTTTCTTTCCTTAGGATTTGTAATATTATCTCCAAATGATTCTAATGTTCTTCAATACTCTTAGAATAAATAAGGATGTCATCAATAAAAATAACCACACATTGATCAAAATATTTTCTAAACACTCTATTCATCATATCCATAAAAGCTGCTGGTGCATTAGTTAGTCCAAATGGCATCACAAGAAATTCATAGTTACCATATCTAGTATGAAAATATGATTTTGGAATATCATCTTTCTTAATCTTCAATTGATGATAGCCTGACCTAAGGTAAATCTTAGAAAATACTTGCACAGGTTTTAGTTGGTAAAAAAATCATCTATACGAGGTAGGGGTATTTATTCTTAATAGTAACCTTGTTCAGTTCACGATAATCTATACACAACCTCATCGTCCCATCCTTCTTTTTAACAAATAATACTAGAGCACCCCAAGGAGATATACTTGGTCTGATAAAACCCTTTGTCTAAAAGGTCTTGTAATTGAACTTTTAACTCTCTTAATTCTAAAGGTGCCATACAATATGGTGGTTTTGAGATTGGTATAGTTCCAGGAATAAGGTCAATGGTAAAAACTATTTCTCTATTGGGAGGTAGACCGGGTAAACTATCAGGAAAAGCATCCATAAATTTCTTAGCAATAGTAATATCTTCTAATCTAGGTTCTATCATCTCCAAACTGGTAACAGTTGCAAGAAATCCTTGACATCCCTTCTTAAGAAAATTATAGGCTTGCATTGCGGAAATAATACACATCGGAGATATGATGCCAGTTCCTTCAAAACTAAATTTTGGTTGGTGAGGAATTTGGAAAGTAACACTCTTCTCAAAACAATCTACCTTAGCATGATATGATGCTAATCAATCCATCCCCCAAATGACTTCAAAATCTTTAATGTCTAAGACTATCAAATCAACAAATAGTTTATGACTATCAATATCTATGGGGTAAGCCTTGTATACTAATTTACCCATCAATAACTCACCCGAAGGAGTAGAAACTTATATGTTCTGATTCAAGGGTTCAGGCAATTTATGAAAGTGATTTAATACATGTATAGATATGAATGAATGGGTAGAACCAGGATCTATAAAAGCTTTAAAACACTGTGCATATATAGAAAGTGTACCTGAAACTACCGCATTAGAAGCTTGGGTATCAAAAAGTGCAAAAACTCTACCCTGTCTGTCTTGATCCTTCTTTACACTTGAAGGCTTTATCGGAACCCTTACTGGGTTTGGACAGTCTTTTATCTGATGTCCCTTCTGTCCACATCTAAAACAAGCTCCTGAATCCTTATAACAAGGTCGTCCTCCACATTGCTGACATGTCTGGTTATTATACTATTTGTTATCACTAGATCCCCCAATGTTGGATGTGTTCCTAAAAAAATTTCTATTATTAGGGTTATTTCCTTTTTGTTCCCCAAACTTCCTCTTACCATCTCTAATTTGATTGTACTCCTCTCCATACCTCTCAGCTATTGTAGCCCTAGTCACGACGTCAATATATGATGTCAACTTTAGGATGAAAATTTGACTACAAATATTCAACCTTAACCCACGTTCAAACTTCTTTGCTCTTAAAACATCAGTTACTACAATATGACGTGCAAAACGTGATAACTCAGTAAACTTTGCCTCGTATTAACTAACCGTCATATTCCCTTGCACTAGACTCATGAAGTCAGCTGCCATTTCGTCTTTCACCGTTTCAGGAAAATATTTCTCATAAAAGATTACTAAGAAATCATTCCAACCTATGTAAGTATGCCTTTCCTCGTGTATTCTCTTAGTCATTCTCCACCAATGTTCGGCTTCACCTTCTAACATAAATGTTCCAAATAAAACCCTTTGTTCATCTGTGCACTTAATAACATCAAGTATCTTTTCCATCTGCATCACCCAACTTTCTGCTTCAGTGAGGTTAGGAGTACCTTTAAAAGATGGAGGATTCAACTTCTTGAACTGTTCAATAGTACATATACTTAGTTCAAGATTCCTTAGTACTCCTTTATTCACCTGTTGTTCCAAAATCTTTGCTAGACTTTCAATCGCCTTGTATACACCTTTCAGTCCTTCTATACTCGAATCACTAGTTCCTATAAATGATCTTCTCTTGGTCATTTTCTACAGTCATGGCCAAACGTAAGATCTACTATTCTATATCAAGATTGAAAACTAAAAGACTAATTATAAATGATACAACACATTGGGATGGTTATCACATAAATTAGATTTTTAATAATATTTCCTAAGGATGGAAACATAAAATCTATAACATTCGAAACCTATGCTCAGTAGTCTACGGGTTCATAACCTATGCTCTGATACCACCTCTATCACGATCCCGACTTAAAAATAGCAGGGAA
Source organism: Sambucus nigra (assembly GCA_949130495.1). Lineage (NCBI taxonomy): Eukaryota > Viridiplantae > Streptophyta > Magnoliopsida > Dipsacales > Adoxaceae > Sambucus > Sambucus nigra. Next base: position 357,325,952 of record OX422213.1, on the reverse strand, counting down.
CGAGTGTCATGACATGCCATCAAGGCATTTAATATTCTGGCCTTAAAACTTTTCTCTTAAAATATATGTAGCGGAAATAAAATCACATGGTTATAAATCGTAAAATTCTGAAAGTGAAGGAATTATATCATCAGAGATTTTTAAAGGAAACTTCATTTATATTAAAATATCCAGAGTTACAACTTGACACAAATTTCAAAAACTTTTAATTAAAGATCCAAACATCCTCTATCTAATAAAACAAAATTCTACTTAATGTAACAAAAAGAGCTCTAAAAGCTAAATCTTCAACATAGTCCTCTTATGTTCCATCCACTTCCCTAATTATTTCTTGAAAAAATGGTTAATTATAAAACATCATCTAAAAGCCGAATGAGATTCAGTCTCCAAATATTCCAAGGTTTTCAGAAAATAGATACTTATTCAAGTCAAAAGAAAAGGCATATACATTTATGGATGGGAACTTGCATTCATATATATAAAGTAATTGATAGTATAAATATTTTTAGAATAAACAGTTCAGAACAAAACAAATAAAATAATTGAGCAATATGTCAATTATTCAGTCTTAGCGGCCATCTAAGCTCTAGTACCTAGATAGATAGTGTTACCAAATGTTTTCACCCGATAACAACATAGACAGAAAGTCATGATCTCTGGAACAACGCCTTATTTAGGGCACACCAGCGATAAACTAGCTGGGAAGGTACCACCCAAATATTTTCACCCGGTAGTTAAGGCCAACATAGTAAGAGAGTTTCCATAGGACCTATCAATAATTTCATAATTCAAATCTATATATCGAGAGATATACACATATAACAAACGAAGGAATCATTGGTATCATATGTATTTTAAGAATAAAAGCATTTCACAAAATATACATAGTTTGTATAATATAATATAATCAAAATGTGCAAGAAATTGCATAGAGTACTCACCTAAAATAGAGATCGAAACTATAGATAATGAGTCTTCGATCACACGTTAATCTAAAAAATACGATAAAGGTTTAAGTATATGTTCTAAACAAGGTCCAGTCTACATATTGTATTTTAATAATAACTTTTTCAAAGGATTACTTAAAACTATTTTCTTAACTTTTAAAACTCATTGATCATAATTAAAGGATTCAATTCATAGTTCTTCCTAATCAGTCGGTTCCCAGTAGAGATGGCGGGTCACAGGGGGCACCACTTAAATACCATCTCCTCTAGACAGAACATTTTCGGATTCATTCCCAGTAGAGATGGAGGGTCATAGGGGCACCACTTAAATACCATATCATCTAGACATAATTTCACCGGGCCTGACTTTGGAATTACTTAAATGGGATTCCATAATAACGAGCAATTACTTTTAAAGAATCTTTTTTTAAACGCGTATATATAATTTCAAATAAGTTTACATGAAAATAAAATCAACTTGGATTTCTTCTAAACTTTATGTTTTGATTAGTGAAGTCCTTAGTGTATTTTACCTCCATAATTACTAAGTAAAGCTATAAAACACAAAATTAAAACTATAAAAATACATTATAACATTTAAATAAAATCATACCTACGAAATTAATTATTTCTTCGAAATTATAGAACTCCTTAAGGTATTTCCCAAGCTTTCTATCACTCTTTCTTACTATGATTCTCAAGGAATTGGTGTGAGTTTCAAATGAACCCTAAGGCCCAATTTATAGGTTTCCAAAAGTATTACGATGTTGACACGTGTCTAATGACTTGGATTTTTGGAGTGGTGATTCAACTCCGAGGTGTCACGATCCGGAGTGGTCTCTAACACCCCGCATTTTTGTGCATTTAAAATTTAATTAATTCGGGAATTCTAAATTACTTGTGTGTCGAAATTTTAATTGAATTAATTATGGTAATATTGATTTAAATATTAATCGGGGAGTGAATGGTTAATATTTAGGGAAATCTAAGTACTAAGTGAATAGTAATAATTTATTTACGTCATTCCGAGTATTTGTGACGGGGTATGTACTTATCTCAGTCGAGAGTCGGTATAGACTAACTTATGTGTGAGATAAGTATTTTTATAAATTAATTCGGATGCCAATTATGAGTGTACGGTTGAGTCCAACTGGGCCGAGGTAGTCGAAAAAGTGTACCCGGGGGTAGTAAACGGGTCACGGGACATTTTTAGGCATAGCCGGGCCCACACAGGGGTATTTGAGTTACTTGGGCTTGGCCAATTAGGCCAAAAAAGGGATTTAGCCTAATTACCTAATTTAAATAAAATGGAAACGATTTATTGAAGTTTAGGAAACGCTTAGTGGGACAGGAAACACCTAAGAGGCAGTTAAAGGCAAATTGGGGGACAAGGAAAGAGCCAAAACAAGGGATTTTATCTTCAACCTTGGAAATTCACAACCTCAAATCAGACCCTATGAATCATAAGGTAAGTGGTTGACTTGCTGTAATAATTAATTTGTGTTTCGATTCATACTTATGTGATGTGAGAAATCAAAATTCAATTTGGGATTTAAAGGGTACAAACAAGGGGTTTTTGTAAACCAATATTCTGAATTCTAAATTGTGTAGAAATTCATGTATAGTATGAGATTAGTATATATATCTTGTATGATGTGTAAACCCGGATGGATTGGAAACGAATTTGAGATAAGTAATTGATGTTTAAATAGGTTAAAGATTTAAAATGGTTTTTCCCCAATTTAGGAAAAACAGTAGAGAACGTAAATTAAATTGTGTCTGTGCACTTTATGGTGGTCCTTTATGAGGTTTTTGGTATATTGTTGATGGGAAGACTTGGTTTTTACAACAGAAGAAGTTAGGGTTTAGATCTTTTCGTCCATGGCTGAAACAGAAGGGGGAAGAAGACGATGACATGTACGATTGATCGATCGAGGGTTGGGGATCGATCGATCGATGGTCGGCAGATTTTGGCAGTTCGGCTAGTTTTTTTTTATATAAGGGAGATTTACTTAAAATTTCTTCCATGCCTTATTTAATGAGAAACAAATATAGGATTTTCAATCTAATTAATTATGAAGGAAAATTAATTAGGATTTGGAGGAAATTTATATGTGTCACACCATGATTAAAATATTGGGAATAATATTTTAAAATAATTAAATACGGATTAAGTGGGCAAGTCCGGGTATATTGGTTGAGCGATACCAAGACGTTAATTTTATTTAAAGTGAATGTTAAATATTTGGGAGTCGAGAATTTAGACTCAAGTATTGTTTTATTTTAGGCCACGAGAGTAAGCCCGAATATATTGGTTCGAGAGACGTCGAAAGTAATTTAATTAATTAATGTACGAATTAATTAATAATTGAAGTTGGGCCATAAACTCATAATAATTTGAATAGGCTTGTGTTACGGACTTAGTACACGGTATAGCCGGGATAATTAATTATATATATATATATCTATATAATAAAGGAGAAGGGACTTTTGCCACATCATACAAGTTTTGCCACATCATATAGCCACGTCATACAACTTCTGCCACATCATACAATTTTGTATACAAACTTATATATACAAGTTTTGTATCTATATGTTTTTTTCCCTTTTTCTCAAAGCGAGACGACCCGCCCAATCATGTGGATCATTTTGTTTCAAAATTCAAATTTAACTTTGTAGTACATATTTTCATTGTTGATCGTACATTTCTCTGCGCAAAGAGTTCCACTGTCAATAAAGTTACTGAACCTACTCTATTTTGTGGCCGAATATACCACCCCCCACACGCAACATATCTTTACTGTATCTCTCCTAACATCACAGCCTCATGAGGAATCCTCCAGCCATTTTAAACTCTGCTCTCACTCTAGAATCTCTACCATTCCCAATCAACCTTTGAAAGCCCATTCAAAGAGAAAAATTAAAAGTATTATATTGCCAACAAATTCTCTCTCCCCCGCACACACGACTCCACATTATCTCTCTCTCTCTCTCTCTCTCAAATGTTCATATTGGTTTCATATTTGATTTTTGCGATCTCACTCAAGAGACAGTTGTCTCCTGGAGAAACTACAGAGGAGCCACAGAACTACAGAGGCACTGATTTTTCCGTCTTTTAACTTTTGGCTTTTGAAATCAACTGTTTTAAGGCTTTGAGATTTGGGTTCACATTCGTACAAAAGTTTCTTACTCTATTATTGGATCATTGGAGTTGGATTCCCATGAATAAGTTACAACCGACATTGGTGTTGCACAAGGACTCCCACACAGATGTACGCCCGCCCATGTCTTCAATGTTATACCCCAAGCCTCTATGTCCCAGAGGTTTTTAAAGATTTACGCATATATGAGATAATGTAAATGTATTTTTGTTTTCATTTTTTCTTTCATCATTCAAAGACTTCACGGTGTTATATGGTGCTGGGTCTCGATCATTAGATCAACAAATGAGACGTTTTCTCAGATTTTTATTCATTGATTCAAAACTAATTTTCTTAACTGTAATTGGGTACTCTTAACAGTAACGAAACTTACTCTCAGATTTGTGTCTAATTTTCATTGATTCAAAACTAATTCTCTTACTGTTGCACATAGGGGTATGCCTACAAAACCTTACGCTCCTGATTTGGCCTCTTATGATTTCTTCTTCTTCATCTGTGGGTCAAAGCACTACATATAAAGATGGAGATGGTGATGTTGTTTCTGAGTACCTCATGAATAGGCTCAACAAGGTTCAGTATTAGATTCCCACAGAACAACAAGGATTTTTGTCTTCATTTCTTAATTTTTTGTTGTTATCAACTGTTTTAGGGATTTGAGATTTGGGTTTCATACTTTGATTTAGGGTATTATTTTTTTTGGTTCCATATCACTTGAGTTTGAAACTTCGTAGATTTGTTGCTTTCTTTAGGGGTTTATTACCAGTGTTTAATTAATGGATTTTTATTAGAACATCAAATTGAGTTTATACGAATATACTTCAGAGGCGTTTGCTACTTTTTCTCTCAAATCAGTGAGTTTTTAGTTCGGTTGTTTGGACGGTTAATTGATTTTTTTTTTGTTTCTAACAGGTGGTGGTCCTAGACCAAGTAAAAAATAAAAAACTTCGTATGCTGGGTTGGGAACTTGAGTCATTTCAAGAAACATTAATTTGATTGCTATGTGTATGTTTGAGCTCTGTTGAGACATATGAAGTATCCCCTACTGATTTTAGCAACATTAATTTGCACTTCGCTATCCCCTGCATATATAAGGGGGTGCAAAGGACATGGGCGTCTCCAAGTGGTAGTGAGAGAAGGAGTTGAAGCATTGTTATAGGGCGTGACTTTTTTCCTGAGGTGAGAGAACCTTGAAAAGAAAGTGGTATTTCCTTTTTTTGTTGAGTGACACAGTGAAAATTAGGGGAATGGTAATGGGTTGGTTTGGTAAAAAGCACCGCCCATCTTTGTTGACCAAAAACCAACAATGATGTGTTTAAAGAGTAGATATTTAAATGCCTGGAAGGTGTTTAAAGAGTAAATAATGAGTTGAACCATTAATTTGTTGAGTAGGATAATAGCCAAAGTTTTATTTTATTATTCACTAAACTAAGAAGACAGGTGATAATGTCTTATCTCTTTCCAATCCTATGCATGGTACTAGAAAATACACATATAATCAAAAGTAATATCACAAGATATATGGTCGTTGCCTTTTCTACCAATTGCTTTACTACTAAATTGTCTTTCTTTTCAACCCATATAGATCAATGCATGACTATAAGGGTGTACTTTTTGATGTTAGCTTCTTTGGTTTTTATTGAGAAATTATATAATGTTAAAATTTTAAATAAACATACAAAACCAACTTTTTTTTATATACAAAATAAAAATAACAATTGGTACAAAAAAGTGTATACTAATAGTTTTTACTCCATGGTTTGCATTGTGTCATGTCGTTGCTTCTTAGTCATACTTTAAAAAATGATGGATGAGCCCCTCCGAGTAATTTTTGGCTTCTATGAAGATTGGGGGTTCTAGAAAATCCCAATCTAATCAAATTAATTAAATATGGGCAATATGAAGAAAGGATTTTGATAGGATACAAACCATTGTACGAAACCTCTAACGAAAATAAAAATTAGAGTATTTTAATTTACACCTAATTTATTTTTCTTCACCCAAATTAGTACAATTAATACCGTCCCAAGTTAGTTTGTTCTATTTTGTACAAAACTAAATTAGTATGATTTACACTCATATATTAGTTTGTTTATTTCGTAAAAAACTAAAATAGTATGATCGACACTATCATATGTTAGTTTGTTATATTTTGTCATTCCAAATATATATATATATATATATATATTTATTTAAGTGAATTATTTTACCTCGATGTTAATATGGATTATAGTTGTAATATAACCATCATATCCTAAGTATCTATTTAACAATTAAAATAAAAAAATATGATAAATATCCAATTTTTATCATTATTTTAAAAAATAAATTTATTTAAAATTATCTTCCATTTTTTATGTTATCATGTTAATTTATTTAAAATATTAACCCTTTTGCACCCCAAACATGAGTCTGTTAAAATTAATATATTTGAGAAAAACTAAATTCAATAAAATATTTTCACTGTGCCATTGGCATGGGTACATCTTAAAATATCTTCTTCAATCTGTCAATTCTTTTTCATCAATTTTTGGTCGATCTTCTATAATTTGTCAAAATTTTTGACCAACTCCATTTTCTTCACGGGTAGCTCGCGCCATTCGGTATCCACCAATTTTTCAGTATCAAGCCAAAATTATACAAGAACTAATTTGTAATTCTGACATGCAATATTCGAAACTTTTTTATAATCGTGCCATCGGCACGGGTACACCCTAGTATATATATATATACGGTGTGCGATAGTATGTATATATATATGGTGTGTGCATTAATATCAGTGGCTATATATTATTATTACCTATACTCTAGTGCTATAGAGGGAGGTTGCACGTAGTGGATGAATCCCCCATCTTGAGGAGTATGGTGAGTATATTCCTAGGTCATAGCGTCCATTATATGGGTGAGGGGCATCTCACTTTTAAGGAAGGAATATGACCCCCTCCAATTTTTACGTATTATCCAAGTTAGTGAGCAATTCTGAGTTGGGGTAAGTAGGTTATATGAATATGCCTAGTGAGATAGCACTTTAGAGAATTTACATCCAGTGAGTTATTACTCGGGAGGATGTTTAATATTAATTATTATTCCAGCATGTTTGTGAATGTTGCAATATAATTATACGTATATAATGAGGTAAATAATTATATACGTGTAAATCAATACAGGCCGTGAATTGTATTATACATATAATGAGTGTGAAAGTTATATGAATTTAAAAAGGGAAATGATTAATTAAGTTAATGTTAATAATAACTTAAAAATCATAATTATGGCACACTCGGTTAGAGTGGGGTGGTTGAAAGGGGTTATATTAGTTATCTAGTCAAGGGATAAATAACTATGTAAATTAATTAAGGTGTTAGTAGTGCACATTAGAGAATGGGTGAGGATGTTCTCAAGAGAGTGCGACACTAACTAAAATATGAAGAGCATGCATATATATATTTATTACTGCAAGTTAGTCATTTGCTAAGTGTTTTACAAATGTTTTGAGTACTAACCCTTGCTATAGAAACTTTTAAAAACCTTTCAGGTGTCCAGCCACAGGGACGCCAGATTTGACTCATTCCAGGGATCCGTTGCTGCAACATGTGTGGATGTTGAGGGAGTTTGATAGGCTCCTCCTTATTTTCATTCTTAGTGTAGAGACTTCCTATCAGTTATTCAAGCATGTTGCTCACAGTTTTATTTCAGTACTTATGTCAGACCTGTTGAGATTTATTACTTGTCTTTACTTTTGTCGGATTTTGAAGCGATGGTTTATTCGGCCAGTTAATTAATTGTGAATGGTTGATTTCTCTTAATGGTGATTGTTTATATTATTATGTTTCCGCAAGAGTATTTAATTTTAGTTAATGAAAGACAAAACTCTTCACCAGTCTAATTTTCTCACTTAGGTGGTTAGTAATTTAAAAGACGACAGTGATGCTAAGAATGAACCAACTGAGAAACCTGTTCTAATTTAACTTAGTACTGATCACCCGGGGTAATTAGGCGGGGTGTCACATGTTCTTGCAGTGTTAATATCACTAAATGATGACAAGTGTTTTAGCTTTCTCTCTAAAGACGACATGTGTAAGGTGGAAGTAACCAGCACGTGGTAGAAAGGTGATAAGGGTATAAGGGTCATTTTACACATGAAGGGTATTTTGGTAATTTCACACAATATATATTAAATATTTCTTAGAGGTCTTTGAAAATATTTTATTTACAAAATGGCCCATTTTATATATTTATTTTAGTCCTTAAATTTCATAAAATTATATTTTCTACCCCAAAACTTATTATTTACCTTAAGATATGTCATAAGAATTCGATTTGATCCAATTTACAGTTGATTCTTCGTAATTAAAAATGGGGTTTGTTATTTTGATAGACAATAATACCACATATCTAATAATACAAAATTTATAAGATAATGAGTAACATACGATTGTAAAAACAAACTATATATATAAAAGTGGGGTCATTATAGTGTGGGTCTTTTTACTCATTATAATTTTATTGTGTGTGCCATATGTAAGAGCAAAATTTTGTAATTGCTCATGGTTTAGATATTATACTTTCCATATTCATTAAAGACAAGTTAGTGACCGAGCAACGTTCCGAAGTTCGAGAAATTGAAACTGTCACGACACTATTTGGAAGTATATAGTGTTTAGGATTTTTATTTAAATTTATGATAATTTATTCTGGAATGTGTTTATTTTAATCGAGGCATTTTTTATAAAAGAATTAATTTTTTTTATTCACTTCGTTAGAAAAATCTATGAATCTCGTTTGAACGAAAGCTTATTCTCGTTTGAACGAGGTTTTGCCACTCTTTGGAACAAAGTTCTTAGTTTGTTAGAACAAACTTCTAATGAGCTTCAAATAGGGCTCTCTGTTTGACAAAGATGCTCCCATTGAAAGTTCGTTGGAAGCTCGATTGAACGAGCTAGGCAATTCGTTCGAGCGGGACTGCATGTCGTTAAAATAAAACTAGTGTTTTCATTCGAACGAAACTAGTGTTTTCGTTCGAACGAAATGACATATTTGTTCGAACGAGTTTTTCACCTCGAAATTCTTGTTTCTCTATAAAAAGGACTATTGAGGTCTTATTTTTTAAGAAATTTGACGAAAACAAATTTCTATACTTGTTCCAAAAGTTTCACACTTTTTTGTTTCATAGAAATAACTTTTGTATTTTTCAAGTCATACATCCCTAAGATGATTTATTGAGTTTGTCAAACCCTAGATCCTATATTACATCAAACCCTTGTAGAGTGTTATCAACTGCTAATTTGTCGCGTTACGACTCTATTGCTAAAGAAGAAAGCATTTTGTATCCCGAGGTTGATCGGTGGATACCGGGAAGAGCTTCTTTCTATAGACAATGATGGATTGTGTCGTATCTGTTGAAGAATTGAAAACCTTTATCATGTTATACTTAGTAGATTTCTAAGGAGTCTGTAAATTGATTCGTATCTATCAAACTCCTAAACAGTGCTAATATATAAAGATTTTCCCCCCATAGGAGTTTTCCTCAAGCTTCTTCTATTTTGGTTTAATCTTTGGTTTGGCATATTTATCTTTGGACTTTATCGTGCATACCCACTAAATCTAATTAAGATAAAACTTGGCTAAAAATTGGATCTTTGTGTGTGTTTGACCTAAGATACAAGTGAATCTATATAACAACATTTTCAAATTGGTATAAGATCAAGTTACACTAAATTATTGTGTATCCCTTATATCGAGATTATATGGATAACTCGTATAATAGGTTACCTATTTTTTATGGGTTTAATTAGGAATATTGAAAAGCGTGAATGTGGTCTGTATAAAAAGTAATTGACGAGCGTGTCTGGGATATTTGTGAAAGAGGGTGGATGCCACCCACTGTGACTAATGACTATGTCATATGTCTTAAACATGTCACTGCTTGGACATAGGATGATTTAAAATGGAGTAATTTTAACTTTCGAGGCTTAGGTGCAATTTATAGTGCAGTCATACCCGATGAGTTTCATTGTATCATGACGTGTACAATGTCTAGGAAAGCATGGGATATTCTCCAACTCACTTACGAGGGTACTAACAATGTGAAAGCTTCTAAGCTTTACAATCTCACCACATAGTTTGAAAGTATTCATGTTCTAGAGACTGAAACATTTGATGAGTTCTATATACGCTTGAAATACCCAACACACCAAATCTATTTTTGTTTAATAGAAAAACTCCAACTCTTTTAATAATTAATTTAAAATATTGATTAATATTGTTTTGGGCAACCACACAAGTAAAGATATATGTGGAATGATGTTGCTGAAATAAATACAGTTAGAATGGGAAGAGGAAAAGTAGATAGTGACACAATATTTGTTCTCGAGGAACCCACCGTGGTGGTAAACCCCGTGTCCCTAGTCCCAGGACAGCCCGTGCACCCAAGTCCACTATTACCAGTTATGAGTTACAAATTACAGTCCTCCAAGTTTACCACAGATTAAACTAAACAAATACACACCCGTATTTAATCCGCCTAGTCTAAGCCAACCCAACTTGACTGAATATCAGTCAACTCAATACCCCGGCAATAGGGAATAACACTCACTCACTACACACACACAACAACACACTCAAACCCGAGACCCCGTGAAGTTGTGCAATACACAGATTATAATTTGTAAAAGTTGTTTTAATAAACCAAAATATTTTGGTAAATAAAAGGAGACTAGGTCTACTTTTATCTACACAAAAAAATTACCAAACAGGGACTAACTGATATGGTAATAACAGAAACCACACACAAAATTTATTTTGAACAGGTCAAAATCATATACAAACTATTCTGAGTTTAAAACAAATTAAAAGTGTTTTAGTCCAAGATTAGTTCAAATATTTGTGCAGTAGGGGGTCCAAGAGTAGTCCAAAAATTAAGTCCAAGATCAGTACAAATTTTAGTCCAGTGGAGGTCCAAAAACCAGTCCAGAAATAAGTCCAAGAATAGTCCAAAAATTAGTCCAAATATAGATCCAAACACAGTCCAAAACTTAGTCCGAAATTAGGTCTTTTAACACAAGTAAAAACAGAGTTATAATCTGAGTTGACACAGTGAGATTTAAGTCCGAGTTACAGAAGTGAGTTTTGAATCAGGAGCACATGCAACAAAGATTTCTTCACCCGTATAAATAAACCTCAGCAATCGGAGTATATATATGTATATATATGTATATATATGTATATATATGTATATATATATACAGCAATATGTATAACTATATAAAACAGAATATATATGTAATATATATATATATAGAGAGAAGGAGAGATATATAATACCTCAAAAAAAATTGTAGATCTAAAGTCTACAGCTTCAAAAAAAATCTCGACAGAAGCACACCAAACTCAGGAGAGGTGATATACCACGGATCAATCGCAAGGACAACACCAAACTACACCAACTTAAAGCACCACCAACATCCAACGACAAAAACCCTTAAACCAAATCGATTTCGATCTTGGTTTAAAGTCGTAGAAAAAACCCCTCAAATGCTTAAGAGATCATCACACAAACATGTGTATAATGTGTTTAAACTTATATGAGAAACCCTCAAAAGAAATCAGAAACGTTTTGGAAAGGAAAGAGAGAGAAAATGTTGGCTGCGATTTTTTTTAAACTCAAACCCTAAAAAAACGAAAAATGAAGATCGTAACCCCTTTATACCACAACTGAAAGGGCAAGGTCCATAAAATAAAAAACGAAGTAACCAAGGGCAGAAATGCCTTTCACCATAGGCGGCTGAGGACAAAACCGTCCCTTCACAAAACAAAGGGGTACCAGCGTAATCTCCATAAAAGGATAAGGGGCTTAAATGGAAACCAAGAAACTCAACGGTTGAAATAAGCTGGCACCACACGTGGTCAACTCGTGTGGTATACGCCACTTGCACTGATTGGACCAACAGCAGCACACACGGATCGACCCAACAAACACAAGAAGGCTAAATCATAGCCATTCAACCAAAACAAATCGCAGCCCTTTAATTTTGTATTTAAACCTTTTAAATAAACAAATTAACTTTTGTTTATTTGAGTTTATGTTTAAACACATAAAATTAAGAAAAAAATAAAACAAATAAAGAAATAAAGAAATAAAGTTAGCAAAAAAAATAATTATCATTTATATTTTAAAATATTAAAATTATTTTGAAATATTAAATTTACGAGTAATTTAAAAATAAACAAAAAACAATAATAAAAAAAAACAATAAAGAAACACACACAAAATGTTGTAAACATCATCAGAACAAAGTCTCTCAAAATTTTGAGACAACAATGTAAGGGAAATTTCAATCTCCCCCTTTGTCTAATTTTGAGACAAACAAGACTTTGAGACGTTAAGGAAAAACAAACTACAGATAGCAACATTTTGGGACCAAAGCAAGTACATAACTCAACTAACAACATATATCCTAAAAATAAAAAGACACACATGTCTCAACTTCTCCCCCTGTTTGTCTAAAAGGGACAAAGGGAGGAAACTGAAAACAAACTATGTTGGAAACGCACACAGTCCAATTGACATTCGTAGGGTTTCAAACCTATGGTTGTCTAATGGTTTGGTAAACAAATCAGCAAGTTGATCTTTAGTATTTAAATAATCAATGCAGATTTCCTTTTTCTCAACAAGTTCCTTAATAAAGTGTTCACGCATTTTAATATGTTTTGTACGCGAGTGAAAAACAGGATTTTTTGAAATACTTATAGCACTTTGATTATCACATAAAATGAGAGCACTTGGTTCATTTATTCCCTAATCATTTAGCATTTGTTTGATCCACAAAAGTTGAGTACAACAACTACCAGCAGCAATGTACTCAGCTTCGGCGGAGGAAAGAGATACACAATTCTGTTTCTTTGACGACCAAGAGACCAAGTTGTGTCCTAAGTAAAAGCAGCCACCAGAAGTGCTTTTACTATCATCGGCACACCCAGCCCAATCAGCATCCGTATACCCAATTATTTTGGAATTTGTGTCAAAAGTATACATAATACCAAAACTTAGAGTACCACAAACATATTTAAGTATGCGCTTAACTGCAATTAAATGAGATTCTTTTGGTTCACATTGATATCTAGCGCATACACAAACACTATGCATTATATCCGGTCTACTAGCAGTTAAATATAAAAGACTACCAATCTTACTCCGATAAAGAGTAACTTCAACCTTTTTACCAGAAAAATCTTTGGAAAGCTTAGTGGTGGAACTCATGGGTGTTCTAGCCATTTTAGCATTTTCTAGACCAAAGCACTTAACTAATTCAGTCGCATATTTAGTTTGAGATATAAAAATGTAGTCATGTTTTTGCGAAACTTGTAAACCCAAGAAAAATTGCAACTCTCCCATCATAGACATCTGAAATTCTGATTTCATTAGGTTGGCAAAAATTTCAGCCTCTTGAGGTGAAGTGGACCCAAAGACAATGTCATCAACGTATATTTGTGCAATAAGCAAACAATACTTATTTCTTTTAACAAACATTGTTAAGTCCACTCCCCCTCGAATGAAGCCATGGGTTAAAAGAAAAGAAGTAAGACGATCATACCAAGCCCTAGGGGCTTGCTTGAGACCATAAAGCGCTTTCTTTAATCTAAAAACATGATCCGGAAGAAATGGATCACAAAAACCCTTAGGTTGTTCAACATACACTTCTTCATTTAAAAACCCATTTAAAAAAGCAGATTTTACGTCCATTTGGTATAATTTAAATTTCAAATGACAAGAAACGGCAAGCAGAAGTCTAATAGACTCTATTCTAGCGACCGGGGCAAAAGTCTCATCAACATCAATCCCATCAATTTGGGAGTACCCCTGAGCCACTAATCTAGCTTTGTTACGCAAGACATTTCCGGTTTCATCACATTTATTTTTAAAAATCCACTTAGTTCCAATGACATTAGTATGAGTAGGGCGAGGTACTAAGAACCATACATCATGAATTTTAAACTGTCCCAACTCTTCCTGCATAGCAAGAAGCCAAGATTCATCCACAAGAGCATCCTTTATATTTTTTGGTTCAACTAGAGAGACAAGAGATGACATCAAAGCATTTAAAGTCTGAGCTCTAGTTTTAATTGGTTCCTTAGCATCACCCAAAATATTCTTTTTAGGATGATTCTCCCTAACCCAATTTGGAACATCAAGGTCTTCCGATGGTAGGGAGTCCAAAACATTATTCGTTGATAGTTTTGTCAAGTCACTTGACGATGTATTTTCAACGGGTGTTGATTCCGGGCTATCTTCAACATTCGGGTCCATACAATCATTTATCACAACATTTATGGATTCCATAATAGTTTTAGTTTTCAAATTATAAACTCTATAAGCCCTACTATTTTGGGAGTATCCTAGAAAAACTGCCTTTTCTCCTCTAGTGTCAAATTTTGACAAGTGTTCACGATCTTTACACACATAACATTCGCTACCAAAAACTCTAAAATATTTCAGATTTGGTTGCCTACCATACCATAATTCGTAGGGTGTTTGTTTCGAATTTTTTCTTAAATAAACCCTATTAATTATGTGACAAGCAGTTTGCGTAGCTTCAACCCAAAAATATTTTGGCAAGCTTTTAGCATGAATCAAAACACGAGCCATTTCTTGAATGGTTCGATTTTTTCTTTCAACAACACCATTTTGTTGAGGAGTCTTAGGAGCACTAAATTCATGTTTATACCCATTCCCAATACAATAGTCTATAATACCCGTGTCTTTAAATTCCCCACCCCTATCGCTACGAATACGAGTGACTTGAGTATCTTTCTCATTTTCTATTTTTAGCAGAATTTGTAAGAAATGATTGAAAGTGTCTGATTTTTCTTTCATAAATGCAACCCAAGTAAATCTAGTGAAGTCATCAACAATAACCAAAATATAGGAATTTCCACATAAACTAATTGTCCTAGAAGGACCCATTAAGTCCATATGTAACAATTCCAAAGGGTGCGAGGTAAAAATATCAGTTACTTTCTTATGAGGTGCCTTATGAATTTTACCAATCTGACACGGACCAAAAATAGAATGTTTAACCTTAGTTATTTTGGGGATACCCCGAACAAGATTTTGACTAGATAATTTAGACAAACTGTCATAATTTAAATGGCCTAAACGTTCATGCCATAAGTCTAAATCACTCATTCGAGAGGATAAACAATTTCCAAAAATATGGTTATGCTTAACAGCATAGCAGTTGTCTGGAGTCCTAGACCCACACAAAATAAGTTTCCCATTTGGGTCTAAAATTTTACAGTCAGATTTTGTGAAATTCACAGCATGATCATTGTCACAAAACTGACTGATACTCAATAAATTTACAGTCAAACCATCAACAAGTAAAACATCCTCTAAGTTAGGGAGCCCATCTGCCTCAATTGACCCTTTGCCTATGATGTGGGACATCTTTCCATCACCAAAAGTTACAACACCACCAACAAAAGATTTTAAGGTGGTAAACTTGGATTTGTCCCCCGTCATATGCCTAGAGCAACCAGAATCTAAATACCATTGAGAATTTTTGTCACGAGCATTTAATGCTGATAAAACAACATTGCATCTCAATGAGTCATTTGATTCAGATTTTTTAATCCATTCAGCCTTAGTTTTCTCAAAAGTTTGTTTAGACTTCATGTTGGACAGATTAGGCTTCCTAACATACACAGTTTTATCGTTAAAGCGATCGCGAGTATTATGAGCATGCAATTTTTTATAGCAGAAATCAATCAAATGACCATTTTTATGACAAAAATCACAACGGAAAAATTTTCTATAAACAGGTCTAGATGGGACAGCATATCTGTGGGCTGGTCTGGAGTTGACCATGTTAGCCTTTTCATAGCAAAAGTGTTCCAAATGCCCAAGTTTAGAGCAGTAACCACAATGAAAAGTAGGCTTAGTAGATTGAAACTTATTATCAATTTGATTTTGCCTAAAATTTTTAAAATTGGGAGCATTCTGTCCCAATTTCTTAAAACAGAATTTTTCCAAATGTCCCGTTCTTTGACAATAACTGCATTTAAAGCAAGGCTTAGAAGATGTTGAGCATCCATCATTTTTCACATGTTTGTAAGACATTCTAATTTCACTAGACTCAAGAAATTGTTCTTTGGAATTTATGAAATTAGTTACATAAAAATCTTCCCCTTCGAAACCAAGTCCTTTGGTAGGAACAAAATCAGAATAAGAATTTGTGGGATCATAACGCATACTTTTATTAATAGTTTTGACAGCAAACCCAGAATCCCAGTATCTATTTAACCGATTAGATGTGATCTCTACCTCCTTTTTACACTCATCATATTTATTTAATACACACTTAAGTTCAGTTTGAGACTCATCAAATTTAAACAAAATTTCTTTGTTTTTAGTTTCAAGAGAGTGATTCAAATCAGTCAACATAGTAGTTCTTTTTTCAAGTAGAAGAACATCATTTTCCAATTCTTCAATGTGAAAAGATGATTCTTCAGACATGATCCTAATTTGACTATTTAAAGCATTAATCTTTGCTAATAACCTAGCATTCTCTAAGTGGGAGTTATCATCAATTGTGTCATTCAAAGCCTTATCACACACTCCTTTTTCAGCATTTTCAACCATCTCTAATGAGTCATATTCATCCAAATCAGCATAAATATTACCGATGTCCAAAAGAGATGCCGTGAAAGTTGGGTGATTTTGAGCAGGAAATGTGAGAGATAAATTCACAAAGTCTAAATCACAAATATCATCATAGAAACCTGAAATATCTGATAAACTAGATACGCTATCTAATATGCCCTCCGATATCATAGTACACGTGGAAGTGAATGCCATGAGATTTTCAAAAGTTTCGTCATCACTATCGGAAATATCATCCCATGTTTTAGACAAATGTGCCTTATTTGAAGGCTCCCATTTTGCTTTAGAGAAACACCTATCGGCATAATGACCATATTCATTGCACTTACGGCACTGTATGTGGCTCAAGTCCTTCTTAGGTCCGGATTTTTCAAAATTTTTCTTCTCAAAATATTTTTCGTGGGGTCTATCTGAATAACTAGGCTGGCCTTGTTTTGAAGCATATTTATTCCTATACTTCACAAATTTCTTATAGTGTTTAGACAAGAGTGCAAGTTCGTTATCCAAAGATTCCAAAGAAATTTCAGAATCAGTTAAATTTGACAGAGAGGATACAAAGGCCATACTACTTTCACTACTAGTTTTAAAATTAAGAACATTTTGATTTTCAGTGTGTGCCGGTGCTTTACCTCTTTGTTCATCTCTTAAAGTATTTTGATATTCAAAAGTCTTGAGTTTACTACATAAGAGATGAGGTGTGTAGCTATCCAAATTATCAGCAATAGTATGTGCAATTAAATCAAAACTCTTAGGAAGAGATCTAAGAATTTTATCACAAATTTCAGGATCAGTATAAATAACACCATTAGCATGAGACTGATTAACGACATCTTGCAATTTCAAGTAAAACTCATCAAACTTCTCATTGTCTTTCATATAGAGAGAATCATAGAGCCTAACTAGCATTTGGGACTTGACCCTTTTTACTCTAGAATCTCCTTCATGGGTTGTCATTAGAATGTCCCAAGCTTCTTTAGAGGTAATGCAAGCTGAAATTCTTTTAAATTCAGTTGCATCCATCGCTTGAAAAATGGCATTTTTGCCTTTGTTGTTATATTGTGAACTAAGCTTTTCTTCTTTAGTCCATTCAGAGAGAGGTTTTTTAACAAATATTTCAGCATCATCATCACTAGGTTTAGTAGGTGCAGAAAAACCATTTTCAACAGTTTCCCATACCTCATCTCCCAAGTGTTGAAGATGAGCAACCATTCTTACTTTCCAATAAGCAAAGTTGTCACCATTAAACACAGGAGGACGTACGGAAGACCCATTGTTGTCACCCATAACAATAAAATTTTGATTTTAAACAAAATAAGAGTTCAGGAACTTTGCGGAAAAAGAACTTTTGAAAAAGTGAATCCTGACGCTCTGATACCACTTGAAATACCCAACACACCAAATCTATTTTTGTTTAATAGAAAAACTCCAACTCTTTTAATAATTAATTTAAAATATTGATTAATATTGTTTTGGGCAACCACACAAGTAAAGATATATTTGGAATGATGTTGCTGAAATAAATACAGTTAGAATGGGAAGAGGAGAAGTAGATAGTGACACAATATTTGTTCTCGAGGAACCCACCGTGGTGGTAAACCCCGTGTCCCTAGTCCCAGGACAGCCCGTGCACCCAAGTCCACTATTACCAGTTATGAGTTACAAATTACAGTCCTCCAAGTTTACCACAGATTAAACTAAACAAATACACACCCGTATTTAATCCGCCTAGTCTAAGCCAACCCAACTTGACTGAATATCAGTCAACTCAATACCCCGGCAATAGGGAATAACACTCACTCACTACACACACACAACAACACACTCAAACCCGAGACCCCGTGAAGTTGTGCAATACACAGATTATAATTTGTAAAAGTTGTTTTAATAAACCAAAATATTTTGGTAAATAAAAGGAGACTAGGTCTACTTTTATCTACACAAAAAAATTACCAAACAGGGACTAACTGATATGGTAATAACAGAAACCACACACAAATTTTATTTTGAACAGGTCAAAATCATATACAAACTATTCTGAGTTTAAAACAAATTAAAAGTGTTTTAGTCCAAGATTAGTTCAAATATTTGTGTAGTAGGGGGTCCAAGAGCAGTCCAAAAATTAAGTCCAAGATCAGTACAAATTTTAGTCCAGTGGAGGTCCAAAAACCAGTCCAGAAATAAGTCCAAGAACAGTCCAAAAATTAGTCCAAATATAGATCCAAACACAGTCCAAAACTTAGTCCGAAATTAGGTCTTTTAACACAAGTAAAAACAGAGTTATAATCTGAGTTGACACAGTGAGATTTAAGTCCGAGTTACAGAAGTGAGTTTTGAATCAGGAGCACATGCAACAAAAATTTCTTCACCCGTATAAATAAACCTCAGCAATTGGAGTATATATATATGTATATATATGTATATATATATACAACAATATGTATAACTATATAAAACAGAATATATATGTAATATATATATATAGAGAGAGAAGGAGAGATATATAATACCTCAAAAAAAATTGTAGATCTAAAGTCTACAGCTTCAAAAAAAATCTCGGCAGAAGCACACCAAACTCAGGAGAGGTGATATACCACGGATCAATCGCAAGGACAACACCAAACTACACCAACTTAAAGCACCACCAACATTCAACGACAAAAACCCTTAAACCAAATCGATTCAATCTTGGTTTAAAGTCGTAGAAAAAACCCCTCAAATGCTTAAGAGATCATCACACAAACAGGTGTATAATGTGTTTAAACTTATATGAGAAACCCTCAAAAGAAATCAGAAACGTTTTGGAAAGGAAAGAGAGAGAAAATGTTGGCTGCAATTTTTTTTAAACTCAAACCCTAAAAAAACGAAAAATGAAGATCGTAACCTCTTTATACCACAACTGAAAGGGCAAGGTCCATAAAATAAAAAATGAAGTAACCAAGGGCAGAAATGCCATTCACCATAGGCGGCTGAGGACAAAACCGTCCCTTCACAAAACAAAGGGGTACCAGCGTAAGCTCCATAAAAGGATAAGGGGCTTAAATGGAAACCAAGAAACTCAACGGTTGAAATAAGATGGCACCACACGTGGTCAACTCGTGTGGTATACGCCACTTGCACTGATTGGACCAACAGCAGCACACACGGATCGACCCAACAAACACAAGAAGGCTAAATCATAGCCATTCAACCAAAACAAATCGCAGCCCTTTAATTTTGTGTTTAAACCTTTTAAATAAACAAATTAACTTTTGTTTATTTGAGTTTATGTTTAAACACATAAAATTAAGAAAAAAATAAAACAAATAAAGAAATAAAGAAATAAAGTTAGCAAAAAAAATAATTATCATTTATATTTTGAAATATTAAAATTATTTTGAAATATTAAATTTACGAGTAATTTAAAAATAAACAAAAAACAATAATAATAAAAAAACAATAAAGAAACACACACAAAATGTTGTAAACATCATCAGAACAAAGTCTCTCAAAATTTTGAGACAACAATGTAAGGGAAATTTCAACGATTATCTGATACCATTAACTCTAATTTTAATTTGGGTGAGATAATTATTTAGACAAAAGTTGTGAAAAGATTTTGAGATCCCTCCCGTCTCAATTTGATGCCAAAGTCACGATCCTTAATTCATTGGGAATGTTAAACATGCTTAAATAAGAAGAAATCATAGGATACCTTCAAACTTATGAAATTAATATGTTCCCCAAAATTCAAAAGAAAAAGGAAATAAGGTTCGCTTAAAAAGTCCAATCTAAAACGAAAAAGGGTTTTTACTCCGACTCTGATTTTTATTTTGAGCTACATAAGCTTGCCCTATTTGCGAAAATTTTCAAGAAATTTCTCAAATTTAACAAAGAAATTTCTTTAAACGAAAACGAAAGTTTTAAGAAAAATAAAAATATAATTGAGGGAAAGAAAGTTTTAATAATAATCAACCGGGATGATATGAGTATGAAGGTAAGGGTCACAAATCTCAAGAGTGTGCCACTAGGATTAAAAACAGGACAAAGACAAGCTGCCTATAATGCCACTCTAAGCGATAGTGACGTCGATTCGGTGGATTTTGGGATGCGTTCATAGCCAGTCATCTGAGTACTATTAGCTCGTCCCATGTCAGTGAGGACATTTCTAAATGTGATAGCCTTAATAGTTTATGGAACGATTCTAGATTGAGTGAGAGTGATGGTAAGAATTTGAGTTAGGGAGAAGGTGAAATTCAATGCGCCTAAGTCGAACTTTACAAAAAGAGTCTAATATAATAAAAAATAAAAATAGAAGTTTAACTCTTAGGGTTTTTGATTTAGAGAAAGTGATGACTGTTTTGAGAGAGAGTGAGGCGTCAGTGAGACAACTCGAGAAGTTAAAAGTCTTTTTATGTGAGAAATTAATTATGGTTGGTAGGGAAAAGATCGAATTGATCAACACAATGCCTAATCTTATGAGACATCTTCAAGCTTCATTGGAGACTCGTGAGAACCTTGAAGACCATATTTTCCAACTCGAGAAATATCTAGAACGTACCCAGGAGGTCAAGGTCATTTCAAATGACACATCTAAGAAGGTCGGAATGATGTTCCTCGGTCTTGCGTTAGGTTTTAACGAGAGGTAATGAATAGGTTATGATAGTAAATCCACTTCCAATGCTGCACCCAAACCAGTTCTTGATTTTTTGATGCATTCCTATGGGCTTGACCTAACCCACTAAGGAGAGCTCGTCTAGGTGTTTTAACCAAGGTAGACCTAAATATGTCAATGTTTGTTCCCAGTGCAAACAAAGAGATCACCTTAGGGATTTTTGTTTTAAGCTGGGGAGAGTTTTTCACACGTATGTTCCCCGACATGCTCCCACTCGAATTCACACACGTGTTCCCATACATGATCCCACACATGTTACTCCACATGCTCCCGCACATCTCCATAGAGATTTTGAGAGTTTTTTTTAGAGCAAGCAGAGTTTTTAGTTAAGACTTATCAATGTCTGATGGAGGAATTTAAAAGGACGTCTACTCCTTTTGAAAACTCCTCTCGGTCTAATGATTACGACTTGAATCTAGTATAGGGGGTTTATCATGTTTTTATATTTTTTCCTCATTCCTAGACTGTATTTCTATATTTCTATATGTATATATCTTGAAAAATAAAAAAAATATTTTATCGATAATAAAATTTTGAAAAAGACAACAAGATTTTTGTATTTTATTTTTCACCATTTATAGGATGTGCATTTAAGATGTTCGAACTACAACTTCATTCCATTCATTCATGTGACATTTTCATGTTATTTGATATAATGCTTCATTTATTTAGTGTGCTTAATAATGCGTGGATAGCATTTCGTTATTCATTGATGATTACTTTCTTAATGCTAGGCTCTTTATTGCCTTTATTGCACACATGCACAAAATTTTTGAACATTGTACTTGCTTGTCATATTCCAGATACAGTGTTCTCATCTCAATAATGTTTAATAATGAACAAAATGTACTAGAGATAAGTTGAGCTTGTAAGAACCATTGCCCGAACTTCATTTTCTGATTTTTTTTTATTTGAAGTAATGGAAAAGGGTTACGAAAGAGAAAATTCTCTTTGCATTAAAAGTCACCATTATCAAGTGCCTAAAAGATTAACATCACACAAAAATATAAGTACCAATGCCATTTTTTTCATTAATGCTTCGCCCTCATGAGCATTATGATACTTTCAAAATTTTCAGCTTGAATTCTTAAATATGGGATATTTTGAAAGTTTTATAAAGTAGAAGATCAATGGGTTTGCACAACCGACCCTCTTGAAAAATATTAAATAATTTGACATTGTTAATTTCAGAAGCATTTAAATTCATGGAAATTTACATAAGTCAATTCAATTTCATTTTAGTTACTATTATTATACCTAAGGTTGAAATTGAGTTCCTTGTTTAGAAGTATCTCATTGAATTCCTGCACCTATGTTATGAATGACTATGTTTATTTGCCTGTGAATTATGTTCATATAATTACATTCCACTTTAATGATTCCGATATTTTAGTTCTATTTCACCGTGTGATGTATTTGTACTTAAATGTATCTTTTATACTCATATACTTTTGTATACTTTTTATACGTGAAAAAAATTTAATAATTTAAAATTTTAAGAGGGCAAACAACATCAGGTTCTTCCTTTTGAAAAGCTACTCTTTTGAAAATTAATCGCAAGTGCATTATTTTTTATCTTTATGGTGTTCTTTTATTTGGATTAGGGCGATTCTAATAATTCATACTTATCTCTTTTTGTCTATTACGGATAAAAAGGGGGAGAACAAATTGAGGGGAAGTTTTATTCTAAACTCTTATACGCGCCACGGTATTTCTTTTGCTTCATGTGTGTAAGTATTTTCCATATTGATGATGACCTATAGGACTACATAATACTAAGATTTTCATTGGAAGACAAAGTCTTGAATGTCATACCATTTTGGGTTTGGGAAGGAATTAGTTGTAGATTATCTTAGGGGTTTAATTTGGTTCGATTTTTGCTTTTACCAGAATAGCCAAAGGGAGAGATTTATACGACAAAGATTTTATAATTGCTTATATTTTAGATGTTTTGGCGTATCCCATTACAAACGAACATATCACATCCGCATATACTTCCCATGTTCGTTGAAGACAAGTTAGTGATCGAGCAACGTTTCGAAGTTCGAGCAGTTGAAAGTTTCATAACACTATTTGAAGGTATATGGTGTTTAGGGTTTTGATTTAAACTTATGATAATTTATTCCGAATGTGTTTATTTTAATCAAGGAATTTTTTATAAAAGTAGTTTAAAAATTATATTTGTTTGTTTTTCAATTCGTTAGAACGAACTGTGCATCTCGTTTTAATGAGATCATGTTCTCGTTAAAATGAGGTTTGTCATTCATTGTAACGAAGTTCTTAGTTCATTGGAAATAACTTTTAACGAGCTTCAAAGGCCCCTCTTGGGAGTCCATTGGAAGCTCATAAGAACAATCTAGATAGTTTATTCGAACGAGACTCCATGTCATAAGAACGAAACTAGTGTATTCGTTCAAACAAAGTGCCATTTTCATTTAACAAGTTCATCACCTAAAAAATTGTGTTTATCTATAAAAACGAGTCTTGTGATCTTATTTCTTATGAAATTTTGCTGAAAATGAATTTTTCTATTTGTTCCAAAAGTTCCACACTTTTTATTTCATAGAAGCAGTTTTTATCCAAATCATACATCCCTATAATGATTTATTGAGTTTTTCAAACCCTAGTTCCTATAATACATCAAACGCTTATAGAGTGTTCTCTACCATTGATTTGTGGAGTTATGACTCTACTACTGAAGAAGAAAAGATTATGTATCCCGAGGCTGATCAGCGAATACTGAGAGAAGAGCTACATTATGTGGATGGTGCAGGACTGTGCCGTATTTGTTGAAAACTTGAATATCTTTATCACTTTATATTTAGTGGCTTTCTAAGTGGTTTGTACGTCAATTCTTGTCTATCAAACTCTTAAACGGTGCTGATATAAAAAGGTTTTTTCCGCAAGAGATTTTTCCTCAAACTTTTTCTTTTGTTTTTGTTTGATCTTTGGTTTGGCATATTTAGCTTTGGACTTTATATTGCACTCTCACTTAAATCTAATAAAGATAAAACTTGGCTAAATATTGGATCCTTTGTATGTGTTTGACCTAAATTCAAGTGAATCCATATAACCACATTTTCACCGTATTATTATTTGGGGTCACTGTTAATATCGTCTATCGACATGGTTCCACAAAATAAATAGGTATCAGAGTTTATGACCTTACAATCTAGGCATTTGAATTTTTTTAGGTGGTGAAAATACGTATAGTACTAATTGTCCAGTACTATTCATGCGACAACTATTCACAACCCGATTTTTTTTTTTAAATTTGGATTTTTTTCGTTTATATTTTTGTGAGTGTGATCTTTTAAAAAAATTGTAACCGAAAAATTTTGCATAGAAAAATTCGATCGCCAAAAGAAAATTATTGTTGATTTGCAAAATTAGGTGTAATACCCATTATTTATGAGTAATTATTTTTATATTAATTTGCCTAGTGGGCTAATTATATAAAATGAAGAAAGTTGAATTAAATATTACTTTAAGTGAATTAAGAGATAATATTTACTGAGCTTTGCATATTTACTATTATGTGAATGTAAATAGCATCATGTCATGTTTTATTGTGTCATTGTGCTTTAAGTGACGGTTATGACTTATATTCCAAGTGGGTCACTATTAATGAATTAATATGACGTTGGAACATGAAATAATTTATGATATCTCGGATGCCAATTTAGAGGGCGCGATTAGTCCGAAAATGGTTCTGACAGTCAAAATAAGTACCAAGTTGTGTTTTGGGTTCCGTGGCACTTTTAATCGGTTATAACTTAATTATGTTGTTCCGAGTTATTTTAATTGTGTAGTAGCATTTAATGTTGGACTTAATGTATTTGGGGCATTTTGGGGTATTTAGTCTTGCAGGATCACTTTGTCTCTCATATTGTTCCTAAACCTAAAGAGAGCTAGAGAGAGAGAGAACTTGGGAGAAAAGGGGAGAAAGAGGAGATTTGATATTGTTGGCTTGAAATCATTTCAACAAGTAAGAATCCGAGACTACAAACTTGAGGCAAGTTTCTATCTTGCATATGTATGATTGAGTGTGAATGATTTGTATATATAGTTGTGTTTTTATAATTAAACCATTTATGGGTTTTGATGAGTTTCATGTTTAAACCCTTAAATTTTGATTAGATAGGATTGGAGTTAGTTATATGAGTTTATTGTAGTGTAGAAATGATGGGGGTGAAGTTATTAGATGATGAGGTTGAGAGATGTGGAAGAAAATAGGTTAGAGATTTAGGTTTTACGAGAAAGAAAATGGGGGTTAGTCGTGGGATCTGGTATGACCGGTCGATCGCTGTCTAGAGCCCAGTCGACCGGGCCTAAAGAGAAAAGCCTACTGCTTCTCTTGAAAGGAAATTTTTTATAGCACGGTCAATCGCGATCCAGAGACCGGTTGGTCGGGCCTTAAGGGAGGGCAACTACTTTTCTTACAAGGCCAATTTCAAAGAGCACGATCGACCGGGGGTGAGGGGCCAGTCGACCAGTACCCAAGTTTTAACCCTGAAATTTAGATTTTTTTTCCTATTCCTTTCTTTTAAGGTTTAAGGCTTAGGGACCTTCTTGTATGAATTAAAATAGAGTATTAGGTCTTGTTGTAGGGGAATAAATAACCTAGGATATAAAATAGAGTATTATTCTTATTGTGAAGTGCGATTTAAACTTGTTTATGATGTTAAAAATTCATAACTGCTAGGCATTTTATTCACACGTATATCATATCATACCGGGCCCTGAACCGTTTATATTTCTCTATTTTGTATGGATTCTATTTATGCTCAAGTGCTCCGCCACAAGGACGCCCGTGTTAATCTCTCATTCTCAGTGTCAGGGAGCTATAACATTTTTGCGTATGTTGTAGGATTTTTGTTATAGACGCATCCTTCTTTTGTATAATCTAGATATGATCAGTCTGTACATTTGGGCATGTTGCCTAAGTTTTGTATTAGCATATATTGTGATATATAACTGTAATACTTGGTGTAACATATTTTTATTAGTCTTTTAACCGACAACTTATTCTATTATTATTTTGTGTATTGGTTGTTAAACTGTTACATGTCTGTATCTATATCCACCTTCTTTTTAAATTGGATTATCGAAATGTTTTTTATTAAACTTGCAAATTTATTTGATATCCATTTTCTTAAATAATTGGTGGTTATCTCGTACTATTATTTTCACGACAGTGATGCATAGAATGGACCATCTATGATTCTTGTATTTATTAGAGTATCGGGCTGGCCACTTCTTATTTCAATAAGTGGGGTGTCAAAGATGGTATCAGAGCATCAGTTTCTAGAGTCCTTAGGATCTATGTAGACTTATCACGTTATGCCGTAGCGTTCTTTGATATAGAGCCCTATTGTTAGGATTGTTTTGTTTGTGCATAATTGCGATCTTCTGCAAAGATAAATTGTTTAAATTGTATTCTGATTCAGTTGATTTTTTTATCTCAGATGCCGCCCAGAATTGGCCGCCCGATGAAAGTAAATCGAGTTGCAAAGAATGTCGAGCCCCCACCACCGCAAGGAATGTAAATGCAGCGGAGGTGGCTAATATTGTTGCCCAGGAAGTCAACACTACAATGACTGCTATGGCCCAACAGTTTCCCCAAGCCCAACAACCGGTAGCACCGGAGGTTCCTGACCATGCGAGACCCTCTGCATGGGAGAGAGTTAGAATCCTTCTTAAAAGGTCACCCTCCAGAATTCTAGGGTGGCGCTGATGTGATAGTGGCAAACAAGTGGAAGAAATATATGGAACGCCATCTCCGAATGGTGGAGTGTAGCGGGGAGCAAAAATAAAATCTTGCCACTTTTAAACTCGTAAGATAAGCTCTACACTGGTGGGAGTTAGTGACAACTCCGTAACAAAGGGATACCACGCCTATCTCAGAATTTGGGGTTTTTTTTTATCGAAAGTATTTTCCTCCACTAACCCAGAAGGAAACGAGGAGGAACCTCCAGGATGTTGTTTAAGGGGAACGGTCAGTAGCGGAATATGAAGAGAAATTTACACGTCTAGTGAACTTTGTGCCGGATGAAGTCATTCCATAGGAACTGAGGATTTCAAAATTTATCGGGTGTTTGGATTGGAGAATAAGGCAACACTTGTTGGGAAATCCAGCTTTGCAAACATTTGGTGATGTGATGAATGCATCCTTGCTCCATTGCCAAGATCACCATCTTCACTTGAAGGGGAGTAAGAAGATTTTAAATTCGGGTCAAGCTACTAAGAAATGAGGTAATGGTGCCGATGGAGCACTACCCCCACTACTACAGTCGGGAAGTAAACAGAAAGAGAGGGACCCCTAGCAAGGGGACTCGTCTAAGAAATAACATTTTGGGGGTTTTAACTTTGGCAGAGGTGGTTTTAGACATGGTCACAGTGCGCAACAATAGCTTCAGTTAGGCCAACAGGGCCAAGCAGGCAGAGAAAATAATGGAGGCCGAGGCCATCAGGGCCAAGGCACGGGGCAGTTTTGGAGTAACAATCGGGGCCTTCATTCAGAAAATTTTGCTGGCCACTATTTTCAATGTAGTGAACAGTGTCACTTTAAGAGATATTGTCCACAGTTAATCGAGGGATATTTGCCTAGGCATCTTTAGCATCAGGAGGCGCATCTACAGCCTCCAGCGCCTATTCCACCTATCCCTCTATAATAGGGGAAACTTCAATACGAGCGTGTGTATAATATTCAGCATGCTTTGTTTCCCCCAGCACCGCCCGGACGGCCAGCTATTGAGGGTAACTTTCCCATTCACGGGTATGTGGGTCGAGTGTTAATGATACGGGCGTAACGTACTCATTTATTTCTAGGCATTTTTCTCATTCGACGGGGTTGATTAAGTCTGCTGAGACTTTTACTAGTGTGGAATCTTCTATGGGAGATGGTTCGCTTATATTTTTTATTTGTAAAAGGGTAGGAATAGACCTTAGTAATTTTCATTTTGAGTCCGATTTACTTGTCCTGGATATGGTCGGGTATGATGTTATTTTGGGTATGGACTGGTTAGTGAAATACCGAGCCATAGTAAATTATTACGGGAGAAGTATAGTCTTTGCCATTCCGGGGTAAAAAATGTTTTTAGTGGCTATGCCTCTTTCGAAAGGAGGTTCGAGCACGTACTTATATTGTATTGAGGAGGATATTTCATGTGAAATAGTAATTTCCTTAGACTCGATTCCCGTTGTTAGGGAATTTGAGGATGTTTTTCAGGAGATTCCGGGCTTATCTCCAAGTCGTGAGATTGAGTTTGTAATTGATTTAGCACCGGGAACTCGGTCGATTATGAGAGCTCCATACCGTATGGCTCCTTTGGAAATGAGGGAGTGAAGGGATCAAATTCAGCATCTGTTGCAGCAAGGGTTTATTCAGCGTAGCACGTCTCCATGGGTTGTTCTTATGTTGTTTGTGAAGAAGAGAGATGGTTCCCTCCGGTTGTACGTTGATTACCAGGAATTGAATAAGGTCACCATCGGAACAAATACCCGTTACCTCAGATCGATGATTTGTTTGATCAATTAAGGGGAGCGTCATACTTCTCTAAGATAGACTTGAGGACTGGGTACCATCAACTGTGAATTCGATAGAAGGACGTGTTGAAGACTGCATTATTGACTAGATATGGGTCCTATGAGTTTTTGGTCATGCCTTTTGGGCAAACCAATGCTCCTGCCTTGTTTATGGAACTTATGAATAGAGTTTTTTGGGACTTCCTAGGCCAATTTGTCATAGTGTTTATTGACGACATTCAAGTTTATTCTCGAACTGAAGTCAATAATGCTGAACATCTACGATTGGTCCTACAAACACTACGAGATCATCAACTTTATGCTAAGTTCGAGAAGTGTGGTTTTTGGTTATAGGAAGTAAAATTTTTGGGGCACATTATGACGACTGATGGTATTTATGTAGACCTGAGTAAAGTTGACACGGTGAGGGAATATGGTCCGCCCACGATGCCCACTAAGATCCGTAGTTTTTTGGGTTTGGTGGGTTATTATCGCCGCTTCATAAAGGGTTTTTCCAAGATTGTGGGCCCTTTAACAAACTTGACCCGGAAGGGAGTGCAATTTGTTTGGGATGATTCTTGTCAGCTAGCTTTTGATGAGTTGAAGGACAAGTTAACTTCTGCTCCTATACTTGGGTTGCCAAGACCGGGAGTGGACTATTTAGTCTTTACTGATGCATCTCAACAAGGGTTAGGAGGTGTGTTACAACAGGAGCATAGGGCCATTGCTTATGCATCCTGTAAGCTAAAGCCCCATGAGAAGAATTATCCCGTACATGATTTGGAGCTTGCCACGGTAGTGTTTTCCTTAAAGATATGGAGACATTACCTCATGGGGGAGACGTTTAGTTTTTTCATGGACCACAAATCATTGCAATATTTATTCTCGCAGAAAGATCTGAATATGCGACAACATCGGTGGTTGGAGTTCATGAAGGACTATCAATTCGATATTCATTACCACCCAAGCAAGGCAAATATGGTAGCGGATACGTTGCGTCGAAATACTTCGGGCGAACTAACAAAGGTATGGAAGGCTAAATGGAAAGAGCTTAGCCAGGAGGATGCTGTAGTAAGAGCATTTATGTCAGTGCCGATCGTTACGCCTGCTATTGTGATACGAGTCATAGAAGTACAAGGAAGGGATAAAGACTGACAAAACCGGGTACATCAGTTGTTAATCGAAGGAGTGGAGTCCTACTCTATTAGTTCTGAGGGTGGGTTACGTTTCCACAGAAGACTTATAGCCCCGAATGAGGGAGACTTGAGACGTGCTGTCATGAATGAATCCTATGGTTCGAGATTTGCAGTGCACCCAGGTGGAGACAAAATGTACCAAGACATGCACCGTCAGTATTGGTGGGAGGGTATGAAAAGGGACATCTCTGAATTTATTTCCCAATGCACCACTTGTCAATTGGTGAAGGTAGACAACCAGCGACCAACGGGATTATTACAACGGTTAGAAATACCAGGGTGGAAATGGTGGAGTATCTTAATGGATTTCATCACAGGATTATGGACGTCACAAAGTGGTCATAATTCTATTTTGGTTATTATCGATCGTCTGACCAAATCGGCACACCTTTTACTAGTACAGATGGATTATAATATGACACGTTACACCCGACTCTTTATTGTGGGGATTGTGAAACTCCATGGGGTGCCTATCAATATAGTTTTGGACTGAGATAAGATTTTTGTGTCCCATTTTTGGCAAAGTTTCCAAGAGGTGATGGGGACCGAATTGAAGTTGATTACTTCCTACCACCCGCAAACGGATGGGCAAACGGAAAGAGTCAACCAAATGTTGGAGGACATGCTTCGAATGTGCGTACATGACTTTAAAGGAGGATGGGATCAATAGCTTCCCTTGGTCAAGTTTGCAAATAATAATTTGTACCAATTCACAATAGGTATGGCACCGTATGAAGCATTGTATGGCTGGTCATGTAGATCACCTACTTGTTGGTTGAAAGTAGGAGATAATAATCTCCTTGGACCTGAAATGATCTAGGATACCTCTTCGAAGATTGAGCTTATTCAAAACCACATCCGAATTGCACAAGACCATCAGAAGAGCTATGCCGACGCGAATAGAAGGCATGTAGAATTGGAGGTATGGGATGAAGTTTTAGTGAGGGTATCCCCGATGAAGGGTATAATACGATTCGGGAAGAAAGGCAAGCTTGTACCGCGCTATGTAGGCCCTTTTATTATTATTGCAAGGGTAGGCCCTGTAGCATATCAAATTTCTTTGCCAAAATGCGTACAACAGATTCATGACGTGTTCCATGTTTCATCTTTGAATAAGTATAAGAGGTGTGAGGGAGATCATTGGCACATTCCTTTGGATGATATCGAGTTACGATCCGATATTTCATATGAGGAACAACGAGTTGCTATCTTAGATCACGAAGAGCATAGGCTAAGATCAAAAGTTGTACCATTAGTTTGGGTCCAATAGGGACCACACAATGCCGAGGAATCGACTTGGGAACGTGAGGATGATATTCGAGATAAGTATCCACATCTCTTTTTACAAGGTACGCTTGAATTTTGAGGGCAAAATTCCCTTGTAGGGGGGGAGTATATAATACCCCTTATTTATGAGCAATTAGTTTTATATTAATTTGCCTAGTGGGTTAATTATATAAAATGAATAAAGTTGAAGTAAATATTGTTTTAAGTGAATTAATAGATAACATTTACTGATTTTTTCATATTTACTATTATGAGAATGTAAATATCATAATATCATGTTTTATTGGATCGTTGTGCTTTAAGCTACGGTTATGACTTATATTCTAAGTAGATAACTGTTAATGAATTAATATGACGTTGGAATATGAAATAATTTATGATATCCTGGATGCCAATTTAGAGGGCGCGGTTAGTCCGAAATGGTTTTGATAGTCAAAATAAGTACCAAGTTATATTTTGGGTTCCGGGGCACTTTTAACCGGTTATAACTTAATTATGTCGTTACGAGTCATTTTAATTGTGTAGTAGAATTTAATGTTAAACTTAATGTATTTGGGTCATTTTGGGGTATTTAGTCTTGCAGGATCACTTTGTCTCTCATATTGTTCCTAAACCTAAAGAGAGAAAGAGACAACTTGGGAGAAAAAGGGAGAAAGAGGAGATTTGATATTGTTGGCTTGAAATCATTTCAACAAGCAAGAATTCGAGACTAAAAACTTGAGGCAAGTTTCTAACTTGCATATGTATGATTGAGTGTGAATGATTTGTATATATAATTGTATTTTTTTAGAATTAAACCATTTATGGGTTTTGATGAGTTTAATGTTTAAACCCTTAAATTTTGATTTAGATAGGATTGGAGTTAGTTATATGAGTTTATTTTGGAAATGATGGGGTGAAGTTATTAGATGATGAGGTTAAGAGATGTGGAAGAAAATAGGTTAGAGATTTAGGTTTTACAAGAGAGAAAAAGGGGGTTGGCCGTGGGATCTGGTATGACCAGTCGATCGTGGTCTAGAGCCCGGTCGATCTGGCCTAAAGAGAAAATCCTACTTCTTCTCTTGAAAGGCAAATTTTTATAGCGCCGTCGACCATGGTCCAGAGACCGGTAATCCGGGCATTAAGGGAAGGGCTTTCTGCTTTTCTTACAAGGCCAATTTCAAAGAGCGTGGTTGACCGGGGGTCAGGGGCCGATCGACCAGTACCCTATTTTTAACCCAGAAATTTATATATTTTTTCTATTCCTTTCTTTTAAGGTTTAACGCTTAGGGACCTTCTTGTATAAAGTACAATAGAGTATTAGGGTCTTGTTGTAGGGTAATATATAACCTAGGTTAGAAAAGGAGTTCTCGTGATTTTGTCGAGGGTTAATTAATTAATTAATTAATGGAAGTAAGTGTCCTTTTCATATAGTAAGCTAGTCTAGGACTAAGGGGATGTAGGGTTATATTTTTTTGGACTTTTAGAGACTTATATGAGGTAAATTACACTTCGTAGCTTATGGTGTTGTCGTGAACTCTTGGAAGTTAGTATGGGGACAATTAAACGTTGTGGTTTATGTCGTTAAAACACATATGGCTATGGATATTATAAAATGCACATTTTAAATTGGCATATCTTGTGAATCATGACTTGCATATACATACCTCTCTAAATGTTATCATAAGGGAAGTCACGTGAATGAGGTGAAGTCCCCTGGCTAGTGAATGCAGGGTGAATATAGTCCTCAGCCATAGGACCGATGGTTATATTGTGTTGTTATTTTATTAGAAGTGCGGTAATTTCGGTTATGGTTATGGCTCACTGTCAAAGGTATATGGCTTCTTCTCACGCGACGCGATTTAGGGTGCCTAGGTGGTCTTGGTTATAGGACCTCGAAGATGATAGCTATTTAGGGGTTTAAGAGTTGTGCGCTTGTGTTCAAATGAGGAAGTTATTTAATTAAACACAGTTTTTACCACTCAAGTCCTAAACATGCATCTATATGTGATTAAATACGATGATGAAACATGCAAGAACACATATATGAGGAAAAATCCCCCAAAGGGGCAAAACCTTTTATTTTCACAATAATTTTGTAAGAGTACGGTTTACATGGATTTCAATGAAAATATATGACACAGAAATACCCTCGGGTGTCAGTTCTGTTGTCAGCGGCTGGAACAATCCCTTTCCAGTAGGGCAGCAGTGAAGAAGAGAGCGGCTTCCTCACAAATTACTCCAGATGAGTAAATAATCTTCTTGAAGGTTTAAAGATTCACACACATATATGGGAATGGTTTTGTGAATCAAAAAGGTTTAGAAAACCTTAAAAAGTGAAGTCTTATTCTAGGCTATTTTTGCAGAATTTTTGTTTGCAGAAAGACTTAAAAAACGTGTAGAAGGAGATCAAATATTTATACAAAAATCGAGGCGGTGGCTCGTTCGAACGAGATAGCCATGTTGCTCGAACGAAGGACAGAAGTCGTTTGAACGATATCGCGCAACATGCCTATCTCCCGGGAATAACTTTCAAAGTCGATTGAGCGAGTTCGTCGATCGAGGCCATTCGCTTCTACACTTAGAAAAATTCTGCTTTTGATAAAAAAATAAAACCAGACTTCAAAAATAATTTTCAAAAACACTTCCCATGTATTTATGTAAATATTTAAAGCTCTAATAAAACATATTATTGATAAAGCGTCGTGGAGTAGTGGGAATGAGCTGAGCAGCACATTGCATGTAGCATGATGCACGTGAAGAAAGTGGATGCAATGAATTAGGATAGAGGCAGTCGAGGATGATCGTGTTGACGAGCCGGATGTAGCGTTATGAGACATGTGAACTGTGATCTAGGAGAAAACAGAAATTTCCTAGAATCTACCCCAGACATTTATAAAATTATGTCCTTACAGGGGTGCATCTAGTGGGCTGACTCTCGGAAGGATGGTCTTAGAGTCATTATATTTTGTGTGTAACTATGATCACAAATGTGGCATTTCATGAATGGATAATGCATTTATAAATGAACTGTATGGAGTAAGTTTCCTAATGAGGAATGGACTCGTGATGTCATATTTTTACGAACTTGCAATTTAAGCCTATTAAAATGAAGGTTAGTTGTTTCTCTTACATTGATGAATAGTTTAACACGATAAATGGTATTGCGCTAGAACGTGCACATAGAGGAGAGATGGGGATTATTCTTATTGTGAAGAGCGATTAAAACTTGTTTATGATGTTAGAAATTCATAAAGGTCATGCATTTTATTCACACGTATATCATATCAAACCGGGCCCTGAACCGTTTATATTTATCTTTTTTGTATGGATTTTATTTATGCTCAAGTGCTCTCCCACAAGGATGCCCGTGTGAATCTCTCATTCTCAGTGTCAGGGAGCTATAACATTTTTGCTGATGTTGTAGGATTTTTGCTATAGATGCATCCTTATTTTGTATAATATAAATATGATCAGTCTGTACATTCAGGCGTGCTACCCAAGTTTTGTATTAGAATATATTGTGATATATAACTGTAATACTTAGTGTAACCTGTTTGTATTAGTCTGTTAACCGATAGCTTCTTCGGCTATTATTTTGTGTATTGGTTGTTAAACTGTTACATGTATCTATCTATATCCACCTTCTTTTAAATTGGATTGTCGAAATGGTTTTTATTAAACTTGCAAATTTATTCGACATCCGTTTTCTAAAATAATTGGTGGTTATCTCCTACTATTATTTTCACGACAGTGATGTTAAGAATGAACCATCTATCATTCCTGTATTTATTGGAGTATCGGGCTGGCTACCTCTTATTTTAATAAGCGGGGTGTCACATTAGGATGCTGAAATTGACGATGAGGATAAAACATTATTAGTGCTAAATTCTCTACCCGACTATGAACATATCATTACCACGATATAGTAAGAGAAGAGGGAAACAAATTTTATTGATTTATCCCACACATTAATGAATAATGAGGTCCGTAAAAAGGATAAGAAAATTTATAAACTCTACATTTGAAGCATTGACACTTAGTTGTAGAGAAAATGAAAGGATGAATGATGTCCATGGAAGATCTCAATCTAAGTTGAAAAGTGGAGAATCAACTTTGTGTAAGAGAATTTCTACCATAGATGAATGTGCCTTTTGTCACCAGAAAGGTTATTGGAAGAAATGTTATCCTATGTTAAATAAGGACATGAAGAACCCTAATGAGAACATTGCAACCAGTGAAAAAGAAGATTCAGAATATGCTCTCTCTATTTAATCATATGAATCCAGTTCCCAAAAGTGGATTTTTGATTCGGGTTGTTTTTATCATATATGTACTAATAGGGAGTGGTTTTATAACTTTAAAGAGCTAGAAGGTGGAGTAATTTTAATGGACAACGATCACGTGTGTCAAATAAAAGGGATAGGAAATATTTGATTGAATGTTGCATAGTGTAATAGTGAGTGTTGGAAGACATTCAGTATGTATCAGACCAGAAGAAGAATTTATCTCACATGGTTATTTAGCAGCTAAGGGTTATGAGATCATGCTAAAAGGCGATGGTCTAAAGGTTTCATATGGAAACCTAGTTATGATGAAGGGAATGAAGAAAAGTAACTTATATTTTCTCCTTGGAGATATAGTTATAGGTGCAGCAGCCATCTCAAAAAGTTCAGAGGAGGTTACACCTGATGCCACCAAATTATGGCATGTATTCTCGGGTCGTGTAAGAGAAAAGGCTTTGTAGGGACTAGTAAAGTAAGGCCTATTCAAAGGTTCTAAGAACCTTAAGATTGGATTTTGTAAACGTTGTGTTTTTGGGGTAAACAGGCAAGAGTCAAGCTTGGTACAGCAAGTACATCGTTTAAAGGGGACTCTTGACAACGCTCACATGGATGTTTGGGGACTTACCAAAGTTGCTTCTTTGGGAGATAAGCATTATTTTATTTGTTTTATAGATGGCTTGTCCAGACGAGTTTGGGTGTACACTATGATACAAGAGGATGAAGTCTTGAAGATTTTCTTAAAGTGCAAGAAGGGAGAAAAATTAGAAGACTCAAATCAGACAATATGAGTGAATACAAGTCAAAATCATACTTGTAAGTATGACAGGATGAGGGGATTGTAATACACTTCACAGTCAGAGACACACCTCAATAAATTGGGATGGTCGAACGTATAAATCGCACTTTATTGGGAAATGTGCGATGCATGTTATCCAATACTAGATTGGTCCAAGAATTTTGGGTTGAAGCTTTTACATATGCAGGTCACCTCATTAATGGGTTTCCAGCAGTTGCGAATGAGCGTAAAACGCCTATACAGGTATGTCTAGTAAAACCCACTATAAATTATGATTCTTTATGTGTTTTCATCTCACATACATATTTTTATGTTAGGGAAAGAAATTTGGATTTTAAAGCCAAGATAACCATATTCATGGGCTTAAATGATGGAGTGAAAGGGTATAGACATTGGTGCCTCGAGGCAAAAAAGATCATAAATAATAGGGACGTTATAGTCGACGAGTCTTCAATGTTGAAGTGTTCTTCTAGGGAGAATAAAATGAAAGAAGTTTCATAGCAGGTGGAGCTTGAGGATCCTATTTTTCTAAAAAAACTTTTAACAAATTTAGAAAATGGTGAGATAATTATGGATGAGGTGAAGCCTTCTACCCATGAGTTTCTCGACAAGAAGATTTTATTGCATCGGTAAACCAAATGGACAAAAAAAGAAACTTTTATGGCTTACTGACATGGTGGCATGCACACTACCCATGGTTTAAGATACTATTACATCTAGCTATAGAGAAGATGAAAGGACTTCAGAAAGAATAGATTGGAAGAAGGTGATGACCGAGGAGATGTTGTCTATTTATATGAATCATACTTGGGAGTTAGTCCAACCTCCAAAAGAGAACACAGCCATTGGGTGCAAGTGGGTATGCACCAAGAAGGAAAGATACGTAGAGAAAGAAAATGTATTATTCAAAGCCAGGTTAGTAGCTAAAGGCTACAAGCCAAAGGAAGGGATCGATTATAATGAGGTATTTTACCCGGTTGTAAAGAACGCTTCCATTCGTATTTTTCTAGCATTGATTTTGATCTCGCATTGGACCAACTTGATGTCAATACTAAATTATTACATGAAGATTTAGAGGGGGAAATTCATATCACTCAACCAGAAGGATACAATGTTGTCATAATTGCAGCGTTTTGGTATGGATTTTAAAACCAAACCCGTAAGTACTTTGTTGGCCCCACATTTCAAGATAAGTGCCATAAAATCTCCATATACAGATGATGAACGATCACAGATGGCTCATGTTCTCTATTATAATGCAGTGGGAGATTTTATGTATGAAATGATGTGTATGAAGCCCCATATTTCACAAACTATTAGTATGATGAGAAGATACATGCATGATAAAAGAATGCATTGTCAAGATGTGAAATGGATCTTAAGGTACATCCATGGTACCGCAGATGTTGATTTATTATTCGAGAAGTATTCACGTGATACAACATGCATTTGGTTATGTGGATTCAGATTATGCTAATGATTTGGATAAACATAAATTCACCACAGGTTATGTATTTACACTTCGTAGAGGACCGATGTGTTGGAGGTCTATGCTAGAGTGTCCAATTGCTTTGTCTACAAGAGAGGCGGAGTATATGGCAGCAACATAGGCTGCTAAGGAGGCCATTTGGCCACATGGTTTGATTACATACATGGAAGTTATTCAGGATCACATGGATGTATTTTGTGATGACAAGAGTGTCATTCACTTAGCAAAGAACCACTTTAATCATTAACGGACCAATCACATATACCTTGCTTTCCACTTTATTTGAGAAATTTTGGATGATGAGACTATTCTCGTCAATAAGATCGGAACCATAAATAATCCCGCAGACATCCTCACGAATGCTAAAACTAGGATCAAGTTTGAGCACTTTTTGAACTTGATCAATGTACTTCGGATTTGAACACCCTTGGGTGTATGGTGCTTACGAGCGCATTTGTATTCTACATGAATTATTTTGGATAATATAAGGTTATGTGTATGGGTGAAGCTCTACTATCTCACCAAAGTAAATTGTCAAATTTTTGTTGGCAAAATTTTAATGGGTGACCTATAAAATTTTGACAAGGTGGGGATTGTTGAAAACGCAAAAATCAAAGATGCTTTATGTGGATTTTGGCCCATTTTCTCCCCAATTCGATCCTAAAATTTCTCCATTTTATTTCCCCCTTCAAGCTTAGAAAAGTAGGTGCCGATATATGAATCAAAGACACCAAACACCAACCATAGAGTTGAGTGTAAAGAGCTTATTTGGGTATACACATTTGTATAAAGAAAATACACATTGTATTTTTTTTTTGGAGTGTATTTGTGAGAGTCCTCTTTTGTAACCCAATTTTAATTGATCTGAGTTATTAGTCGATGTAGCCAAATTGGTGAACTGCTTAAATATTATGTCTTCATATGCGTTTGTCTTTCTACTTATTGTAATTGCCATATTATTATTTTGGGTTACAGGAAATATAATTTTTGACACGCTTACGCACAACAGCTGGAGGGTTTAAATTAGACCATTTTATTGCTGATATCGGGTGCAAATTCATACAATAGGATAAAATGCAGGGTGAAAAATAAAAAATCTCATAATTTATTTTTAAAAAGTTGGAAACACTAAAGGTCAGAAAAGAAAATAAAAAAAGAAAATATGGCTTTGTAATCTGCGTTATATGTATATATACACACACACATAATTGATGGTAGGGTTTTATGCTTAAAATCAATTGTTTGTTGTGGGTAGACGGTGAGGTTGTAATAAGGTTAATGGTGGTGTTAGGGTTGGGACTGCAGATATGCTGAAAACAAGTGGTGCGGTGGTGTTGTGGTGGGGATGGCGATGGGGTTTTTAAGGCAATGAGATTTATGGCGAGAGCGATGAGGTGGTGCTGTGGTGGTGGGGATGATTGTTACTTTGGGGCTGGGTGGGGATCGCAACAGAAAAGCTCATAAACCAAATTTGTTTAAAAATCAATTACACAATCCAAAATTGATTGTAATCACAAAACCCTTCATAAACTAGATATTTGTGTGTGTGTGTGCGCGTGGTGATGTGTTGGTTGGAGGGCATGGGTAAGAGATCTATTATTATTTTTTTCATTTTTATATATTTTTCATCTATTTTTTAATATCCTATTTTAATTTTTTTTAGCTTTTTTGGTTTGAAATGATTTTTAAGAACCCTTTCCATTTCACTTAACATTTTACCCTGTTATTTGACTTTGTTATGGTCTTACAAAAAGATTTTAAAAAATACCAATGGGAATCACTAACAATGAGCTGCAAACATAAACAAAGAAAATATAGGGTGCAAACTCAAATTACCGATAAAATGCAAGTTGCAAACTTAAACATTCTCATTTTTAAATGCGGCCGAGGGTAATATTTCCCCTTTTGTCAATCCCATGGATGGTTATCACATGAATATTACGACTTTGAAGTTTCACAACTAGTACGACAATTTAGGGCTTCTTGATAGACAAGGGTTTTGCCGCGGTGTCGCGTCACCGACGTCGGTCGTTTCTTATATTCGGCTCACCAACTCTATACGAAAACCCAAACTATGACTACACTCTTTTAAGGGAGTATAGAGGCCAGTCCAGATATCGAATCCACAAAGACAAGTTGCTATAATTTAATTCGTTTAATACCTCTAAAATAAATTTGTAAAAGATAATTTCTAACTAGAAGGAAAAGATAAAAAAAGGAAAAGATTAAACTAGGCGAGTGCATTTAAATAAATTAACAAAGAGAATAAAAACTATAGGTTGCGTCGGATATACCTCATCTAGAGTTAATTAGTATAAAATGGTTACATGGGTTCACGAATTATTAAGATTGTGTCTTGTTTCATCAATTAATTAAATCAAGAGTTAACACACCCCTAAATTCTCATAAAAGACTAATAATATTTTGGCGTCAACAAATACCCCAAAAATTACGCATGCAAGGTCGTAAATATGAAGCATACATGATATACCCCGTTTAATCTCCTAGGCGTAATAACGAGGACAACCCAATCGAAATAAACATGTAGAACTCCATCACCAAAGCAAAGCAACCAAATCAACCCTAGGAGAGTTCAATCTTACACAACCTAATTTAAATTAGCCCCTAAACATATTAAATGACATTAAATAAATGCAACTAATTAATTAAATCACACTAATTAATGTAGGCAAGAAATAATAAATAAAGCATGGAATAAAAATGAAGAAAGATAAAAAAATGTAGGCAAAAGTGACATTGAATAGAAAACTTACATTAATGGAGGAATTACACAAAGAAAATGGAGGAGAGGGGTGTCTCCACAAAATTCCCAAATATTTCTCTAACCCTAACCTAAACTAAGAGAGAGAGAGAGAGAAACTAGATATTATGTGAGATGCCATAATAATAAACTAAGTCTAGTATTTACACTAAGTAGGAAAAACCAAGAAAAGAAAAAAGGAAAAAATAAATAAAATGAGGGATAAGTCTCTTAATTAAGAGTGAAAAAAATAGAAAAATAAAATTAAATAAGAAAAAGGGGCAAAGCAGAAAAAAGAAGTTGGAAAAAATAGAAGGGGACCGGTCGACTGCGATAAAACTGGTCGATCGGTAAAAATAGGGGAGGCACATTGGTTGCGACACAAGGCAAAAAGGGAATCGTCGGTCAACCGCGTGTTGGTCACCGGTCGACCGCGATATGCAACCAAACCCACCACTTCGTAGTTCACAGTTTTGTATATCCCAAGACTGACACCACGTCGCGGCTAACCAACAAAACAGAACCACCATGCTGCTCCTTAGTTATGCCGAGAGCTCTCATGGCTCGAAATCACATCCAACATCCACCATATGTGTGCTGCCACCAATGACACGCAATTCCAACGCATCCAACAAGAAAAAAAACCAGACCCACTTCCATTTACAAAAACCTCCATTAATGGCTAAAGAGATTAAACCCAATCTCCAAAAATGGCCAAAGAGACCCATTTGCGTATGTGATCAATATTCAAGCTCCAATTTCGGACATAAGTCGTGAATTTTGGATGAACCCAAAACTCGAGCATGGAACCAAAATCACCATCTTCAGAGTGGGTTTGTTGCAAAAATGATTTACGAACACAAGGGGAATTTATGAAATTATTAATGAAAGAGAAAAGGGACATGGAGGTCATTAATGAAATTTTTATTTTTCTTATAATTCTTTTCCGATTAAATGTTCGTGTTACCTTTGTTCGGAGTCCGATTCGCACACCGTTAATGGACATGTGAATCTTGGCCCGAGGACTACAACTTTCGTGGAGACTTTGGTCAAAATTACCAAAGTGTGAAATTACAAAAATTCCCCTGAATGTGCGAATCGCGACGAAACTTTATCAGTATGCGCTCAAACTTCATACTAAGCACCATAAGACCTATCAAAGCTCAATAATACCTCAAATTACATCTTATCATATAAAATTAAGGTTGTCTTATTAATGAGCATAATTATAGTAATTACGGTACCTGAGGGGGGATAAAATGCATAGGTTCGAGGGTATAAATGTGCAAGTTTCTATACGAATCACACCCCCTAACTTACACATTGCTAGTCCCTAGTAATGAAATTCAAATCAAGAAGAACTATAATAAAACGGAAAAATAGGGCATATATACAAAAGCAAAAAAAAAGGGATAAGGACACTTTCGCGGGCGAACGATTGGATATAGCGTATGCAATAAGCCGTTAAACCCCTAGGTCAACCTAGTGGACAAGTGTCATCATGAGGGTTTTGATTGATGAAACCCATAAACATCATATGGTTTCCTCAAAATATGCCCAACACAACATGCAACAAGCCTAACAGTAAGAAAAAGATTTCATACACATTATTAGCACAGTGAATGAATTCACACAAAAGTCCGTATTATTAACATTATTGAATGAACTTCATAGAATTGAAACCTTAAAATGTGGGACGGGATCGAGCACATGAAAATAATGACTTGGAAAAAACTTAAATAAACTGGATGCAAATTAAAGCAAGCATATATCCAATCCTCACGGGCCTTACACTCATCAAGTGAATTCACTCGAAACAGGTAGTTAATACACGAAACATGCGGGCATAAAGCATAAATGTCAATGGAAACTACAATGTGCACATGTCACAAATGAAGAACTCTATATATAAAATGAAAAATTATAATCTCAATGAAAGATACCTCTCACCCAAGGAGACAAAATGTATTTTCACAGATTATAAAAAATATTTTAACTTTTAAATTAAATGCACCCTAAGATCACATAGGACTTGTATAGGGTTGTAATGTAGGTTAGTCTAGGGTAAGAAATGAAGGAAATATTTACAGATTCAAAGTGTTCGAGGATGCAAACTCAGGATAATGGAAAATGCGGACAATATCAAAATTGGAAAAATAATTTCCATAAAAGGCATTAGATATACAAACGGGGAGAGTAATCAAAGATTATTGAACACTATACACAACATATATAAATTTCTCTTTCTCTTTCTTCTTTTTCACACTTTCACATGCCTAAATTGCAACCACACGACAAGAACACCATTAAATCCCATGTAACATTCCAAACAAAGGTATGTAAGGACGCACATTTCCAATTGAGTCCTTTGTAGTTTTGGATCAATTCCGGACAAAAACGGTTATGTCATAGGATAGTGTTCAAGTGTACCTACTCAAGCCTATGATGTATTTAGTTGAAGGCGTAGCGGCAAAGTGTACAGAGCTTCATTAAAATACCGAGTTTAAGTGCCTCGTTTCTACGTCATCAATAGTGGTTCCATGCTCCGAAGGTATGAATGCATCATATATATATATAGGAGCTTGGAACAGTTTATATTGGGTGTTAGGTTTTTAAAATCGTGTTTTG
Source organism: Sambucus nigra (assembly GCA_949130495.1). Taxonomy (NCBI): domain Eukaryota; kingdom Viridiplantae; phylum Streptophyta; class Magnoliopsida; order Dipsacales; family Adoxaceae; genus Sambucus; species Sambucus nigra. Next base: position 357,282,583 of record OX422213.1, on the reverse strand, counting down.
TTTTCAGAATGTTTTCTATTAAAACTTATATATAAAGTATATAAAAGTTTCTGGGCTTAAAAAGATTTTTTGAACATTCTGTGAGTTCGTTCGAAGTGTCGTTCGAAGTGTCGTTCGAACAAGATTGTCGTTCAAACCACAAGTCGTTCGAACGAGATTGCCAACGACTTCCCATTATGGCATACTGGAACTTCGTTCGAAATGTCGTTCGAACGAGATAGTCGTTCGAAGAAGGTTTCTAATGAGATTCTAACGAGTTCATTCTGGAACTTCGTTAGAAGACTCATTCGAACTAGAATGTCGTTCGAACGAAATATCGTTCGAACGAGATTTGGCGGGAACAATTTTTGGCAGTTTTTTGACAGTTTTTAACCCATGTTCCCCACTTCTTTCCCCAATATCTTTTCACAGCATATCTAAGTGCGGGAATCATTATTTAATGTTGATCTTTTTCATATCCTTCTAACTCCTAGAGAGGGTTTTGAGAGCAAAATCATAAAGAGAAAAAGATCATGTTTTGAGTGAGAATTTTCAAAGACAAAATCATCTACCACTCTAGTTTTCACCCATTGTTTTATTTATCCAAGTTCATATATACATATACTTTTCTTGGAACATTTTGGCACCGGTTTATCTCTACATTTGTTTAAAGAGAAGTTTGGGTTTTCTTCTATATCGCTCAAAGAAGAAGAGTTCATTTTGCTGCGGTATTCTCATGTGGTAAAAGACACCACGTGTGGTAGACGGTGTACCTATTGTCCGATTGGTGAGTCCGAGATCGCGGTGGAACTCCGTTGTTATCCGCTAGGAAGAGGTGGTTACAAGAAGACGGATAAAGGCTTGAGAGGGTTCGAGTTGAGGAAATAAGTCATCCGTCTGAGGTTGTTTCCCGTCTTGAGTTTTTCCTCATACATCGCGGCGTATTGTGATTGATTTATTTTTTTCTTGCATAATGACTTAGAACTCATGCTTAGGATAATTCAAGATAAAAATGGTTTTAATTGTCACACTCAATTTAATTGGGTGATAATTAAATTTGAGTAATTGTTTATTTAATTCACGTTTATTGTTAAAACTGGTTTGGCCTAATTTGGAAATATTAATAATTATGACTTAGGCAAATTTTAGAACTTGGATTAATTATGTTTAAGTGAAAATGTTTTAATGGATTAATTTAATTTCACTTGGTTTAATTTTAATTTGAAAAGGAAATTAAAATTTGGTAATTCGTTTTCTTGAACCATCACCTTTAAGCTTCTGCATATTAATTTCATAAAAAAGAAATATAATATTGAAATTGACTTCAAAGAATTAGTTTATTTTAAAGATAGGGGACTACTCCTTTGCGATTACAAATTGGTATCAGAGCCAAAAACGACAAATTACTTCGTTAAGATCTTTTAAATATTTTTGACTAAAATGGAATTTTCCCCATTTTCTAAATTTCCTATTTTCGATGGTTCTAACTACGCGTATTGGAAAGCGCGAATGAAATCGGCACTAAAATCTATCAACGAGAGAGTTTGGATGTCTGTTGTTAACGAGTGGTCCCCTCCTACTCATTTAGTAGATAACGAGCGTGTTCCCAAATCGGCCGATAAATGGAGTGAGGGTGAATTTAAACTTTCAAATTTTAATTCCCGTGGTTTAAATGCCTTGTTTAGCGCTGTCACACCGGATGAATTCCGACACATTATGACGTGTGAGACCGCTAAAGAAGCTTGGGATATTTTACAACTCACTCACGAAGGTACAAGGGTCGTTAAAGCTTCGAAACTCCAAAACCTCACCACTCAATTTGAAACTATCAAAATGAATGAAATTTTTTTTTGATGAACTTTATGCTAGAATTTCCGATATTGTTAATTCATCTTTTAACTTGGGAGAGAAAATACCCGACAACCGAGTTGTAAAGAAAATTTTAAGGTCCCTACCCGATAGATTTATTCCAAAAGTGATCATTTTAAATTCTTTACCAACTTTAGCCTTTATGAAATTAGAAGAGCTCGTAGGTGATTTACAAACCTATGAACTAGACATGTTTCCCTCTAAAATTGAAAAGAAAATTGAAAAGGGCGTTGCTTTAAAACCCAGAAAAGAGGTCAAACAAGTAGTAGAAAGAGAGAGTTATAGTGACTTGGAAGACAAGGCTTTGTTTGCTCGTAAATTTAGAACATTTCTTAAATTTAATAAAGATAAATTTAAAAATGATTTTAAGAAATTTGAAACTTCTAAGTATGACAAAGTCGAGAAGATCCCTAAACCTATCAATGAACAATTAAATAGGGACGAGTCAAATAGGTGTTTTGGTTGTGAGGGTTATGGCCATAGGGCTTCTGAGTGCCACACTAAACTAAGGAAAGAGGGTAAACGACCCATTGCATATAATGCGACCCTTAGTGATAGTGATAAGGAAGAGAGACCCGATTCCCCCACTAAGTCTAATTTTTTGGCTTTTATGGCTAGTCATGTGGGCACCGAAAGTGACTCTTCTCACGAAGATACTCAAACTCATGACACTTTCGAGGTCAGAGTTTTTGATTCTCTTGTTTTTTATGATAGTGAGAGTGGAGAAGAAAGAGAGAGTGAAAATGAAGAAGAAGTTAATGTGAGTGAACTTCAAAATGCTTTTCAAGAACTTTATAAAGAATCTATTAAATTGAAAAGATCTAATTTGAAGTTAGAAGCTTGTTTAAAAGAGCGTGTCAAGGTCATTGATGATAGTATGTTGGTAGAAGACCTTAGAACACGTGAGAGGACTCTTCAAGAGAAGCTTGAATATGTCAAATGCGAGAGAGATAGCCTTAGGGGTTTAATGGAATCCTTAAAAAAGGATCTTCTTGCTTATGAAGAGCGAAATGTTTTATTAGAGTCTAAGATTTTAGAATTGCAATATAAATTAAAAGACTCTAGTAATGTAAAATTTGATTTGGAGTGTCGTTCGGCAAAATTAGATAAAATCTTAGGAACGGTCCAGATTAAAAATGACATGTGTGGTTTAGGCTTCAATACTTGTAATGAATCTACTCATAAAGCCAAAACCTACGTTTTAGGAGAATCTACTAGGAAAGCTTTTAGAGATCACTCCGTAGGTAAATCTTTTCGACATGTTTGTACTTAAACACATTGTGGTAAAAAAAGGTCATCTTAGGAAATTTTGTTTTGATCTTAAACGAATTCCTAGAAAATCCCAATGTAAAACAACCAATGTCTTTAAAATTCCTACACCCCAAGATAGTCATTCTTCATTAATTTCGGTTAGGAAATTCGACTTGGTTGCCTTACAAAATAGGGTTTTTGATTCTCATTTACTTTCACATGATTCCTCCCTTGCTAAATCTAAAGGATGAATGTGTTAGTACTTGCATACTTTAGCGTTTCTACTTCATGCTATATTCACATGCTAACTGTATGCTTGTTTAATCATTTTCTAGTCTATGCCCCATGCTTAATCACATGTTAGAATAATGATTTTTTGTTTATCTTTTGTATTTTATTTCTTCATTTTGTTTTCTTTAAATGAAAATTACAAAAAGATTTTTGTTTATCATTTGGGTTTTTATCTCTTGATAATTTAAGCTTAATGAAAAGTTCAAATGATTTTTGTTTGTCTTTTGAGTCTATTTTTATTTTTCGTTAAAAATTTCAAAAACTCAAAAAGATTTTATTTTGTGTGTATTTTGGTTTGACACACTTTAAGTGGCATATACTTATGTTTGAATCCCTCCTTTAATGCTCTTATGTGGCTAGAACTTTTGGTTTATATTATCAATCCTTAAAATGTTTTCTACCATATTTTTATGGAGTAGTTGGATTTTGTGTTGTTTAAATGGATTCTATTTTTATATGCCTCTATTCACACATACACGAACTCTTTTGAAATTTTAACTTCATATGTATATTTGAGCTATGTGAGGTGTTCTCCTTCCAATCTTGTCATTTATATATTCGTGATTTAGGAAGACTTGTGCATGTCAAAATCCGTTGCATGTGAGATTTGTGTGAAAAATGAAAACATGATAAATAAAAATGTGCACGGGGAATGGCTCCGAAAGGACTTAGTGATCCTCTGCGATTGTAAGCCACCATTTTGAATGGACCTAAAAGAAATATGTGGTCCAAAGGCCTAAAAATAGAAAATATGGCATTAAAAAGAAAATTAATTTTCCAAGGCCTATGTTTGATTGATATATTCATTCCAAATTTGTATAAATGCTTATTGAGGGAGATTGGATGGTATATCAACGGTTTGCACAATGTCCGTTTATCCTAGTTGCGTATCTCATGTCATGACTCTATCGGTTTGTAGAATCATCAATATGCTAGGCTTGTATGCATTGTGTATGTTTGTTCATTGAGTTCAATCTATATTGTCACATGAGGTTATATTCAAATGTGATGAAGTTTTCAATCAAATGAGAGCTTCGTGAACATGTTTTTAAGTGATTGGGGCTAAATTTAATCTTACTAGTTCACACCCCAACACTTTCGTTTCCATATGACACATTTTTTCCATACGAGTGTGAAAGACTCCTATTATATTTTGTGTGTGTCATCTGTGTATTTATATCTATATATGTGTACTTACATCTATTTGTTATATCTTATGTTTACATATTTGAGATTTTTTTTTAATCTTTGCTTTGATTTCTAATCCCTATATGCTTTAATTTATACTTGGAATCCACCTTATTGCATTCATTGTTGATGTCATATGCTTAATAATTTATATATCATTTTGGTATCATTTTATTGCATCCTGTTTGGTCTAAGTTGTTATTTGTTGGATTAGTTAGAATTTTTGTTGCCTATATGATTTAAAGTTCTCATATTTAAATGCACAATTACATATTTTAGCTTGTTATCCCACTCTATTTATCCTATATGCTTTATTTGAGGGAGATAAGTCAATATTTTATTCTTTAACCTTTGTCTATTCCTGAACAAAAAGGGGGAGAAATTGTATCTTAGTTTACGGGAGATTTATCTTACGGGAGATTTATATTAGGGGGAGATGTCTTTCTAAGTTGCTCATACTTGATAAAGGGAGATAATTAATTTAGGGGGAGTAGTTAACTTTACTTGCATTAACTATTTTGATATTCCCTATCACTACACCAAAAACAGGATTCTGGCAGGGTTTAAAACTGTGCCAAAATTAGGTGTTCCAAAATGGGAATTTTTTTCTGGCACAACTCAAAAGTGTGCCAGATTCAGCCAAACAGGAACACTTCTGGCACACTTTTAAATCGTGCCAGAATTTGATATTTCTGGCACACTTTTGGCGCAGTTTTTAACTGTGCCACATTCAGCCAAACAGGAACACTTCTGGCACACTTTTAAACCGTGCCAGAATTGGATATTTCTGGCACACTTTTGGCACAGTTTTTAACTGTGCCAGATTCAACACAGTTTAAAAAAATTTGGCACAGTTCAAAATCGTGCCAAAATATCATACACTTTTGCCACGGTTTTGAAGTGTGCCAATTTTTTTATTTAGACAAAAAAATTTATTTGAAAGCAGAAAATTCACAAATTAATAATATTGCGCGTTATTAATAAACTAATGTACATACAAACTTCAAAATATTACAAGTCTTTAACAGCTCACAGGCCCAAAAAAAATTGGCCAGAGTTTCCTCTATTTTTTGGACATTCCAAAACCTGTTAATACAAAACCTGCCTAACATAAAGCCCGCATGGCCACAAAATATAACAATTAAGTTACAAAAGCCCTCATGCCCATAAAAGTCAATAATAAAACAACAAAAGACCGTACAGCCATGACACAAAAAAATGGAATCATTAATAAACCCCTTGTTGTAAACCATTGAGTTCTCTGTGTGTTCCACGTGAATAAAAGCCAACGATAAACTGTTATCCTGCAAAAAAAATAGGATACAAAAAAGATACGATATTAGTAACCCAATAATTTAAAAAAAATACTCAAAACTAAAAAATGACATATATGAGTGGAAATTATCGTCATACTCTCAAACCGGGAGACCAGTGACGACGCGGTCAGTTCCTACAAGTTATATTGGTCCCGTGCGAGGTGTTCGTGCCTCCTACGGGATCGATTGGGGGCCGGTTTGGGTTTTCACCCTTTAACGACATGTTTTTAACACTTAGTGTGATTTTTGCAAATTATCATCATACTCTCAAACTGGGAGACTCGAAACTACGCAGTCAGTTCCTGTAAGTTACATTGGTCCCGTGCGAGGTGTTAGAGCCTCCTACGGGGTCGTTTGGGGGTCGGTTTGGGTTTTCACCCTTTAACAACATGTTTTTAACTCTAAGTGTGATTTTTGTAAATTATCATCATACTCTCAAACCGAGAGACCCGGGACTACGCGGTCGGTTGCTACAAGTTACATTGGTCCCGTGCGAGGTGTTTGTGCCTCCTACGATATCGTTTGGGGGCTGCTTTGGGTTTTCACCCTTTAACGGCCTGTTTTTAAGTTTAAGTGTTGATTTTTGCAAATTATTGTCCTATTCACAAACCGGGAGACCCGATACTACGCGGTCAAATCCTACAAGTTACATTGGTCCCATGCGAGGTGTTCGTGCCTCGTAAGGGGTCGATTGGGGGCCGGTTTGGGTTTCCACCCTTGAATGGCCTGTTTTTAACTCTAAGTGTGATTTTTGCAAAGTATCATCATACTCTCAAATCGGGAGACCCGGGACTACGCGGTCAGTTCCTACAAGTTACATTGGTCCCGTGCGAGGTGTCCGTGCCTCCTACGGGGTCGTTTGAGGACCGGTTGGGGTTTTCACCCTTTAACGGCATGTTTTTAACTCTAAGTGTGATTTTTGCAAACTATCGTCATACTCTCAAACCGGGAGACCCGGGACTACGCGGTCAGTTCCTACAAGTTACATTGGTCCCGTGCAAGGTGTTCATGCCTCCTACGGTGTCGTTTGGGGTTTTAACCCTTAAACGGCATGTTTTGAAGTCTAAGTGTGATTTTTGCAAATTATCGTCATACTCTCAAACCGGGAGACCTGGGACTACGCGGTTAGTTCCTACAAGTTACATTGGATTTTTGCATATTATCGTCATACGCTCAAATCGGGAGACCCGAGACTACCCGATCAATTCCTACATGTTACATTGGTTCCGTACGAGGTGTTTGTGCCTCCTACGGGGTCGTTTGGGGGCCGATTTGGGTTTTCACCCTTTAACGACATGTTTTTAACTCTAAGTGTGATTTTTGTAAATTATCATCCTATTCACAAATCGGGAGACCCAAGACTACGTTGTCACTTCTTACGAGTTACATTGGTCCCGTGCGAGGTGTTCGTGCCCCGTACGGGGTCAATCAGGGGCCAGTTTGGGTTTTCACCCTTTAACGACCTGTTTTTAATTCTAAGTATGATTTTTGCAAATTTTCATCATACTCTCAAATCGGGAGACCCGGGACTACGCGATCAGTTCCTACAAGTTACATTGGTCCCGTGCGAGGTGTTCGTGCCTCCTACGGGGTCGTTTGGGGGTCGGTTTTGGTTTTCACCCTCTAACGGTATGTTTTTAACTAAGTGTGATTTTTGTAAATTATCGTCATACTCTCAAATCGGGAGACCCGGGACTACACGGTCAGTTCCTACAAGTTACATTGGTCCCGTGCGAGGTGGTCGTGCCTCCTACTGGGTCGTTTGGGGGCTGGTTGGGGTTTTCACCCTTTAACGGCAAGTTTTTAAGTTTTAAGTGTTGATTTTTGCAAATTATCATCCTATTCACAAACTGGGAGACCTGGGACTACGCTGTTAATTCCTACAAGTTACATTGGTCCCGTGTGATTCGTGCCTCTTACGGGGTCGTTTGGGGGCCGATTTGGGTTTTCACCCTTTAACGACATGTTTTTAACTCTAAGTGTGATTTTTGCAAATTATTGTCATACTCTCAAACCGGGAGACCCGGGATTACGCGGTCAGTTCCTACAAGTTACATTGGTCACGTGCGAGGTTATCGTACCTCCTACGGGGTCGTTTGGGGGTTAGTTTGGGTTTTCACCCTTTAAACGCATGTTTTTATGTTTAAGTGTTGATTTTTGTAAATTATCGCCCTATTCGAAAACAAGGAGACTCGGGACTATGAGGTCAGTTCCTACAAGCTACATTGGTCCCGTGTGAGGTGTTCGTACCTCCTACGGGTTCGTTTGGGAGCCGGTTTGGGTTTTCACCCTTTAACGACATGTTTTTAAGTCTAAGTGTGATTTTTGCAAATTATCGTCATACTCTCAACTCGGAAGACCCGGGACTACGGGGTCAGTTCCTACAAGTTACATTGGTCCCGTTCGAGATGTTCATGCCCTCTACGGGGTCGTTTGGGGGCCGATTTGGGTTTTCACCCTTTAACGGCATGTTTTTAACTCTAAGTGTGATTTTTACCAATTACCATCATACTCTCAAACTGGGAGACCCGGGACTACGCGGTCAATTCCTATAAGTTACATTAGTCCCGTGTGAGGTGTTCGGGCCTCCTACGGGGTCGTTTGGGAGCCAGTTTGGATTTTCACCCTTTAACGGCCTGTTTTTAACTCTAAGTGTGATTTTTGCAAATTATCATCATACACTCAAACCGGGAGACCCGGGACTACGCGGTCAGTTCCTACAAGTTACATTGGTCCCGTGCGAGGTGTTCGTGCCTCCTACGGGGTCGTTTGGGGGATGGTTTGAGTTTTCACCCTTTAACGGCATGATTTTAAGTTTAAGTATTAATTTTTGTAAATTATCATCCTATTCACAAACCGGGAGACCCTGGACTACGCTCTCAGTTCCAACAAGTTACATTGGTCCCGTGTGAGGTGTTCATGCCTCGTACGGGGTCGATTGGGGGCCGGTTTGGGTTTTCACCCTTTAACGGCCTGTTTTTAACTAATTGTGATTTTTGCAAATTATCGTCATACTCTCAAACTGGGAGACCTAGCACTACGCTGTCACTTCCTACAAGTTACATTGGTCCCTTGCGAGGTGTTCATGTCTCGTACGTGGTCGATTGGGGGTCGGTTTAGGTTTTCACCCTTTAACGGCATATTTTTAACTCGAAGTTTGATTTTTGCAAATTATGGTCATACTCTCAAACGGTGATACCCGGGACTACGCGGTTAGTTCTTACAAGTTACATTGATCTCGTTCGAGGTGTTCGTGCCTCCTACAGGGTCGTTTGGAGGCCGGTTTGGGTTTTCACCCTTTAACGGTATGTTTTTAAGTCTTAGTGTGATTTTTGTAAATTATCGTCATATTCTCAAATCGGAAGACCCGAAACTACGCGGTCAGTTCCTACAAGTTACCTTGGTCCCGTGCGAGGTGTTCGTGCCTCCTACAGTTTTGTTTGAGGGCCGGTTTGGATTTTCACCCTTTAACGGCATATTTTTAAGTCTAAGTGTGATTTTTTCAAATCATCATCATACTCTAAAACGGGGAGACCCGGGACAACGCGGTCAGTTCCTACAAGTTACATTGGTCCCGTGTGAGGTGTTCATGCCTCCTACGGGGTCGTTTGGGGGCCGAGTTGGATTTTCACCCTTTAACGGCATGTTTTTAACTCTAAGTGTGATTTTTGCAAATTATCGTCCTATTCACAAACCAGGAGACCCGGGACTACGCGGTCAATTCCTACAAGTTACATTGGTCCCGTGCGAGGTATTCGTGCCTCCTACGGGGTCATTTGGGGGCTGGTTTGGGTTTTCACCCTTTAACGGCATGTTTTTAAGTTTTAAGTGGTGATTTTTGCAAATTGTCGTCCTATTCACAAACCGGGAGACCCGGGACTACGCTGCCCAGTCCTACAAGTTACATTGGTCCCGTGCGAGGTGTTTGTGCCCCGTACGGGGTCGATTGGGGGCCGGTTTGGGTTTTCACCTTTTAACGTCCTGTTTTTAACTCTAAGTGTGATTTTTGCAAATTATCATCATACTCTCAAACCGGGAGACCCGAGACTACGCGGTGAGTCCTACAAGTTACATTGGTCCCGTGCGAGGTGTTCGTGCCTCCTACGGGGTCGTTTGGGGGCCGGTTTGGGTTTTCACCCTCTAACGGCATGTTTTTAACTAAGTGTGATTTTTGCAAATTATCGTCATACTCTCAAACCGGGAGATTCGGTACTACGCGGTCAGTTCCTACAAGTTACATTGGTCCCGTGTGTGGTGTTCGTGCCTCCTACGGGATCGTTATGGTTTGGGTTTTCACCCTTTAACAGTATGTTTTTAAGTCTAAGTGTGATTTTTGTAAATTATCATCATACTCTCAAACCGGGAGACCTGGGATTACGCGGTCAGTTCCTATAAGTTATATTGGTCCCGTGGGAGGTGTCCGTTCCTCCTACGGGGTCGTTTGGTGGTTAGTTTGGGTTTTCACCCTTTAAACGCATGTTTGTATGTTTAAGTGTTGATTTTTGCAAATTATCGCCCTATTCACAAAGCAGGAGACCCGGGACTACGCGATCAGTTCCTACAAGTTACATTGGTCCCGTGTGAGGTGTTCGTGCCTCCTACGGGTTCGTTTGGATACCGATTTGGGTTTTCACCCTTTAACGACATGTTTTTAAGTTTAAGTGTTGATTTTTGCAAATTATCATCCTATTCAAAAATCGGGAGACCCGAGACAACGTTGTTAGTTCCTACAAGTTACATCGATCCCGTGCGAGGTGTTCGTGCCTCCTACAGGTTCGTTTGGGGGCCAGTTTGGATTTTCACCCTTTAACGGCAAGTTTTGAAGTCTAAGTGTGATTTTTGCAAATCATCGTCATACTCTCAAACGGAGAGACCCGGGACAACGCGGTCAGTTCCTACAAGTTACATTGGTCCCGTGCGAGGTGTTCGTGCCTCCTACGGGGTCGTTTGGGGGCCGATTTGGATTTTCACCCTTTAACAGCATGTTTTTAACTCTAAGTATGATTTTTTCAAATTATCGTCCTATTCACAAATTGGGAGACCCGGGACTACGCTGCCAGTTGCTACAAGTTACATTGGTCCCGTGCGATGTATTTGTGCCCCGTACGAGGTCGATTGGGGGCCGGTTTGGGTTTTCACCCTTTAACGTCCTATTTTTAACTCTAAGTGTGATTTTTGCCAATTATCATCATACTCTCAAACCGTGAGACCCGGGACTACGTGGTGAGTCCTACAAGTTACATTGGTCCCGTGCGAGGTGTTCGTGCCTCCTACGGGGTGGTTTGGGGGCCGGTTTGGGTTTTCACCCTCTAACGGCATGTTTTTAACTAAGTGTGATTTTTTCAAATTATCGGCATACTCTCAAACCGGGAGTCTCGGGACTACGTGGTCAGAGCCTACAAGTTACATTGGTCCCGTGCGAGGTGTTCATGCCTCCTACGGGGTCGTTTGGGGGCTGGTTTGGATTTTCACCCTTTAACGACATGTTTTTAAGTTTTAAGTGTTAATTTTTGCAAATTATCGTCCTATTCACAAACCGGGAGACCCGGGACTACGTTGTCAGTTCCTACAAGTTACATTGGTCCCGTGTGAAGTATTCGTGCCTCTTACGGGGTCGTTTGGGGGACGGTTTGGGTTTTCACCCTTTAACGGCATGTTTTTAACTCTAAGTGTGATTTCTATAAATTATCGTCATACTCTCAAATCGGGAGATTCGGGACTACGCGGTCAGTTCCTACAAGTTACATTGGTCCCGTGTGAGGTGTTCGTGCCTCCTACGGGGTCGTTATGGTTTGGGGTTTAACCCTTTAACGGTATGTTTTTAAGTCTAAGTGTGATTTTTTCAAATTATCGTCATACTCTCAAATTGGGAGACCCGGGATTACGCGGTCAGTTCTTATAAGTTATATTGGTCCCGTGCGAGGTGTTCGTACCTCCTACGGGGTCGTTTGGGGCTTAGTTTGGGTTTTCACCCTTTAAACGCATGTTTTTATGTTTAAGTGTTGATTTTTGCAAATTATCGCCATATTCACAAAGCGGGAGACCCAGGACTACGCAGTCAGTTCCTACAAGTTACATTGGTCCCGTGTGAGGTGTTCGTGCCTCCTACAGGTTTGTTTGGGTGCCGGTTTGGGTTTTCACCCTTTAACGACATGTTTTTAAGTTTAAGTGTTGATTTTTGCAAATTATCATCCTATTAACATATCGGGAGACCCGGGACTACGCTGTCAGTTCCTACAAGTTACATTAGTCCCGTGCGAGGTGTTCTTGCCTCGTACGGGGTCGATTGGTGGCCGGTTTGGGTTATCACCCTTTAACGGCTTGTTTTTTAGTCTAAGTGTGATTTTTGCAAATTATTGTCATACACTCAAATTGGGGGACCCGGGACTACGTGATCAGTTCCTACAAGTTACATTGGTCCCGTGTAAGGTGTTCGTGCCTCCTACGGGTTCGTTTGGGTACCGGTTTGGGTTTTCACCCTTTAATGACATGTTTTTAAGTTTAAGTGTTGATTTTTGCAAATTATCATCCTATTAACAAATCGGGAGACCCGGGACTACGCTGTCAGTTCCTACAAGTTACATTAGTCCCGTGCGAGGTGTCCGTGCCTTGTACGGGGTCGATTGGTGGCCGGTTTGGGTTTTCACCCTTTAATGGCCTATTTTTAACTAGGTGTGATTTTTACAAATTATCGCCATACTCTAAAACCGGGAGATCCGGGACTACGTTGTCAGTTCCTATAAGTTACATTGGTCCCTTGCGAGCTGTTCGTGCCTCGTACGGGGTCGATTGGGGGCCGGTTTGGGTTTTCACCCTTTAACGACATATTTTTAACTCTAAGTGTGATTTTTGCAAATTATCGTCATACTCTCAAACCGGGAGACCCGGGACTACGCGATCAGTTCTTACAAGTTACACCGGTTCCGTTTGAGGTGTTCGTGCCTCCTACGGGGTCGTTTGGAGGCCGGTTTGGGTTTTCACCCTTTAATAGTATGTTTTTAAGTCTAAGTGTGATTTTTGCAAATTATCATCATACTCTCAAACCGAAAGACCCGAAACTACGCGGTAAGTTCCTACAAGTTACATTGGTCCCGTACGAGGTGTTCGTGCCTCATACGGGTTCGTTTGGGGGCCGGTTTGGATTTTCACCCTTTAACGGCATGTTTTTAACTCTAAGTGTGATTTTTGCAGATCATCATCATACTCTCAAATGGGGAGACCCGGGACTACGCGGTCAGTTCCTACAAGTTACATTGGTCCCGTGCGAGGTGTTCGTGCCTCCTACGGGGTCGTTTGGGGGCCGGTTTGGATTTTCACCCTTTAACGGCATGTTTTTAACTCTAAGTGTGATTTTTGTAAATTATCATCATACTCTCAAACCGGGAGACCCGAAACTACGCGATCAGTTCCTACAAGTTACACTGGTCCCGTGCGAGGTGTTCGTGCCTCGTACGGGGTCGATTGGGGGCCGATTTGGGTTTTCACCCTTTAACGACCTGTTTTTAACTAAGTGTGATTTTTGCAAATTATCGTCATACTCTCAAACCGGGAGACTCGGGACTACGCTGTCAGTTCCTACAAGTTAAATTAGTCTCTTGCGAGGTGTTCGTGCCTCGTATGGGGTCGATTGGGGGGCGGTTTGGGTTTTCACCCTTTAACGACGTGTTTTTAACTCTAAGTGTGATTTCTACAAACTATCGTCATACTCTCAAACCGGGAGACCCGGGACTACGCGGTCAGTTCCTACAAGTTACATTGGTCCCGTGCAAGGTGTTCATGCCTCCTATGGGGTCGTTTGGGGGTCGGTTGGGGTTTTCACCCTTAGTGGGAGTCATTCAATTATTTTCTATATCTATTTAGGAGCAGATACACACACACGCATATATATATATATATATATATATATATATATATATATATATATATATATATATATATATATATATATATATATATATATATATATATATATCAAAGGAGTTATTTCCCTGAACATGGAGTTCTTTCTAGTGGCTTAGGTCAGGAGCCTTTCTTTTAGGTAAAGGGTGGCTCCCTCAATTTGGTTTAATCACCGGGTTGACTATTGAAAACGATAGATTATAACAAAACTTTACTTCAAAATTCAAATTAATAAAATTAGCAGTCAACTTTGTAGTGTTAATTTCTTGTAAGACATACATAACCTCTTTGATGGAAGGAAAAAGAGAAAATCAAAAAGAAACTCACAACAACAAGCATGGACCATCTAGAGTGAATGAGCTCGGGCTCCTTGTATCTGTCAAGGTTCTCTTGGACTTCACCAAGACCTAGTGTGCCAAGTCCAAAGTCTTTGAAAACACACAAAACCATCATATATAAATATTATAAGAAATTATAACTATGAAATGTTCATCAATCGACAATTGTTCCAACAAACTCTACCTTTAAACTATAAATATTACAAACTCTACCGTTATGCGTGGAAGCGCGGGTAAGCTGTTATATATAACAGAGTTGTTATATATAACAGTTGTCACACGCACATCTTACACAACACATGGCTTAAGACGCACATGAAATTCAAAATGTCAGAAAAAGATCAGTGTACCTAAGGTTGTACAAGTATCTCGACCCAAATGGAAAGCATTTTGGTGCTTACAACCAATCGATGGTTGGATCCTCCATAAATATGAGTACACCTGCCAATCATTAACATAACAACTTCAATATTCTTAATTCAATCACGGTAATAGAAAAAAATAGAGTTACAAATATGAGAAGTATATTGTATTTTGATTAACATTACAATTCATATAGTACAATATATGCACTAATGCCAACATATATACCATAAAAAGCATATGCTCTGTAATAAGACCAACAATTAGTAGTATGGAAAAAAATTGAATAAATAGTACAACAAATTGTCAATGAAAACAAAATACATAAATGCAGTGAGCCATAAAGAAATCAACCCATACATTGTAAATGACAAATGCTCATAAAGGAAAAACGGTAATATGAGGCATAAATATTTTTCAAACATATACAAGCATGAAACTAGAGAAATGTACTTTGGAAAGTGAACGCATGCACACGCACACACACGCGCAGACATGTGCAAGCTAATCCCTAAATCCACATAGTTCTTAAACAAACGTACTTTACCACGCACGCACACACGAGCTAATCCCAAAGGTACTTTTGCACGTGCGCATATGCACACATAGTTTCTAAATAAAGGTACTTTGGCACGTGCGCACATGTACACACAAACACACACACAAGCTAGTCCCTAAATCTATGTAGTTCCTAAACAAATGTACTTTGGCCCATGTGCACATGCAAGCTAATCCCTAAATCCATGCAGTATATAAAGAAATGTACTTTGACACGTGTGCGCACGCAAGCTAATCCATAAATCCACATAGTTCCTATACAAATGTACTTTGGAACGGGCGCACTCAAGCTAATCCCTATATCCACTTAGTTTCTAAACAAATTTACTTTAAAATGCTCGCCCACACAACCATTAACTATAGCTAGAGAAAATGAGCTCCAAATCTACCAAACCCACAACCATAGTCATGCAAATATTTTATTTTTCATCTATAATAATACATAACCTGTCGATCAAGGGATTTCAGTTTCAGTAAGTGTCAAGTAGAAAATAGTAAATTAAAACTATAAGTATATCCATATACTTATAGTTCAAAAGTAGTGTTTGAAAATGCCTTCCAAACCTCACGGTCTATGGCGGGTTTAGGCGGGTTGATGATAGACCCATTGCCCTGCCCATTTAAACCCTAAATTAGGTTTACTATTTTGGCTTGGTCATTGATTAGGGTAGCCATATTCATGTACATATATAACTTTTATCTCTTCATTTCTCTCTATGTATTCTCCAGCTCCTGTAAAAGACTCAAGTGCAATTCATTTTTGGCCGGTTCCATTTGATGGTTTATTGCGGGTTGGAGATGAAATGGTAGCCCACACATTTTGTTCATATGATAGAAGGCAAAACAATTAAAACAATGAAGATGGGTTAGTGGATTAACCCTTAACCAAACCCAGATAACCCGGGTTGCAACCCGTCACCAACCCGCCCATATTCAACCCTCACCCATATATAACCCGCCCAAATCCGCCCAAAACTGCCCATTTGTCGGGCCTAATCCCAATGAATTATGCTCTTAAAACTTTTACAGTCCTCCACCAGATATTATTCGTTTCCTCAAAGTTAATTTAACATTTATTAGTTATGAATCACACGTGACATAACTGAAGTCTGCTGAAGTTAGTGTAAATGTGTTTATCTCTTTCAAGATTTATAGCCTAACAAAAAGGAAAGCACCATCACACCTAAATTTTTACCCAAGCCTCAGTCAAAAGTCTGATAAAATCTACATTAGAAACGATCGTATAAAACACACTACATAACCATCTCAAAACAAGATTTTACAAAATCAAAAGCATGTATGCAATTCAGCTATTTTTGAAACCTAGATAGAACATGTCAGAAATGAAATCGAGCATCACCGTAACATAATACAATTGAATCCAAATAGAAAGAACATATATAGTTCAAAATCACCTGGGCCATTGGATGAACGGTGGATGGCGGATGTCGATCCAACGTGATGGAGATTGGCAGTGGAATGAACGCAAATGGGCAGATGGCGGATGAACGACGGCTGTAGGGAGAAGGGGTTATAGCGAGGAGAGGGGGCGGCAGTGAGGAGAGGGGCTGAAGCTAGGAGAGGCGGAGACTAAGGGCTGAGAGGAGAGGGATGCTGCCGGTAACGGGGAGAGAGAAATGAGTAAGACAAAGAAAGAGGAAATAGAAACTTAGGTTAAATTGGTTAGATCCCGCTTAAAGTTTTGGGATAATATTTTTTAATAAATCGTACTGATATTTGGCACGATTTTAAACTGTGCCAAATTTTGGCACGGTTTTAAACTATGCCAGATTATTAATAAATCGTGCCAAATTTTGGCACTGTTTTAAACTGTGCCAGATTCTCCTTATCTCAGTGTGCCAAATTAGCAGTTTTGGTGTAGTGTATGCGTGCAATGTGTTTGCCTAAGTGTGCAGGAATTATTTTATAAAGCGGTAACTTTCAACGACAAAGATTGTTGATCCTTTGGGTTATTTGTGTCAATCATTGTATTTTTATTTTGTGTGGGACTTTTTATTAGTCTAGTAGAGCTTGACGACCCTTTAGGATTTTTATTGGTTTTTGTCCCGGAATAGCCAAAGGGGGAGATTTGTAAGGACGCAAATTTCCAATTAAGTCCTTTTTAGTTTTGGCTCAATTCCAGACAAAAACGTTTATGTCATAGGATAGTGTTCAAGTGTACCTACTCAAGCCTATGATGTATTTAGTTGAAGACGTAGCGGCAAAGTGTACAAATCTTCGTCAAAATGCCGAGTTTAAGTGCCTCGTTTCTACGTCATCAATAGTGGTTCCATGCTCCCAAGGTATGAATGCATTACATATATATATAGGAGCTTGGAACAATTTATATTGGGTGTTAGGTTTTTAAAAATGTGTTTTGTTTTCAGAATGTTTTCTATTAAAACTTATATATAAAGTATATAAAAGTTTCTGGGATTAAAAAGATTTTTTGAACATTCTGTGAGTTCGTTCGAAGTGTCGTTCGAACGAGATTGTCGTTCGAACCACAAGTCGTTCGAATGAGATTGCCAACGACTTCCCATTATGGCATACTGGAACTTCGTTCGAAATGTCGTTCGAACGAGATAGTCGTTCTAACGAGGTTTCTAACGAGATTCTAAGGAGTTCATTCTGGAACTTCGTTAGAAGACTCGTTTGAACGAGAATGTCGTTCGAACGAAATATCGTTCGAACGAGATTTGGCGGGAGCAGTTTTTGATGGTTTTTAACCCATGTTCCCCACTTCTTTCCCCCACTATCTTTTCACAGCATATCTAAGTGCGGAAATCATTATTGAATGTTGATCTTTTTCATATCCTTCTAACTCCTAGAGAGGGTTTTGAGAGCAAAATCATAAAGAAAAAAAGATCATGTTTTGAGTGAGAATTTTCAAAGATAAAATCATCTACCACTCTAGTTTTCACCCATTGTTTAATTTATGTAAGTTCATATATACATATACTTTGCTTGGAACATTTTGGCACCGGTTTATCTCTACATTTGTTTAAAGAGAAGTTTGAGTTTTCTTCTATATTCCTCAAAGAAGAAGAGTTCATTTTGTTGCGGCATTCTCATGTGGTAAAAGACACCACGTGTGGTTGACGGTGTACCTATTGTCCGATTGATGAGTCCGAGATAACGGTGGAGCTCCATGGTTATCCTCTAGGAAGAGGTGGTTACAAGAAGACGCATCAAGGCTTGAGAGGGTTCGAGTTGAGTAAGTAAGTCATCTGTCTTGTAAATGTTATTCCGTACTTAGTGGATTTGAGGCTAGGGCCGTCCGAGGTTGTTTCCCGTCTTGGGTTTTTCCTCGTACATCGCGGCATAGTGTGATTGATTTATTTTTATCTTGCATAATGACTTAGAACTCATGCTTAGGATAATTCAAGATAAAAATGGTTTTAATTATCGCACTTAATGTAATTGGGTGCTAATTAAATTTGAGTAATTGTTTATTTAATTCAAGTCTATTGTTAAAATTGGTTTGGCCTAATTTGGAAATATGAGTAATTATTACTTAGGAAAATTCTAGAACTTCGATTAATTATGTTTAAGTGAAAATATTTTAATGGATTAATTTAATTTCACTTGGTTTAATTTTAATTTGAAAAGGAAATTAAAATTTGGTAATTCGTTTTCTTGAACCATCACCTTTAAACTTCCGCATATTTATTTCATAAAAAGGAAATATAATATTGAAATTGACTTTAAAGAATTATTTTATTTTAAAGTTAGGGGACTACTCCGGGCGATTACAATATATGTATGGCTTATAACTCCAATGCAGAGTAGGTTATGGGATTTTGGGCAGTGAAACGAAACGCTAATTT
The DNA here is from genome assembly GCA_949130495.1 of Sambucus nigra. Taxonomy (NCBI): domain Eukaryota; kingdom Viridiplantae; phylum Streptophyta; class Magnoliopsida; order Dipsacales; family Adoxaceae; genus Sambucus; species Sambucus nigra. The sequence continues at coordinate 357,263,701 of OX422213.1, read as the reverse complement.
TTAGGCTCAAAGGGGTTGATGAGGATAAACATATAAGGTGAGTTGAAGGCTAATTTGGATGATATAACAAAGATTGCCTACGATCATTTCATAAAGTTTACGGAATGATCGAGTCAAAACAATATATGAAAATCATTCTCAAGTAACACATTTCAAGATATAAACTCAATTAATGAACGATCAATGAAAGAATAATAAGATTACCAACGACTGTAACGTTTTTAAAGAGGAAAGAATAGTGTATAAACTCGCAAATGAAGAAAAGTCCGAAACTCACTCGGTGTAAGTATATACAATGCAACAAAAGATTACCGAGTTATAAAAATCTTAAACCAAATCAATAAAGAAAGAAAAGTGCATGTGCTCACGGCATTAAAATTTAATTCATGAAGTTATTCATAATACCAATGCTTGAGGTCTAAAGTATAATAACTTCTAAAATTCAGAACATGCATCATTGACTTGTCTATTGGATCGGGCAATTATTGAAATTTATCATAAAAAAGGCAAAATGCCCAATAAAGGAGAAAAAAGAAAGAAAATATTTTTGAAAATTTTAATTTTTACAAGAAAAGTGCGCTTGAAAATAACATATAATCAAATCAAAGAAACTACCAATGAATGGATAGAATATCCCACACCCCCTAACTTAAAACCTGACATTGTCCTCAATGTAAATTAAGAACCAAGTTAAAGAGAGGAAAAGAGTGATATTACCCACAATGGAAAGATCTCCTGAAAGTATAAGTCCAACGATTCTACAAAAGATGTTAGTACCAAATCATAAAAAAAATAAGAATTAAAACTTTAACTAATTACACTAGACTATAAGTAAGAATAAAGAAAAATAGAACTAACTATTTACAACCTATAATTTTAACTTCTAGATAACGACATACTAAAAGTTTAAATTTTTGAGGCTCCACCCAAAACACGATTTGACTTTGAAAGATCCACGGTGGACCCTCCCTTTCATGCATGCCTCCTAAAAATAGGAATTCCGTTTGAACAGCGGAAGTCATGTGTAAGGCGGAAGAAATGAACCATCCCAAATAAAAAAATTTGGCGGGAGGATGGGGGATTTGGATAAAATGGGTGACAAAAAAACATGGGGGCTAAGAAAAATTGAATCATCTCCAAAAGATTTAGCAAGTGGAATGGGAGGTAGACCACAAGAAGGCAAAGATGCCTTCATGGAAAGCAAATCGAGAAAGTATTCCTCATCGGTGAAAGGGTTAAACATTTTAAAGTTCGGCACCGATTCATCAGGTACTTGTGACGGTGTAATAACGGAGAATGAAAAGGGGGAGGAAAGAAGGCCAAACTCAAGGGATGAGTTTTCATCACTCAAAGTTGGAGTTTGGAAGGAGATAGGATCATTTTCAATGAAACTTTCTTCTTTGGGATCCAAAGACGAAATCATTTCATTGCAAATGGATACTAAATCCATTTCATCCTCACTTTCATTCTCTATTAAACCATGGGCCAAGTCAAGAATGGTTTGTTCCAAATTAGGAAAAAAATCCTCATTTGGTTCAAAACATTCCTCGACTTCAAAAGTTTCGGAAGAAAAATCGTCGGATTCAAATAATAAATCCAATTCATGTTCCCACAAATGATTTTCTTCCCGATAACGGTTTTCATTCCTCTCATTCTCAATCATGAGCAAACCTTCACCGAAAGTCATAGGCCGAGGTGCGAATTCTTGGAAATGAAAAGTTTAAAAATTATTATCAGAACTATACTCAAACTCATTATTATAAGAAGTTTGAAACATATTGCAATTTTAAAAAAAATTCCTATTATATGGAATTAGAGGCCCAAAATCATTATAATCCTCCTCAAAATACACGCACTCCAAAGCTTGACTTTTGTAATACTCATTCAAAGTCCTTATTCAATTTGACATTTTTGGGACTCTAAGTATTGACCAAAAGTCATAGGTTTACGGGGATTTTGAGAATTATCATAATGATTACTGACAGGATTGGAATAAGACATGCTTGCCCCAAAGATGGCTTGAAATGGCGAAATCCACGAAGTGATGCGCGAGAAAAAAATTCAAGAGGTTCTTGGCGCTCAAATCTAGAAGTCTTACAAAAATGTTAGGCAAAAAATACTACGAAATACTAAATCAAATAAATTATAAAATATCAAGTCCTCGGCTACGACGCCATTTGATAGACAGGGGTTTTACCGCGGTGTTGTGTCCCCGATGCCAGTCGTTTGTAATATTCGGCTCACCAACTCTATACAAAAACCTAAACAATGACTACACTCTTTTAAGGGAGTATAGCGGCCAGTCCGGGTATCGAATCCGTAGAGACAAGTTGCTAGAATTTAATTGGTTTAATACTTCTACAATAAAAGTGTAAAAGACAATTTCTAACAAAAAGGAAAAGATTAAACTAGACGAGTGTATTTAAACTAAATCAACGAAGAGAATAAAAACTATAGGTTAAGTCGGATATCCCTCACCTAGATTTAATTAGTATAAAATGGTTACATGCGTTCACAGATTATTAAGATTGCATCTCGTTTCGTCAAATAATTAAATCAAGAGTTGTTGTACCCCTAAATTCGCATAAAAGACTAATAAGATTTTGGAGTCAACAAATTCCCCAAAAATTATGCACGCAAGGTCGTAAATACGGAGCATACATGATATACCCCGTTAAATATCCTAGGCATAATAACTAGAACAACCCAATCGAAATAAACATATAGAACTCCATCACCAAAGCAAAGCAACAAAATCAACCCTAGGTAAGTTCTATCTGACACAACCTAATTTAAATTAGCCCCTAAACATATTAAATGACATTAAATAAAATGCATCTAATTAATTAAATAACACTAATTAATCTAGGCAAGAAATAATAAATAAAGCATGGATTAAAAATGAGAAAAGATAAGAAAAGTAGGCAAAAGTGATAATGAATAGTAAACTTACATTAATGGAGGAATTACATAAAAAAAAAATAGAGGAGTGGGGAGTCTCCAAAAAATCCCCAAATATTACTCTAACCCTAACCTAAACTAAGAGAGAGACAAAAACTAGATATTATGTGAGATGTTGCAAAAATAAACTAAGTCTAGTATTTATACTAAGTGGAAAAAATCAAGAAAAGAAAAAAGGAAAAAATAAATAAATAAGGGATAAGACTCTTAATTAAGAGGGAAAAAAATAGAAAAATAGAAAAATAAAATTAAATAAGGAAAAGGGGCAAAGCAACAAAAAGAAGTCGGCAAAATAGAAGGGGACCAATCGACCGCGATAAAACCGGTCGATTTGTGAAAATGGGGGAGGCACACTAGTTGCGACACAAGGCAAAAAGGGAATCACCGGTTGATTGCGTGTTGGTCGCCGGTCGACCACGATATGCAACCAAACCCACCACTTCGCAGCTCACAGTCTCGTACAACCCAAGACTCACACCACATCGCAACTAACCAACAAAACACAACCACCACGCTACTCCTTGGTTATGACGAGAGCTCCCATGGCTTGAAACCACATCCAACAGCCACCATATGTGCGCTTCCACCAATGACACGTAATTCCAATGCATCCAACAACAAAACAACAATACCCACTTCCATTTACAAAAACCTACATTAATGGCCAAAGAGATGAATCCCAAGCTCCAAAAATGGCCAAATAGACCCATTTACGTATGTGATTAATATTCAAGCTCCAATTTCAGACAAAAGTCCTGAATTTGGGACGAACCCAAAACTCGAGCATGGAACCACAATGGCCATCTTCAAAGTGGGTTTGCTGTAAAAAACGATTTAGGGACACAAGGGGAATTTATGAAATTGTTAATGAAAGAGAAAATGGACATGGAGGTCATTAATGAAGTTGTTGTTTTACTTATAATTCTTTTCCGATTAAAGGTTTGTGTTTCCTTCATTCGGACTCCGATTCATGTACCGCTTGAGGCCACGTGAAGCTTGGACCGAGGGATACAACTTCTGTGAAGACTTTGGTAAAAAATACCAAAGGGTGAAATTATGAAAATGTACCTGAACGTGCGAATCGCGACGAAACTTTATCGGAACCCGCTCAAACTTCATACTAAGTACCATAACACCTATAAAAGCCCAATAATACCTCAAATAACATGTTATCATATAAAACAAAGGTTTTCTGATTAATGAGCATAATTATAACAATTACGGTACCCGAGGGGGCTAAAATGCATAGGTTTGAGGGTATAAATGTGTAAGATTCGATACGAATCACTTGTTTGATAGAAAATTCGGAAAATGCAATTTTTTCCATGCCAAAATTTTTCGATGGGAAACAGGATTTTGCCACTTATTTCTATTTAATAAAAGTTAGAAAATCACTCATTTTCCACCTTTATTATCAAACATTATATATGGACAATAGAATTTCTTTTGTAAAGTATATATTTATGACTTTTAGTTTACAATTATCAATTTCTAAGAAACTATATATTTTTGGAAAAAATTAAAGGAGAAAATATGGAAATATTCCTGGAAATACTTTTATATTTATGAAAGTTCGTCATTCTGGAATATAATTATTTAATCAGTAAAACAAAATAATAGTTGATTTTTTAGAATGTTAATATTAATAATGACATTAATATACTAGTGGAACCTTAAATTTAATAACAACATTAATATATTATTTTAACATTATATTGATAATATCGTTACTATTTTAGTTTAATGTTAATATTTAAGTGGAACATCGATATTATACATCTAAATTAATAGTATTAAAATTTTTAATATCATTTAATACACTTTTAACTCACCAAATTACCTACCTATCTATTTGATTGTTGTAAAACAGAAACCAGCATTTAAATCTCCTAGCTTCAATTCATTTCTTTGCTCCCTAAAATCTTACACGCTTCTCTATTGATTTCCCCAACTTTCTCTTTCTCTTCTTCTTCGTTGGTTCCTTTTTCTCCGTCTATTCTACTTCATGCTTTTCCATTTTCAAGATATATTATAAACTGCAATTTTGAAGAAATGAGTCTCCCATGTTATTTCACAAAGTGTGTTTCCATTTCACTCTTCTTTTTCTTCTTCCCTCTTTTATCCATTTCTTGATGTTATTATTTTTATTTTGGCAGTGAAACCAAAAGATCACCTGACTCAAACTATGTTGTTAACGTAGGACGAGCTCCAATATCATCGCAAGCCACATATGAAGTCATCGATCGTTTCTACATTTTCCTTTAATTTATTGTCAATACCTCTAATTTTTTGATTTCATTTATGACTGAGAGGATGAGATGTTATGTTTTATTTCTTATAGAATTTAGTGCTGATTCTGTTTTTATGTTATTGATGTTTGGAGTATGATTTCTTAGATTGTTCAGTTTGGCAGAGTAAAATATCCGTTAATTGGGTGTACACTGATTGTTTGAGTAAATGCCTTAAAGAGATTGGGTATTTGGCGCATTTTTTGATTTTTTTCCCCCAATAATTTGTATTGATAGACATGTTTTTACTATGTGTATTACTTAGTAATTTTTTTTGTTTTATTGTCTATATCAAATATTACTTTGGGTATTGAAGTCCGTATGAATTATAAAATATCTAGAGTAAGATCATGACATGAATGAAATGATAAGTGCAAAGAATGCATCCAGTCTCAAATATCCGGTTTCTATTAAACTCCTACCTTAAGTTTCCAACATGAATAAATTTTGGAAATGATATTCCATGTTCCAATTGCATCATTACGGTGAAGAGGATATTATTGCTATACATCATTTCTTTGTTTATGTTGCACTAGACAACTGTGTTTTCTTGTGACATGGACAACTAATCTTACAAAAAATAACAATACAAAGAAATGAAACTGCAAGAGGAATAACCTAACACATAATATCAAAGTAAAATCATCTAAATAAACTTACCAAAAAACAAATAAATACCAAATATTAACACTATCTACATTTGAAGCCTTTGTTCTTTCATCAAGGCACACGCCCGAAGTGGAATATTGCTACTAAATTTCAATTAATAATATCATGTTATGTATTTTTTAATAAAATAATTATAAACTTTTGATAATATATAAATATATCTACATTTTACATATCTAAAATGTATATCTACCGTGCATGGCGCGGGTTGTATTCTAGTTAATATTAATAATAACGTTTATATTTTAGTGGAACATTAATAATGATAATATTTTAGTGGGACGTTAATATTAATAATAACGTTAATATTTTAGTGGAACAATAATATTAATTACCATTAATGTTTTTAGTAAGGAATAATTAAAATCAGAAGAACATTTTTTAATTAATTAGTGGAACATGAAATTGTGGAAAAAAATAATTAATGTTTCGAAAAGTGTTCCATTGTTATTGATGATAACATTAATAATCTTCTTGAATATATTTTACATATATACATATATAAAGATAATTAAAAAAAATAGAAAAAGGCAACTCACATTTGTCTCAGAAGATGAAAAGAAAAACCTACCCCCACAAGGGAAAATGTTGGGTGGCAATGTTCTTTAGGGGCATTGTATATTCTCTAAGGGTCCGTTTGGTTCGGGGTAAAATATATTTCAACGCGGTGAAAAGTAATATGGTGAAATACGTCTTCACCTATTTAGAGTGAATTTTTTTTCTATATTCTTATTTAAAGTTTTATAATTATAGGGTGTTGACTTATTCACAATGTTAATCCAACAAAAAATTAATTTTAAATAGATCAAAATGTATTTCACCATATTACTTTTCACCACGTTGAAACATATTTTACCCCGAACCAAACGGATCCTAAAGGTGAAAAATAATTTCAGGGTGAATTTGATCTATCACACAGCGTGAAAGTTGCAAAATATCAGATTTCCCCACCTTTTTTAAAGTTTCCATGTGAAAACCATGCAATTAAACAAGCCCTTACATGTTAGGATTCAAATTTATGAAAAATAAATAATGTTGATTTTCACCAGAAAAAAATTCACAAAATCACCAATATTTGATGAAGATCTCTTCCTAAAGGAAGAATTAATTTACATATATTAGGATATGGGTGATGACTATACCTTACATATATTAGGATATTGGTAATGACTATAACAAAAAGATGGATGATGACTATTAGCTTTTTGAGGAAATCATGATGTGGGCCGAATCATTTTTTAAAGTCCACAAATAAGCTCCCGCGATTGGGATAATTGCCTTACGTATAACAAATAATGTAATGAAACACCTTTTCATTATGCATAGAAAATCATTGGAAATGCGAACTTTATTGTCAAGGACATTGAGGAAAACCAAAGTGAAGAAGAACAATATTTGTAGATTAATTATATATGTCTTTTACAATTAGGATAATATATGGAAAATTAAACATTTTAAAATGTATCTTAATCTCTAGTGGGTACTTTAATTATGGAATATGAATTATATTCCCAAAATATAATTTCATTTTGTATATTAAAATAATTAATTGATGCGTTTATCAGATTATATTGTAATGATAAACTTACAATTTTGGTGGCGTGAATGAGATTTATTAATATGTAAATAAATTATTTTATGATGTGGTTAACATGTAATAACTGAATAACACCCTAAACACAAATTAGAATTCAAATAAATATTAAATAAATTGCAATCGTATAAATCCACCTAATATTCACTCCGTGAAACTTGGAACATATAGTAAAAATCATCAAACTTATATCCAAGATTGAACCCCCAAATCTAGATTACTAAGAAATACCCAATGAAGTTATTAAAATGAAAAGAATGCACACGACTTTGAAGTAACCCTTATTAAACCATATTTACACCTTATAAGATGAAATCTATAATGAAACTTATCTTATTTTCTCCTATTTCAAGAAAACACCAAATGACAAGCATTAAACTTTCATAAATGACACGTAAACCCCTTATTTTCACTAAAATACAAAGTCTAGTGTCATTTTGCAACCCATAATATTGTATCAAAGACCAAACTTGATTTTAGGTAATTGGAAATAACTCTCAATTTCAGACAAGTTGGATGCTTTGTGAGAATCTTAATCACATGTTAAAGGACGAATGCACCATTGCTTAGCCATGGAACTCCACTGTCAACCTGCAATTTTCACCTCACAATATCACCAACCACAACCTCTCCCTCGACCCTATAAAATATCTTGTACCTAAAATCAATACCTCACTTCAATATCTCTTGATTCAAAAATTTTAGTTTTTAAAAATTTACTTACCTATAATTTACTATTTTTATTTTCTTAATTAGTAGTCTATTTGAGTTCTTTCACTTTATTTCATCAATTATACACTTTGACTTCACGATTTTATGCTACACAAGTTCACGAATTAGGAAAGACAAGAAGGGAAATCATGGAGGCATTGAACTTCTTTGGTGAAACTTCCATCCGTAATCTTAAACTAGTCGTAAGATATGAGAATTCTTCTTTTTATCGCGTCAAAGAACTTTTGTACTGGTAATAGAATTTTCGTTCATGTTTAATGACCTAAATCAAAGTTTCCAATTTAAAAGTAAAAAACTCAGAGGTTTAAATTCCCCTTCAATCAAAAGAATGAGCCAAATGTTTACACTTAAATCCACCCTTACATTGACAAATTAAGAGAATTAATACAACCCCGTACCATAAAAACACATTTAGTTGAAATTAGTATTCAAGATTTAGTTTTTTTTAACATGGGTTAAATTCCATCTCATTTCTTAAACACAATCAGTGAAAAGGCTTCGTCGGTTTGAACGAGTGAAACATTTCTTGGGAAATATGTATTATTAACTCTCAAACAATAACTATGCATAAAGAATTATAAAAACAAGATTATTGACATAATGCAAACCATTTTTTTTACAAATCCTTAATTGGTTTGGAGAGAGATTTTTCTGTGAAAGTGTGTTATTGTATTTTACGGTTTCAAAGTAAACTTTCAGTTTAGAAATTCCCAAAGGTATACTAACTAAAAAATATTTTCTCATGAGCAATCGTGTGGTTCAATAACACATATTCTACATGTGGTTAGATTGCATCAGCCATCGATCGGTGGATACTTTGGCCCTAGGGTTATCCATGTTTTGTTCAGCGTAAAGCAATTGATTACTAGTACGGGGAGAGGCATTAGATCAAAGTGTTATGGCTGCTACCTCGTGGATGTTATCATATTTTTATATGTAAGTCGTGTCCGTCTCTGCTTAATACTGTGACACCCCGACTAATTAAATACCGGGTAGCTACTCCTTTATAAAATTAATTCAAAATGCCAAGTTGGCTCAGTTAATAGCATCACTGTCGAAAACATTTTATTATTACTAACCACCTAGTATTTAAAAATCAAGTTGCCAAATTTTAAGTTAAGTCTGATTAACATGCAACAAGTGTAAAGGAATAAATAACACCATTCACCATACAGAAGTAAAACGAATAACCATCACAATAGAAATAAATAAAGTTTGGAGGAAAACTCCTCGCTACAATCCCATAACTGAAATAAGAAACTGAAACAATACATGCTAAAGTCTGTAAACTGAAATGTAAAAGATGCTCTAAATAGAAATGGGCAACATGCCCTACAACTGATAGATAGTGACTCCGGAATCCAAAAGATAGAAGCGTCTATAAGCAAATCCCTGTAGCTTCCACAAACAGCTACAGCTCGTCACCTGAATGAGAATCCTATGCTTGGTGTCCCTGTGGCTGGGCACCTAAAATGGTTTTACAAAGAAAAAGAGATTTGAAAAGCAAACAGGCCAGAGCCCGAATGTGGAGTTATATTTTAAAAACCTGCAAGTGCTTTAAAAACATTTAAAACATTAAATGCAAAGTACATGTTAGGACGTACACTCGCATGATATCCTCACTTCTCGTCTAACTGTGCACTCCTAACGTAAGTACCCATCTATAACGACCCATACTACTAGCTAACTGACAACATAACTAGCTAGACTGCCAAAGGTTCTACCCATTTTACTCGGTTCATTTAACATAACAACGCTCGTAATTTAATAGAGGTTTAAAGTAAACTCAGTTACTAAATATGCCATTGATATAACTATCAGCTAACTCATTATATATCTCGAAACAATACCGTAATATTTTTACAACATTAACATGAGGATTTCCATTAATTTAATGTATATTATTCACATCATAAATATACGATACAAGCACCCCGCAATCTAAGCTATGGTGCACACATACTCTGCTATCCATCCCGGTACATCACGTACATAAGGATCACATATTTCGAATCTCTCAGGAATAGTTTACCGATAACAACATCACAAATAATGGAGGCGAACACAGTCACCATCACATGGGTCACGCACATACCTATGCTCCCATGATCAGCGGACTTATTAATATCACAATAAGTCTTTCTATGACCTATGTTCATCAAGGTACCAGTCTATATCCCCCCCGTAGGCACACAAGGATTAGAGGGTCCTAAGCGAACGAAACCTCCCGTGACAGCAAGTATGGTAGGTATGTCATACATACAATCCATATACCAATACTAAGTAAACACACATCTTAGTAATACCGTATTTTTAATCGTAGTACATATCGCATTCTCGTACTAACTATAATTATCACAATTCGTACTATACCGGTTTGTAATTATACGCGCCATCATTCATCCTCACATCGTAGTAGACACTCACGTCTCAACCCAAATGGTTCATTGAATACACTCTAGTATATGATTTACTCATCTCAATAACCCAAAAGTCCCAAATCAATCACTATATCATCAAAGGAATGCTAACTCTACCCTTGAACCAGTTTCCGGGACTCCAAAAGTCAAAACAGTCCAAAAAGGACCAAACTGTCAACTCGTTAGAAGTCTCGTTCGAACGAGACTTCGAACGAGTTTGGACTGTCAGGTCGTTAGAAGTCTCGTTCGAACGAGATCCCAGTTCGTTCGAACGAACTGACCCTTCTAACGATATCTCGTTCAAACGAGATATCGAACGAAAATCCCTACTCGTTAATAACGACTGGTCAACTCGTTAGAAGCTCGTTCGAACGACCTGGGGGCTGCTTCTAACGAGCTACCAGTTTCGGCCCAGATTTTCCCCAATTCGTTTTTCATCCATTTTTATCACTTCAATCCTTCTCCAAAGTTCGTCCTAACGATGATTTAAGTCCTCTAATCATACTAAAACATCCTTAGGTTATAAACTAACGTCTTTTAAGGCAATAAGGCATCCTAAACATCATTAAATCCCAAGATTTTATACTTTTCCCCAATATCATCAAGAACATGAACCCTAGATATATATCAACATCAAATCCAGAATTTAATTCGTTTTTTTCTTTCACCCAAACATGTATTAACATCAGATTAATTGTCTCCAAACTATTCTACATGCAATCCTTCTCAAATTCCTCAAGTTTTATGATGTAGACTACATGGGTTTTCATATTTTATCAAGAACAACCATAAATCCGAATTTTCTAACATGGAAAAGACATTCTCAGAATTTAAATGGAATAAAGCCACTTGCCTTGTTTGTCTCTGAATTTGGTGTGGATTCGGTGTAGAATTTCTGCAGAATTCCTCTCTCTCTCTCCTTCTCCAAGCTTTCTTCTCCAAAAAACTATGGTGGCTAGGGTTTGCTTGAGGGAACTTATGAAAACCTAATTTAATAAACCTTCGTAGCTTGTTGGGTTAATAAGGGTTGGTTGGGTCAATTCCTTATCAGATTACAACTCTCAATTTTCGTCACTTTTAATTACCCAAAAATACCCAATTACTAAAATACCCTTTATGGTGCCGGAATGGCCTAAAAATACCCCGGGACCCAAACTATACCCCCGGCTAGTGTTTTCTGACTATCTCGACCCTTCCGGACGCGTTGGCGCACTCAAAACGACCATACGGATTATAGATTTTAAATTCACTTTTAATATCAAAATATTATACCGTGACGCGGCGGTCCCACGCGTCTCAACAAAATTTCCAAATTGCCGTATATAAATCTCACGACAAATTTTATAATACCAAGTTGATATATAATCATTTATGCACCTAATCAAATACCAATTCGCATCTCATTAGTATTTATAACCCGGATTAATTTCCAATTAATACGCATTTAATTAATTAATCCCAAAAATAAATATAGCCAAAAGTACGGGGTATTACATACTTCCCCCCCTAATAACTGAATTTCGTCCCGAAATTCGAAACTAGAAAGTACCAGCTAAAAATAGCTCTGGATAACGTTCTCGCATCTCATCCTCGCGCTCCCATGTGGACTCCTCAACATTGTGATGTCGCCACTGAACACGCACTAACGGGACTATCTTTGACCGCAGTTTCCTCTCGCTTTGGTCCAAAATAGCAATTGGCCCCTCCTCGTAGGAGCTATCCGGCTGGAGATCGAAGTCCTCCACCGCAATGTGAGAATGAGCCAAATTATCTCTAAGGTATTTCCTCAGCGAGGAAATATGGAACACGTCGTGAATTCGATGCAAGTGCTCCGGTAGTCCAAGTCTATACGCAACCGGTCCGACCCGCTCAATAATGGGAAACGGCCCCACATACCTCGGTGCCAACTTCCCCTTCTTCCCGAATCGCATAATCCCCTTCATAGGAGATACCCTGAGCAAAACCTGATCCCCCACTTGGAACTCCCGGAAAAACCTCTTCGCATCAGCATAACTCTTCTGCCTGTCTTGAGCTACCCGAATGCGACTCCGAATCAACTCAATCCTTGCCGAAGTATCCTGAATCACTTCCGGCCCAAGTAATTTGTTGTCTCCCACTTCTAACCAACATGCTGGGGAACGACAAGGCCTACCGTACAATGCCTCAAACGGAGCCATGCCAATCGTGAACTGATAGGAGTTGTTGTAAGCAAACTCCACCAGTGGAAGGTACTGCTCCCATCCACCCCCGAAGTCAATAATGCACATGCGTAGCATGTCCTCTAACATCTGATTGGTGCGCTCTGTCTGCCCATCAGTCTGCGGATGATACGCCGTACTCAACCGCAATTCCGTGCCCATGGCCTCCTGGAAACTCTCCCAAAACCTCGAAACAAATATCTTGTCTCTGTCAGACACGATATTTAGGGGCACACCGTGGAGTCTCACAATCTCTTAAATGAAGAGCTGGGCATACTGTCCCGAAGTGTAGTCAGTCCTTACAGGTAAGAAGTGAGTGACCTTGGACAACCTGTCCACAATTACCCAAACGGAGTCGTGACCCCTCTGCAACGTAGGCAACCCCGTGACAAAATCCATGGATATGCTCTCCCACATCCATACCGGAACCTCCAACGGCTGTAGCAATCCTGTCGGTCTCTGATGATCCACTTTTACAAGCTGACAAGTGGCGCATTTCGAGACAAACTCAGCGATATCTCTCATCATACCGCTCCACCAATATTGCCGTCTCATGTCTTGGTACATTTTTTCCCCTCCGGGATGTACCGCGAACCGTGAGCCGTGCGACTCTGCCATCACCTCATGTCGCAACTCCTCTCCTTCCTGAACTACCAATCTCCCATTGAAGCGCAATCCCCCGTCTGAGCTAACGGTATAGGACTCGGCTCCCTCTGCAAGTAATCGAACTATCTGCTCCTGACAGAACGAGTCATTAGCCTGTGCCCGTACTACCCTCGTGATAATCTGCGGTGTAACGGTCATCACAGACATGAAAGATCGGGCCACTGCATCCTGGTGTCCCAATTCCTTCCACTTAGCTTTCCACACCTCTGCCACCTCATCTGCTGGTCTGCGGCTCAACGCGTCTGCTACTACGTTAGCCTTACCCGGGTGGTACTGGATGTCGAACTGGTAGTCCTTCATAAATTCAAGCCACCTATGCTGCCGCATATTCAATTCCTTCTGCGTGAATAGATACTGTAGTGACTTGTGGTCCGTGAACAGCTGAAACTTCTCCCCCAAAAGATAGTGCCTCCAAATCCGTAAGGCAAATACTACTGCCGCCAACTCCAAATCATGTGTGGGGTAATTCTTCTCATGAGGCTTAAGCTTATGGGAAGCATAAGCTATGGCCTGTCTCTCCTGCTGCAATACACCTCCAAGTCCTTGCAAAGACGCATCAGTGTAAACCAAATACTCAACTCCCGGTCTCGGCAATGCTAACACAGGTGCTGAGGTCAATTTATCCTTCAGTTCATCGAATGTCAACTGACAGGCATCATTCCAGATGTAGGGCACCCCCTTACGAGTAAGATGTGTCAAGGGACCTGCTATCTCTGAGAAACCCCGAATAAACCTCCTGTAGTATCCTGCTAGACCCAAGAAACTACGAATCTCTGTTGGTGTCGTGGGCTGTCCCCACTCCCTCACCGCTGATACCTTCCCCGGATCGACAGATATTCCCTGGTCGGAAATAATGTGACCCAAGAACTGGACTTCCTTCAGCCAAAACCCGCACTTCTCATATTTTGCATACAGCTCGTTCTGACGAAGTGTCTGCAAAACCTGCTTCAAATGCTCGGCGTGCTCCTCCTCTGTCTGAGAGTAAACCAGAATGTCATCAATGAAGACAATGACAAACTGATCTAGGAAATCCCTGAACACTCTGTTCATCAAGTCCATAAACACTGCTGGAGCGTTGGTCAAGCCGAAAAGCATAACCCTAAACTCGTAAGAACCATATCTCGACAAGAACGCAGTCTTCGAGACATCCTCCTCCCTGATACGCAACTGATGGTATCCTGACCTCAAGTCAATCTTCGAGAAGAAAGAAGCTCCTCTCAACTGGTCAAATAAGTCATCGATTCGAGGCAACGGATACTTATTCCGTAACGTGACCTTATTCAACTCTCGGTAGTCCACGCACAATCTCAGTGAACCATCCCTCTTCTTCACAAACAAAACTGGAGCGCCCCAAGGTGAGGTACTCCTGCGAATAAAGCCCTGCCCTAACAGCTGCTCTATCTGATCCCGTAACTCTCGCATCTCAGTTAGAGCCATACGGTACGGTGCACGTGCTATAGGTCTCGTACCCGGTAGAAAATTAATAACGAAATCTATCTCTCGACTGGGTGGTAAGCCTGGTATCTCCTGAAACACGTCTGAATACTCCCTGACAACCGGGATCGAATCTAAAGGAATAACAACCTCCTTAGAGGTATCCTCCTCTATGTAATACAGATGAGCGGTCGATCCTCCCTCTGGGCGAGGCATCGCCACTATAAACATCTCTTGCCCCGGAATGGCAAAAACAATGCTCCCGCTAAAGCAATCAATCATGGCCCTATATGCTATGAGCCAATCCATACCGATGATCACATCGTGAACATGCATGTCTAACACTAACATGTCCGCAGGTAATACCAAACCACCAACCTCTACCCCCACTCCCCGGCATATAAAGAAAATAAGTGACCCACTCCCCAAGGGTGAGTCGACACACGTCACTGTGCTCTCTGCCGTAGCTAAAAATCCTAAAGCTTTCGCGAAGTGTGTAGCAATAAAACAGTGTGTAGCACCCGTATCAAATAACACCCGACCCATAGTGCCATGGATAGGAAACGTACCCTCGATCGCGGGTGGTGCCTGTGGAACTGCAACCTGGTGAATGTTGTAGACACGTCCATACTGTAGCTGCCCCTGCTGAGCTGGGACTGCTGGAATGGGTGGCAAAGCTGCCATCTGCGGTGGTGCGGGAAGAGCGGCGGGAAACATAGGTCTCTGCAGCTCCTGGCGAGCACCCTGATGCTACTGCTGTGGGGCCCTGCCCCTATCAGGACAATCCTGCTTCTTATGGCCAGTCTTGCCACAAGTAAAGCACTTCCCTGGGAAGTTCCCTCCCCTCTGCCCCTGCTGTCCCCGGCCCTGGTGGCCGTTACCATTCCTCCCTTGGCCCTGCTGGCCCTGATGAAACTGTTGCCCATTCTGCCCCTGTTGGCCCTGATGGCTGTTTGGGCCCTGCTGGCCCTGACGGAAACCTCCCTGTCCCTGCCTGTAGCTCCCTGATCGGAACCTCTTATTATCCCCCTATTGGGAGCTCTGCTCAGTCTGTCTCTTCCCCTGACCAGTTTGTGCCCCGCTGGCACCATGTTCTCCAGTCCTGCCCTGATGGCTAGACTCCCCTGACCGCTTGCCCTCGGCCATATGAAAACGGTGGTCCTGGCAGTGTAATAATGTAGCGTTAACCACATCAGAATACGTGGCCAACGATAGGTTCCCTAGCAGATGCTGACGGATCCTCCAATTCAACCCGTCGGTGAACTTCTCTATCTTCTTCTTCTCTGTTGGAATCTCGTCTGGAACGATATTCAACAGGTTAGTGAACTCGGCCTCATACTCGGCCACTGTCTTGCCCTCCTGTTTCAAACTCATCAGCTTCCTCCTCATCTCTGTATGAACTGCAGACGGAAAGTACTTGCGGTCGAACCGCACCCAGAACTCCTGAATCGTGAGCGTATCCCTCTCCTCCGCGGTGGTGATAGACTCCCACCACTGTAGTGCAGATCCCACTAGCTTGAAAGTAGCTAGCACCTTTTTCCTGAACGTCAGTGCACTCATGCATCCTCAAATGCCTCTGTATGTCCTTCCTCCATTGGCTCGAGACTACCACGTCTGAGCTACCTGCAAACTCTGGCGGATGCGCTTTCTAAAAAGCATCTCGCACATGCTCCCAAGCAGACGGGAATGCATTAACCTGTGCTGGCGCGGCAACTGGCGCCTGAGGCGGTGCCTGCTGAATCACGGAAATCGCGGCATTTACCGCTTGAGCTACTATAGCAGCAACCTCAGCGGCGTTCATCATGCCCTGAACTGGAGCGGGCTGGGGTTCGGGCGTTGCATTCCTGGGAACTCGTCGTGCACGTCGTGGAGGCATCTGAAATAAGAACAAAGTTTATAAGTCCGCAGTTTATAAACTTAATATAGCTCAAGAACGAAGCATACACAAAAAGAGTACAACAATCCTAAAATATAGGGCTCTATATCAAAGAAAACGTAACAGAAACATAATATCCGTACAGATCCTAAAGGACACTAGAACCTGATGCTCTGATACCACCTGTGACACCCCGACTAATTAAATACCGGGTAGCTACTCCTTTATAAAATTAATTCAAAATGCCAAGTTGGCTCAGTTAATAGCATCACTGTCGAAAACATTTTATTATTACTAACCACCTAGTATTTAAAAATCAAGTTGCCAAATTTTAAGTTAAGTCTGATTAACATGCAACAAGTGTAAAGGAATAAATAACACCATTCACCATACAGAAGTAAAACGAATAACCATCACAATAGAAATAAATAAAGTCTGGAGGAAAACTCCTCGCTACAATCCCATAACTGAAATAAGAAACTGAAACAATACATGCTAAAGTCTGTAAACTGAAATGTAAAAGATGCTCTAAATAGAAATGGGCAACATGCCCTACAACTGATAGATAGTGACTCTGGAATCCAAAAGATAGAAGCGTCTATAAGCAAATCCCTGTAGCTTCCACAAACAGCTACAGCTCGTCACCTGAATGAGAATCCTATGCTTGGTGTCCCTGTGGCTGGGCACCTAAAATGGTTTTACAAAGAAAAAGAGATTTGAAAAGAAAACGGGTCAGAGCCCGAATGTGGAGTTATATTTTAAAAACCTGCAAGTGCTTTAAAAACATTTAAAACATTAAATGCAAAGTACATGTTAGGACGTACACTCGCATGATATCCTCACTTCTCGTCTAACTGTGCACTCCTAACGTAAGTACCCATCTATAACGACCCATACTACTAGCTAACTGACAACATAACTAGCTAGACTGCCAAAGGTTCTACCCATTTTACTCGGTTCATTTAACATAACAACGCTCGTAATTTAATAGAGGTTTAAAGTAAACTCAGTTACTAAATATGCCATTGATATAACTATCATCTAACTCATTATATATCTCGAAACAATACCGTAATATTTTTACAACATTAACATGAGGATTTCCATTAATTTAATGTATATTATTCACATCATAAATATACGATACAAGCACCCCGCAATCTAAGCTATGGTGCACACATACTCTGCTATCCATCCCGGTACATCACGTACATAAGGATCACATATTCCGAATCTCTCAGGAATAGTTTACCGATAACAACATCACAAATAATGGAGGCGAACACAGTCACCATCACATGGGTCACGCACATACCTACGCTCCCATGATCAGCGGACTTATTAATATCACAATAAGTCTTTCTATGACCTATGTTCATCAAGGTACCAGTCTATATCCCCCCCGTAGGCACACAAGGATTAGAGGGTCCTAAGCGAACGAAACCTCCCGTGACAGCAAGTATGGTAGGTATGTCATACATACAATCCATATACCAATACTAAGTAAACACACATCTTAGTAATACCGTATTTTTAATCGTAGTACATATCGCATTCTCGTACTAACTATAATTATCACAATTCGTACTATACCGGTTTGTAATTATACGCGCCATCATTCATCCTCACATCGTAGTAGACACTCACGTCTCAACCCAAATGGTTCATTGAATACACTCTAGTATATGATTTACTCATCTCAATAACCCAAAAGTCCCAAATCAATCACTATATCATCAAAGGAATGCTAACTCTACCCTTGAACCAGTTTCCGGGACTCCAAAAGTCAAAACAGTCCAAAAAGGACCAAACTGTCAACTCGTTAGAAGTCTCGTTCGAACGAGACTTCGAACGAGTTTGGACTGTCAGGTCGTTAGAAGTCTCGTTCGAACGAGGCTGTTCGAACGAGATCCCAGTTCGTTCGAACGAACTGACCCTTCTAACGATATCTCGTTCAAACGAGATATCGAACGAAAATCCCTACTCGTTAATAACGACTGGTCAACTCGTTAGAAGCTCGTTCGAACGAGTTCGTTCGAACGACCTGGGGGCTGCTTCTAACGAGCTACCAGTTTCGGCCCAGATTTTCCCCAATTCGTTTTTCATCCATTTTTATCACTTCAATCCTTCTCCAAAGTTCGTCCTAACGATGATTTAAGTCCTCTAATCATACTAAAACATGCTTAGGTTATAAACTAACGTCTTTTAAGGCAATAAGGCATCCTAAACATCATTAAATCCCAAGATTTTATACTTTTCCCCAATATCATCAAGAACATGAACCCTAGATATATATCAACATCAAATCCAGAATTTAATTCGTTTTTTTCTTTCACCCAAACATGTATTAACATCAGATTAATTGTCTCCAAACTATTCTACATGCAATCCTTCTCAAATTCCTCAAGTTTTATGATCTAGACTACATGGGTTTTCATATTTTATCAAGAACAACCATAAATCCGAATTTTCTAACATGGAAAAGACATTCTCAGAATTTAAATGGAATAAAGTCACTTGCCTTGTCTGTCTCTGAATTTGGTGTGGATTCGGTGTAGAATTTCTGCAGAATTCCTCTCTCTCTCTCCTTCTCCAAGCTTTCTTCTCCAAAAAACTATGGTGGCTAGGGTTTGCTTGAGGGAACTTATGAAAACCTAATTTAATAAACCTCCGTAGCTTGTTGGGTTAATAAGGGTTGGTTGGGTCAATTCCTTATCAGATTACAACTCTCAATTTTCGTCACTTTTAATTACCCATAAATACCCAATTACTAAAATACCCTTTATGGTGCCAGAATGGCCTAAAAATACACCGGGACCCAAACTATACCCCCGGCTAGTGTTTTCTGACTATCTCGACCCTTCCGGACGCGTTGGCGCACTCAAAATGACCATACGGATTATAGATTTTAAATTCACTTTTAATATCAAAATATTATACCGTGACGCGGCGGTCCCACGCGTCTCAACAAAATTTCCAAATTGCCGTATATAAATCTCACGACAAATTTTATAATACCAAGTTCATATATAATCATATATGCACCTAATCAAATACCAATTTGCATCTCATTAGTATTTATAACCCGAATTAATTTCCAATTAATACGCATTTAATTAATTAATCCCAAAAATAAATATAGCCAAAAGTACGGGGTATTACAAATACTTGGACATTATTACTACTCATGGACTTGTTGGTCTAGGCACGACAATGTTTTTCTTTCTCACGAAGATTTATATTTTAAATCCTATAATAGTTGCATGTGACTGCTCTATATTTTTCACATTTTTATTATGGAAAATGAAAGTCGTTTCATTTAGTATGAGTTGGCTCCATACCTCATGGTTCTTAAGCCGAGCGAGAGAAGTCGAGACATTCGACCATCCAGAACAAAGCTTGATTCATTGAAAATCACGAGTCGAATTTCTCTTTTCTTCTTCGTTCTCACCTCCAAAGTGAGACTTGCCGAGAACTTGTTAGATGAGTTCGGTGTAGCGGGTGAATATGAATACATATCAATATTAAGGGTTTTTCGATTTGACTATTATTATAATAAACGTATTTATAAAGACAAGACATGGGACATGCTTTATCATTCATCATTTTTTTTTATTATTCCATCACCCACATGATAATTTGATTCAATTAAGTTTATTGATTAAAATGAAATTTGGTTCACTTAAAAATATTAGATTGTTTTTTGACGCGTAATTAATTAATCTGACATAAATCCCTAGACTTATAGTTTTTGAAAATGGTATTCGAGCAGGTTCTTTATATGCATCGTGGGCATATGTCTATAGAGGGAAATCGATCACACATAATACTCGTGTTTTATTATAGAAACGAAACCTACTAGAAAAGCGTGTTTGACCTTTCTTAAGAAATCCCATATATAGGGGATTTTCTTCACTGTAGTTAAGGTATGTAAATGTCCCACAAAAAAAATAAGGGAATATTCATGCCCTTAAGTCTCAGGAGACTTTTTCTGAAGATCAGGTTATGTTATCTAATTTAACTCAAGGGGTTAAATGTTATTTTCAGTTTAGTCACTCAATAAGATTTTCATTGGATCCCGAAGTGTACGGAATCTAAGGAGGTGTGTGACCTTTTTCAAATAACCCATTAGGGTACCAATACAGTAAAGGTATCGAAGCTCTAACATCTCACCTAATTGTAGTTATTGAAGATGCTTGACAATAAGACCTTCAATGCATTTTATGAAAAACTCTTTGATATTGTGAAATCTCAATTTAATTTGGGTGGAAAGATTTCATACTCTTGGGTAGTTAGGAAAATATTATGGTCATTAGAAACACGGTTCCTTCCCCACGTACAAGCATTAAAAGTTAAAGTATGGATAGATAATATGGAGGTATAGGATATAATAGGTCCATCCAAACCCTTAAGTTAGAAAATTATATCCCTACCAAGAAGAGAAAACCATAGTGTTGAAGCCAAAATAGAGTTCTCTCTCCATCTCAAATGATGATTCATATGAGAATGAGGTTTGTATCTCATTATTCAGGAAACAATTTAACAAGTTTTTCATTTGTAATACCAAATCTTTTAGACCTAACATGAAAGGATTTAAGAATACTAAATATAAAAGGTTTAAGAACTCCATTGGTAGACGTAACTTAAATCTGATATTGATATTGAGGTCACATGGAATGTCAACGATTTGGATGTCAAAGAATTGTGTGATTGAAAAAGATAGGCATGTGCCTTAAAAGTCCATAACTAATTAATTAATTTATTAATCAACACGCAAAGAAAATAGTAATCATTTGTATATTTGAACCAAATTTTAAATTTATGCGATAAAATTATTTAGTCAAAATTGCAAGAAGTTGGTCATTAGCATCGAAACCAATACAAAATAATCACAAATATAACACTAGTACGTTAGAGTGGAAAACTTTACAAGAATGAACATAATCGCACCCCACACATACAGAGTCCAATAGTATCGATAAGTGATTACATGATTTAATAAGAACTCAGACACAATATATATATATATATATATATATATATATATATATACGAGAATGATACACGATATGATGTCACTCCATATTATTTTTCCCTTTTGCCTTTTCCCATAATAATGATAGCCTCTCTAGTAAAGGAAAACATTTGCACAGCAGCCAAGGCCTGAGTATCCACTAATCTCAGTGGGTGAATGATGTTCCCACATCTAATTGTGACACCCCACATAATAAAATACCGGGTGATCAATCTTATACCAGATTAAAACATGAATCTCATATGGTTTATTCTTAGCATCACTGTCGAAAACCAATTTAATTACTAACAGCTTATTAGGCCGGCGTCAAAATTTTATTTAACTAATCTTTTTAACGAAACCAACCAAGGAAATAATCACAATAGTTTACATACATTGAACTGAAATGAAATAATATAATCGAACTCTAGGTACAATATATAATACAACCGAATCGAAATGCCGCAAACTAAAATGCGATAAAAGAATAAATGGATACAGTTGAGCCATCATCCCGAATGTTACTATAATACCTCTTATCTAGATCACAAGGATAAAAACATCTAAAATAAACCTACTTGCATCCACAACTACTGGGCAAACGTCTGACTCGAAAAATCATCATCCAGGCGTCCTTGTGTCTGGACACCTAATATATCTACATATATAGCAAGAGAGGGAAAAATAGAGAAACGGTTCAGAGTCCGAGTTTTGAAAATATTTAGGAAGTGCATCAAATGCTACATTTTTAAAATATGAAATCACTCATATTTAAAGTGGTATCGCACTCTCATGAGATACACCTCACCCCTCCTCTAATAGTGCACACATGTCACATACATTTAAGAAAACCCAGTTAAGATACTTTTCCTAACTAATCTCTTTCACCCATCCTCTAAGTCCTCATAACTATCACCTATCCTGCGTGATATAATATATGTTATACCGCAAGCTATCACCTAAGCTTTAGTTAACATATTCATCGATTTGATATATATATATATATATATATATATATATATATATATATATATATATATATATATATATATATATATATATATATATATATATACCGTTCATATTTCGAAACTCTAACTAGTTTAAAATATCAATTTCACTTGAGCTTATAAAAATCTCGTATATTTAATTCTCATTTTAATATACTATTCACATCTGTATAAATTCGGATATAAATATCCTAGAAGAAGAATAAACCCTTATTCATTTTACACTTTACACAAGTCTAAGTTATATAATATCTTATCTTCATATACGAGCAATATACTATACACAACAAGTATATTTATACCTATTGTGGGTACCCGAAATAAAGAACTATGGGCCTGGACGAGTAGCCTAGTTCTGGCGGCCCAAAGTCCAGGCCCATCATCTTTTATAATTGATCTAGTCTCCCCCCACGATCCCATGAAGGGAAGTTATGGGGGAAATGGAAAACGTGGAGGAACCTATCACCCCCACTCATCTACATGCACATGTATATATTAAACCCTAGGTCCGGGGCAAAAGGACAAGTTGTATTCTCTGTAATCACTCTCCGGAGTATATAGAAATAACATCGACTGCACCACCGTGGACGTAGGCACATTTTGGCTGAACCACATACATCCTTTGTTGTGTGATTGGCATCTTGTATTCCTTGTTCTCTTCTTGATAACTTTTCTCTCATATTTATTTGTGTTGCATAATAATTGCCTCCACAATTGGCGCCATCTGTGGGAAGCATTCATCTTTCCCTGAGAAGAGCCCACATCAAGAAAGGAGTTTAAGATGTCCGGTCACAGCAGTAATGCCCCTCAAGCAGGAGATATTCAAGAGCCACCTGCTCCTCGTAGGATTAGGTCTGAAGTTCGACGTTCAGATCAGAGAGCTCTCCTGGAAAGACCAGCCTCAGAAGAAAGTCAGGGACCAGCGAGGTCCATGTAGATATCCAGGTTGATTGATGCGTACGAGGTAAGGATCCACGAGCAGAGAGAGTCTTTTCGCAGGTACGAGGCTGAAAATGCTCGCTTGAAAAGAAGACTGGAAAGATTAGAAAGGGGGTTTCGTCCTGATAACCGGAGACGCCCATATTGCACTCCTAGCCCTCAGGCGAGCAAGTCTCGCAGCCGAGGAAGGAGTCCTAGGCGAGGATCTCAAAGGGACGAAGGAGGCGAGTCAGACGATGACCTCCACGAACAGATGTGAAGAGCTCACCGCCACAAGAGCCCTGCTCTCAGTGACGAGCTCATACGAAACATGGTCCAAAGGGAAATGGACCAGCATCCCGCTCACCACGGGACAAGATCAACTAGAGAACTCGCGAGGCGAGATCTCAAAACCCAGATGAAATCACCATTCACGAAAGAAATCGAAGAGGAGGAAGCTCCCAAGAAATTTGCCATTCCAAGGTTCAAGGTTTACGACGGAAAGACTGATCCCATCGATCACGTCAGGCAATACCGACAGACAATGACCCTTTGGAGTCACCGGGATGCCCTGATGTGCCATATTTTCCCCTCAAGCCTTCATGATGTAGCACAGAAGTGGTTCGAAAGGCTCCCCCACCGGTCGATCAAGAATTTCAAATCCCTAGACGAACTCTTTACGGCCCGATTAATTACCAGTAGCTCCCATCCCAAAAGGATGGATGCTCGACTAACAATGGAGAAAACGCCTCAAGAAACCCTTCGAGAATACGCGAAGTGGTACTGGGAGTTATTCAATGAGATCGAGGACTGCGCGGAGGAGGTGGCAGTGGCCTCCTTCAAAATTGGGCTCCCTAATTGTTCCCTCCTCTACCAATCCCTGACGAAGAAGGAAGCTATGACCATTGACGACCTTATGGCTCGAATTGAGAAATATGCCAAGGTGGAAGATGTCACCCGCTCTAATACAGGAGAAAACGGTCGAGCTAGGATCACTACCAAGGTAGGTGAGAAAACTGAAAACCAGAGGAAGGGAGGAAAGATCGGGGGCAAAAATGGCTAAAAAAACGGAGGGAACCAGGACGCATCGAAAGCATTCCAGACGGTCAACACCGTCTTCAAAGAACCAATTTACAAGGTTCTCGCGAAGATCAAAGATGAGCCATTCATCAAGTGTCCAAGGAAGATGGGGGAGATCCCTCGAAGAGGAACTATGCGTTGAGATGCGCTTTTAATAAAGAGGGAGGGCACAAGACCGAGCACTACAAGGCTTTTAAGTCTCAGCTCGAAGAATTGTCCCAGTTCGGGCATCTGAACGACTTTGTGGAGAAAAGGGCAGAGAAAGTGACTGCCAACAAAGAGATGAGACCCGACAATGTGCTGGAGGATGATGTTGGACACGAGTTCACCGTAATTCACGAAGTATCTGACGTCAAGCAGATACAAGGGAACTCAGCCCGAATGGAGCTGTAAAAACTTACAGCGGTAATGCAGACCTTTCAAATCGATCCATCAAAATCACAGTCGGGAAAGCGTCGGCGAGCAGAGGACGTCAACTATAACAAGCATATTGTTTTTACGGATGAAGATTTGATGGGAGTAAGGACCCCACATCATGATTCCCTGGTCATTACACTCAGGATAGCCAACTTTGACATCGATAAGATGCTCGTCGATCAAGGAAGCTCATATAGAGTAATGTACCTCGACCTGTTCAGGAAATTAAGGTTGAGCGTCGCCGACCTAAAGGAAGCAACTGTACCTTTGGTCGGCTTCACTGGGAAAATGACCATGCCCCTAGGCAAAATAGTGCTGCCAGTTCGTGCTGGGAATGTCTCCAAGATGATTGAGTTTTTGGTAGTTGACATCGAATCACCGTACCAGGCCATCCTCGGCAGGGGATGGCTTCATGCAATGAAGGCGGTCTCCTCGACCTACCATCATAAGATCAAGTATGTAACCGATCTAGGAGTGATGGAGATCCACGGTGACCAAGCGATGGCAAGGAAGTGCTTCATAGCAGCCATCCGACCAAAGCCAGAGAAGAAGGTCGGTCAACCCAACGAGGAAGTTGAAAAGGGTGTGATACCTTCTAAATAGAAACTAAAGTATGGAAGACCAGGAGTAGAGGAGACCAGGCTCCTCCCCCCCGAGCGTGTCATCGAGGACCTGGTAGAAGTTATAGCCGAAGTTGGTGACAGTAGCAGAGTCTTCTTGATTGGAGCATCTCTCACCGATCGAGAATAAAAGGAGTTGACGACCTTGCTGAGACACAACGTAGATGTTTTCGCATGGGAACCATACGAGCTGCCTAGCATTGATCCTGATATGGTCTGTCATCAGCTGCACGTCGACCCCATGTTCAAGCCAGTCACGCAGAAGGCACGAAGAACTGCACCTGAGAAGGCTAAAGCGGTCGTAAAGGAGGTCAAAAAACTGCTGGATGCAGGATCCATACGGGAAGTACAATTCACCAAGTGGTTGTCCAACCCAGTAGTAGTCCCGAAAAATAATGGGAAGTGGAGAGTTTGCATCGACTTCACTGACCTCAACAAAGCATGCCCAAAGGATAGTTTCCCCCTCCCAAAGATAGACCAACTAGTAGATGCCACTGCAGCTCACGAGCGAATGAGTTTCCTGGACGCATACTCAGGATACCACCAGATCCCCTTGTATGCCCCAGACTAGGACAAAACGGCGTTCATCACGACGGTTGGGTTGTATTGCTACAAAGTCATGCCATTTGGGCTCAAGAATGCAGGAGCAACCTACCAGCGACTGGTCACAAAAATGTTCAAGGATCAAATGGGAGACACAATGGAGGTCTACATCGACGACATGCTCGTTAAGAGCAAGAAGAAGGAAAATCACCTCTCAGACCTGTCAAAGACCTTCGAAATACTCAGGAAGTACCGAATGAAGCTTAATGCGAGCAAATGTTCCTTCGGTGTCCAGTCAGGGAAATTTCTTGGATACTTAGTCAGCAAGAGAGGCATAGAAGCTAATCTGGACCAGATCGATGCAATCAACAAGGTACAACCACCTCAAACAGTTCGGGACGTGTAGAAGCTCACTGGAATGCTCGCTACCTTAAATCGCTTCATTTCCAAATCCTCCGAGAAGTGCAAGCCTTTTTTCCAGCTTCTAAAAGGGAATAGACCAATAGAATGGAGTCCGAACTGCTCGCGAGCATTGGACGAGCTCAAGTCTTACTTAAGCTCTCCATCGCTGCTTGTCATACCACAGCCAATGGATTCTTTATACCTATACCTCTCGGTATCCAGTCATACTGCCAGCTCAACGTTAATATACGAGATCGAAGGAATCCAACACCCCATTTACTACTCGAGCAAGACCTTATTAGACGCCGAGCAAAGGCACCTGCCATTAGAGAATCTCTCCTTTGCACTAGTGATAGCCTCGAGGAAACTGAAGCATTACTTTGAAGCTCATACTATCATCATCCTTACATCGCACCCCCTTAAGGCGATCCTAAGGAAAGCGGATTTATCGGGAAGATTGTCTAAGTGGTCAGTCTAGCTCGGCCGGTTCGACATCCAATTTCAACCAAGGACCGCCATCAAGGGACATATCCTTGCTGATTTCATAGCTGAATTCACTGGCAAAGAACTCCCTGACCAACCTCAACTAACAAAGCAAAAAGATAACCCAACAACAGTGGAAACCTAGAAACTATTCGTTGATGGAGCCTCCAACTCAAAGGGGGCAGGCGCAGGCATCGTCCTCATCACCCTAGAAAACACCATCCTTAAGCAAGGAATCAGGCTTGGATTTACAGCCTCCAACAACGAAGCAGAATACGAAGCCCTAATAGCCGGTCTCCAAATGGCGCAAATTCTGGGAGCAAAACGTTTACAGGTGTTCGACAATTCTCAACTAGTCTCCAATCAGATAAGTGGAGATTACAACGCGAAGGATGAAAGGATGGCAGCCTACCTCGCCCTAGTCAGGAAACTAATGACCATCTTTGAGGAGATCAATATCCAGTAGTTTCCCAGAGGACAAAACGGTCATGATGATGCCTTAGCAGCCCTAAGCTCGACAGTCGATTCTAGTCTTAAAAGGGTCATTCCCATCGATTTCCTCACTTGTCCAAGCATTAACCACAACAGCAAGCTGCCAAATGAGGAACAAATACTCCAGGTGGGATCAGCCCCCAGCTAGATCGACCCCTTAAGAGACTATTTAAAGGAAGGAACGCTCCCCGAGGATAAGAAAGCCTCCCACCAGATAAGAGTCAAAGCTGCTCGCTTTCACTTATCCATAGGAGGCAACTTGTATAAGAAGTCCTTCTCTGGTCCCTACCTTAGATGTGTCCACCCAGGCGATGCCGAGCAAGTGCTGTGCGAGCTTCACAAAGGAATCTGTGGAAGTCATGTCGAAGGAAGGTCTCTAGCCTTTCGAGCAATGAAGGAAGGCTATTGGTGGCCATATATGCAAAAGGACTCTACAATATATATCCGCAAATGCCCCAAATGCCAGCTTCACGCTCCAATGGTCCACTAACCAGCCAGTGACCTAAAATCCCTGACCAGACCGTGGCCCTTCGCCCAATGGGGGATGGACATCGTGGGACCACTACCCACTGCTGTCGGCAATCGCAAATACCTGTTGGTTGCAACTGACAACTTCACCAAATGGATCGAGGCAGAACCATTGGCAAACATTCGAGATGCTGACATGATAAGATTCATATAGAGGAATATAATCACTCAATTCGGAATCCCCAGAACCATCATCACTGATAATGGGACACAATTAGAGAGTGTCCCCTTTCAGGACTTCTGTAATGAGCACGAGATCAGGCACAACTTTAGTTCGGTGGCCTACCCACAGATCAATGGGCAAGCAAAAGCTTACAATAAAACTGTGATCGATGGATTGAAGAAGCGACTAGAGCGAGCCAAGGGTGCATGGGAAACCGAGCTACCCCATATTTTATGGGCATACCGAACAACTCCTCGGCGAGCAACAGGAGAAACCCCATTTTTGCTAACATATGGCATGGAAGCAGTCATTCCACTAGAAGCGGGCTTGCCAACAATGAGATCCAAACTTGTCAACCAAGGCCAGAATGATTGGGCGTTGCTCGTTGAACTCGACCTAGCCGACGAGCGTAGAGAACTGGCCCTGGTGAAGCTTGCGAGCTATCAACAACAGCTCGCAAAGCACTACCACAAAAGGGTTAACCCGAGAAGATTCCAAGTTGGGGACTATGTTCTAAGAAAAGTCCTGGGCAACGCGGTGAAGTCATCAGATGGAAAGCTAGGCCCAAACTGGGAAGGACCGTTTAAAATAACTAAAGACGACCTACGAGGTGCCTATCATTTGGAAACGATGGAGGGCAGAGAGATACCACGAGCATGGAACGCAGCTAATCTCAAGAAATTCTATTTTTAGATTCTCAAGGAATTCTATTGTTGAATCTTTTTCTTGTATTTGTTATGTGAAAGGACAGTACATTTCCCTTATTACTAATGAAATCAGTAACAGTTGCATTTCATCACACATCTTTTCCAAATCACATGAACGATGGTCAATATAGCAGGGGAATACCCCTCCTCAGGTCATCATCATGAAACACGAGAAACCTCTTAGCATTGCCCCTGGCAATATATAAAGCCCTACAGAGGATTCTTAGGCAATGCGACCAGATTTTATACTGGCCATCAAACCTACTTTGGTTGAGCAAAATCCTGATCGGATGAAGACATCCAATACCAGGTGTGTCATCGCCAATTTCCCTACTTAGGCCTAAGGGAGTGTGACGGCACAACCTAAAAGGTAAAGTGGGGCATAATGGTATTTTGGTATTATACTGGACCGGGGGGACACTTGCATGGAAAAATAAAAAGGATTATCAAGCAACAAGAATATAAAAAGATTGGATGAACACGTTTAGTCGGCAAAATCGCCCAAAACGTGAATTTTTTATTGATCTCTTATATTTACAACAATGATAATACATGTTTAGTCGGTGAAGCTCACCCAAAGCATTTACATTATAGAAAAGGACAAAAGAATAACAACTTGTTATATTTACAAAAAAGATAATACACGTTTAGTCGGTGAAGCTCGCCCAAAGCGTTTACATTATCAAAAGAAAAAACTTGCAAAAAATTCAAGGAGGAAGCCTCCGAGCAAGATAGTCTGCCACCCTAGCTCTTCGTCCATGATCAAGAGCAGGGACCAGCTCTTCCACAGCCTCATCTGCGTCCGACTCTAACAGTTGCCGAGGAATGGCATTAATAGGTATCTATCTATCATCCCTCCTGAATGGATTGGGCAACAAAGTGGAGGAGGACATCTCGTGACGATACCACGACACTGAGTTCCTCGGGACCTAGAGTTCTTTCAAGGCACCCAACCACCCTCTGATAAAAGAAAGTTCTTCAAACTCGTATAGTCTTGTGGGAGCATCTAGCCAGCCTTGATCATAACCATCAGCCCATGCTTGTCGAGGACCCTTCTTGAATAAATGTCAAAGTCGAGTAACGTCCCTCTGAAGATTAGCAGCAGTTACATATGCTCAGCGGACATCATCGTGGAGCTCTTCCATCTCCTTATCCTGCTGTTCTTTCGCCTCCCTGTTCCTGCCCCTGGTGCTCCTACCAGCTCGCGGGAAGGGAGGATGAGTGGAACCTCGCGGCTTAGGAGGAGCATGTCCAGCTCGCGAAGATGAGGAGCCTTGTAGAATCGCTGAAGCAGTGCTCGGTGCATGCTCTCTAAGTTGCAGGACTTCCCTCCTCATATTTTCATTCTCCTGTTGCAGGAATTCCCCAACTTGATTTATCTCGGTGGCCTCGAGCAAACTTTCTCTCAGAACATTGACTTCCTCTTGTACAGAAGCACCAATGCCTTCCATCTCATCGAGATTATCCTTCAACTTAGCCACTAGCTCGGACTGATCCTTATATTTTTGGTTCCTCGACCTAAGAGACTTGCAAAGCCTAACAAAGGCCTGACGAACCTGAGGACTAGCATTGGGACCAAGGGTCCTGCCTAATTAAGATGTGGCAGGAATATAGTCTTCTACATCAGTCAACTACAAGACATAAAAGTGCAAAGGAAAGAGAAATCAATCAATGCATTGGAAAAAGAAGCCTTTTTATTTCATTATTGAAGGTCAAGTACATCGAGCAGGAAACGAAAAATTATAAACAAAAGTACAAAAGAAGTCCTAAGGGAGGATTAATTAGCAACCTTAGGCTGCCCGGGAGTGGCAGGATGCTTCCCCTTATCAGCAGCAGCAGAGGCATCCCCCTCTACAGAGATACCCTCATTCGCCTGGGCAGGACCAGCATCGGCAGGAGTTATCTGAGAAGTAAGATCAACACCCTCGATGGCTGGGGCAAGGGCTTCTTCGTCTACGGTTGGCCTTGGACCCGGGTCGTGCTCGTCGAACAACGGAGTCTCAGCATTAACACCAGCAGCTAGGAGGGCCTTATTCCAGCCCTTTTTGAAGTTCAAATGGCTAATATAGCCTATTTGAACTTCGACGTCTTCATAAGTCGCAGTCCATCTGGAGTTGTATGAATCCTCCTTGAGGGTGGCTACCATGGACTCCTTCTCCTTCAGCTTCTCGGTCAGGGCCTTGTTCGCCTCCACCACACCCAGCTTACTCGAGCAGACTAGGTCATAGGCCTGCCTCAACTCGCTCAGCTCCTTGACCACCGCATCCCTCTCTCGGTTAGAATTGATAAGGGCCAGATCAGAGGAAGATCGGGCGGCATCAGCAGCCTTCAGGTCAGCCTCCAGCTGAGAACCCCTGGCTTCCAGAGCAAACTTTTGCTGCTCCAGCTCATCATTCATCCACACCAACTCGTCGTGAGAACGGTAGAGCACAACAAAGTTCGTCACAAACTGGCAAAAAATAAAGAAGGAATCAAGAAGGAGAAATAATTCAAACTCGTTAAGGAATTGAAAAGGGATAGAACCTTACCAAGACCAGTCTCTGGCTAGCTTGGAGGGCTAATTAATCAGACCCCAGTGCCCTCTGGTGATCTGCAGGAAGAACTGCCCCCTCAAGCAGTGCAGGAGCCAGCTGAGGGGAAGTGGCAACCGAGGCCCTCTCGAGCAAAGTGACACCGGAACCAAGGCTTGCCCAACCTTCGTCCTCGACTCCACCTTCCTCCTCTCTTCCTCTCTCTCCCTCTCCATATTTTTCCTTTCCTCCACCTTCTTCTTTTCCTCCACCTTCTTCTTCTCCTCCTCCTTCTTTCTCTCCCTCTCTCTCACCTGCTCGTCTTCTCTCCTCTTCCTCTCTTGCTCCTGAGTGGAAGACCGAGAACCAGTAGCCACGACCCCAGAAGAAGACTTTTATTTCTTCGACCTCTGTGCAAGAAGCACATGATCCTCATCATCATCATCTCTAATCAGGTTCTTCCTTGGAGGTATATCCTCGCCTGAATTGCTGGTAGTGCTCGACGAGTCTTGAGATGTGGAATCCTCTTCAGAAGAACTACTACTGTCAGAACTCCTTACACCACTCATAGCACCTGCAGGCTCACTCTCAGAGCTGCTCTCCTCTTCATCCAACTGGATAGGCTCAGCTGTAACCTCTCGAAAAGAATTAAACTCTGGAACACTATCCACAGGTCGTGCTATGAAGCTGGAGCCTATGTTCTTGTACTCGAGAAAAAAGGCAGCAGATCTGGGATGCTCGCCGTCACCCAGAGGCTCCCTAATATTCCAAGCTTTCACCAACTCCGAGATACGAACCTCGCTGAGAGCAGGCTCCAAATTCTTTGTCCTCGCTGTAAAAGAAAAAGCAAAGAAAGGTTAGAAAAGTCGCAAGTCAGCAAAAGTTGAAAGAACAGTACAATGTCTACCTATATATTCCTCCCCATAAAAAGGGACAGTGAACCTCTCAGACCTCGACCCTTCAAACTGGGGAGGGAACTGCCAATTCCTAACAAGGAAACCCTCTTGCCAGTAGTCCTTATAGGAATCAGGTAGGTTTACTACCAATACCCTATCAGGACTCCTAGCTTTGAGGTATAAGACACCGGAGCTAGTTCGAGAGAAGGAATAGTAGAAACAGATCTCAGCAAGTCCTAACCTAGTACCATATAACTGGTATATTCTATGGACGCCATTTACTATCTTCCACACATTGGGTGAGCACTGTGCGGGAACAATACCGAAATAACCAAAAAAGTGCAGAAATAGATCATTAGGGGGAAAAGTGAGTCCCCCCTGGGAGAGAAACAAGACATGGATCCAGTGGGCATCCTCTATATCCCTAACGTTCCTAGGAGGGGAAGCACAACATTCAATATCTACCCATTCAAGAATATTGTAGAACTTCCTGAACTCAAAGATTGACCTATTTCCAATCTTCGCCATTGAAAAACTCAAAGAAACTCTACAAACCAAAGAGAAGGTGCAGAGAAAGGGCAGGAGAAACTTACAAAATAGAAGATCGGTTCGAATGATGAAGAAGCACGAGCATAAGACAACTAAGAAGCAATGGGAATGGGGATTCAGAGAAGAAGGTACGAGGCACTAGAGTTCTTAGAAGAAGGAAAAGTACTGGAAAGGCTGAAACGATGGATGAATAGTGGTTATCCCAACTAGCCTTCAATTCTAATCATAGCGCACGGATAGCGAAGCGGGTGCCGCTAAAGCAACTGCACAGTTTTCAAAGAATCACAAATCAGCCATGATGGCTGCTCATTTAAATCCATTGGACCCATAAACATGGCCCAACAAATTTAGGGGCAATTGTGGGTACCCGAAATAAAGAACTATGGGCCTGGACGAGTAGCCCAGTTCTGGCCGCCCAAAGTCCAGGCCCCTCATCTTTTATAATTGATCCAGTCTCCCCCCACGATCCCATGAAGGGAAGTTATGGGGGAAATGGAAACCATGGAGGAACCAATCACCCCCACTTATCTACATGCACATGTATATATTAAACCCTAGGTCTGGGGCAAAAGGACAAGTTGTATTCTCTGTAATCACTCTTCGGAGTATATAGAAATAACATCGACTGCACCACCGTGGACGTAGGCACATTTTGGCTGAACCACGTACATCCTTTGTTGTGTGATTGGCATCTTGTATTCCTTGTTCTCTTCTTGATAACTTTTCTCTCATATTTATTTGTGTTTCATAATAATTGCCTCCACACCTATATTACAATCATAAGTATAATAACCATCCCACCAAGATATAACTCGAGGATGCAGTCTCAAAGTGCTATCATCATCCGAGTATACTCAACTTAACCCAGGTACCAAGTCAGACTTACTCATGATCATGGAAGGAAATACTAAATGGTGGAGGTAGTCATATTCCCTCATGAAAGTGGAATAATTATCGCATCCATATACGGGACGATATGACCTGGGGATATAATCTAACTACTCCACAAGCTAGGGGATTCACCGAGATCGCGCAACCTCCCTAGATAACACTAGAGATATATGTATACATAAATATATCGTTCACATACCAATATATTTATAACAAAATCATATATATATATATATATATATATATATATATATATATATATATATATATATATATATATATATATATATATACTGTAACAACACCCGTATATATAATATATATGACTTCTCAATATGCCCTGGTTATAATTATCGAACTCTTATAGCGGTGGCCAAAATATCCCGAATGTTCCCATTCGTAAAAGTACATAAGTATTTACACACTTAAAATACTAAAACTTTAAGCTTTCTTTTACTTAAGATTTACTTACCTTAATCACTCTTAAGGATTTATATATAAACCCAAATGTACCAATTCGTAATAATTAAATGAGTATACTATCAACTTATTTTAGTTCCATAGGTATCGCATCACCTATAATAATTGTCGTCAATAGACGCACCAGATATCCGCTCACCCCCCTTTAGCCCATGCCCTAAATTCCATCCTAATGTGACACCCCGACTAGATAAATATCGGGTAGCTACTCCTTTATTAAATTAATTCAAAATGCCAAGTTGGTCCAGTTAATAGCATCACTGTCGAAAACGTTTTAATGATTACTAACCACTTAGTATTTAAAAAGTAAGTGCCAAATTTTAATTTAAGTCTGATTAACATGCAACAAGTGTAATAAAGAATAATAACACCATTCACCATAATGAAGTAAATAGAATAACCATCACATAACATAAATAAAGTCTGGAGGAAAAACTCCTCACTACAATCCCACAACTGAAATAAGTAAACGAATACTAAAACAATACATGCCAAAGTCTGAAAATTGTAATGGAAATGTAACTCTAATAGAAATGGGCAACATGCCCTACAACTGATAGATAATAAATCTGGAATCCAAGTGATAGAGGCGTCTACAAGCAAATCCTTGCAGCTTCCACAAACAGCTACAGCTCGTCACCAGAATGAGTATCCTATGCATGGTGTCCTTGTGCCTGGGCACCTAAAATGGTTTTACAAGAAAAGTAGATTTGAAAAGCAAACGGGTCAGAGCCCGAATGTGGAGATATTTTAAAAACCTGCAAGTGCTTTAAAAACATTTAAAACATTAAATGCAAAGTACATGTTAGGACGTGCACTCACATGATATTCTCACCTCTTGTCTAACTGTGCACTCCTAACGTAAGTACCCATCTACAACGACACAATCCACTAGCTAAGTGACATCATCTCTAGCTAGACTATCATAGGTCCTACTCATATTACTCGGTTCTATTAACATAATAACGCTCGTAATTAAAATAGGGGTTTAACGTAAACTCAGATGCTCAATATGCAATATATTTCACTATCAGCTAACCCGTTATGTTTTTCTCGAAACAATACCGTAATTATATTCACAACATTAACATGAAGGTTCCCATTAATTAAGTGTATATTAATCACAACATAAGTATACAATACAAGCACCCCGAGAACTAAGTTGTGGTGCACACATACTCTGCTATCCATCCCGGTACATCACGTACATAAGGATTACATATTCCGAATCTCTCAGGAATAGTTCACATATAACAACATCACAAATAATGGAGGCGAACACAGTCACATCACATGGGTCACGCACATACCTACGCTCCCACGATCAGCGGACTTATTAATATCCCAATAAGTCTTTCTATGACCTATGTTCATCAAGGTAACCAGTCTAAATCCGGGCAACACAAGGATTAGAGGGCCCTAAGCGAACGCAAACCTCCCGTGATAGCAAGTATGGTTGGTATGTCATACACACAATTTATATACCGATACTAAGTAAACACACGTCTTAGTAATCCAATAGTTTAATCGTAGTACTATTCTCATTCTAGTACTAATATATAATTTACACACTTTATACGATTCCGGTTTATAATGATACGCGCCCTAAATTATTCTCACGTCGTAGTAGACACTCACGTCTCAACCCAAACGGTTCATGTAATTTAACTCTCGTATATAATTTCCTTCTCATAAATACCCAAAAGTCCCAATTCTATCATTACATCATCATCGGAATGTTATCTATATCCTCGAACAAGTTTACGGGACTCCAAAAATCAAAACAGTCCAAAAAGGGCCAGACTTCCAACTCGTTAGAAGTCTCGTTCGAACGAGACTGTTCGAACGAGATTCCACTGTCAATTCGTTAGAAGTCTCGTTCGAACGAGACTGTTCGAACGAGATCCAGTTCGTCCGAACGAACTGTACCTTCTAACGATATCTCGTTCGAACGAGATTATCGAATGAAGTTCCCTTTCGTTAGAAGCGACTGGTCAATTCGTTAGAAGCTCGTTCGAACGAGTTCGTTGGAACGACCTGGGCAGGCTCTTCTAACGAACGACCAGATCGATCCCAGATTTTTTTCTTCTTCGTTTTTCATCAATTTTAACACCTCAAGTCTCAACCAAAATTCGTCCAATCAATGTTTTAAGGTTCCCAATCATCCTAAAACATACTAGGGTCATATTCTAACACCTTTATGGGATTAATACATCCTAAACATCATTAGATCACAAGATTCTACACTTTTCCCCAATTCTTTCCAAGAACACAAACCCTAACATTTTAAATCATGGATTAACCCAATAAAATCCGTTTTAATTTCTTCCAATCACAAATATCATGAGAATAATCCTCTACCTATCATTCTACATGCAATTCTCCTCAAGATTTTCAAGTTCTAAGTTCCAAACTACATGGGTTTTCATATTTCACCAAGAACAAACATAAAATTGGAATTTTCTAACATGGAAAGAACATTCTCTGAAATTTAAATGGAATTAAGTCACTTGCCTCGAGTTTATCTTTGATTTAGATGTTGGTTTGATGGACTTTTCTACAGAATTTCCTCTCTCCCTCTTTCTCCAAGCTTCTTCTCCAAAGGTGGCTAGGGTGGCTAGGGTTTTCTTTGGGAAAATTGGAAACCTAAATGATAACCTCCGTAGCTTAATGGGTTAATATGGGTTGGTTAGTGGGTTTAGTGGGTTAAATCCACATTAGATTAAGACTCCTAATTTTTGTCATAATTAATTCCTCAAAATACAAAATTACCAAAATACCCTTTAAGTTGCCGGTATGGCCTAAAAATACCCCGGAATCCAACCTACACCCCCGGCTAGTGTTTTCTGACTATCTCGACCCTTCCGAACGCGTTGGTTCACTCAAAACGACCATACGGTTTATAAAATTTTAATTCACTTTTATAATCAAAATATTATACCGTGACGCGGCGGTCACACGCGTCTCAACAAAATTTCTAAAATGCCGTATATCAATCTCCCGACAAATTTTTCATAATCCAATATTCATATAAAAACATGTATGCACATAATCAAATACCAACTCGCATCTCGTTAGTATTTTTAACCCAAATTAATTTCCAATTAATACGCATTTAATTAATTAATCCCAAAAATAAATATAGCCAAAAGTACGGGATATTACATACTTCCCCCCTAATAACTGAATTTCGTCCCGAAATTCGAAACTAGAAAGTACCTGGTATGAACAACTCTGGATAACGTTCGCGCATCTCATCCTCGCGCTCCCATGTGGACTCCTCGAAATTGTGATGTCGCCACTGAACACGCACTAACGGAACTATCTTTGACCGCAGTTTCCTCTCGCTTCGGTCCAAAATAGCAATCGGCCCCTCCTCGTAGGAGCTATCCGGCTGGAGATCGATGTCCTCCACAACAATGTGAGAATGAGTCAAATTATCTATAAGGTATTTCCTCAGCGAGGAAATATGGAACACATCGTGAATCCGATGCAAATGTTTCGGTAACCCAAGTCTATACGCAACCGGTCCGATTCGCTCAATAATAGGAAACGGCCCCACATATCTTGGTGCCAACTTCCCCTTCTTCCCGAAACGCATAATCCCCTTCATAGGAGATACCCTGAGCAAAACCTGGTTCCCTACTTGGAACTCCCTGAAAAATCTCTTCGCATCAGCATAACTCTTCTGCCTGTCTTGAGCTACCCGAATGCGACTCCAAATCAACTCAATCCTTGCCGAAGTATCCAGAATCACTTCCGGCCCAAGAAGTTTGTTGTCCCCCACCTCTAACCAGTATGCTGGGGAATGACAAGGCCTACCGTACAATGCCTCAAACGGAGCCATGCCAATAGTGAACTAATAGGAGTTGTTGTAAGCAAACTCCACCAGTGGAAGGTACTGCTCCCATCCACCCCCGAAGTCAATAATGCACATGCGTAGCATGTCCTCCAACATCTGATTTGTGCGCTCGGTCTGCCCATCGGTCTACGGATGGTAAGCCGTACTCAACCGTAATTCTGTGCCCATGGCCTCCTGGAAACTCTCCCAAAACCTCGAAACAAATATCTTGTCTCTGTCAGACACGATATTTAGGGGCACACCATGAAGTCTCACAATCTCTGAAATGAAGAGCTGGGCATACTGTCCCGTAGTGTAGTCAGTCCTTACGGGTAAAAAGTGAGCGACCTTGGAAAACCTGTCCATAATTACCCAAACGGAGTCGTGAGCCCTCTGCGACGTAGGCAACCCCGTGATAAAGTCCATGGATATGCTCTCCCACATCGACACCGGGACCTCCAATGGCTGTAGCAATCCTGTCGGTCTCTGATGATCCACTTTTACAAGCTGACAAGTGGCGCATTTCGAAACAAACTCAGCGATATCTCTCTTCATACCGCTCCACCAATACTGGCGTCTCATGTCTTGGTACATTTTGTCCCCTCCGGGATGTACCACGAACCGTGAGCCGTGTGACTCTGCCATCACATCGTGTCGAAATTCATCCCCTTCCGGAACTACCAATATCCCATTGACGCGTAATCCCCCGTCTGAGCTAACGGTATAGGACTCGGCTCCCTTTGCTAGTAATTGAACTATCTGCTCCTGACAGAACGAGTCAATAGCCTGTGCCCGTACTACTTTCGTGACAATCTGCGGTGTAATGGTCATCACAGACATGAAAGATCGGGCCACTGCATCCTGGTGTCCCAATTCCTTCCACTTAGCCTTCCACACCTCTGCCACCTCATCTGCTGGCCTACGGCTCAACGCGTCTGCTACCACGTTAGCCTTTACCGGGTGATACTGGATGTCGAACTGGTAGTCCTTCACAATCTCAAGCCATCTACGCTACCTCATATTCAACTCCTTCTACGTGAACAGGTATTGTAGGGACTTGTGATCTGTGAACAGTTGGAACTTCTCCCCCAAAAGATAGTGCCTCCAAATCCGTAGGGCAAATACCACTGCCGCCAACTCCAAATCGTGCGTGGGGTAATTCTTCTCATGAGGCTTAAGCTTACGGGAAGCATAAGCTATGGCCTATCTCTCCTGCTGCAATACACCTCCCAGTCCTTGCAAAGACGCATCGGTGTAAACCAAATACTCAACTCCCGGTCTCGGCAATGCTAACACAGGTTCTGAGGTCAATTTGTCCTTAAATTCATCGAATGCCAACTGATAGGCATCACTCCAGATGTATGGCACACCCTTACGAGTCAGATGTGTCAAAGGACCTGCTATCTCCGAGAAACCCCGAATAAACCTCCTGTAGTATCCTGCTAGTCCCAAGAAACTACGAATCTCCGTTGGTGTCGTGGGCTGTCCCCACTCCCTCACCGCTGATACCTTCCCCGGATCAACAGATATTCCCTGGTCGGAAATAATGTGTCCCAAAAATTGGACCTCCTTCAACCAAAACCCGCACTTCTCATATTTTGCATACAATTCGTTCTGGCGAAGTGTCTGCAAAACCTGCCTCAAATGCTCGGTGTGCTCCTCCTCTGTCTGGGAGTAAACCAGAATATCATCAATGAAGACAATGACAAACTGGTCTAGGAAATCCCTGAACACTCTGTTCATCAAGTCCATAAACACTGCTGGAGCGTTGGTCAAACCGAAAGGCATAACCCGAAACTCGTAAGAACCATATCTCGATAAGAACGCGGTCTTCGAGACATCCTCCTCCCTGATACGCAATTGATGGTATCCCGATCTCAAATCAATCTTTGAGAAGAAATAAGCTCCTCTCAACTGGTCGAATAAGTCATCGATTCGAGGTAACGGATACTTATTCCGTATTGTGACCTTATTCAACTCTCGGTAGTCCACACACAATCTCAGTGAACCGTCCCTCTTCTTCACAAACAAAATTGGAGCGCCCCAAGGTGTGGTACTCCTGCGAATAAATCCCTGACCTAACAGTTGCTCTATCTGATCCCGTAACTCCCTCATCTCAGCTGGAGTCATACGGTACGGTGCGCGTGCTATAGGTCTCGTACTCGGTAGCAAATCTATAACAAAGTCTATCTCTCGACTGGGGGGTAAGCCTGGTATCTCCTGAAACACATCTGAATACTCCCTGACAACTTGGATAGAATCTAAAGGAATCACTACCTCCTTAGAGGTATCCTCCTCAATGTAATACAGATGAGCGGTCGATCCTCCCTCTGGGCGAGGCATCGCCACTACAAACATCTCTTGCCCCGAAATGGCAAAAACAATGCTCCCGCTGAAGCAATCAATCATGGCCCTATAAGCTACGAGCCAATCCATACCGATAATCACATCGTGAACATGCATATCTAATACCAACATGTCTGCAGGTAATACCAAACCATCAATCTCTACCCCCACTCCCCGGCATATAAAGAAAATAAGTGACCCACTCCCTAATGGTGAGTCGACACACGTCACTGTGCTCTCTGCCGTAGCTAACAATCCTAAAGCTTTCGCGAAGTGTGTAGCTATAAAACACTGTGTAGCCCCCGTATAAAATAATACCCGACCCATAGTGCCATGGATAGGAAACGTACCCTCAATCGCGGGCGGTGCCTGTGGAACTACAGCCTGGTGGACGTTGTAGACACGTCCATACTGTAGCTTCCCCTGCTGAGCTGGGACTGTTGGAATGGGTGGCAATGCTGCCATCTATGGCGGTGCGGGGAGAGCGGCGGGAAACATAGGTCTATGTGGCTCCTGGCGAGCACCCTGCTGCTGCTGCTATGGGGCCCTGCCCCTATCAGGACAATCCTGTCACTTATGGCCAGTCTTGCCACAAACAAAACACTTCCCTGAAAAGTTCCCTCCTCTATGCCCCTGCTGCCCCCGGCCCTGGTGGCCGTTATCGTTCCTCCCTTGGCCCTGCTGGCCCTGGTTAAACTGTTGCCCATTCTGGCCCTGATGGACGTTTGCACCCTGATGGCCCTGACGGAAACCTCCCTATCCCTGTCTGTAATTCCCTGACCGGAACCTCTTATTATCCCCCTGTTGGGAGCCCTGCTCATTCTGTCTCTGCCCCTGACCAGATTGTGCCCCGCTGGCACCATGTCCTCCAGTCCTGCC
Organism: Sambucus nigra; assembly: GCA_949130495.1. Lineage (NCBI taxonomy): Eukaryota > Viridiplantae > Streptophyta > Magnoliopsida > Dipsacales > Adoxaceae > Sambucus > Sambucus nigra. Next base: position 357,222,094 of record OX422213.1, on the reverse strand, counting down.
CTGATGGCTAGACTCCCCCGACCTCTTGCCCTCGGCCATATGAAAGCGGTGGTCCTGGTAGTGTAACAAAGCAGTGTTAACCACATCAGAATACGTGGCCAACGAAAGGTTCCCTAGCAGATGCTGACGGATCCTCCATGTCAACCCGTCCGTGAACTTCTCAATCTTCTTCTTCTCTGTTGGTATCTCACCTGGAATGATATTCAACAGATTTGTGAACTCGGCCTCATACTCGGCCACAGTCTTACCCTCCTGCTTCAGACTCATCAATTTCCTCCTCATTTCTGTGTGAACAGCCGACGGAAAGTACTTGCTGTCAAACCGCACCCAGAAGTCCTGAATAGTGAGAGTATCCCTCTCCTCCATGGTGGTAATAGACTCCCACCACTGTAGCGCAGATCTAACTAGCTTGAAAGTAGCTAGCACCTACTTCTGGACGTCCGTGCACTCATACATCCTTAAGTGCCTCTGCATATCCTTCCTCCACTGGCTCGAGACTACCACATCTGAGCTACCTATAAACTCTGGCGGATGCGCTTTCTGAAAAGCGTCACATACACGCTTCCAAGCAGACGAGAATGCATTTGCCTGTACTGGCACGACAACCGGCGCCTGAGGTGGTGCCTGTTGAACAACGGCAATTGCGGCATTTACTGTTTGGGCTACTATAGCTGCAACCTCAGCGGCGTTCATCATGCCCTGAACTGGAGCGGGCTGGGGTTCGGGCGTTGCATCCCTGGGAACTCGTCGTGCACGTCGTGGAGGCATCTGAAATAAGAATGAAGTTTATAAGTTCGCAGTTATAAACTTAATATAGCAGAAGAACGAAGCAGACACAAAAGAGTACAACAGTCCTAAAATATAGGGCTCTATATCAAAGAAACTTAGCGGAACATAATAAGCCGTCAGATCCTAAAGGACACTAGAACCTGATGCTCTGATACCACCTGTGACACCCCGACTAATTAAATACCGGGTAGCTACTACTTTATTAAATTAATTCAAAATGCCAAGTTGGTCCAGTTAATAGCATCACTGTCGAAAACGTTTTAATGATTACTAACCACCTAGTATTTGAAAAGTAAGTGCCAAATTTTAATTTAAGTCTGATTAACATGAAACAAGTGTAATAAAGAATAATAACACCATTCACCATAAAGAAGTAAATAGAATAACCATCACATAACGTAAATAAAGTCTGGAGGAAAAACTCCTCACTACAATCCCACAACTTAAATAAGTAAACGAATACTAAAACAATACATGCCAAAGTCTGAAAATTGTAATGGAAATGTAACTCTAATAGAAATGGGCAACATGCCCTACAACTGATAGATAATAAATCTGGAATCCAAGTGATAGAGGCGTCTACAAGCAAATCCCTGTAGCTTCCACAAACAGCTACAACTCGTCACCAGAATGAGTATCCTATGCATGGTGTCCTTGTGGCTAGGCACCTAAAATGGTTTTACAAGAAAAGTAGATTTGAAAAGCAAACGGGTCAGAGCCCGAATGTGGAGATATTTTAAAAACCTGCAATTTCTTTAAAAACATTTAAAACATTAAATGCAAAGTACATGTTAGGACGTGCACTCACATGATATTCTCACCTCTCGTCTAACTGTGCACTCCTAACGTAAGTACCCATCTACAACGACACAATCCACTAGCTAAGTGACATCATCTCTAGCTAGACTATCATAGGTCCTACTCATATTACTCGGCTCTATTAACATAATAACGCTCGTAATTAAAATAGGGGTTTAATGTAAACTCAGATGCTCAATATGCAATATATTTCACTATCAGCTAACCCGTTATGTTTTTCTCGAAACAATACCGTAATTATATTCACAACATTAACATGAAGGTTCCCATTAATTAAGTGTATATTAATCACAACATAAGTATACAATACAAGCACCCCGAGAACTAAGTTGTGGTGCACACATACTCTGCTATCCATCCCGGTACATCACGTACATAAGGATTACATATTCCGAATCTCTCAGGAATAGTTCACATATAACAACATCACAAATAATGGAGGCGAACACAGTCACATCACATGGGTCACGCACATACCTACGCTCCCACGATCAGCGGACTTATTAATATCCCAATAAGTCTTTCTATGACCTATGTTCATCAAGGTAACCAGTCTAAATCCGGGCAACACAAGGATTAGAGGTCCCTAAGCGAACGTAAACCTCCCGTGATAGCAAGTATGGTAGGTATGTCATACACACAATTTATATACCGATACTAAGTAAACACACGTCTTAGTAATCCAATAGTTTAATCGTAGTACTATTCTCATTCTAGTACTAATATATAATTTACACACTTTATACGATTCCGGTTTATAATGATACGCGCCCTAAATTATTCTCACGTCGTAGTAGACACTCACGTCTCAACCCTAACGGTTCATGTAATTTAACTCTCGTATATAATTTCCTTCTCATAAATACCCCCAAAGTCCCAATTCTATCATTACATCATCATCGGAATGTTATCTATATCCTCGAACAAGTTTATGGGACTCCAAAAATCAAAACAGTACAAAAAGGGCCAGACTGCCAACTCGTTAGAAGTCTCGTTCGAACGAGACTGTTCGAACGAGATTCCACTGTCAATTCGTTAGAAGTCTTGTTCGAACGAGACTGTTTGAACGAGATCCAGTTCGTTCGAACGAACTGTACCTTCTAACGATATCTCGTTCGAACGAGATTATCGAACGAAGTTCCCTTTCGTTAGAAGCGACTGGTCAATTCGTTAGAAGCTCGTTCGAACGAGTTCGTTCGAACGACTTGGGCAGGCTCTTCTAACGAACGACCAGATCGATCCCAGATTTTTTTCTTCTTCGTTTTTCATCAATTTTAACACCTCAAGTCTCAACCAAAATTCGTCCAATCAATGTTTTAAGGTTCCCAATCATCCTAAAACATACTAGGGTCATATTCTAACACCTTTATGGGATTAATACATCCTAAACATCATTAGATCACAAGATTCTACACTTTTCCCCAATTCTTTCCAAGAACACAAACCCTAACATTTTAAATCATGAATTAACCCAATAAAATCCGTTTTAATTTCTTCCAATCACAAATATCATGAGAATAATCCTCTACCTATCATTCTACATGCAATTCTCCTCAAGATTTTCAAGTTCTAAGTTCCAAACTACATGGGTTTTCATATTTCACCAAGAACAAACATAAAATTGGAATTTTCTAACATGGAAAGAACATTCTCTGAAATTTAAATGGAATTAAGTCACTTGCCTCGAGTTTATCTCTGATTTAGATGTTGGTTTGATGGACTTTTCTGCAGAATTTCCTCTCTCCCTCTTTCTCCAAGCTTCTTCTCCAAAGGTGGCTAGGGTGGCTAGGGTTTTCTTTGGGAAAATTGGAAACCTAAATGATAACCTCCGTAGCTTAATGGGTTAATATGGGTTGGTTAGTGGGTTTAGTGGGTTAAATCCACATCAGATTAAGACTCCTAATTTTCGTCATAATTAATTCCTCAAAATACAAAATTACCAAAATACCCTTTAAGTTGCCGGTATGGCCTAAAAATACCCCGGAATCCAACCTACATCCCCGGCTAGTGTTTTCTGACTATCTTGACCCTTCCGGACGCGTTGGCGCACTCAAAACGACCATACGGTTTATAGAATTTAAATTCACTTTTATAATCAAAATATTATACCGTGACGCGGCGGTCACACGCGTCTCAACAAAATTTCTAAAATGCCGTATATCAATCTCCCGACAAATTTTTCATAATCCAATATTCATATAAAAACATGTATGCACATAATCAAATACCAACTCGCATCTCGTTAGTATTTTTAACCCGGATTAATTTCCAATTAATACGCATTTAATTAATTAATCCCAAAAATAAATATAGCCAAAAGTACGGGGTATTACACCTAATCACATCCTAGGATTTACTCAAATGAAATCGGCTCATATTTATTCTAACTGAATAAATATATCTATACACAGTTGTCGAAGACCTTTCTCGAATGTTATGCATCCTAACTACTCATTAGGTCCATACCCCAAATTGTAAACTTAACTAATCCAAGGTTCTCTCTTTCAACTCAAGGTTTACTCACCCTAAATTCCATTATCTAGGGGTTCTAATACCACATCTAGAATCCCCTATAATAATATCCAATTTCTAATTAAATTTCCCCCTAAACATAAGGAAGAAAACTTTAAAAAATATGACAGGGCTGAATCGATTCGTTTAGACCGAATCGATTCGCCTCTTTTCAAATCGATTCGCCCTTACCGAATCGATTCAAAAATGTTATACTTTCTCACTGTTTAAGATGAATCGATTCGGCTTTCCCGAATTGATTTGCCATGCAAAAATTCAAAATCTGCTATGGGTTTTCATATTCTCGAAAACCCAAAAATCATCCCAACCTCCATTTTCGTGGTATCTAATATCAACCAACAACACTATAATCATCCTAACACTGATTTATAACTAAAGCATCAATTGATTTATGGGATAGAACAATTTCTCTTGGATTTAAACCCCCAAACCAATTAAACTCTCTTTTCTCATTTCATCCCAAATCTACCCATATATATAACATGGGTTTATCACTTGAATTCATAAAGAGTTAACAATACATTAATTTGTAAACTCAAAATTAATTTTCCCAAATTTGTTTCAAGGGTTTCAACTCAAAAATCATATCGTTTACCAACTATAATATGTGCTACACACACTCAATTGAATAAAGAAAGTAAGCACTTGCCTCGTGAATGCAATTCGACGACCTCGAGTCGAATCCCGTGGATTTTGGACCAGAATCCCCTTTCTCTTCCTTTTTTCCCTTCTTCCTTTCTCTCTTCCTCTCTCTCATGCCTTATAAGAGAGAAATAGGGGTTAACCCTTATAAAACCCAATTTTTACTCGTATACTAAAATGCGAGTCTCTATGTGACACCCCGCCTAATTAAATACTGGGTGATCAGTCCTTTATTAAATTAAAATCATGGTGAACAGTTGGTTCATTCTTATCTTCACTGTCGCAAAATAAAATTTCCAATTTAAACACCCTAAATAATTAAGCTAAGTGTCAAAACAATTTAAGCCTTATTTCTATTTTATTTAATTCCATTAAGAAAACCTTTTCAATGATTAACAGTTTAAGAATCGTATAAATGTTAAAGATGGCAATGAACACACAAGAATTTAACTATTTAGATAAACCAATACCAAGTCTAAAAACTACAAACGAAATCATCCCGATATGAATTACATCCCAAAGAGTATCAAATACTGAAAAATAAATGAATAAAAATCTCTCACAAATCCAACTGAATAAGGAAACGGGCGACACATGCCCTAACTAATCAGAATTGTAATAAGAGTAGAGTCAACAACGATGTCGTCTAAGCAATGGCCTGAAACTCCCACCTAAGCTGCAACGCATTCGTTCTAAGGAATCTAAGCATGACGCCCCTGTGGTTGGACACCTGTAATATATACATATATATATAAGAGAAAAGAAATAACAAGAAACGGGTCAAATCACGAGCGTAAAAAAGTTTAAAATTAGTTTAGCAAGTATTTAAAATGCTTACCGGCTAATGAAACATCCATGTTAGTATGCGACACTCTCTTGAAAAATTCTCACCTCTCATCTAGTGTGCACGTCTACCGTACTATTAATCTCTAAAGTTTATTTAACTTAACTTTCCCATAAGGTTTATTTCCGATAAATACTATGCATAAGATAATTAACTTCTGAAAATTAATCTCCCTCATATATTTTTTGTTATTTAAAATAACCCAGTGATGTCAGAAAATTTCCAAACACTTATAATAAAGTTGGAGTATTTATTCATTACTTAACTACTTTTATGCACAGTAGAAAGTTCCCATACTTAAGTATATATATATATTAGTCACTCATATAATATATATACTATCGTCACCTCACATAAAATCTATGGTGCTGGTATACTCTGTTATCAAGTCCCCTTATCACTCGTACTAAGGTAAATACTAGTTAGGAGTAACTCTCGAAATGTATTAACGTAAAACACATACAAATGGAGGCGAAGCATAGTTCCAAGTCACTAAGAGGTCATCACATAGCCTCACGTCTCTTAGTACCGTCTGAATATCAATCAGATAGCCTGTACTAGGGAATCCTATGTTCTAGGGTACAAGTCAATATCCCCTATAAAGGCCTAATCGAGATAAGACTATCCCGGTGCGAAAACCCTCGTGATAGCAAGTAGCTAGGGTATGATTTTTACAGAGATATATAATATCTGCATAATAACACAATCATGTATATATATAAATATAAACATTTCTAAATTTGGCGCACCCACGACACAAAATTATAATTATCCGTTATTGCCATATTTTACTCGATTATCTCGCATAACGGACCCGTCACTTTTATTCTCATATATATATGTTACTCCATACTTACTTCTCATCACTCGAAGTATTCTATCTCCCTAAGTATAATTTTAGTAGGCATTCTCACTTATCTTCTACCCTAACGTACTCACGAGTCTCAATCTTTTATTAGACGTACGCATGATTTCGTATGTGTGAATAACTCCCTGTGAACCCGTAATTTCATCCTACCTTAAATTTCACTCAACGGGTCTTCCTAGGCCCTACTGGTCCATTTTATAATTCATTATGCTCTTTCAATATTGATTAAGGGTTCCTACGCGTTTTAACCGGATTAAAATTAAAGAAGAAAAATATGCAGTTTTCCAGGAGGGATCGATCGATCGAGGGAAGGGGGTCGATCGATCGATCGGTACCATCGATTGATCGATGTTCTTGATCGATCGATCAAGCAGTTATGACGAAACCTGCCATTGTCCAGTTACGAGTTTACCTCTCCAACCTCAACCAAATCGCCATTAATGATCCCCAAACTCCCAAACAACAATTCTATAAGTACTATATACCTAACTACATGATTTTCTACGTAAAATATGCCCAAATTCATCAAGTTTAACGATTTAATGGGGTAAAATTCACATAAACTTCAAGAACCCTAATTTTTCTTTAATTTCCATTCTTCCAATTCTTTTCCAGATTAGTTGATTCTAAATCCATACAAATTCGTGGCTTATCCTCTACATTTTATTTAGATGTCCAGAATATGTCTACTTCCTCTACAACATATCATTTTAAGTCTTAAAAATATTGATTTCTTCCATGAAACATGTTCTAAACAATCCTAGACTAACATGATTGAAACATTAACCAAAATAAATCAAGATAGATACTTGCCTAGAATTTGGGTTTCTGATTTGTGGACGAACGAGGGATAGTTGCATTCCTCATCGTGCAATCTATGCTTTGGTGGTGGTGGCGGTGCAAACATGTGAGTCTTTGGCCTTGAGTTGTTTGGAAAGATCTCCAACTCCTTCTCTAATGGCCATTATTTGATTTTGTGTTTGCTAACCCTAGAAGGCAACTCCTAAAGGCTGACATATCCTTAGGAAATTTGTGGGTTTAATTGCCCAAAAATGTAAAATGTCTATAATACCCTCCCGGGATGCAAATTAGGCTTAAAAACGCTCTGAGGCCCGAACTAAACCCCCGGGTACATTATTTTGACTATCTCGACCCTTTCGGACACATTGGCACACTCAAAAAGACCATATGGGTGATTAATAATTTATTCACTTTAAATAATAATAATTTAATCCCGACACGACACAGGCGTGTCCTGATTTAATTTCCACAATTATCAAATTATACACTCATGATAATTTCATAAATTTGATTATACATATTAATTTATCCATTAAGTAATATTCAACAAATTCCCAATAATTACTAACTCTCATCGCGCTAGTAAATATTTAAAATAATTTCTGAATTAATATGAAATTAATATCTAAATTTAAATTTAATAAATCCCCAAATTCAAAGTTCATAAAAAAATGGGGTATTACATACTTCCCCCGTAATAACGGAATTTCGTCCCGAAATTCGAAAAATAAGGTATACCTGGTAAAAATAATTCTGGATATTTCTCGCGCATATTTTCCTCGCGCTCCCAAGTGGATTCCTCCACATTATGATGCTCCCACTGGACCCGTACAAGTGGAACTACCTTCAACCTTAATTTCCTCTCGTTATGGTCTAGGATAGCCACTGGTCTCTCCTCGTACGAGCTGTCGGGCTGTAAGTCAATCTCTTCTATCATGATGTAGGTGTGGGCTATATCATGCCGAAGGTATCATCTCAATGACGAAATGTGAAATACATCGTGAATGCGGTGCAAGTGCTCTGGAAACCCCAATCTGTATGCCACTGACCCAATCCTCTCGAGAATGGGAAATGGTCCCACGTACCTCGGAGCCAACTTCCCCTTCTTTCCAAACCTCATCAATCCTCTCATAGGAGACACACGCAGTAATACTTGGTCCCCCACGTTAAACTCTCGAAAAAATCATTTTGTATCGGCGTAGCTTTTCTGCCTATCTTGAGCTATCCGAATGCGACTCCTGATGAACTCAATCCTAGCTTAAGTTTCCTAAATTACCGCAGGTCCATGCAATTTTTTGTCCCCCACCTCTAGCCAATATGTAGGAGAATGACAAGGCCTGTCATACATTGCCTCAAATGGGGCCATGCCAATCATGAACTGGTAGGAGTTATTATAAGAAAACTCCACCAGTGGAAGATATGACTCCCCTCCTCCTCCAAAATCAAGGACACACATGCGTATCATATCCTACAACATCTGATTGGTACGCTCTGTGTGTCGATCCGTCTGTGGTTGATAAGCTGAACTCAATCTCAACTCTGTACCCGTGGCCTCCTGAAAGCTCTCCCAGAAGAGAAACACAAAGATCTTGTCTCTATCAGACACGATATCCAGGGGCAACCCATGTAGCCTAATAACCTCCGCAATGAACAACTGTGAATACTGGCCCGTGGTATAGTCTATCCGTACTGGCAGAAAATGAGCCACCATGGTCAACCGATCCACAATAACCCATATGGAGTCGTGACCCCGCTGTGATGTAGGCAGCCCAGTAATGATGTTCATGGAAATACTCTCCCATTTCTACGTAGGTATCTCCAACGGTTGAAGTAGTCCCGATGGTTTTTGGTGGTCTACCTTTACCATCTGGCAAGTAGAACACTTGGATACGAATTTGGCAATGTCTTTCTTCATCCCACTCCACTAGTACTACTGCCTCATATCCTGGTACATCTTATCCCCTCTGGGATGTACCACAAATCTGGACCTGTGAGACTGTGTCATCACTTCATGATGTAAGTCTTATCCTTCTGGGACCACCAATCTCCCATTGAACCTCAAGCTTCCATCAGATAATACTGAATAGGACTCAGCACCCTCAGCTAAAAGTCGTTATATCTGTTCCTGACAAAACGAATTCGCCGAATGTGCCTGTATCACCCTCGTAACAATCTCTGGTGTGACTATCATGACATATATAAAGGAACGGGCTACCTCGTCCTGGTGACCCAACTCTTTCCACTTCTCTTTCCAGACATCCGCTATATCGCCCACCTGTCTACGGCTTAACGCATCAGTAACCACGTTAGCCTTTCCCGTATGGTACTGTATCTCAAAATGGTAGTCTTTCACAAACTCCAACTATTTGCGCTGATGCATATTCAGCTCTCGCTGAGTGAACAAATACTGCAGTGACTTGTGCTCTGTGAATAAGAGAAACTTCTCCCCCAATAAGTAATGTGTCCAAATCCTCAATGCAAAAATGACCACTGCTAGCTCTAGATCGTGGGTGGGGTAATTCCTTTCGTGAGGCTTTAGCTTGCGGGAGGCAAAAGGTTTAGCCTTCTCCTCCTACTGAAGTACTCCCCCGAGTCCCCATAAAGAGGCGTCAGTGTACACCAGATACTCTACTCCCGACTTGGGGAAAGCAAGAACTGGCGCCGAAGTCAACTTATCTTTCAGCTCATTAAAAACCAACTGACAAGCATCATCCCAAACATACGAAATTCCTTTGAGAGTCAGATTCGTCAACGGACCCGCTATTTTCGAAAATCCTTGGATGAATCTCCTGTAGTATGCGGCTAACCCCAAGAAACTATGAACTTCTGTCGGTGTCGTGTGCTGTCCCCACTCCCTCACCACCGACACTTTGCTCGGGTCAACCGATATTCCCAACTCCGATGCAACATGCCCCAAAAACTGTACCTCCCGTAACCAGAAGATGCACTTCACATACTCAGCATATAGTTGATGCTCTCGTAGAGTGTGAAGAACCTGCTTTAACTGCTCGGCATGCTCCTCCTCAGTGTGTGAATATATCAGAATGTCATCTATGAAAATGATGGCAAAATGATCCAAGAACTCTCTGCACATTCGGGTCATCAAGTCCATGAATATGGTTGGATCATTTGTCAGCCCAATCGGAATGACTTTGAACTCATAGGACCCATACCTCGTCAAGAAAGCAGTCTTCGACACATCCTGCTCCCTAATCCATAGCTGATGGTATGCCGATCTCAAATCTATCTTCGAAAAGAAGGTTGCTCCCCTCACCTGGTTAAACAGGTCATCGATTCGAGGCAACGAATATTTATTCTGTACCATGACCTTGTTTAGCTCCCGGTAATCCACACATAACCTCAGTGAACCATCTCTCTTCTTCACAAACAACACTAGAGCGCCCCACGGTGATTTGCTCCTATGAATGAAGCCTTGACCTAACAGTTGCTCTATCTGATCCCGTAAGTCCCTCATCTCTACTGGAGCCATATGGTACGGTGCACGTGCTATCGTCGAGTGCCCGACATCAAGTCTATGATGAAATTTATCTCTCGATTGGGGGGTAGTCTCGGTATCTCCTGAAATACACCAGAATACTCACAAATGACTGTAATTAAATCTAAAGGAATCACAATCTCCATAGAGGTATTCTCCTCTATATAGTACAAATGGGTGGAAGATCCTCCCTCTAGGCGAGGTATCTCCACCGAAAACATCTCTTGCCCTGGAATGGCAAAGATAAGACTCTCACCGAAACAATCTATCATGGCTCTGTACGCAGCAAGCCAATCCATGCCAATAATAACATCGTGCTCATGCATCTCTAAGACTAGCATGTCTACCGATAAAATTAAGCTACCAATATCTACTCCTACACCCCGGCATATAAAGAAAATCAAAGACCCATTCCCATGTGGTGAGTCTACGCATGTCACAGTGCTCTCTGTCGTGTCTAATAACCCTAAGGACAGTGCAAAATGAGTATCTATAAAACAGTGTGATGCCCAAGTATCAAATAAAACCCGACACATAGTGCCATGGATAGGAAACATACTCTCAATCGCGGGTGGTGCCTGAGGTGCTGCTTCCCGGTGGACATTATTGACACTTCTGTACTGTAATTGCCCCTGCTGAAATGGAGTTGCTGGGATGGTGGGTAAGGCTGGAACCTGAGCTGGCGCTGGGAGGGCGGTTGGAAAGGGTGGCCTCTATGGGTCATTATGGGCACCTTGCTGCTATGGGGACCTATCTCCCTTTGGTAAATCCTAGCACCTGTGGCCATTATTACCACATCCAAAACATCTTACCCTGAAGTTACCTCCCCTCTGCCCCCGCTGACCATGGCCATGTTGGGCGTTACCACCCCGCCACTAGCCCTGCTGGAAATGTTATTGACCCCGATTGCCCTGCTGTTGTCCCTACTGCTATCGATGTTGGCCCTGTTGGCCACACTAATTAGACTAGCCCTACCTGAATCCCCCAAATCCCTGTCTGGAGTCATCTGATCGGAACCTCTTGGCAGGGTCCCTGATGATGCTAAGATTCAGCACCACCAGATAAGTGATAATGAACTCAAACAATAATAACAATGGCAGCCATAGAGATATATATGTATATGTGTCTAAGTGTATAGAAGGGGATGAGTATAAGAGGAATAAGAAAATGATGTATAGTGGTTCAGCCAATTAGGCCTACATCCACTGTGAGTGTGTGATCCACTAAGTACGGGCACTAATGGCCTTGGAAACAATACACATAAACTCACTTTCTCTCTCTACTGTGTGTATAAGCAGAGTTTTAGCTAGGGTTATAATTATCGATCCCTTTGCAGGGTTGTAGGTGACAAGTATATATAGGTCTTGGGGGTGTAGTGTACCCCCCAAGCATGCATGGTGCATGTGAATAATGATCTAGCTAATCCCCTGCTGACACCTGTAGATGCCACCTATGATTAATGATGACATAATATTCCCTCACGTGAGAGGGTTATATTATTATAACGGTCTTCCACGTGCCATGTGAGTCCCACGCACACTGTTCCACGCATCTCCCAAATCACTCACTGTGGTGATGTCACCCTCGGCCTATGATATGAGGTCGAGGGAAAAGTTCCTGTTGGCAGTGAGCCTGGACGAATGCAGGCCTTGTACTATCGTACTCTCATAGGGTCATTCGGACCATGATGAGGGGTCGGCCCCCTTAAGGGTCATCTGGGTCTGATGAGGGGTCGGCCCCTAGAAGGGTCGTCTGGGTCTGATGAGGGGTCGACCCCTTGAAGGGTTATCTAGACTATGATGAGGGGTCAACCCCTTGAAGGGTCATCTGGGTCTGATGAGGGTTCAACCCCTTGAAAGGTCATTTGATATTGGTTGAGAGATCATCATGGCCTCATCCATGTGGAGTACGCCCTCGGCCTGGCCTAGGGTATATATGGATATATCAATCACCCCCAGCCCTTAGCCATCGAGGTTGTTGAGATTGTTGAGGGATAGTGTTGCTTTTGAGATGAGTGTATGATCAGTTTGGTGAGTGACACCTATCAAGATGATGTGACACCTATGCACATATCCACTGTCATTCCAGTTTTCCAAGCATGGCGGCTGCACACTTGGCCTTGGAATTTGTGCCCTAATGATGCCCTCCTCGTGGGCCGTGTTTTTCCTTGGTTAATGGGCCCACTCATTAGCAAGGTATTTAAAAAAAATTTGAAGTTATTTCCCTTCTTTTTCTTCACGCTTTAACTCTCTCTCTCTCTCTCTCTCTCTCTCTCTCTAACTTCTCAATAGCTCCATAGCCATTTCTGCGATTTCTCCTGCATCAAGCCTCGCTATCTTCGTCTCCATTCTCAGGTAACCTTTCTTTATTTTGGATTCTTGATTGAGCCTTCAACTATAATTTGCATTTGGGTTTCTTTTAGCTTTCTCCTTAGTTATTTACTTTTTTCGGCATTCTCCTCCGACATTTCGATTCTTTGAGTGTTCTTGATTAAAACCCTTGCTTTCCTTAGTTTCAATCCAAAAGTCCAGCTTGGTCAACTACAAACTTGTTTATTATTAGGCTAGCCAAATTCCTTTAAATGTTGGGTCTTCCCCTTAATGCTTAGGAGGTTTTATGATTTAGCCGCTGAATTCCCATCCCTGAGAGAGAAGTTCTTCATGGAGATTAGACGAATAGAGGAAGAGGAGGAGAGAAGACGAGGGGCCGACCCTAATTGGGTACGACCCATTTTTCTCATTCCATTATCCACTATCATACCCCCTGAGTCCTATGGGTCTTCTGGTCATCCATCCTAGAGTCAATCGTATGAGGGAGAAATGGATCAGAGAGCATCGTCGCCGACAGGTGCTGGCCCTTTCAGGAGGGGAGAGACATCCACTCTCATCCCAGGCTGATAGGCCAAGGGAACAACCCCTTCTGAGGCTGTCCCTGTAATAATGCTGTCCCCCTTTGAATTTCAAGTTGCCTTTCCAGATGGTCCCCCAAAGGTTGGGGGATCTAGGGACGAAAGATATGAGGACGACAGTGAGGGTTCTTCTGATGGTGATGGTAGTCAAGTTGACACTTTAACTGCTTTGACTTATGTATCATCAGTCAAAGACCGTGATCTCTTAGTGTGGAGGCATCTCTTTGGCATATAACCCAACATAAGTATAAGGGTCCCCACTGAATCTGAGAGAGTCTTCGAGGGTGACGAGGGAGAGATTGCTATCTATGAGCAGATGTTAAGGGTAGGTGTTAGGTTCCCTCTACACCCTTCTATATTAAATATCTTGTCTTCCCTTGGGGTTGCCCCTTCTCAACTTACTCCCAACTCCTTGAGGACCATCCTCGGTTATGTCTCCTTATGGAAAAATACCTTCACCGATGAGCTTCAGCCGATGTGTTCTTAGCTTGTTACAATATCACCTCCTTGTCGAAATAGCCTGTGTACTATCATCTGGGGGCAAGGAAGTCTGATAAAAAACTTCTCCACGTGGCACAAACCTCTAACCATGACTGGAAGAAGAGATTTTTCTTCATTTTCGGCGATTAGGAATTCGCCGACGAGGTTCAGCCTTTGGACGACGATCCGAGAGTCCTAAGGAGATGGTCTAACCCTTCTATGAAGGCTAGGTCAGACCCCGGGCTTAGTCCGAATGAAAAGGACATAGTCGAGTATCTGAGAGAGTGAGGGAAAGAGGGTGGACTTATAAAATTTGAAGATTCGATGACCCCACGCTTCGTCAAAGAAGCTGGTCTAAGGGTCGGCCCCTTGACAGAACTATGTGATAGTTTTTTACTCAATCTTTGATTATTTTTCGAGTGTTTTATCTTTGTCTATGTATCTTTCTGATGTGTCGTCTCCATTTCAGGTCATCGTGTAAACATATCTGATCCGCTTTGGGAGATGACTGCACCAAGTTTGGTGTCTGTTCTGGGAAAAAAGAAAGGAAAAGAGCCTCAACAGGCTCCGAGGAAGTCAAAGGCCGTGGGGCCGACACCTGTTGAACAATCTGCCGATAGCCACAAAAGAAAGGGCCTAGAAGTTCCTATCGACCCTCGATCGGATTCTAGGATGAGGGCGAGGGTGGAGGCGTCTGAGGGGAGAAACTCCTCGTCTATCATGGGGGACTTTTGGTCCCAAAACTTAACATTCTTGAAGGCTGAACCGTCTTCCCTTATAGCCAATCTGAGGGCGACCAAGGGTTCTATGTTCTCTGCCCCATCGACTGCCGACTATGACTTTCTGTCCAAGATGCCTCCGTCAAAGGTGTATGATTATGGTTTGCATACTCTGGCCCAGGTATTCTCTTTTACTTCATTTCCTCCATTGAGCTTTCCACTAACTGTTCCCTCGCCCCCTTAACATGTGTCTTGTTCTGTGCAGTCTGTTTGTGCCTTTACATCAGCTACCAAATGGATGGTCGAGAATCAACAGAAATTTCATGAAGCCGAGAGGGCTATTCAGCACAAGGCTGACCTGTAGACTGAGCTCGAGACTGCAAGGGCCGAGTTGGAGAGTGCGAGGACCGAACATGCAAGGGTCCTGGACTAGCTGACTAGCAGTATGATGCAGATCTGAAGCCCAAGGACTTACTTATTAAAGAGAAGGATGAGGCCTTGATCAACCCGGGGGCTCCATTCAAGACTGAGCTTGAGGGGGAAGTAAAGAAAGCCGAGGACGATGTTGTGGAGGCCTACAAACTCTCAGACAAGTTTTAAGGCTTCGGTCTTGAGTAGTTAGAGAAGGGGATCAGGACGGCCTGTCGGTGGGTCGTCCTCAAGTTTGCTGATGCTGTCTCTTCAGTCCGTCCCTCTCTTGAGGCAGTTCAGCTGGATGACCCCCTGATTGTCGAGGCCTTAGCTCAAGTGGAATCTCAAGTGCATGTCGAAGGTACCGGTACGTCTGAGGGTAGGCCTGTCTTGGTCATAGAAGAAACTCCTATTGATTTTGAAGCCTTGCCTTCCGATGCCGCTCAATAGGGTGGTTGTCTGTAGCCTATACCCTCTATTGATGTAACAAATATTATTGTACTATATTTTTATTGAACAAGCATTTGTAATAGTGTTTATAATATCATGTATCTTTCTGTCTTCTATGCTTTTCTCATGTATGATTTATCTTATGACGTTGTTTATAAGTCCCCCCTCGTCTTTCTTGAGGGTAAATGAGGGGTCGTCCCCACCATTTTCCCTTATCATAGCCGAGGGTGGTTTCCCACCAACTTAATGGTTTTAAATTTCAAGTCTCCCCTCGTCTTTCTTAAGGGTAAATGAGAGGTCGTCCCCACCATTTGCCCTCGTTATAGCCGAGGGTGGTTTCCCACCAACTTAATGGCTTTAAATTTCAAGTCCCCCTCATCTTTTTTGAGGGTAAATGAGGGGTCGTCCCCACCATTTCCCCTCATCATGGGCGAGGGTGGTTTCCCACCAACTTAATGGTGTTTTAAATTTTAAGTCCCCTCCGTCTTTCTTGAGGGTAAATGAGGGGTCGTTCCCACCATTTTCCCTCATCATAGCCGAGGGTGGTTTTCGACCAATTTAATGATGTTTTAAATTTCAAGTCCTCCCTCTTCTTTCTTGAGGGTAAATGAGGGGTCGTCCCCACCATTTGCCCTCATCATAGCCGAGGGTGGTTTCCCACCAACTTAATGATGTTTTAAATTCCAAGTCCCCCCTCGTCTTTCTTGAGGGTAAATGAGGGGTCGTCCTCACCATTTACCCTCATCATAGCCGAGGGTGGTTTCCCACCAACTTAATGATGTTTTAAATTTCAAGCCCCCCCTCGTCTTTCTTGAGGTTAATGAGGGTTCGTCCCCACCATTTTCCCTCATCATAGCCGAGGGTGGTTTCCCACCAACTTAATGATGTTTTAAATTCCAAGTCCCCCCTCGTCTTTCATGATGAAAAATGAGGAGTCGTCCCCACCATTTTCTCTCATCATAGCCGAGGGTAATTTCCCACCAACTTAATGGTGTTTTAAATTCCAAGTCGCCCTTCGTCTTTCTTGAGGGTAAATGAGGGCTAGTCCCCACCATTTACCCTCATCAAAGTATGACACCCCGCCTAATTAAATATCGGGCGATCACTCCTTTATTAAATTAAAATCAAGGTGAATAGTTGGTTCATTCTTAGCATCACTGTCGTAAAAATAACTTTTCCAAATTTAAGACCCTATTTAATTTATCAAAGTGTCAAAACCATTTTTTTGAAACATTACTTTCCAATTTTATTTATTTATTTTATTAAACAATCAATCCAATAATTTAACATTTAACAACCCAATCCCAGCATTTAAAACTTAAAGTAAAACATACATGCTGAATAAATCCCAAAGTAATAGTACTAGAAATAACTAAAATACAAATGTCCTAATAAAACAGATAAATAGTGGAAAGGGCGACACATGCCCAATAAGGAGAATGATAGAAGTGGAATCAAGTAAATGAAATCGTCTAAGCAAGTGGCCGGTAACTCCCACCTAAGCTGCATCAAGTTCCTTCCAAGGGATCCTAAACAAGACGCCCCTGTGGCTGGGCACCTGTAATATATACATATATATACAAGAGAGAAAGAGGAATAGAAACGGGTCAGAGCCCGATAGTGTATATGATTTAAAAATTCGTTTAGCAAATATTTAAATTGATACAGGCCAATGCAACAACATATTAGTGCGACACTCACTTGAAAAATTCTCACCTCTCTTCTAATGTGCACTCCTATCGCACTAACCTTCCCAATGGTTTATCTCATCATATATCACACTATCCTTCCCCAAGGATTTAACTTATCTTAGGTGACTCTCAAAATTTAATATTTAACAACATCATGGTTTAAAAAGGATAATTTCATTTTGTACAAAACGCTCATTTTAACTTTATTGATTCATAAAGTTTTTTTTCAATATCATATTATACTTTTCTAAACAAGTATTTCCAATTTGAGTCATTATACATGTCTTACTTACCATAACACAGTAGGTAGTTTCCCATATTTTAGAAGTTCATATATATATTAAGTACTCGTATAATATATATATTCTAACAGCACCCCACATAAAATTTTATGGTGCGGGCATACTCTGCTATCCAATCCCCGTATCAATCGTACTAAAGGGAATACAAGTTCAGAATCACTCTCGGACTGTATAAATACATACACAAAGAATATTGAGGCGAAGCATAGTTTCCAAGTCCAAGAGGTCAGTACATACCCTCACGTCTCTTAGGACCGTGACTACCGATTCAATAGCCTGTACCTAGGATTTCTATCTTCTAGGGTACGAGTCAATATCCCCCATAAGGCACACGAGATAAGATCGTCCCAGCGCGGAAACCTCGGGGATAGCAAGTAGCGCGGGCATGATTTTCACAAGTATATAATATATGCATACACAATCATATAAATATACCACTTTTATTATATCAATTTAGGTTTATCCAATAGCCCACATTCACAATATTTATCCTTATTTTCCCATTATTATTTATCAAGTATAATGGTTCGTTTCTAACTTTAATTCGATGGGTTTTTCCAACTTACTACATAACCCTCATGGACTCTATTCTTCCAAATGTACAATTCAGTAGATATCCATTTATGTTCCAACATAACTCTCTCTTACGTGCCTCTCCCCTTTAATATATACTTACATTATCCCTTATGCAAAATATCCCAAAAATATAGATTTCGCTTTACATTAAAGGATTTTGAATTTTATTTTCAAAGATGAGAATTTCAAACGGTTTCGAAATCGGAATTAAAATGGAGTTTTAATTGAATTTTTTTATTATCTCTAAGAGTCCTCAAAACATAAAACTGTCTAGTAAAAAAAATATTAAAAAATATTGAACGGTCCGATCAAGCTGAATTTTTTTCTGTAGCTTCCTCTCGTCTTTAGATAATTCTTTGTAAAATTTCATCCAATTCCAATGGTCCGATCGTTCGGAATAAATTTTTTTTAGTGTTTGTATCTGATTAGAACTCTTTTCTTAATCAAACTCTTAATCCTTTACATGACAAAGGGTTTCCAGAATATCATATAAATCATCACTACAGGAAAATTTCCCATCTCAAATTGGGTTTTTCTTCCATAAATCTCATCCTAATAACTCCAAAACTAAAATGGATGATGCATCAACGAAATAATCAAGATAAACACTTGTCTGGGATTTTCAGAAATCTGGTTTGGTGTTGAATTTGGTGTGGTTGCGTTCCCCGTCTCGCGATGTACGCGTTGGCGGTGGCGGCGGTGCAAACGGGTGAGTTTTGAGATTTGGAATGCCTTGAGAGCTCTCTCCTCTCCTCTCCAATGGCCGTTCTAGTGTTTTGAGTTATCTATCCCTAGGAGATAACCTAAACATCTGATATAAACCCTTTAATTTTCGTGGGTTTAATTACCCAAAAATACAAAATGACTAAAATGCCCTCCCGGGGTACTAATTAGGCCTAAAAACGCCTCGAGACCCAAATCAAACTTTCGGGTATACTTTTCTGACTATCTCGACCCTTCTGGACTTGTTGGCGCACTCAAAACTACCATACAAACAACTTATAAAATATTTACTTTTATTTATCAATATCTAGTCCCGACGCGACACAGGCGCGTCCCGACTCAAATTTCTAAAATTGTCATTTTATTCACTCGTGACATTTAATATGGTCACTATTATATACTACTTTGCTCATTAGTAATATTCAACAAATTTTTCCATAATTACTAACTCTCATCACGTTAATAATTATAACATAATTAATTTCCGGATTTTTATTAAATAATTAATTCACATTAATATTAATAAATCCCCAAATTAATATACCATAAAAATACGGGGTATTACATACTTCCCCCCTAATAACGGAATTTCGTCCCGAAATTCGGAAAATAAGGCATACCTGGTAAGAACAAATCTGGATATCTCTCGCGCATATCGGCCTCGCTCTCCCAAGTGGATTCCTCCACATTATGATGCTCCCACTGGACCCGTACAAGTGGAACTATCTTCGACCTCAATCTCCTCTCACTATAGTCTAGGATAGCCACCGGTATCTCCTCGTAAGAGTTGTCAGGCTGCAAGTCTATCTCATCTATCGCGATGTGAGTATGGGCCATATCATCCCGAAGATACCGTCTCAACGACGAGATGTGGAATACATCATGAATGCGATGTAAATGCTCTAGTAGTTCCAATATGTATGCTACCGGACCAATCCTCTCGATAATGGAAAATGGTCTCACGTACCACTGGGCCAATTTCCCTTTCTTCCCGAACCTCATCACTCCCTTCATAGGAGATACACGCAGTAACACTTGGTCCCCCACATTAAACTCTCGAAAGAACCGTTTCGCATCGGCGTAGCTCTTCTGCCTGTCCTGGGCTACTCGAATGCGACTCCTGATCATCTCAATCCTCGCGGAGGTTTCCTGAATCACCTCTGGTCCTAGCAACTTGTTATCCCCCACCTCGAGCCAACAAGTTGGAGAACGACAAGGTCGGCCATACAAAGCCTCAAATGGAGCCATATCAATCGTAAACTGATAAGAGTGATTATAAGCGAACTCTACCAATGGAAGATGTGGCTCCCAACCTCCTCCAAAATCAAGAACACACATGCGTAGCATATCCTCTAACATCTGATTAGTACGCTCTGTCTGTCTATCTGTCTGTGGGTGATAAGCTGGACTCAACCTCAACTCAGTACCCATAGCCTCCTGAAAGCTTTCCCCAAAAAGGTGATACGAAAATCTTGTCTCTATCTGACACAATATTCAGGGGCACCCCATGTAATCTGACAATCTCAACAATGAACAACTGAGCATACTGACCTGTGGTATAATTTGTCCGCACCGGCAGAAAATGAGGCACCTTGGTCAAACGGTCTACAATCATCCAGATAGAGTCGTGGCCCTACTGTGATGTAGGCAACCTTGTAATAAAATCCATGGAAATACTCTCCCACTTCCACGCGGGTACTTCCAATGGCTGAAGCAATCCTGACGGTTTCTGATGGTCCACCTTCACCAGCTGGCAGGTAGAACACTTGGACACGAACTCAGCAATCTCCTTCTTCATCCCACTCCACCAGTATTACCTCCTCATATCCTGATACATCTTATCTCCTCCAGGATGTACCGCAAATCGGGACCCGTGAGATTGGATCATCACTGCATGACGCAATTCTGGCCCTTCTGGAACAACTAACCTCCCATTAAACCTCAAACCCCCATCAGAACGAACAGAATAGGACTCAGCACCCTCGGCTAAAAGTCGTACAGTCTATTCCTGGCAAAACAGGTATATGGTTTGGGCCTGTATTACCCTCATAAAAATCTCGTGTGTGACTGTCATAATAGATATGAAGGAACGGGCTACTACGTCCTGGTGACCCAACTCCTTCCACTTCACTTTCTAGACATTCGCTACCTCATTTACCGGTCTACGGCTCAACGCATCAGCAACTACGTTGGCTTTCCCCGGATGATATTGTATGTCGAACTGATAGTCCTTCACAAACTCTAACCATCTACGCTGACGCATATTCATCTCTCGCTGAGTGAACAGATACTGCAGTGACTTGTGGTCTGTGAACAAATGGAACTTCTCCCCCAATAAATAGTGTCTCCATATCCGCAGTGCAAAAATGACCGCTGCTAACTCCAGATCGTGGGTGGGGTAATTCTTCTCATGCGGCTTAAGCTTACGGGAGGCAAAAGCTATAACCTTCTCTTCCTGCTGAAGTACTCCCCCAAGTCCCCGTAAAGAGGCATCGGTGTAAACCAGGTACTCCACACCCGAATTCGGTAAAGCAAGTACTAGTGCTGAAGTAAGCTTGTCTTTCAGCTCATCGAAAGCCAATTGACAAGCATCATCCCAAACATATGGTACCCCTTTGCGAGTCAGGTTCGTCAATGGACCCGCTATTTTGTAGGATCTCCGAATGAATCTCCTGTAGTATCCGGCTAACCCCAAGAAACTACGCACTTCCATCGGTGTCGTGGGCTGTCCCCACCCCCTCACCGCTGACACTTTACTCGGGTCAACGGCTATCCCCTGTTCAGAAACAACATGCCCCAAGAACTGTACCTCTCGTAACCAGAATCCACACTTCTCGTACTTAGCATACAACTGATGCTCTAGTAAAGTCTGAAGAACCTGCCTCAAGTGCTCTGCATGCTCCTCCTCGGAGTGTGAATATATCAAAATGTCATCTATGAAGACGATGACAAACTGATCCAAGAACTCTCTGAATACTCGGTTCATTAAGTCCATGAACACGGCTGGAGCATTTGTGAGACCAAATGGCATCACTCTGAACTCGTAAGACCCATATCTCGTCAACAAGGCAGTCTTTGAAACATCCTTCTATCTAATACGTAGCTGATGGTACCCCGACCTTAGATCTATCTTCGAAAAGAAAGTTGCTCCCCTCAGCTGGTCGAACAGATCATCGATTCGAGGCAACGGATACTTATTCCATATCGTGACCTTGTTCAACTCCCGGTAGTCCACACATAACCTCAGTGAACCATCTCTCTTCTTCACAAATAAGAATGGAGCACCCCATCGTGAGGTACTCCTGCGAATGAAGCCCTGACCTAACAGCTGCTCTATCTGATCTTGTAACTCTCGCATCTCCGCCGGAGCCATACGGTATGGAGCGCGTGCTATCGGTCTCGTATCTGGCAATAAATCTATGACAAAGTCTATCTCTCGACTGAGGGGTAGGCCTGGTATCTCCTGGAATACATCGGAATACTCACGAACGACTGGGATCGAGTCTAAAGGAATCACAACCTCCTTAGAGGTATCCTCCTCTATATAATACAAATGAGCGGTCGAACCTCCCTCTGGGCGAGGCATCGCCACTACAAACATCTCTTGCCCCGGAATGGTAAAAACAATGCTCCCACCAAAGCAATCAATCATGGCTTTATAAGTTGCGAGCCAATCCTTACCGATAATAACATCATGCTCATGCATATCTAAGACTAACATGTCTGCAGGTAATACCAAACTACCAATATCTACCCCCACTCCCCGGCATATAAAGAAGATAAGCGACCCAATCCCCAGTGGTGAGTCTACGCACGTCACTGTTCTCTCTGTTGTGGCTAACAACCCTAAGGCCTTCGCAAAATGCGTAGCTATAAAATAATGTGTCACCCCAGTATCAAACAAAACCCAACCCATAGTACCATGGATAGGAAAAATACCCTCAATCGCGGGTGGTGCCTGTGGAGCTGCTGCCTGGTGGACATTATAGACACGTCCGTACTGTAACTTCCCCTGCTGCATTGGAGCTGCTGGAATGGCTGGTAGGGCCACCTGGGCTGAAGTTGGGAGGGCAGCTGGAAAAAGTGGTCTCTGTGGTTCATTACGGGCACCCTGCTCCTGTGGGGCCCTATTACCCTCTGGGCAATCCTGGTGCTTATGACCATGCTTGCCGCATACACAACACCGGCCTCTGAAGTTACCTCCCCTCTGACCCTGCTGACCACGACCCTGTTGGCCCTGATTAGCATGCTGTTGGCCCTGCTGATTAGGCTGGCCCTGCCTATAACCCCCAAATCCCTGCCTGGAATCACCTGAATGGAATCTCTTAGCAGGGTCCCCCTGATGGGAACTTTGTTCGTGTTGACGAGTCTGTCCATGAGGTGGTGCCCCACTAGCACTACTACCCCCGATCCTGCCCTGCTGGCTGGACTCTCTTGCTCTCCTTCTTCCCTACAGATGGAAGCGGTGATCCTGGCAATGTAGTAACACATCATTGAGTACATCAGTGAAAGTACTCAGAGATAGATTCCCTATAAGATGCTGACGGATCCTCCAAGCTAACCCGTCCATAAACAACAATATCTTCTTACTATCAGTAGGTGCCTCATCTGTTACTATGGTGAGAAGTCTCGTGAACTCCTCCTCATACTCAGCAACGGTAGAGTTCTCCTGTTTCAAATTCAGTAATTTCTGCCTCATCTCAGTCTGCACAGCGGGTGGAAAGTACTTGCGATCAAACCGCTCCCAAAACGACTGAATAGGGACCGTGTCCCTATCCTCCAAGGTGGTAGTGGAATCCCACCACTGCAAAGCGGCCCCTACCAGCTTAAAAGAAGCCAATAACTGCCTTTACACGTCGGTGCACTCATACATACGAAGATGCCGCTGGATGTCTTTCTTCCATTGGCTGACTGTGACGATGTCTGAGCTACCAGAGAACTCAGGGGGATGCGCCTTTTGAAAGGCGTCCCTAACCCTCTCCCATGCAGATGGAAGTTGTGTTAGTACTGGCGCCCCTGCCTGAATCTGGGGTGGAGCCTGCTGAACCACCGCTAGCGCGGCATTCACCGCCTAAGCAACAATAACGGCTACTTCACTAGCATTCATAGTGCCTTGTGCCCGAGCTGCTGGATGCTCAGCCTGGGCACGCGTATCCTTCGGTGCACGTCTCGGAGGCATCTGAAACGTGAATAAGTTTATTAGTCTCCAGTCATTAACAAATCCCAAATGGCTGGAGACGTAAATGTAAAAGCAGGAATACAACAATCGTAAAAATAGGGCTCTATAGCAAAAACGTTAAGCTGAAAGAGAAAATAAGCCGTACAGATCCAATGGACACTAGAACCTGATGCTCTGATACCACCTGTGACACCCCGCCTAATTAAATACTGGGCGATCACTCCTTTATTAAATTAAAATCAAGGTGAACAGTTGGTTCATTCTTAGCACCACTGTCGTAAAAATAACTTTTCCAAATTTAACACCCTATTTAATTTAGCTAAGTGTCAAAACCATTTTTTTTAAACATTACTTTCCAATTTTATTTATTTATTTTATTAAAAAATCAATCCAATAATTTAACATTTAATAACCCAATCCAAGCATTTAAAACTTAAAGTAAAACATACATGCTGAATAAATCCCAAAGTAACAATACTAGAAAAAACTGAAATACAAATGTCCCAATAAAACAGATAAATAGTGGAAAGGACGATACATGCCCAATAAGGAGAATGATAGAAGTGGAATCAAGTAAATGAAATCGTCTAAGCAAGTGGCCTGCAACTCCCACCTAAGCTTCAGCACGTTCCTTCCAAGGGATCCTAAACAAGACGCCCCTGTGACTGGGCACCTGTAATATATACATATATATACAAGAGAGAAAGAGAAAGAGAAACGGGTCAGAGCTCGATAGTGTATATGAATTAAAAATTCGTTTAGCAAATATTTAAATTGATACATGCCAATGCAACAACATATTAGTGCGACACTCTCTTGAGAAATTCTCGCCTCTCTTCTAATGGGCACTCCTATCGCACTAACCTTCCCAATGGTTTATCTCATCATATATCCCACTATCCTTCCTCAAGGATTTAACTTGTCTCAGGTGACTCTCAAAATTTAAGATTTAACAACATCATGGTTTAAAAACGATAATTTCATTTAGTACAAAACGCTCATTTTAACTTTATTGATTCATAAAGTTTTTTTTCAATATCATATTATACTTTTCAAAACAAGTATTTCCAATTTGAGTCATTATACAGGCCTTACTTACCATAACACAGTAGGCAGTTTCCCATATTTCAGAAGTTCATATATATATATTAAATACTCGTATAATATATATATTCTAACAGCACCCCACATAAAATTTTATGGTGCGGGCATACTCTGCTATCCAATCCCCGTATCAATCGTATAAAAGGGAATACAAGTTCGGAATCACTCTCGAACTGTATAAATACATACACAAACAATATTGAGGCGAAGTATAGTTTCCAAGAGGTCAGTTCATACCCTCATGTCTCTTAGGACCGTGACTACCGATTCGATAGCCTGTACCGAGGATTTCTATCTTCTAGGGTACGAGTCAATATCCCCCATAAGGCACACGAGATAAGATCGTCCCAGCGCGGAAACCTCGGGGATAGCAAGTAGCGCGGGCATGATTTTCACAAGTATATAATATATGCATACACAATCATATAAATATACCACTTTTATTATATCAATTTAGGTTTATCCAATAACCCACATTCACAACATTTATCCTTATTTTCCCATTATTATTTATCAAGTATAATGGTTCGTTTCTAACTTTAATTCAAAGGGTTTTTCCAACTTACTACGTAACCCTCATGGACTCTATTCTTCCAAATGTACAATTCAGTAGATATCCATTTATGTTCCAATGTAACTCTCTCTTACGTGTCTCTCCCCTTTAATATATACTTACATTGTCCCTTATGCAAAATATCCCAAAAATATATATTTCGCCTTACATTAAAGGATTTTGAATTTTATTTTTAAAGATGAGAATTTCAAACGGTTTCGAAATCAGAATTAAAATGGAGTTTTAATTGAATTTTTTTTATCTCTAAGAGTCCTCAAAACATAAAACTGTCTAGCAAAAAAAATATTAAACAAAATTGAACGATCCGATCGAGCTGAATTTTTTTCTGTAGCTTCCCGTCGTCTTCAGTTAATTCTCTGTAAAATTCCATCCAATTCCAACGGTCCGACCGTCCGGAATAATTTTTTTTTAGTGTTTGTATCTGATTAGAACTCTTTTCTTAATCAAACTCTTAATCCTTTACATGACAAAGGGTTTCCAGAATATCATATAAATCACCACTACATGAAAATTTTCCATCTCAAATTGGGTTTTTCTTCCATAAATCTCATCCTAATAACTCCTAAACAAATATGGATGATGTATCAACGAAATAAGCAAGATAAACACTTGCCTGGGATTTTTAGAAATCTGGTTTGGTGTGGTTGCGTTCCCCGTCTCGCGATCTACGCGTTGGCGGTGGCGGCGGTGCAAACGGGTGAGTTTTGAGCCTTGGAATGCCTTGAGAGCTCTCTCCTCTCCTCTCCAATGGTCGTTCTAGTGTTTTGAGTTATCTAACCCTAGTAGATAACCTAAAAATCTGATATAACCCCTTTATTTTTCGTGGGTTTAATTACCCAAAAATACAAAATGACTAAAATGCCCTCTTGGGGTATTAATTAGGCCTAAAAACGCCCCGAGACCCAAATCAAACTCCCGGGTATACTTTTCTGACTATCTCAACCCTTCCGAACGCGTTGACACACTCAAAATGACCATACAAACAACTTATAAAATATTACTTTTATTTATCAATATTTAGTCCCGACGCGACACAGGCGCGTCCCTACTCAAATTTCTAAAATTGTCATTTTATTCACTCGTGACATTTAATATCGACACTATTATATATTACTTTTCTCATTAGTAATATTCAACAAATTTTCCCATAATTACTAACTCTCATCACGTTAATAATTATAACATAATTAATTTCTGGATTTTTATTAAATAATTAATTCACATTAATATTAATAAATCCCCAAATTAATATAGCATAAAAATACGGGGTATTACACATAGGCAAGGGTGGATTCCCACCAACTTAATGATGTTTAAAATTTCAAGCCCCCCTCATCTTTCTTGAGGGTAAATGTGGGGTCGTCCCCACTTGGCCCTCATCATAGCCGAGGGTGGTTTCCCACCAACTTAATGATGTTTTAAATTCCAAGTCCTCCCTCTTCTTTCTTGAGGGTAAATGAGGGGTCGTCCCCACCATTTTCCCTCATCATAGCCGAGGGTGGTTTCCCACCAACTTAGTGGTTTTAAATTTGAATTCCCCCTCGTCTTTCTTGAGGGTAAATAAGGGGTCGTCCCCACCATTTGCCCTCATCATAGCCGAGGGTGGTTTCCCACCAACTTAGTGGTTATAAATTTGAATTCCCCCTCGGATTTCTTGAGGGTAAATGAGGGGTCGTCCCCACCATTTTCCCTCATCATAGCCGAGGGTGGTTTCCCACCAACTTAATGATGTTTTAAATTTCAAGTCCCCCTAGTCTTTCTTGAGGGTAAATGAGGTGTCGTCCCCACCATTTTCCCTCATCATAGCCGAGGGTGGTTTCCCACCAACTTAATGATGTTTTAAATTTCAAGTCCCCCCTCGTCTTTCTTGAGGGTAAATGAGGGGTCATGCCTACCATTTGCCCTCATCATAGCTTAGGGTGGTTTCCCACCAACTTAATGATGTTTTAAATTTCAAGTCCCCCCTCATCTTTCTTGAGGGTAAATGAGGGGTCGTCCGCACCATTTGCCCTCATCATAGGCGAGGGTTCTTTTAACGAGTATAGCCCCAATCATGCTAGAATTAATCAAAAACAAAATGAGGGATCAATGTGACTTTCTCATTAATATTCTAAGTGTTCTATTAGATCAACTCATTCATTATAATTGTGGTCCGATAGGACGTTATAGAATTATTGATAGTATCTCTTCAAATGATCTGCATTCCAGGGGTTGGAAAAGGGTTCCCCTTCTAGGTCTTCTAGTCTATAGGTTCCAGTGACAACCTCATCAATGACCCTATATGGTCCATGCAAATTTGGGTGGAGCTTGTTAGGATTTTTCCAAGTCTTTTTTAGGACCAAGTCCCCTACTGCAATTGGCCTTTGCTTCACCCTCTGGTTGTAAAACCTGGCAGTCCTCTGCTGGTAGGAAGCTTGCCTTATCTCGGCGTCTTCCCTTCTTTCCTCGATCAGGTCTAAGTCAAGTATCCTTTCTTCCATATTTCTCCGGGGGTCATACATTTAGACCGTGTTAGTAAGGAAACCCAATCTCGGTGGGGATGACGGCTTCTGAGCCATAAGCCAGCATGAACGGGGTTTCCCCGGTAGGTGTCTTTGCCGTCGTCCTGTAGGCCCATAGTACAGCGTACAACTCCTCAAGCCATCTTCCTTTTGCCTCATTGAGTTTTTTCTTGATACCATCTAGGATTGTTTTGTTTCTAACTTCTGTTTGCCCGTTAACTTGAGGTCAGTTTGGGGACGAGAAGAATTGTTTGATACTCACCCTTTCACAGTACTTCTCTAGAGATGTTGAATTGAGTCCCGTTATCCGAGATGAGGGTGTTGGGGAGACCATATCTGCATATAATGTTTTTCCATATAAAATGGAAAGTCTTCTGCTATATGATCATTACCATCGTCTCCGCCTCCACCCATTTTGAGAAATAATCAATTACTATGATGAGGAACCGATAGTTATTGACGGCCCTAGGCAGGGGTCCTACCAGGTCGATCCCCCATACTGCAAATGGCCATGGGGATGTAATGGAGGTAAGAGGCTGATGGGGCTGGTGGAAAATCTTTGACATTTATCACACGTTTTTACATATGCCGTGGCATCTTTCCCCAAGGTCGTCCACCAGTACCCCTGGGTTACTACCCTCTTCGCCAAATACCTACCCCCAGTGTGGCTTGAACATGACCCCTCGTGCATATCTTGTAAGATCTGTGGGAATTCATATGGGTGCACACACCTAAGCAATGGGAGCAAGAACCCCTTTTTGTACAAGGTGTTTCCGATGACGATGAATTTTGCAGCTCTATATCTTAACTTTTTATTTTCTTGTTTTTCTTATGGCATCTCCCCCTCTTTAATGTATTTGATTAGGGGGTCCATCCACGAAGATTCTTTGTCGATGTTTAAGCAAAAGCCAATTGTTTCCTCTTATTCATCGATCGTTGGCCGAAGAAAAATTTCTACTGGGACTATCCTCCTGACTTCTTCCCTAGTTACCGAGGCTAGTCTTGCAAGTGCATCGGCCCGACCATTGTCGGGCCTAGGTATCCTCTTCAACTTTACTTCTCTGAAGCTCTTCAATAGTGGCTTTAACCTTTTGAGATATTTGGTCATTCTCTCATCCTTAGCCTCGTAGGCTCCTAGTATCTGATTCACCACTAGTCTCGAATCACTATGGACCAAGACCTGGCAGACACTAAGAGACTTAGCCAAGGAGAGGCCCGCTATCAGAGCCTCATATTCAGACTCATTGTTGGAGGCTTTGAAGTTGAACCTTATGGCGTACTCGATGTCTGTACCATCTGGTGATGATACTATTAATCCAACCCCACTTCTGCTTTCATAAGAAGACCCGTCAATGAAGAGGTTCCACACTGTCTTTTCCTTCGAGAAATTTTCCTCGGCGAGGGACCCCTGTCTAAAGAGATATCTTCTCTCTTCATTTTTAGTCACTTTTTCTCTAGCTGTGCTTGTCTCAGCCTTGTCTTTGGATTGATAAATGACCGTGACTTGCCGGGTATTTATCTTATCGAGGCTTTCCTCTTCAGCCTCATCATCTTCCCAAGTAAATTCAACTATGAAATCGGTTAACTATTGCCCCTTAATGGCCATCCTTGGTTGATATACAATGTCAAACTCTCCCAACTCTATAGCCCAGGCCATTAGCCTCCTTGATTTTTCTAGTTTGTGCAAGACCTGCCTAAGCGGGGAGTTAGTGAGGATGACCATTGTAGGGGACTGGAAGTACGGCTTCATCTTTCTTGATGCATGGATCAAGGCATAGGGTAATTTATCCATCCTTGGGTATCTTTGCTATGCCCCCTGGAGTGCCTTACTGTTGAAATATACGGGCTTCTGTACCCCGTCCTCTTCTCTCACAATGGTTGCACCGATGGTTGATGTCACCCCCTAACCCCATTAGGATATAATTAACTAAATAGCTTACAAACCACAATTATAATTTATTTATTATTTAGGTAATACATATTGAAATAACTTCAAGGTTAAAATGCGTAATATTAAAAAATTCAAATCGTTTTAAGGAGACATAATTTCAACAGAACTCACATATCATTTAACTTAATTACAACTAGTGCAGTTTATAAAACAAACTAACAAGACCCTACTTCTATGTACTCAACCTCCTAGACTTGGCAGTGGCAGCTGGAAAACCTAAAAATGTAAACATATAAAACCATGAGTTTAAAAACTCAGTGAATGTACTACATCTCTATATAGTAAAAGTACTATATTAACATCTCAACATATTAATATATACATCTCTGTGCCAAATTAGGCCATATACATATCCGGAGTTAATAAACACCACATCTCCTTCCCGTAGGCAATAATCATATGCATAGGTTTTAAAAACCCAACATCTCCTGAATTGCATAGCAACTCAACATATCCTGACTTTTATAAAGCCATAACATCTCAACATCTCTTGGATTTTAAATAAGCCATAACATCTCAACATATCTTGGCTTTTAAATAAGCCATAACATCTCAACATATAATACATATACATCATATCCAAAATCAACTCAGTAAGTACACTCACCTTATGTTGTCAACTATGTATTCACGTTTCCCTCAGGTGGAGCTGAACTTGGTTGATTTGACCTTACACCTATTAATCCAACTAAATCAGTACTAAAGCTCAATCATAAGTATTATTTTAATATAATTATGTAACTTTAAATGAGTACACAACCACAATGTGGTTCTACTCAAGTAATATTCCATGAAACATATGTAGAGACGAAACGATGGTATATATGTTGATAAGGTCATGAACATTCAACCCTAGAAACTACCTCATAAAGAATTTATAACTAAACTCAAGTAAACATAAAAGTATACTTCTGAATATATATACACATGAAACATGTACTCAAAATACCCTTGGGAAAGAGCAAATAAAAACATTCTTTCCTGGAGTATCCAATATGGCCTCAAATTATTGTCCTCCATACTTAACCATCCCATATTCGTAAATAGTACACATACAGGTGTCCAAGATTATTAATCTGAAAACATATCTTAATATACTTTCCGTTACAAGTGACGGTGTAATTTTTCAAGCTTCCTAGGGCAAGTTATGGCCATTTCTTTACAACACAAGAAATCTGCCCTACAAACTCCTCTATTGTTCCTTCGACTTCCAAGAATTTTCATAATTTTTCTACATCATAACATTCCATGATTTTCAACAAACTTTCAGTGTACATACTGAATAGTACAGAATTAAAGTTTCATAATATTTTTAATTCATTTTCTATCTCAAAATCTTGACCAAACTCAGGGCATACCGAAATGAAATATACAAACATCAACTATATACCAACTTGAAACCATCAGTAAGACCTAACCATAAGGAGTTAAATTCTTATTTTCGGATATGATATGAATATATGAGTCTATTTTCATATCCAATTGGAATTTCTGAATTCTAGTAAGTACACAAAGAGATATGCAAGTTTGAATACAAAGGGTTTCAATACAAAGCAATATGACCTATAACACCACTTATCTCACATGTGAACCAATACATATTATCACAAAGGAGGATGGAATTTGGATCAATACTTCACGATTTATATACTTTGAAATAAGTATAATAGAAGATTAAAACAATATTAACACATAATATTACCTTGGAAACACCTTAAGGATTTTCTTGGAATTGCTTTCCTAGATTTTCCTTGTAACCCTTTCTTCCTTAACTTCTACCTCTCTTTCCTCAAGCTAATAACACCTCAAACTGAACCTAGGGACTTATTTAATGAATAAATAAGGTTAAGGGAGAGTTTTAAGTCGTCCAAGGCTGCCTCCAAATCCATCCAATCAAATTAAAACATTTGGTTTAATAAAAGACAATTTACCACTTTGGGGATTGACATGTTTGCCCCTTGTTCGTAATTTCGGCCTAAATTCTTACTCGAACATCCGTTTGATGCACCGTTTGTTGTGTTACAAACCTAACTCACATGTATACAACTATTTAGTTTTCACATCAAGTCAATTGTAATGTTACAAGGGTCAAAACTAGTCTTAAACAGGAACATTTCTATCGAAAATAACCAAATCTTGTGTTCGTAAATAATTCGACATTTCATGATTTATGAAAGTAGAATTATACTAACCATAATCAATTAACATTAGATATAATAATAACACATTATTCATATCACATATGATAAGTATGATTTAAATATAATTTATCATAATTATATACGGATTGTCACAACCTCCCCCCCGAGAAAATTTCGTCCCCGAAATTTAATACGAATGTCACTTACCAAACAAATGGGGATATTATTTCTTGATGCTATCCTACGTTTCCCAAGTTGCTTCTTTAATTCCATGGCTCATCCACATAACTTTAACTAAGGGAATAACCTTATTTCTCAATACTTGCTCCTTACGATCAAGAATTTGCATCAGTTCCTCGATGTACGACAAGTCTTCTTTGAGTTCAATAGGTTGGGTTTTCAGTTGATGAGATGGATCTGCCAAATACTAACGAAGCATTGATACATGGAACACGTCATGCAAATGAGATAACTCTGGAGGTAATGCTAATCTATATGCTAGGGTTCCAATTCTTTCCAACACTTCATATGGTCCAATGTATCTTGGACTTAGTTTCCCCTTCTTTACAAATCTCATAACGTCTTTCCACGGTGAAATACGTAGGAATAAAAAATCCCCCTTCTTAAATTCCAATGGATACTTCCTCTTAGCTGCATAAAATTTCTGCCTACTTTGCGCTATCTTTATCTGTCCCCGAATCATTTTGATCTTTTTAGTTGTCATATCTATCAATTCAGGACCCAAAAGTTTCCTTTCACCTACTTCATCCCAACACAAAGGCGTTCTACATCTCCTCCCATATAAAGCTTTATACGGAGCCATACCAATGGTGGACTGGTAACTATTATTATATGAGAATTCCATCAATGGCAAATGATCATCCCAACTGCCCTTGAAGTCAAATACACAAGCTCGTAACATGTCTTCTAATATTTGAATCGTCCTCTCAGATTGCCCATCGGTTTGTGGATGAAATGCAGTGCTGAACTTCAAACTTGTGCCCATAGCATTCTGTAAAAGAGGTCAAAACTTAGAAGTGAACGTTGGATCTCTATCTGATATAATTGACACTGGTGCCCCATGTAAACGGATAATCTCATCAACGTACTTACGTGCATACTTGTCAACCGTGTAGGTGGTCTTAACTGGAAGAAAATGGGCTGACTTTGTCAATCGATCTACAATCACCCAAATAGAATCATTCCCCTTTGGTGACCGTGGTAATCTTGTAACAAAATCCATCGTTATATGCTCCCACTTCCATTCCGGAATAGGCAATGACTGCAATAATCCTTCCGGCTTCTGATGCTCCACTTTCACTTGCTAACATACTAAACAATTAGCTACAAATTCTGCAATCTCACGTTTCATATTGTTCCACCAGTAATACTCCTTCACATGTCTGTACATTTTGGTACCTCCCGGATGCATAGAATAAATAGAACTATGTGCCTCTTCCAATATATCCTTCTTTAAGGGTGGATCATTCGGTACACAAATCCTGTTTTTATAACACAACGATTCATCATTCTTAATTTCAAAGTCACTCTCTTTACCCTCTAAGACATCTTGTTTCTTCTTCTCAAGGAATGGATCACTGACCTGCAAATTTCTTATGCGTTTTGCCAATAAAGGTCTCACTATAACATGTGCTAATAAGCCTCCCCTTTTTAAAAAACTTAATTTAATGCCCATCGATGCCAAGTCAAGGATATTTCCCACACATGCACACTGTATGCAACCTAGAATCCCCGATGATTTTTTACTCAAAGCATCTGCTACTACATTGGCCTTTCCTGGATGATGATGAATGGTACAGACATAGTCTTTAATTAACTCCATCCAACGTCTTTGTCTCAAATTCAAGTCTCTCTGTGTAAATAAATACTTCAAACTTTGATGGTCAGTGAAAATTTCACACGTCTCTCCATACAAATGATGTCTCCATAATTTCAAGGCAAAAATAATAGCCACAAGTTCTAAATCATGTGTAGGATAATTACGTTCATGCATCTTCAACTGTCTAGATGCATAAGAAATTACCTTTCCATGTTGCATGAAAACACAACCCAGGCCCTGATGTGAAGCGTCAGTATAAATCACAAAACCTTCTCCACTGGATGGAACAGTGAGAACTGGAGCTAATACTAGCCTATTTTTCAACATTTCAAAGCTGTGCTGACATTCATCACTCCACACAAATTTCACTTCCTTTCGGGTCAATTTAGTCAACGACAAGTCTATAGATGAAAACCCCTTTATGAATCTTCTATAATATCCAGCCAATCCTAGGAAACTCCTTATCTCTCTTACATTCCTCGGTCTTTCCCATTGCACAATTGCCTCTACCTTCTTAGGGTCAACATAAATTCCATCTCCAGAAACAACATGCCCCAGAAATACTACCTGATTTAACCAAAAATCACATTTGCTAAACTTCGCAAATAATTGACTATCTCGCAAAACTTGCAATACAACTCTTAGATGCTTCTCATGTTCCTCTTGGCTAGGTGAGTATATCAGAACATCATCGATAAAGACAATCACAAACGAATCTATGAAAGGATGAAATACTCGATTTATTAAATCCATAAACACCGCGGGAGCATTTGTTAACCCAAATAGCATTACCAAAAATTCATAATGACCATAGCGAGAACGAAAGCTGTCTTAGAAATGTCACAATCTCTCACCCTTAATTGATGATAACCCGATCTCAAATCAATTTTTGAAAACACTTTAGCACCCTGTAATTGATCAAAAAATCATTAATAGGAGGCAATGGATATTTATTTCGAATAGTCACCTTGTTCAACTATCGATAATCAATGCATAGTCGCATGGTGCCATCTTTCTTCTTCACAAATAATACTGGAGCGCCCCATGGTGATACACTGGGTCGAATAAAACCTCTATCTAGAAAATCTTGCAGTTGAACCTTTAACTCCTTTTGTTCCACAGGTGCCATTCTATATAGAGAAATAAAAACTGGAGCTGTACCAGGCACTAAATTGATAGTAAACTCTACCTCTCTGCTAGGTGGCAATCCTGGTAATTCATCTAGGAACACATCTGAAAAATCCTTAACGACTGGGATATCTTCTAATTTTTGCAATTCCCTGTTTGTATCCACAATATATGCTAAAAAGCCTTGACAACCCTTATTTAACAATTTCCTCGCCCGAAGGGCTGAAATAAGACAGTTCGGAACCATATTTCTTTCCCTAGTAAATTTGAATTCTTCCTCCCCCGGCATATTAAATGTAACCTCCTTACGAAAATAGTCAATTGATGCATGGTAGGAAGGTAGCCAGTCCATACCCAAGTTAATATCAAAATCTCGAATATCTAGGGGAATTAAATCAATGGTCCACTCCCTCTCCCCATATACAATAAAAAAATTTTATACACAAGCTCCACTAGCATCACATCCCCCATAGGTGTAGAAATATATAAACCATAACCTAGATAAGAAGATGGTCTACCCAAATGCATGGTAAATGACAGTGCTACAAATGAATGAGTAGAACCTGGATCAATAAGCACGTAAGCATGTTTGTTCATGAAAGAAAATGTACCTGTCACCACCTCTGGAGTAGCGTGAGCATCCTGTAAAGTCATAGCAAATATCCTTCCCGGAGCCCTGGATCCACTAGCCTGTCCTCTACCTCCTCCTCTCCCAGTGCCTCCAGGTGATGAGCCTCGACTAGTAGTAGCTGATTGAATCCCTCCCACTAGCATAGGATAGTTCTTTTTGGTATGACCAATTTGATGGCAGTGATAACACTTTACCCCCTTTAACTTGGGACAATTTGGACTAATATGGCCCTCAGCTTTGAAAAAATAGCATGTAACAGGCTTGGACTGCCTATTGTCATTCTCCTGATGTCTATTCTGTTTGACCATTGATCTTGCAACCCTAAAACTACTTGGTGTACTATTCTGAACATAATTTCCAGTCCCTCTACCTCGCTGAAATATTTAACTCCCTTGTTTCGAGTATTCTACATTTCCTTCCTTTTGCTGAGATGAATCAAATCTACTCCTCTTTCCCCTTTGTTCCCTATTCTTTATTGCATCGTTAACATCTCCTTCAACCATCATAGCTTATTTAACTAAGGAAGAATTATCTACCATCTCAAGTGCAGTGAGTCTAGACTTGATAACCAAATTCAACCCATCCTGAAATCTGGTGCATTTATCCTCCTCATCACGTAATAAATGTAATGAAAATCGAGACAAAGATGTGAATTTAGTTTCATACTCCCTGACGGACATATTCCCCTGAGTTAATGATAAAAATTCTCTCTCCTTTTTCTTCCGGTACATACGAGGAAAATACTTTTCATATAAGACTTTAATAAAGGAATCCCAAGTAATTACCTCACCTCCCTCCGGAGTAAGCAATAAATGTTTGTAAGACTCCCACCAATATTTAGCTTCTCCCTTTAACATGAAAGTAGCCAAAATCACCTTCTGCGCGCCATGTACATTCATCACCCCAAAGATAGTTTTTGTGTCTCTAACCCAAGTCTCAACTTCTAAAGGATCTATAGAACCTGAGAATGCTGGGGGTTTCAATTTGATAAACTTCTCGTACAGATTATTCTTCTCCTCTCATTGTATTTCCCTTTCTCTTCTTGCCAAAGTCTGCTCCTCCAAGTACTTGGCTTGTTGTTCTGCTATTTGCATCATAAACATGTTTTGTTGTTCTTCCATTAAAGTCATGGCACGAGCCATCTTCTGCATATCTGTAAGTTGTTCAGGAGCCCCCTCTACATTATTTGGATTTTGTTGGTTTACTGTATTTGAAGACTCCTCATCTACCCTCTCATGAACATTTTCTCCTTCCATAGCTTACTATCTGTCATAAACCACAATTATAGAAACAAGAATACAACATTTATTTCTGACATAATGGTTAGTATTTCTCACAAATTAATATAAATGATCCACACAACGCTATTTCGGCCACTGCCATATCTAGACTCTCTAAACCCAGAATATAAAAACCTAAAGCTCTGATACCAAGTTGTCACCCCCTAACCCCATTAGGATATAATTACGTAAATATCTTACAAACCACAATTATAATTTATTTATTATTTAGGTAATACATATTGAAACAACTTCAAGGTTAAAATGCGTAATATTAAAAAAATCCAATCGTTTTAAGGAGGCATAATTTCAACAGAACTCACATATCATTTAACTTAATTACAACTAGTGCAGTTTATAAAACAAACTAACAAGACCCTATTTTTATGTACTCAACCTCCTAGACTTGGCAGTGGCAGCTGGAAAACCTGAAAATGTAAACATATAAAACCATGAGTTTAAAAACTCAGTGAATGTACTACATCTATATATAGTAAAAGTACTATATTAACATCTCAACATATTAATATATACATCTCTATGCCAAATTAGGCCATATACATATCCGGAGTTAATAAACCCCACATCTCCTACCCGTAGGCAATAATCATATGCATAGGCTTTAAAAACCTAACATCTCCTGAATTGCATAGCAACTCAACATATCCTGACTTTTATAAAGCCATAACATCTCAACATATCTTGGCTTTTAAATAATCTATAACATCACGACATCTCTTGTCTTTTAAATAAGCCATAACATCTCAACATATAATACATATACATCATATCCAAAATCAACTCAGTAAGTACACTCACCTTGTGTTGTCAACTATGTATTCAGGTTTCCCTCAGGTGGAGCTGAACTTGGTTGATTTGACCTTACACCTGTTAATCCAACTGAATCAGTATAAAATCTCAATCATAAGTATTATTTTAATATAATTATGTAACTTTAAATGATTACACAACCACAATATGATTCTACTCAAGTCATATTCTATGAAACATATGTAAAGACGAAATGATGGTATATATGTTGATAAGGTCATGAACATTCAACCCTAGAAACTACCTCATAAATAATTTATAACAAAACTCAAGTAAACATAAAAGTATACTTTTGAATATATATACACATGAAACATGTACTCAAAATACCCTTGGGAAAGAGCAAATAAAAACATTATTTCATGGAGTATCCAATATGGCCTCAAATTATTGTCCTCCATACTTAACCATCCCATAATCATAAATAGTACACATACAGGTGCCCAAGATTATCAATCTGAAAACATATCTGAATATACTTTCCGTTACAAGTGACGGTGTAATTTTTCAAGCTTCATAGGGAAAGTTATGGCCATTTCTTTACAACACAAGAAATCTGCCCTACAAACTCCTCTATTGTTCTTTCGACTTCCAAGAATTTTCAAAAATTTTTTACAACGTAAATTTTGATGATTTTCCACAAACTTTTAGTAGACATCCTTAATAGTACAGAATTAAAGTTTCATAATATTTGGACTTTATTTGCTATCTCAAAAGCTTGACCAAACTCAGGGCATACCGAAATGAAATATACATATACCAACTTGTAACCATCACTAAGACCTAACCATAAGGGGTTAAATTCTTATTTTCGGATATGATATGAATATATGAGTATATTTTCATATCCAATTGGAATTTCTGAATTCCAGTAAGCACACAAAGAGATATGCAAGTTTGAATACAAAGGGTTTCAATACAAAGCAATATGACCTATAACACCACTTATCTCACATGTGAACCAATACATATTATCACAAAGGAGGATGGAATTTGGATCAATACTTCACGATTTATATACTTTGAAATAAGTATAATAGAATATCAAAACAATATTAACACATAATATTACCTTGGAAACACCTTAAGGATTTTCTTGGAATTGCTTTCCTAGATTTTCCTTGTAACCCTTTCTTCCTTAACTTCTACCTCTCTTTCCTCAAGCTAATAACACCTCAAACTGAACCTAGGGACTTATTTACTGAAGAAATAAGGTTAAGGGAGAGTTTTAAGTCGTCCAAAGATGCCTCCCAATCCATCCAATCAAATTTAAACATTTGGTTTAATAAAAGGCAATTTACCACTTAGGGGATTGACAGGTTTGCCCCTTGTTCGTAATTTCGGTCTAACTTCTTACTCGAACATCCATTTGATGCACCGTTTGTTGTGTTACAACCCTAACTCACATGTATACAACTATGTATTTTTCACCTCAAGTCAATTGTAATGTTACAAGGGTCAAAACTAGTCTTAAATAGGAACATTTCTATCGAAAATAACCAAATCTTGTGTTCGTAGATAATTCGACATTTCATAATTTATGAAAGTAGAATTATACTAACCATAATCAC
Source organism: Sambucus nigra (assembly GCA_949130495.1). Lineage (NCBI taxonomy): Eukaryota > Viridiplantae > Streptophyta > Magnoliopsida > Dipsacales > Adoxaceae > Sambucus > Sambucus nigra. The sequence goes on along the minus strand of OX422213.1, from coordinate 357,182,312 downwards.
TTAAAATTAGATATACTAATAACACATTATTCACATCACATATGATAAGTATGATTTAAATATAATTTATCATAATTATATACGGGTTGTCACAGTTGATTCTGAGACGGCTAGGTACACATGTATTCGTTCGCTCTACACTGGTCATGACAACAACAAGGGAGACCCTAGGTATGAATTTAGCTCCTTGAAAGCCTAATAACACTCCTCAATCCATTCAAAGGCCTTTCTGAGGATTTTGTAGAATGGTAAACACATGTCCTTGGCCCAGGACACAAACTTATTCAAAGAAACAACTCTCCCTGTGAGCCGCTGAACTTCCTTAATGGTCATGGGGGTCTTCATTTCTAGGAGGGGCTTTGTTTTTTCAGGATTGGCCTCAATGCCTCTTTGATTCATGATGAACTCCAAGAATTTCCCTGCTCCAACCCTGAAGACACACTTGGCCGGGTTGAGCTTCATCCGGTACTTGTCCATCGTATTAAAGGTCCTCTTCAGGTCAGCCACATGATTTTTTACCTTCAAACTCTTAGTCAGCATGTCATATACATAGACCTCCATAGACTTCCCAATTTGGTCTTCAAACATTTTATTCAAAAGGCGCTGATACGTTTCCCCTGCATTTTTTTAGGCCAAAAGGCATGACCCTATAACAGTATGTCCCCTTGTCGATAATGAAGGCTGTTTTCTCCAAGTCTTCAAGGTTCATGAAGATCTGGTTGTACCCTAAATAGGCATCTATGAAGCTCATGAGCTCCTACCATCTGATCAATGCGTGTGAGAGGGAAGCTATATTTGGGATAATGTTTATTGAGGTCAGTGAAGTCTACACACATCCTCCACTTCCCGTTGGCTTTTGGGATAATGACTGCGTTGGACAACCATTTGGGGTAAATTACCGTTCTGATAAACTCTACATCTTTTAGCTTCTTGACTTCATACCTAATGACCTCATAGTTCTCTCGAGAATAAATTCTCCTCTTCTGCATTACAGGCTTTGCACCCTCTACCACATTGACCTTGTGGCTCATAATTTTGAGGTCGATTCCTGGTATATCTGCGTGAATTCATGCAAAGACACTCTGTCTTTTCCTTAGCAGCTTGATGAGGTCTTCTTTTATGTCTATCTTCAGAGCTTTTCCAATTTGGAGGGCTTTTTCCAGCTCATCCTCGTTGAGGATGATGGATTCTACCTCTTCTGCGGCTTTTCCTTTCTTGAGTTTTTTCTCATCCCTAGGGTCAAGGCTGTCAATATTATAAGTGGCGGTTACCTTCTTGTGCGCCTCTCTTTCTTCGATGGAGTTAAAGTAACATTCTCGTGCTGTCGTCTGGTCTCCTTGAACTTCCCCCACCACGTAAGGGGTCGGGAATTTGATCATCTGGTGAACTGTAGATGGCACAACCTCAAACCCCTTGAGGGATACTCTCCCCAGTATAATGTTGTAGGCCGAGAAGACATGTTCATCCATTATAAAGAAGCTCACCCTCTTGGTAAGACATCTCGGCCACTCATCTCCCATCCTAACATCGACCTCATACACTCCTAGAGGATGAACTTTTTCCCCACTGAACCCAATCAATGGGTGATGGTATGGGACGAGTCTATCACAGCTGAGGCCTAAGGCTTTGAAGCATGACCAAAACATCACATCTATAGAGCTACCCCCATCTACCAAGGTCCTCGGCACCTCACATCCGTGCACCCTGGTAGTGATGACTAGAGGGTCATCATGCGGGGCCAAGAGGACTTTGAAGTACATTCTTGAGAATCTCACTATCAGAGTATCCATATCAACCTTCTTTCTCTTTTCTGACTTTGCCTCAATAGAGGTTGAGTTCACAGCCTTTGTCACTACCTTGGCTTCAGCTACATGGGCCTTCATGTCTGCGACCTCTGACCCTCCTCCTGCTAGACCTATGGAGATCACTCCCACACCAAGCGAGATCCTGTTAAATCTCTTGACAGGGCCATCGTCGTCTTTTGGAGGGAGATCAGGGTCGTCCTCATCATCAGAAGAGTCGTCCCCTCTTTTTGGAGGACCTTCTCTACATGCATCACCTCTCTTCTTTCTGGGGTCATCCCCCCGGCCCCTCTTGAAGGCACTCTTATTAATGTACTTCCTTAAATTCCCTTCTTTTAACATTTTTTCAATCTCATCTTTCAGAGCAACGCATTTGTCTATCACTTGGCCATGGTCTTGGTGAAATTCACACCACAAGTTTTTGTTCCTCTTGTGGGGGGATGCCCTTAAGTTCTCTGGCCACTTCAGGGACCAGTCACTCTTTATCTCATTGAGAATATGCTCGTAGCTGACCGTCAGAGGGGTGTAATCAACGAATTTGTCATCTGTAGACCTCTTCTTCCCCTTTTTGTTCTTCTTATGGTACTTACCTCCACTGGTGCTTCCTTTTTCGTCTACGTATTTTGCTGCCATCGCCTCTTCGGCGTTCATAACCTTTCATGATATTGACAACAATTCAGCCATTGTCCTTGGAGGGTCTTCAGCAAGCTTCCATAACAGCTTCCCCTTCTGAAGTCCTCCAATAAGAGCGGTCATGGTTATGCTCTCCTCATAGTCTTCAACCTCTAACTTTTCTTTGTTGAATCTGGCTATGTAGTCTCTTAGACTCTCATTTGCTTAACGTAGAGCAGGTGTGTGGTCTTCTTCTATGGCCTTACCCCAAAGTAAAAGTTATGGATAAACAGGTCTGCCAACTCCTTAAAGCTTTCAATTGATTTTTTTGGAAGAGACATGTACCAGACATCTGCAACCCCAGTCAGAGTGCCAGAAAAGGTACGACACCTCATCTCATCTGAGATAGAGTATATGTCTTTCGCCGATTAATACATCTCAATATGATGGATAGGGTTTGTACTCCTGTCATACCTTGTGGTGACCACAGGTGGCTTAAACTTGGATAGCGTTGGGAAGTTGACTATCTTCGCCACAAAGGGTGAGCCTATGGAATATCCTCTTTGAAGAGGGTCCCAGCTCTTCCGAATATCGCCAATCTTATCCTCTAATCGCTGGATCGAGTCATTCTAGGGCCTCGTAGGGTCGTCTTAACAGATGTTATCCCCCGCCGCCTCTTTGAGGTGGACGGAGGGTTCTGCTACGGCATACCTGTGTCGGCTATTTACTTCCCCTTGACCATCGTCCCGTCGGCCAGCATGAGGTCGGCCATCTATTGCCTCCCTTCTGGACCTCGCAATACTTCTCGATCAGAAATTTTTTTCACGCAGGTCATATACTGGTCCCAGCCTCTCAAAGGCCGACCCCTGCTTAGATGATCAAAGGCAGAGCCCCTCGGGCTATCATCAGGATTTTGCCTTCCACACTCTCCTCTACTCTCCTGAAGAGGTCTCACAGTATTGTTGAGGACCTCATACGGCTCCCAGCACTCTATGGGGGCCTCCTCCCCCTCCAGATCATCATACCTATCTTCTAGGCAAGGTTTTCCCTGCCTCCCTAGGCATAGAAGCCGGGGGTCCAGCAACATCCCTTCGCCGCTAAGGAGGCGTCAAGTCTTTGCGTGGTGCCTGGGGTAGTCCCCTGGCCTCGTGCTGCCCTGGAGCTGCTGCCAGGTAATCATCTCCGGTGAGACTCCTGGTGGTCTTAGTATGTTTTGTCTAAGAGCTATGAACTTCTCCTCCATAATCTGCTGGCTTACTGCTAGAGACTTCAAGGTGACTGCCACATCAGCCATCTCAGATTGAGGCGGTGGTTGACTGGAACTGGGTCCTACTCCACTATCCGGTGGAGGAAGAGGTGGTGGTGGAATCTCTGGTGCCATGTGTTTGAGTTATAGAGAGTTGAATGATCAAAAGACTGAATAGCTTATAAACCTAATGGGTCTCTTTAAATGGTGAAACAACTCCACAAAAGGGGGAGATCTAGTTCACCACCAGAGTGCCCGATGAGGTCAAGTTGTATAAAGGAAGATATGTCTTCTCATTCCCACAAACGGCACCAAACTGGTGATGCTAAGATTCAGAACCACCAAATAAGTGATAATGAGCTCAAACAGTAATAACAATGGAAGCCATAGAGATATATATGTATATGTGTGTAAGTGTATAGAAGGGGATGAGTATAAGAGGAATAAGACAATGATGTATAGTGGTTCAGCCAATTCGGCCTACATCCACTATGAGTGTGTGATCCACTAAGTATGGGGACTAATGGCCTTGAAAATAATGCACATAAACTCACTTTCTCTCTCTACTATGTGTATAATAAGAGTTTTAGCTAGGGTTACAATTATCGATCCCTTTGTAGGGTTGTAGGTGACAAGTATATATAGGTCTTTGGGGTGTAGTGTACCCCCCAAGCATGCATGGTGAATGTGAATGATGATCTAGCCAATCCCCTACTGACACCTATAGATGCAACCTGTGATTAATGATGACATAATATTACCTCACGTGAGAGGGTGATATTGTTATAACGATCATCCACGTGCCATGTGAGTCCCATGCACACTGTTCCACGCGTCTCCCAAATCACGCGCTGTGATGATGTCATGCTCGGCCTATGATATGAGGCCGAGGGAAAAATTACTGCTGGCAGTGAGCCTGGACTAATGCATGACTCATACTGTCGTACCCTCGTAGGGTAGTTTCGACCTTGATGAGGGGTTGGCCCCCATAAGGGTCATCTGCACCTGATGAGGGGTCGGCCCCTTGAAGGGTCGTCTGGGTCTGATGAGGGGTCGACCTCTTGAAGGGTCGTCTCATATTAGTTAAGAGATCATCATGGCCTCGTCCAGGTGGAGTATGCCCTCGGCCTGGCCGAGGGTATATATGGGTATATCAGTCCCCCTGATGAGAACTCTGCTCACTGTGACAGGTCTGCCCCTGGGCTGCTGGTGCCCCACCATTACCACTGCCCCCTGTCCTGCCCTACTGGCTGGAATCCCCTGCTCGTTTGCTCCCCTGTATATGGAAGCGGTGATCCTGACAGCGTAAAAAAGCAGCGTTGAGTACATCAGTGTAGGTACTCAATGATACATTAGCGATGAGGTGATGAAGGATTCTCTCGGCTAATCCATCTACAAACAACATTTTCTTCTTCTCCTCAGTAGGTGCCTTCTCTAGCACTATTGTGAGAAGTCTAGTAAACTCCTCCTCGTACTCAGCAACATTTATACTCCCATGCTTCAGATTTAGTAATTTCTTCCTCATCTCAGTCTGCACGGTGGATGGAAATTACTTGTAGTCAAACCGCGCCCAAAATGATTGAATCGTGATGCAGTCCATCTCTTCCAAGGTGGTAGTGGAATCCCAGCACTGCAAAGCAGCCCCCACTAGCTTGAAGGAATACAAAAGATTTCTTTGTACGTCAGTGCACTCATACATGCACAGATGCCTATGGATATTTTTCTTCCATTGGCTGACAACTACTATGTCCAAACTACTCGAAAATTTCAGGGGATGCGCCTTCTGAAAGGAAACCCTAACCCTCTTTCATGCAGATGGAAGTTGTTCTGGTACTGGAGACACTGCCTGAATCTTGGGTGGATCCTGCTTCACTACCGCTAATGCATCATTCACTGCCTGAGCAATAATAACGGCTACCTTAGCTGTGTTCATCATCCCCTGACCTGGAGGTGCTGGATGCTCGGCCTGGGCATTCCTGTCTCGGGGTACGCATCTCAAAGGCATCTGAAGTGAGAATGAAGTTTATTAGTCTACAGTTATTAACAAATCTCGAATAGCTAAAGACGTAAGTGTAAATACAAGAATACAATAGTCCTAAAAATAGGGCTCTATATCAAGAACGCTAAGTTGGAAGAGAAATAAGCTGTACATATCCTAAAGGACACTAGAACCTGATTCTCTGATACCACATGTGACACCCCACCTAATTAAATATCGGGTGATAAGTCATTTATTAAATTAAAATCAAGGTGAACGGTTGGTTCATTCTTAGCATCACTGTCGCAAAATAAAATTTCCAATTTAAACACCCAATATAATTAAGCTAAGTGTCAAAACAATTTAAACCTTATTTCTATTTTATTTAATTCCCTTAAGAAAACCTTTTCAATGATTAACAGTTTAAGAATCGTATAAATGTTAAAGATGGAAATGAACACGCAAGAATTTAACCATTCATATAAACCAATACCAAGTCTAAAAACTATAAATGAAATCATCCTGATATGAATTACATCCCAAAGAGTACCAAATACTAAAAAATAAATGAATAAAAATCACTGACAAATCCAACTGAATAAGGAAATGGGCGACACATGCCCTAACTAATCAGAATTTTAATAAGACTAGAGTCAACAACGAGGTCATCTAAGCAATGGCCTGCAACTCCCACCTAAGCTGTAGCGTGTTCGTTCCAAGGAATCTAAGCATGACGCCCCTGTGGCTGGGCACCTGTAATATATACATATATATATATATAAGAGAAAAGAAATAACAAGAAACGAGTCAGAGCCTGAGTGTAAAACAAATTAAAATTAGTTTAGCAAGTATTTAAAATTCTTACCAGCTAATGAAACATCCATTTTAGTATGGGACACTCTCTTGAGAAATTCTCACCTCTCATCTAGTGTGCACGGCTACCGTACTATTAATCTCCAAAGTTTATTTAACTTAACTTTCCCATAAGGTTTTATTCCGATAATTACTATGGCTAAGATAATTAACTTCTAAAAATTAAGCTGACTCATATATTTTATGTTATTTAAAATATCCCAGTGATGTTACAAAATTTCCAAACACTTATAATAAAGTATTGGAACATTCTACTGTGCATAAAAGAAGTTAAGTAATGAATAAATACTCCTATATATATATATATATATATTAATCAGTCATGTAATATATACACTATCGGCACCTCACTTAAATTCTATGGTGTTGGCATACGCTGCTATCAAGTCCCCGTATCACTCGTACTAAGGGAAATACTAGTTTGGAATCACTCTCGAATTGTATTAACATAAAACACATACAAATGGAGGAGAATCATAGTTCCAAGTCACTAAGAGATCATCACATAGCTTCACGTCTCTTAGGACCGTATGACTATCAATCAGATAGCCTGTATAAAGGAATCCTATGTTATAGGGTACAAGTCAATATCCCCCATAAAGTCCCAATCGAGATAAGACTGTCCCGACACAGAAACCCCTGTGATAGCAAGTAGCTCGGATATGATTTTTACACAGATATATAATATCTGCATAATCACACAATCATACATATATAAATATTCACATTTCTAAATTTGGCGCGCCCACGGCCCATAATTATAATTATCCGTTGTTAGCACATTTTACTCGATTATCTCACATAACGGACCCGTCACTTTTATTCTCATATATAAGTTACTCCATACTTACTTCTCATCACTTGAAGTATTCTATCTCCCTAAGTATAATTTCAGTAGGCACTCTCACTTATCTTCTACCCTAACTTACTCACGAGTCTCAATCTTTTATTAGACGTACGCATGATTTCGTATGTGTGAATAATTCTCCGTTAACCCATAATTTCATCCTGCCTTAAATTTCACTCAACGGGGTCTACCTAGGCCCTACTGGTCCTTTTTATAATTCATCATGATCTATCAATGATGATTAAGGGTTCCTACACATTTTAACCGGATTAAACTTAAAGATGACAAATACGCAGTTTTCCAGGAGGGGTCGATCGATGGATACCATCGATCGATTGATGTTCTTGATCGATCGATCGATCATGTAGTTATGATGAAACCTGCCATTGTCCAGTTACAGGTTTACCTCTCCAACTTCAACCAAATCTCCATTAACGATCCCCAAACTCCCAAACAACAATTCTATAAGTACTATATACCTAACTACATGATTTTCTACGTAAAATATGTCCAAATTCATCAAGTTTAACGATTTAATGGGGTAAAATTCACATAAACTTCAAGAACCCTAATTTCTCTTTAATTTCGATTCATCCAATTCTTTCCCAGATTACTTGATTCTAAATCCATTCAAATTTGTGGCTTATCCTCTACATGTGATTTAGATGTCCAGAATATGTTTACTTCCTCTACAACATATGATTTTAAGTCTAAAAAATATTGATTTCTTCCATGAAACATGTTCTAAATAACCTTAGACTAACATGATTGAGACATTAACTAAATAAAGCAAGATAGATACTTGCCTGGAATTTGGGTTTCTGATTTGTGGACGAAAGAGGTATAGTTGTGTTCCTCATCGTGCGATCTACGCTTTGGTGGTGGTGGCGGTGTAAACGGGTGAGTCTTTGGCCTTGAATTGAGTGGAAAGCTCTCCAACTGCTTCTCTAATGGCCGTTTGTTGATTTTGTGTTTGTTAACCCTAGAAGGAAACTTCGAAAGGATGATATATCCTTAGGAAATTCGTGGATTTAAGTGCCCAAAAATTTAAAATGTCTACAATACCCTCCTGGGATGCCAATTAGGCTTAAAAATGCCCCGAGACCCGAACTAAACCCCCGGGTACATTATTTTGACTATCTCGACCCTTCCGGACACATTGGCACACTCGAAAAGACAATACGGGCGACTTATAATTTATTCACTTTAAATACTAATAATTTAATCCCGACACGACATAGGCACGACCCGATTTAATTTCCACAATTATCAAATTATACACTCATGATAATTTCATGAATTCGATAATACATTTTACTTTATCCATTAAGTAATATTCAACAAATTTCCAATAATTACTAACACTCATCACACTAGTAAATATTTAAAATACTCTCAGGTTAATATTAAATTCTTATCTGAATTTAAATTTAAAAAATCCCCAAATTAAAAGGTCATAAAAATATGGAGTATTACCCCTTACTAGTCCAAAAGTCCCCGGAACCCAAACGTTACCCCCAGATACTCTATTCTGACTATCTCGACCATTTCGAAACCAACCGTGCACTAAAATTTCCATCCGAGTTAATTAAATCCCGATGCTTCTCGACACGCGTTTTCTACAACATAAACTATCACTCGTCACTTAACCCAACTGCGACATTATATTAAAATATTCTGACTCATTTACTTAGTGTAAAACCCGAGGGAATATGGTGTGTGATAATTGATTAAATAAATTTGCAACTTTCTAATTTGGCACATTTATATAATTGGAGTCAATATAAACCAAATTAAATAATCCCCTAAACATGCATCTATGTGTGTGCGTGTGTCAACCCATAAATAGATAAAGCATGCGACACAAATATTAAGAAAAAATCCCCGAAGGGAAAAACCTTTTTATTTCTATAAATTTAAAGAATTCACAAGACCATTGACTTACATACAACCAGATAATCTCCCACAAGTGTAACCCACGGTGTCCTCCTCAAACCTCTAAAGCAACGGTTGGAAATAACATCGGCTGGAATCTCCCGCAAGAACTCCAGATGGTCAGCAATGAAGAAGAAAACGACTTCTACACAAATGTGAACTTTTTAAGGACTCCCTCCACAATAGCACGTAGCTCTCAGGTTGTAGATTTCTCCCCACAAAGATTAAACCACAACAAAGGTGTGTTCTTCAAAACCAAAACAACTCACTAAAGCATATTCGGAGTTTTGTGAATTGTAAACAAAAAGGGACTAAACCCTAAAAGAAGAAGTAAAAAAGGATTCTTCTTTTGCAGTTTTTCTGTTCTTCAAAATGTTGGGACTTCTCAAACAAAATGTAACCATTTAATGACTATTTATGATAAAACTATGCCGCTGCGAAAACCATGCTCGTTCGAACGAGATAGCAATCTCATGCGAATGAAGGACAGATGTCGTTCAAACGACATCTCACGATAGTGCCATGTTGTTCGAACGAGATTTCTATCTCGCTTGAATGACCTGGGCATCAAAATCGAGGTATGCTCCAACACTTACAAAAAATTACTCATTCTTAAATTTGAGGAAATGATCTACTCCAACAATTAGAAAATATTTTATAAAAATATCCCGAACGCTCTAAGTGAAAAGTACAGGTATTTAAAATAAAACCTTACCAAACTAAACTTCATGGATTCTTTTTGCTGAAGAACTTGATTAATTTGGATCCGTCCTGATGTAGATGGCTCTTGAATTCTCTTCGACAGTGTAGCGATATATGACATAACAAATTAATAACGGACTTATAAAAGTATGTCCTTAAAAAATCTTGCCCTATGTCTATGCCGGTACATACATAAAAAATCGAAATAATCAAAAAGCAAAATGCCTATACAAATCTACCCTACTATGAATAAATTTGCAAGACCTCAAAACTGTTCTTCAAACATCTTCATCAAATCTTCTCAAAGCTTTTCTCATCAGGGTGTGAAGCATTATGATCTTCAATCTACACACATGAGATAAAGATAAAACCTTCGTGACGCATCGAGTTTGAAATGATACAAGAATAAAGCATTAATAAATCAAATCACCCCCATAATGCAATAACTCCCCCATACCATGATAATTTTCTCTCTCCCTTTTTATGATGTCCCCAAATAGATAGAAAAGAAGAAAAAATCAAAACATGGAGTGTCACGATAAAAATGCATAGCAAACAAGGATCAAACTATGCGCATGCAAAGGTATGTCCCAAAAAAAATCCACAAACTATTTTTTGATTTTCCAAGTTTTCATACAAAAATAAGATACTAAAAATCACACCATGGATTTAGAATCAAACAACCAAGTCATGGAAATGGAATGCATGGGTGTGAACACATTCGATAGGTAAATAAACTCAATCAATCTTATGTGCACGATGTGCGTGTACTCCTAACGAATGAACATCAAAAGTATCCTTAGGGGTAACAATTGTTGAATTTAGACGACATCGTCTTATACAAATCAACAAATTAAAGTCAAAGTGATTTCCACACCAATAATGTCCAAAACTATTTAGCATTTTTCAAGACTTTCTAGGATTTGCAAACCCGTTTTAATTCTCCATCTAAACTCCCTCAAAAATATTTTCTTTTTAGAGGTGCATAAATTAAATTCTCAAACATTGGAAAATTAGTGCAAAAACCTAATTGGCCCATAATTGGCATGAATTTCTTTTTATTGCGTTTAAAGTTTTTCAGGCCTCTTTAAACCTCTTTGGACCCCGGATAATAAAATTCCTCATTTTTTTAGGTCCAATTTCAATGGCGGCTTAATCGGAAAGGATTAAAAATTATCTTTCGTAGCCCTTCACCGTTTTTAAATACAGCACACAAAACTCACAAACGGCTCTAACATGCACACCTATCTTATCTAGTTTTATCGCGCTTGGTTCATTTTAGGGACAGGATTGAAGTGAAAACACCCAACCAACATGTGATAAGACAAGCACAATAATCAAAGAAATTCATTCATGTGTGCAATAAAGGAAAACATGAGTCAAACTTGTAGGAAGTAACAGTTAATTACATCTTAATGACTCCAAACATTATAAAACACATGGATGAATTGACCTATTGTCTCAAAACACTATCAAATATTCACATGAAAAATGGAATGATGTTGTGACCCGGTCATCCTAAGTGTTCATCCATAAAAGGTGCAAACAAAACAAAAACTCTCTTTGGATATTTCCAATATTTTATCAATATAAAATCTTTTTGTATTTTTCAAAAGCAAAAATTTAGACAAAAAGTACATGTCACAACGCTAGGAAAAATATATCAAAAAGCATAACTAGTGTATGAGAAACATGCAAACACAATCATCTATATGATATGGCAAGAGAAGAATTATGTGCAAGCAAATGGGAATCAACTTGTCTAAAATGTAGTTCCTCTAAAAGTGATTTCCTAACTCAAATATATGTGAAACGTCATGTGGGGGATTTGGGAACCAAGGGAACACTAGACATAAACTTCCTAGGACTTTTTTCAAGATCTAAACAAAAATCCCTAAGGTGACCTTTCCTACCACAATGTGAACATGTGTAAATGGGTGGAACGACACCTATGGGTTGACCCTCTAAAACAAATAAAGGTTTTGACTTTATCACTAGATGCATGAGAAGAAGATGAGCCATTACCATCACTATCAAACCTACTTGAGTCAGCCAAATCATTTTTTAACTTAAAAATGTTTAACTTAAGCAAAGAATTAAACTCTTCCAAATTAAGGGATGCCTTTTTAAAATTTTCAAAAATTCCTAAAAGGGTATCTCTCTCTCCCTCAATCAAAGCAAATTTTCCCTAAGAGTCTATTCACGTGCCACAAACCCATTGACTAAAATATTTTTATCATCTTTGGCACAAACACAAACCATCTAATTTTTAAGGTCCTCCAACTCCTTTTCTAAAAATAGGATCCTATCATAACTCTCCTTCTTGGACAGTTTTAAAGCAACAAAGTCATGGTCCAAGGAAATAAGTTTCTCACGATAAAAACCTCTTTGATTTTGAATTGTTTGTAAAAGATCCATCGCGGATTTAAAATGAGATTTTTTTCCTAAAAATCAATTCTTTTAGCAAACGTAAAATTCAAATGATTTATATCATCAAAAATCTGACTCATGTCATCAAAGGGGGGCATCCGATTACATAAGCGTTCCATCAAAAAATTGCGATGTTTCATAAAACTGATTTTTCAAAAAAATCAATATCACAATTTTTTTGCGCAAAATAGGAATACACAATAAATTAGCGCAACCCGCTCTGATACCAATTTGACGACGTGAGAAGTCAAATTGTATCCAAAAAATAAATCCTTAAAAAATCAGGATCGCGGGATAAATTAGTGTAACCCTCTCTGATACCAATTTGTAAAACCAGAAGGAACACGGTATTTGATAATTGATTAAATAAATTTGCAACTTTCTAATTTGGCACGCTTATATAATTGGAGTCAATATAAACCAAATTAAATCAGCCCCTAAACATGCATCTATGTGGGTGCATGTATCAACCCATAAATAGATAAAGCATGCGACACAAATATTAAGGAAAAATCCCCAAAGGGCAAAAACTTTTTATTTCTAGAGCTTTGAAGAATTGACAAGACCATTGACTTACATATAACCTGATAATCGCCCACAAGTGTAATGCACGGTGTCTTCGTCAAACCTTCAAAGCAACGACTAGAAATAACATCGGCTGGAATCTCCTGCAAGAACTCCAGATGGTCAGCAATGAAGAAGAAAATGGCTTCTCCACAAATGTGAACTTTATAAGGACTCCTTCCATAATAGCACGTAGGACTTCGGTTGTATATTTCTCCCCGCAAAGATTAAACCACAACAAAGGTGTGTTCTTCAAAACCAAAACAATTCACTAAATCATATTGGGAGTTTTGTAAATTGTAAACAAAAAGGGATTAAACCCTAAAAGAAGAAGTCAAAAAGGATTCTTCTTTCCCAGTTTTTATGTTCTGTAAAATGCTGGGACTTGTTAAACAAAACGTCACCATTTAATGAGTATTTATAATAAAACTTCAACATCTCGAAAATCGTGCTCATTCGAACAAGATAGCAATCTCGCGTGAATGAAGGACAGATGCCGTTCAAATGACATCTCGCGACAGTGTCATATCGTTCGAACGAGATTTATATCTCGCTTGAATGAGCTGGGCATCAAAACCGAGGTATGCTCCAACACTTAGAAAAAATTACTCATTCTTAAATTTGACGAAAAGGTCCGCTCTAACACTTAGAAAATATTTTATAAAAATATCCCAAATGCTCCAAGTTAAAAGTTAAGGTATTTAAGACAAAACTTTACCAAAGTAAACTTCGCAGAGTCTTTTTGATGAAGAACTTGATTATTTCAGATCCGTCTTGATGTAGATGGCTCTTGAATATTCTTCGACGGTGTAGCGGTATATGACATAAAAAATTGATAACGAACTTGTAAAAATATGTCCTTACATATTTCCCCCTATGTCTATGCCGGCACATACATAAAAAATCCAAATTATCAAAAAGTAAAATGCCTATACAAATCTACCCTCCCATGAATAAATTTGCAAGACCTCAAAATAATTCTTCAAACATCTTCGTCAAATCTTCTAAAAGCTTTTCTCATCAAGGTGTGCAACATCATGATCTTCAATCTACACACATGAGATAAAGCAAAAACCTTCATAACGCATCGAGTTTGAAATGATATAAGAATAAAGCATTAATAAATTAAATCTCCCTCATAACGCAAAAACTCCTCCCATAACATGATAATTCTTTCTCCTCCTTTATATGATGTCCCCAAATAGACATATGAGAAGAAAAAATCAATACATGGAGTGTCACGATAAAAATGCATAGCAAACAAGGATCAAACTATGCGCATGCAAAGGTATGTCCCAAAAAAACAACCACAAACTATTTTTGTATTTTCCAAGTTTTCATGCAAAAATAAGATACTCAAAATCACACCATGGATTTAGACTCAAACAACCAAGTCATGCAAATGGAATGTGTGGGTTGGAACACATTCGATAGGTAAATAAACTCAATCAATCATATGTCTACTCCTAACGAACGAACATCAAAAGTATCCTTATGTTTAAAAATTCTTGAATTTAGGTGACATCGTCTTATACAAATCAACAAATCAAAGTCATAGTGATTTCCACACCAATAACGTCCAAAACTATCTAGCTTTTTTTCAAGACTTTCTAGGATGTGCAAATCCGTTTTAATTCTCCATCCAATCTCGCTCAAAAATATTTTCTTTTTAGAGGTGAATAAATAAATTCTCAAACATTGGAGAATTAGTGCAAAAACCTAATTGGCCTAAATTAATTTTTATTACCTTCAAATTTTTTCGGGGGCTCTTTTAAACCTCTTTGGACCCCGAATAATAAAATTCCTCAATTTTTAGGTCCAATTTAAATGGCGGCTTAATCACAAAGGATACAAAATAATCTTTCGTAGCCCTTCACCATTTTCAAATAAAGCACACAAAACTCATAAACGGCTCTTACATGCACACCTATCTTATCAAGTTTTATTGTGCTTGGTTCATTTTAAGGGCATGATTGAAGTGAAAACACCCAACCAACATGTGATAAGACAAGCACAATAATCAAACAAATCAGTGCATGTGTGTAATAAAAGAAAACATGAATCAGACATGTAGGAAGTAACACTTAATTACATCTTAATGACTCCAAACATTATAAAGCACATGGATGAATTCACTTATTATCTCAAAACACTATCAAATAGTCACATGAAAAATGAAATGAAATTGTGACTCGGTCATCCTAAGTGTTTATCCATAAAAGGTGCAAACAAAAAACAAAAGTCTTTTTGGATTTTTCAAAAAAATTATCAATATAAAATCATTTTGTAGTTTTCAAAAGTAAAAAATTATACAAAAAGTACATTTCACAACGCTAGCAAAAATATATCAAAAAGCATAACTAGCGTATGACAAACATGCAAACACAATCATCTATATGATATGGAAAGAGAAGAATCATGTGCAAGCAAACAGGAATCAACTTGTCTAAAATCTAGTGCCTCTAAAAGTGATTTCCTAACCCAAATAGATGTGAAACATCGTGTGGGGGAATTGGGAACCAAGGGAAAACTAGACATAAACTTCCTAGGAACTTTTCCAAGATCAAAACAAAAACGCCTAAGGTGACCTTTCCTACCACAATGTGAACATGTGTAAACGTGTGGAACGACACCAATGGGTTGACCCTCTAAAATAAATAATGGTTTTGGCTTTAGAACTAGAAGCATGAGAACAAGATGAGCCATTACCATCACTATCAAACCTACTTGAGTCTGCCAAATCATTTTTTCACTTCAAAATTTTTTACTTAAGTAAATAATTAGACTCTTACAAATTAAGGGACGCCTTTTTCAAATTTTTCCCTAAGAGTCTCTTCACGTTCCACAATCAAAGCAAACTTTTCCCTAAGAATCTCTTCACGTTCCACAAACTCATTGACTAAAAGGTTTTTATCATCTTTGGCACAAACACAAACCATCTAATTTTTAAGGTCCTCCAATTCCTTTTCTAAAAATAGGATCCTATCGTCACCCTCCTTTTTGGACAGTTTCAAAGCAACAAAATCATGGTCCAAGGAAATAAGTTTCTCATCATAAAAATCCCTTTGATTTTGAACTGTTTGCAAAAGATTCATCACGGATTTAAAATGAGAATTTTTTCCCCAAAAAACCAATTCTTTTAGCAAACGTCAAATTCAGACGATTTATATTATCAAAACTCTGACTCGTGTCATCAAAGGGGGAATCAAATTACGTAAGTGTTCCATAAAAAATACGATTTTTCACAAAACTAATTTTTAAAAAAAATCAATATCACACAAATTGTGCGAAAAATAGGAATACGCAATTAATTCGGGCAACCCGTTTTGATACCAATTTGACGACGTGAGAAGTAAAATTGTATCAAAAAAAATAAATCCTTGAAAAATCAAGATCACGAAATAAATTAGCGTAACCCGCTCTGATACCAATTTGTAAAACCCGAAGGAACACGGTGTGTGATAATTGATTAAATAAATTCGTAACTTTCTAATTTGGAACACTTATATAATTGGAGTGAATATAAACCAAATTAAATCAGCCCCTAAAAATGCATCTATGAGTATGCGTGTATCAACCCATAAATAGATAAAGCATGCGACCCAAATATTAAAGAAAAATCCTCGAAGGGAAAAACCTTTTTATTTCTAGGACTTTGAATAATTCACAAGACCATTGACTTACATATAACCAGATAATCGCCCACAAGTGTAACACACGGTGTCTTGGTCAAACCTCCAAAGAAACGGCTAGAAATAGCGTCCGCTGGAATCTCCCACAAGAACTCCAAATGGTCAGCAATGAAGAAGAAAATGGATTCTCAACAGATGTCAACTTTATATGGACTCCCAACACAATAGCATGTAGCTCTCTGGTTGTAGAGTTCTCCCTGCAAAGATTAAACCACATCAAAGGTGTGTTCTTCAAAACTAAAACAATTCACTAAAGCATATTGGGAGTTTTGTGAATTGTGAACGAAAAGGGATTAAACCCTACAAGAAGAAGTCAAAAAGGATTCTTCTTTCGCAGTTTTTCTGTTCTGTAAAACGCTGGGACTTCTTAAACAAAATGTTACCATTTAATGAGTATTTATAATAAAACTGTGTCGCGTCAAAAACCGTGCTCGTTGCAATGAAATAGCAATCTCACGCGAACGAAGGACAAATGTTGTTCAAACGACATCTCCCGACAGTTCCATGTTATTCGAACGAGATTGCTATCTCTCTTGAATGACCTGGGCATCAAAACCGAGGTACGCTCCAAAACTTAGAAAAAATTAATCATTCTTAAATTTGACAAAATGGTCCGCTCCAACACTAGGATAATATTTTATAAAAATATCCCAAATGCTCTAAGTGAAAAGTTAAGGTATTTAAAACAAAACCTTACGAAAGTAAACTTCGCGGAGTCTTTTTGATGAAGAAATTAATGAATTCGGATCCGTATTGATGTAGATGGATCTCGGATGCTCTTACACGGTGTAGCGGTATACGACATAACAAATTGATAACGGAGTTATAAAAATATGTCCTTACAAATCTCCCCCCATGTCTATGTCGGTACATATATTAAAAATCCGAATTATCAAAAAGCAAAATGCCTATAAAAATCCACCCTTCCATGAATAAATTTGAAAGACCTCAAAACTATTCTTCAAACATCTTTGTCAAATATTCTCAGAGATTTTTTCATTAGGGTGTGCAGTATCATGATCTTCAATCTACACAAATGAGATAAAGCAAAAACCTTCATGACGCATCGAGTTTGAAATGATATAAGAATAAAGCATTAATATATTAAATCTCCCCCATAATGCAAAAACTCCCCCATTACATGATAATTGATTCTCCCACTTTTTTTGATGTCCCCAAATAGATAGATAAGAAGAAAAAAAATCAAAACATGGAGTGTTACGATAAAAATACAAAGCAAACAAGGATCAAGCTACGCACATGCAAAGGTATGTCCCAAAAAAAATCAACAAACTATTTTTGGATTTTCCAAGTTTTCATACAAAAATAAGATACTAAAAATCACACCATGGATTTAGACTCAAGCAACCAAGTCATGGAAATGGAATGTATGGGTGTGAACACATTCGATAGGTAAATAAACTCAATCAATCATGTGTGCATGATGCATGTGTACTCCTACGGAATGAACATCACAAGTATCCTTAGGTTTAAATATTGTTGAATTTATATGACATTGTCTTATAGAAATAAACAAATCAAAGTCAAAGTGTTTTCCACACCAATAACGTCAAAAACTATTTAGCATTTTTTTCAAGACTTTGTAGGACGTTCAAACCCATTTTAATTCTCCATTCAAACTCCCTCAAAAATATTTTCTTTTTAGAGGTGCATAAACTAAATTCTCAAACATTGGATAATTGGTGCAAAAACCCAATAGGCCCATAATTGGCATGATTTTCTTTTTATTGCCTTTAATTTTTTTCGAAGCTCTTTTAAACCTCTTTGGACCCCGGATAATAAAATTCCTCAATTTTTTAGGTCCAATTTAAATGTCGACTTAATCGCAAAGGATAAAAACTAATCTTTCATAGCCCTTCACCGTTTTCAAATAAAGCACACAAAACTCCCAAACGGCTCTTGCATGCACACTTTTCTTATTTAATTTTATCGTGCTTGGTTCGTTTTAAGGACATGATTGAAGTGAAAACACCCAACCAACATGTGATAAGGCAAGCACAATAATCAAACAAATCCGTGCATGTATGCAATAAAGGAAAACATGAGTCAAACATGTAGGAAGTAACAGTTAATTACATCTTAATGACTCCAAACATTATAAAGCACTAGGATGAATTGACCTATTGTCTTAAAACAGTATCAAATAGTCGGTCATCCTAAGTATTCATCCATAAAAGGTGCAAAAAAAAAAAAAAACTCTTTTTGGATTTTTCAAAAAATTTATCAATATAAAATCTTTTTGTATTTTTCAAAAGAAAAAATTTATACGAAAAAGTACATGTCACAACGCTATCAAAAAGCATAACTAACGTATGACATACATGTAAACACAATCATCTATATGATATGGAAATAGAGGAATCATGTGCAAGCAAACGGGAATCAACTTGTCTAAAATCTAGTGACTCTAAAAGTGATTTCCTAAACCAAATAGATGTGAAAATTCGTGTGGGGGATTTATGAACCAAGGTAACACTAGACATAAACTTCCTAGGACTTTTTCCAAGATCAAAACAAAAATTCCTAAGGTGGCCTTTCCTACCACAATGTGAACATGTGTAAATGGGTGGAAGAACACCTATGGGTTGACTCTCTAAAACAAATAATGGTTTTGGCTTTATCACTTGAAGCATTAGAATAAGATGTGCCATTACCATAACTATCAAACCTACTTGAGTCTGCCATGTCATTTTTTAACTTCAAAATTTTTTACTTAAGCAAAGAATTAGACACTTCCAAATTAAGGGACTCCTTTTTCAAATTTCAACAATTCCTAAAAGTGTATATCTGTCTGCCTCAATCAAAGAAAACTTTTACCTAAGAGTCACTTCACGTGCCACAAACTCATTAACTAAAATATTTTTATCATCTTTGGCACAAACACAAACCATCGAATTTTTAAGGTCCTCCAATTCCTTTTCTAAAAATAGGACCCTATCATCACTCTCCTTCTTGGACTCCTTTAAAGCAACAAAGTCACGATCCAAGGAAACAAGTTTCTTACGATAAAATCTCTTTGATTTTGAACTGTTTGCAACAAATTCATCGCGGATTTAAAACGAGAATTTTTTTTTCCAAAAACTCAATTCTTTTAGCAAACGTCAAATTCAAACAATTTATATCATCAAAACTCTGACTCGTGTCATATAAGGGGGGCATCCGATTACATAAGTGTTCCATCAAAAAATTGCGATTTTTCACAAAACTGATTTTTGGAAAAAATCAATACCAAAATTTTTTTGCGGAAAATAGGAATACGCAATAAATTAGCGTAACCCCCTCTGATACCAATTTGATGACGTGGGAAGTCAAATTGCATAAAAAAAATCCTTCAAAAATCAGGATCACATGATAAATTAGCGTAATCCTCTCTGATACCAATTTGTAAAACCCGAAGGAACGCGGTGTGTGATAATTGAGTAAATAAATTCGCAACTTTATAATTTGTCACACTTATATAATTGGAGTCAATATAAACCAAATTAAATCATCCCCTAAACATGCATCTATGTGTGTGCGTGTATCAACCCATAAATAGATAAAGTATGCGACACAAATATTAAGGAAAAATCTCCGAAGGGAAAAACCTTTTTATTTCTATAACATTAAAGAAATCACAAGACCATTGACTTACATGTAACCTGATAAGCTCCCACAAGTGTAACGCACGGTGTCTTCGTCAAACCTCCAAAGCAATGGCTAGAAATAACGTCGGCTGGAATCTCCCGTAAGAACTCCATATGGTTAGCAATGAAGAAGAAACAGTTTCTCCACAAATGTGAACTTCATAAGGACTCCCTAAACAATAGCACGTAGCTCTCCGGTTGTAGTGTTCTCCCCACAAAGATTAAACCATGGCAAAGGCGGGTTCTTCCAAATCAAAACAATTCACTAAATCATATTGGGAGTTTTGTGAATTATAAACAAAAAGGGATTAAACCCTAAAAGAAGAAGTCAAAAAGGATTCTGCTTTCGCAGTTTTTCTGTTCAATAAAACGCTGGGACTTCTTAAACCTAAAGTTAACATTTAATGAGTATTTAAAATAAAACTGCGCCACCTCAAAAATTGTGCTCATGCGAACTAAGGTTAATTGTCGTTCAAACAACATCTCACGATAGTGCCATGTCGTTCGAACGAGATTTCTATCTCGCTGGAACGACCTGAACGTCAAAACTGAGGTACGCTCCAACACTTAGAAAAAATTACTCATTCTTAAATTTAACGAAAAGGTCCGTTCCAACACTTAGAAAATATTTTATAAAAATATCCCAAATGCTCTAAGTGAAAAGTTAAGGTATTTAAAACAAAACCTTATGACAGTAAACTTCGCGGAGTCTTTTTTATGAAGAACTTGATTAATTCGGATCCGTCTTGATGTAGATGGTTCTTGAATGCCCTTCGACGGTGTAGCGGTATATGACATAAAAAATTGATAACAGACTTATAAAAATATGTCCTTATAAATCTCCTCCTATGTCTATGTCGGTACATACATAAAAGATCTGAATTATTAAAAAGCAAAATGCCTATACAAATCTACCCTCCCATGAATAAATTTGCAAGACCTCAAAACTATTCTTTAAACATCTTCGTCAAATATTCTCAAAGCTTTTTTCATGAGGGTGTGCAGTATCAAGATCTTCAATCTACACACATGAGATAAAGCAAAAAGCGTCATGACGCATCGAGTTTGAAATGATATAAGAATAAGGCATTAATAAATCAAATCTCCCCCATAATGCAAAAACTTCCCCATAACATGATAATTCTTTCTTCCCCTTTTATGATATCCCCAAATAGATAGATAAGAAGAAAAAATCAAAACATAGAGTGTCACGATAAAAATGCATAGCAAACAAGGATCAAGCTACGCGCATGCAAAGGTATATCCCAAAAAAACATCCACAAACTATTTTTGGATTTTCCAAGTTTTCATATAAAAATAAGATACTAAAAATCACACCATGGATTTAGACTCAAACAACCAAGTCTTTAAAATGGAATGTTTGGGTGTGAACACATTCGATAGGTAAATAAACTCGATCAATCATGTGTGCACGATGCATGTGTACCCCAGACGAATGAACATCAAAAGTATCCTCAGGTTTAAATATTGTTGAATTTATATGACATTGTCTTTATATAAATCAACAAATCAAATTCAAAGTGATTTCCACACCAATAACGTCCAAAACTATTTAGAATTTTTACAAGACTTTCTAGGACGTTCAAACCCATTTTAATTCTCCATTCAAACTCCCTCAAAAATATTTTCTTTTTAGAGGTGCATAAACTAAATTCTCAAACATTGGATAATTGGTGCAAAAACCCAATAGGCCCATAATTGGCATGATTTTCTTTTTATTGCCTTTAAAAATTTTCGATGCTCCTTTAAACCTCTTTGTACCCCGGATAATAAAATTCCTCAATTTTTTAGGTCCAATTTAAATGTTGACTTAATCGCAAAGGATAAAAACTAATCATTCATAGCCCTTCACCGTTTTCAAATAAAGCACACAAAACTCACAAACGGCTCTCGTATGAACACTTGTCTTATTTAATTTTATCGTGCTTGGTTCGTTTTAAGGACATGATTGAAGTGAAAACACCCAACCAACATGTGATAAGACAAGAACAATAATCAAACAAATCCGTGCATGTGTGCAATGAAGGAAAACATGAGTCGAACATGTAGGAAGTAACAGTTAATTACATCATAATGACTCCAAACATTATAAAGCACTAGGATGAATTGACCTATTGTCTTAAAACACTATCAAATAGTCACTTGAAAAATGGAATGACGTTGTTACTCGGTCATCCTAAGTATTCATCCATAAAAGGTGCAAAAAAAAAAAAAAACTCTTTTTGAATTTTTCAAAACAATTTTCAATATAAAATCTTTTTGTATTTTTCAAAATTTTTCAAAAGAAAAAATTTATACAAAAAAGTACATGTCACAACGCTATCAAAAAGCATAACTACAGTATGACATACATGTAAACACAATCATCTATATGATATGGAAATAGAGGAATCATGTGTAAGCAAACGGGAATCAACTTGTCTAAAATCTAATGCCTCTAAAAGTGATTTCCTAACCTAAATAGAAGTGTAATATCGTGTGGGGAATTTAGGAACCAAGGGAAGACATAAACTTCCTAGGACTTTTTCCAAGATCAAAATAAAAGCTCCTAAGGTGACCTTTCCTACTACAATGTGAACATGTGTAAATGGGTGGAACAACACCTATGGGTTTATCCTCTAAAACAAATAATGGTTTTGGCTTTATCACTTGAAGCATGAGAATAAGATGTGCCATTACCATCACTATCAAACCTACTTGAGTCTGCGAAATCATTTTTTAACTACAAAATTTTTTACTTAGGCAAATAATTAGACACTTCCAAATTAAGGGACGCCTTTTTCAAATTTTCGACAATTCCTAAAAGGGTATCTCTCTCTCCCTCAATCAAAGAAAACTTTTCCCTAAGAGTCTCTTCATGTGCTACAAACTCATTGACTAAAATGTTTTTATCATCTTTGGCACAAACACAAACCATCGAATTTTTAAGGTCCTCCAATTCCTTTTCTAAAAATAGGATCCAATCATCACTCTCCTTCTTCGACAATTTTAAAGCAACAAGATTATTGTCCAAGGAAATAAGTTTCTCATGATAAAAATCCCTTTGATTTTGAACTGTTTGCAAAAGATTCATCGCGTATTTAAAACGATAATTTTTTCCCCAAAAAACCAATTCTTTTAGCAAACGTCAAATTCAGACGATTTATATTATCAAAACTCTGACTCGTGTCATCAAAGGGGGTATCCAATTACGTAAGTGTTCCATAAAAAATTATGATTTTTCACAAAACTGATTTTAAAAAAAAACAATATCACACAAATTGTGCGGAAAATAGGGATACGCAATTAATTCGGGCAACCCGCTGTGATACCAATTTGACGACGTGAGAAGTCAAATTGTATAAAAAATAAATCATTAAAAAATTTGGATCACGAAATAAATTAGCGTAACCCGCTCTGATACCAATTTGTAAAACCCGAAGGAACACGGTGTGTGATAATTGATTAAATAAATTCGTAACTTTCTAATTTGGCACACTTATATAATTGGAGTGAATATAAACCAAATTAAATCAGCCCCTAAACATGCATCTATGAGTATGCGTGTATCAACCCATAAATAGATAAAGCATGCGACCCAAATATTAAGGAAAAATCCTCGAAGGGAAAAACCTTTTTATTTCTAGGACTTTGAAGAATTCACAAGACCATTGAATTACATATAACCAGATAATCGCCCACAAGTGTAACACACGGTGTCTTGGTCAAACCTCCAAAGAAACGGCTAGAAATAACGTCCGCTGGAATATACCGCAAGAACTCCAGATGGTCAGCAATGAAGAAGAAAATGGCGTCTCCACAAATGTGAACTATATAAGGACTCCCTCCACAATAGCACGTAGCTCTCTGGTTGTAGAGTTCTCCCCGCAAAGATTAAACCACATCAAAGGTGTGTTCTTCAAAACCAAAACAATTCAGTAAAGTATGTTGGGAGTTTTGTGAATTGTAAACAAAAAGGGATTAAACCCTACAAGAAGAAGTCAAAAAAGGATTCTTCTTTCGCAGTTTTTTTGTTCTGTAAAACGCTGGGACTTCTTAAACAAAATGTTACCATTTAATGAGTATTTAAAATAAAACGGTGCCGCCTCAAAAACCATGCTCGTTGGAATGAGATAGTAATCTCGCACGAACTAAGGACAAATATCGTTCAAACGACATCTCGCGACAGTGCCCTGTTATTCGAACGAGATTGCTATCTCTCTTGAACGACTTGGGCGTCAAAACCGAGGTACGCTCCAACACTTAGAAAAAATTACTCATTCTTAAATTTGGCGAAAAGGTCCGCTCCAACACTTAGAAAATATTTTATAAAAATATCCCAAATGCTCTAAGTGAAAAGTTAAGGTATTTAAAACAAAACCTTACGAAAGTAAACTTTGCAGAGTCTTTTTGATGAAGAACTTGATTAATTCGGATCCGTATCGATGTAGATGGCTCTTGAATGCTCTTCAACGGTGTAGCGTTATATGACATAACAAATTGAGAACGGACTTATAAAAATATGTCCTTACAAATCTCCCCCTATATCAATGCTGGTACATACATAAAAAATCCGAATTATAAAAAATCAAAATGCCTATACAAATCTACCCTCCCATGAATAAATTTGCAAGACCTCAAAACTATTCTTCAAACATAATCGTTAAATATTTACAAAGCTTTTTTCATCAGGATGTGAAGTATCATGATCTTCAATCTACACACATGAAATAAAGCAAAAACCTTCATGACGCATCGAGTTTAAAATGATATAAGAATAAAGCATTAATAAACCAAATCTCCCCCATAATGCAAAAACTCCCCCATAACATGATAATTCTTTCTCTCCCTTTTTATGATGTCCCCAAATAGATAAAAAAGAAGAAAAAATCAAAACATGGAGTCTCATGATAAAAATTCATAGCAAACAAGGATCAAGCTACGCGCATGCAAAGGTATGTCCCAAAAAAACATCCACAAACTTTTTTTGGATTTTCCAAGTTTTCATACAAAAATAAGATATTAAAAGTCACACCATGGATGTAGACTCGAACAACCAAGTCATGGAAATGAAATGTATGGGTGTGAACACATTCAATGGGTAAATAAAGTCAATCAATCATGTGTGCAAGATGCATGTGTACTCCTACCGAATGAACATCAAAAGTATCCTTAGGTTTAAATATTGTTGAATTTATATGACATTGTCTTATAGAAATCAACAAATCAAAGTCAAAGTGATTTCCACGACTATAACGTCCAAAACTATTTAGCATTTTTTTCAAGACTTTCTAGGACGTTCAAACCCATTTTAATTCTCCATTCAAACTCTCTCAAAAATATTTTTTTTTTGGAGGTGCATAAACTAAATTCTCAAACATTGGATAATTGGTGCAAAAACCCAATAGGCCCATAATTGGCATGATTTTCTTTTTATTCCCTTTAAATTTTTTCAGAGCTCTTTTAAACCTCTTTGGACCCCGGATAATAAAATTTCTCAATTTTATAGGTCCAATTTAAATGTCGACTTAATCGCAAAGGATAAAATAATCGTTCGTAGCCCTTCACCGTTTTCAAATAAAGCACACAAAACTCACAAACGGCTCTTACATGCACACCTATCTTATCCAGTTTTATGGCGCTTGGTTCGTTTTCAGGACAGGATTGAAGTGAAAACACCCAACCAACATGTGATAAGACAAGCAAAATAATCAAACAAATCCGTGCATGTGTGCAATAAAGGAAAATATGAGTCAAACATGTAGGAAGTAACACTTAATTACATATTAATGACTCCAAACATTATAAAGCACATGGATGAATTGACTTATTGTCTTAAAACATTATCAAATAGTCACATGAAAAATGGAATGACGTTACTCGGTCATCCTAAGTATTCATCCATAAAAGGTGCAAACAAAAAACAAAACTCTTTTTGGATTTTTCAAAAAATTTATCTATATAAAATATTTTTGTATTTTTCAAAATTTTTCAAAAGCAAAAATTTATACAAAAAAGTACATGTCACAACGCTAGCAAAAATATTTCAAAAATCATAACTAGCGTATGACATACATGCAAATACAATCATCTATATGATATGGCAAGAGAAGAATCATGTGCAAGCCACTGGGAATCAACTTGTCTAAAATCTAGTGCCTCTAAAAGTGATTTCCTAACCCAAATAGATGTGAAACTTCGTGTGGGGGATTTGGGAACCAAGGGAACACTAGACATAAACTTCATAGGACTTTTTCCGAGATCAAAACAAAAATATCTCAGGTGACCATTCCTACCACAATGTGAACATGTGTAAACGGGTGGAACAACACCTATGGGTTGACCCTCTAAAATAAATAATGGTTTTGTCTTTAGCAATAGAAGCATGAGAACAAGATGTGCCATTACCATCACTATCAAACCTACTTGAGTCTGCCAAATTATTTTTTAACTTCAAAATTTTTTTACTTAAGTAAACAATTAGACTCTTCCAAATTAAGTGGCGCCTTTTTCAAATTTTCAACAATTTCTAAAAAATTATCTCTCTCTCCCTCAATCAAAGAAAACTTTTCACTAAGAGTCTCTTTACGTGACACAAGCTCATTGACTAAAATATTTTTATCATCTTTGGCACAAACACAAACCATAGAATATTTAAGGTCCTCCGATTCCATTTCTGAAAATAGGACCCTATCATCACTTTCCCTCTTGGACAGTTTTAAAGCAACAAAGTCATGGTCCAAGGAAACAAGTTTCTCACGATAAAATCTCTTTGATTTTGAACCGTTTGCAAAAGATCCATCGCGGATTTAATAGAAGATTTTTTTTCCAAAAACTCAATTCTTTTAGCAAACATCAAATTCAAACGATTTATATCATCAAAACTCTTACTCATGTCATCAAAGGGGGACATCCGATTGCATAAGTTTTCGGTCAAAAAATTCAGATTTTTCACAAAACTGATTTTTCAAAAAAATCAATATCACACAAATTTTGTGAAAAATAGGAATACACAACAAATTAGTGCAATCCGCTCTGATACCAATTTGACGACGTGAGAAGTCAAATTGTATAAAAAAAATTCTTGAAAAATCAGGATCACGCAATAAATTAGCGTAACCCGCTCTGATACCAATTTGTAAAACTCTAAGGAACGCGGTGTGAGATAATTGATTAAATAAATTCGAAACTTTCTAATTTGGCACACTTATATAATTGGAGTCAATATAAACCAAATTAAATCAGCCCCTAAACATGCATATATGGGTGTGCGTGTGTCAACCCATAAATAGATAAAGCATGCGACACAAATATTAGAGAAAAATCCCCGAAGGGAAAAACCTTTTTATTTCTAGAACATTAAAGAATTCACAAGACCATTGATTTACATACAACCTGATAATCTCCCACAAGTGTAACGCACGGTGTCTTAGTCAAACCTCCAAAGCAATAGCTAGAAATAACGTCGGCTGGAATCTCCCGTAAGAACTCCAGATGGTCAGCAATGAAGAAGAAAATGATTTCTCCACAAATGTGAACTTCATAAGGACTCCCTCCACAATAGCACGTAGCTCTTCGGTTGTAGAGTTCTCCCCAAAAAGATTAAACCACAGCAAAGGCATGTTCTTCAAAACCAAAACAATTCACTAAATCATATTGGGAGTTTTGTAAATTGTAAACAAAAAGGGATTAAACCCTAAAAGAAGAAGTAAAAAAAGATTCTGCTTTTGCAGTTTTTCTGTTCTATAAAACGCTGGGACTTCTTAAACAAAATGTTACCATTTAATGAGTATTTATAATAAAACTGTGTCGCCTCGAAAATCATTCTCGTTCGAACGAAATTGCAATCTCGTGTGAACTAAGGACAAATGTCGTTCGAACAACATCTCGTGACAGTGCCATGTCGTTCGAACGAGATTGCTATCTTGATGGAACAACCTGAGCGTCAAAACTAAGGTACGCTCCAACACTTAGAAAAAGTTACTCGTTCTTAAATTTGACGAAAAGGTTCGCTCCAACACTTAGAAAATATTTTATAAAAATATCCCAAATGCTCTAAGTGAAAAGCTAAGGTATTTAAAACAAAACCTTACCAAAGTAAATTTAGCGGAGTCTTTTTGATGAAGAACTTGATTAATTTAGATCCGTCTTAATGTAGATGGCTCTTGAATGCTCTTCGACGGTGTAGTGGTATATGACATAACAAATTGATAACGGACTTATAAAAATATGTCCTTACACTTAGTCCCCAAACTAAATGTAACACACATTAGTAATTATCTAACACTTAATAAATCCCAAAACTACTATTCACGGTAATTCCTCTAATTACCAAATTATACCCACTTATGTAATTTAAATATATATAAAAGTACAGGGTATTACATACTCCCCACCTTACAAAGAAATTTCATCCCTGAAATTCGGATACGACCTGTACCCAGAAGTCGAATGGTACTAAGGCAATGGTATTATACCATATACTTATTCACGGTACCCACCTATCTCAAGGCTTATACTGTAACACACTAGCTTAACAACAAGCTTGACTAGATCTCTACATGGTAACGCACTACCTCGGTCGTAAGGTTAAGTCTAACAATGACAAATCCCACCTAGTGCTTCTATAACTGCATATAAAGAAAAATGAGCCTATAATCACTACTCTAATGTATCGATCCCATAAAAAAACTTCTACTCTAAGCGTCCATTCGTCTACATCATGACATCGAATTCCCCTCAAAAGGAAACCACACTAGCACTTAACTACTTCCTCCAGTCTTACATCTTATCTTAGGTGTGCTAACTCTTGTTGCACCAATATAATTGGATTATTGTGTACCTCTTATGACATTCCTTCCAACACATTCCAATTCCATTTATAACCTCCTCAAAGCATTATCTTCATTTATATACTATGTCCCCCTCTATTTCGGACGATATATAAAACCAACTTACCAAGGTGCGCACACACCTTACAATCCGTGCCTATCTGCACCACTTTTGCAAACGTCACACACATAACACTCTCTCTCAAAATGGGCATCATTTTCTTCTCGGCTTGGTGCTAACACTTGGGTACTCTCAACCCGAATTACTCGAGATTCAATTCTTACTATACCGGAAATTTAATCCTTCTCAAGGTTAACCCACCAATCTTCTCGTGGTTAACTCACTACAATTTCCCTATATCAGCGCCTCTTGCCCCACTGGCCTTACTTCATGGTAGTCCTAAGATTGATGTGTTTTCCTTCACACGTAAAATGAGCACTGTACTAACTATATCCCTGGCATCCAAGACCTTTCCTAACTCCCCACATTACCTCAGTTTCATGTGTGGGATGTCTAGCAAAGCGAAGTCCAAAAAAGGAAGTGCTAGACATGTTCTTACCAATATCCTCCTTTGGCAATTCTAGGACAAAACTAAAAACGAAAAATATCCAAAAAACTTACTAGATAAAAAATTCCTATACATCAATCTACCCGATACCAATACCCAAGAGACTCGATCGATGTTTGTCTTCTTCAATCAATAGTTATCGAATTACTTGTAAGTTGTTTATAATTTTCATTATTAAATATGAATCGATAATTCAAAATATGCTTTTTGGATTTGAATCTTTTGAATGACTTTTATACAAGATTAATAACATTCTTAATGATAAATATGATTGGATTAGATTAATAAACTCATGCTCATATTGATTATCATGTCTAACTTAGAACTATATGACTTTTATTGTTGAAAACCCATGATTAACCTTTTTTGACTCATTAGTTGTTGTACAAGTGATTTGTTTTATAGTTAGAATAACTGCGTACTTAATGGAAGATATCATTGTTAATTGAAGTAATTAGGGTTTAAATGTAAATTATATTAAATTTAATGTTCTACCATTGTTAATGAAATTAATAATGCATAATTATGGATTAAAGGTTGTATTTTGATTTAAAGCTAGTTAGAAATCATTATACTGTGTTATGGCGGTTTTAGGAGTTTTGTGAAGGTCTTTAATGGAGAACTATGGTTCTAACAATGTAGCTTGGGGATGGTTGAAGAAGACAACATAAAACTATGTCCCTTTGGGATTGAGGATTGACGGGACCTTTGATTGGTTTTGGTGAGGCGAGCACTACGATTTGAAGTCCATGGGTGTGTCACTCTAAGTTTCAGACACATGTCAGGCCGTGGGTAAGTGGTTTCTTAGGGCAGTTTGGTGAGTTTTGATTGGATTATTTTAGGCTATTGTGGTATGGCTTTTTGGGCTAGTTTTTATGGGTTTGGCTATGATTTTCGAGTTTTGGTTTAAGGATGGTTTCGGTAACTTATGTGGGGTACTTGGGAGGTTAGAGTAGTATCATCCAACTCAATGTATATAGTATTTGGTTTCAGGTTTTGGTGCGTAATTTGAATATGTTTCATTCGACGAGTACAAATTCATTATTTTGTTTTACTTGTATAAGTATACATAGGATTTGAGAATTGTTTGTAAAACTGACATGATATTAAATGTCTATGTGCAAACTTAATCAATTGTGTAATTACTAGATTTATGATAATTAACAAGACACTTGTAAGGAGTTACTCTCAACGAAATAATAATTATTAAAATGTGTGTGAATTGTAGGATTACTCAATTTATGGATATGTTTAGATTACTTATACTCTTTATATGGTATAAGGGTGTGGACTGAGGTGGTTCATTATTTAA
Source organism: Sambucus nigra (assembly GCA_949130495.1). Lineage (NCBI taxonomy): Eukaryota > Viridiplantae > Streptophyta > Magnoliopsida > Dipsacales > Adoxaceae > Sambucus > Sambucus nigra. The sequence continues at coordinate 357,151,272 of OX422213.1, read as the reverse complement.
TTAGAGGATGGTTAAGGTTTAGTTTATCTGTGAAAATAATAGAACGATAAGATTTTATTGAGTTCTCTATTTTAATATGGTCTAGTGTTAGTTGATTACTCTCAACCAATGTAAGAATTAAAGCGCATTGTATACTCTATAAAATAGGGTAGATATAAAGCTAGTTGATTGATTTAGGGTAGGATGGCTAGATATTCAGTTTAGTACTTGCATGTGATATGAGGCAGGTTAGTGGTCTATGCTAATTGTTATATGGTAAGATGGGGTTTTCGTTATTTGTTTTGGAGTCTCCTATTATGGATTTTAACTAATGATTTGACTAGACAAAAGTGTATCAAGGGGTTACTTGTTCTGATCTCATTTATGAGGCGTTCCACACATGAAGTTTAGTTAAGTCGGGAGTTAAGAGATATTGGGCATGAGACTACCATTATTTATCTGGTGGTAGATTCTATGGAGGTTGGTATTTGTATATTGGTTATGGATACTATGTACCATGTTATAAGACGGTGGTGTGGTAACATAGTAATGATTAGGACTTACATAGTTACAATATTAGTAATGGTTTGGTTTTATAATTATACTTTCTACATTAGTTATATAATGAGAAGTTGTTATACAAGGGATGGTAGCCTTAGTGTATTATGCTTAGAATTGATACGAATGGTTAATAATTATTTTTGTGTAAGGGAGAGGAGATGGTCCGAGGCGTAAAATGGTTAAAATTAATACTATTAAGTAATGTATCTCTTTTTTGCAACTTTTGGGCCCCAACCCATATGTATTTAAAAATATTTTCATATTATTTCAAACAACGAGCAACGGGGTTGAGTAGTCAAATGCGCATATGGTTGATTATCTAGTTAATCATCTTTAAAGTAAGAATCTTATTTCATTAAGAATTAGGTTTTAGTTAGACATTCTAGTTATGTTTTAAATTAAATTCATTGTTTACGGATCCATACAAATGCCATTATCAACTATTTCTTTTAGTTTGAGATTATTCAGTGTTGTGGAGTTTTATTATAGTCAGTGGGTTCCATTTTAGTTTGGGGACTCTTTTATATAATTATATCTCAGTTATTAATATTTTTCATTACCATTATGTTATGGATGGTCTTAATTTATTATCATTTTATTTATCAGGATGATAAGGAGGGTATAAATTGCATAACACTCCTTATCTTTGACGTGTCAGCTTGATTAATTAGCATGTGGAAAATGGGTGTGTTACACAAGCCAATATCAATCTCACATAGGCCGATATCAACCTCATTATCATTAAAACCGTCGTCTGAGATCAAGATAGAACTGTCACGACCCGATTTTTTAAACAGCTAAATATCAACTCAAAATAATATTCCATTGTCCAACCACATGTGTTAAACAAAAACGTTTCAGATGTCCAAATAAAATTTTAAAAGAATGATTATTATCACATAAAACATCTTTCGATTGTCTAAAATCACCGAGATAAAATATTGTTATTAATTACAAAATACAAATAAATAACCGAATAACACCACGTGTATCTATTTCTCCAAAACTTTATACAATTTACTGTTGAAATAAATCTCAACACATTCTAAAGTTTGTTTCACAATAAATATAAATAAAAAACCATCTAACTTTACAAAATAGTGTAACTTTACAGACATAGTCCAAATACACTACATTGTTTCGCCAATTAAATCATCATAAAAATAAGAACATAAAATCTCTTAACTTCCTAAGATGTCATGTAAATTTATTTAATCACGTTATATCAACTATACAACATGAAAACAATATCATATAACCATGAGTGCCACAAGAATGATAGTTACAAACAAGTATAACATATAAATATACAACACATAACATGTAATATCAGTATAAACACATGGGTTTACATGTATTGTATAAAAAATAACAACGGGTGAATGAACCTACCTCGACACGCAAAATAATCCAATAAATATGTAAGAAATTTCCTCACTACGCACAGTTAGGAAAATATTCATAAAATGTTCGTGAAGCTCCAAAAATTACGAAACCAATACTCGCACGTTCCTAATTAAATTATATAGGAAATGGAATCAAATTTTCAAATATAACATGCGGAAAAAATCCAGAAAAAGTGAGGGGTTTATCTCATAAAATTTTAACAACACTTTTATTCCCTTCATCTTCCTCTCTAACACTTGAATTTCTCGTAAAATCCTTATCCGTAATGTTCCTTATATTTTATCTTCTTATCTAATGTTACCTAGACTATCATAGTATTCTCTCAAATCCTAAGTGTTGTACGATAACATATTTATAGTGTGAGGCAACAAACTAGGGGTTTAAAAATGTTAATCATATTTTTCTCACACGGGCCTCCTCTAAGGTATTCAAATGGACTCTCAATACATAATTTTATCCACTAATAATTATTCCAAAGGTGTCCATAACCCACATGCACTTACTTTCATTATTTTTAGTGTGTTTTGCCCAATAAAAGTCCCTAAATTAAGTTTCCACCTAAATTAGCTCAATAAACCATAATATAAAATCTCACAACATAAATTAAAAATAATTCACTTCCAACTAGCTAACCAAACTTACTAAAAGGTCACAATCACTCGCTAAGATTTTTAATCTTAATCCAACCTTAGACCCGAACAAATCCCAATCGTAACGTATGAACAAAGATAAACATCCATTTCAATAATTCTTTTCAAGCTCAATTATATGTTTAAAAAAGGGGGTATTCCAGTCTTCCTATAATAATAGGAATTTCGTCCTTCAAATTCTCTACATACTAATTCTTCCAAACTTCACAAAATGAACTCAAATAATCACACGACATAAACCGTGATGAGAAAATAACCTGAAACCCTTGAGTAATCATGTAACCTAAGATCTGATACTATATTGTCATGACCAAAGATTTTGAAAAATTAAATATTAAGTCAGAACAATATTCGAAGCAATATTCCATTATCCGAACTCCACCTCTGAAGCAAAAGCTTTTCAAAAGTCTATACAAATTTCTAAAAGAATGATTGTTCTCACGTAAAATATCTTACAATTGTCTTCAATTTGTTTTGATATAATATTATTATTAAGAGTTAATTACAATTTTTCCCCTGAACTTTTATTTTTGGCATTTAACCCCACAAACTTCCTAAACGACTACACATTGCACCATAACGTTAACACCATTAATGTTTTGGATGGAAAATGGATGATGTGCCATACATATGAGGATTTTTTTCCAAAACAATATAAAAAAAATTAAAATAAAAATTACTGAATATATCATTTAAAAGAATTAAAAACCTAAAAAATATAAAAAATAGTTAAAAATTTGGAAATTAGGGAAAATATTTTTAAAATCTGAAAGTCATGAAAATAAAAATAAATTACAAAAAAAAATTCAAAAACATCTAAAATATTATTCTTTTAATGAAATTAAAAAATAATAGGCGAAATGTTTCAAAATTTACTTAAAAACATATTAAAAAGATACGAACTAACATTGAAAAAAACTTTTTAAAAATATGATAATATAGAAATGATTTTAAAACTCTGATAATAATGGGAAACATTTACAAAGTACGGAAACTATTCAAAACATCTCTAATACATCCTGAAATAATAGAAAAAAACATATAAAATTATAGTAAAACTAAAAAAAAGATTTGAAAAAAAACTTCTAAACCTTTGAAAAAGAAAACAACTAATGGAAATAAAAAGACATTGAAAATGAAATTAAAAGAAAATACATACAAAGTTAAAAATAATTAAAAATACAAAAATATCTACCACCGAATCACCCATACACACACAACTCAGGCACACTTCCGCCACTTATACCACTTAACTACTATAGACCTTTGACAAATCTCCCACCACCCAACCACGCACCAACAACAATTGCCACTACCATAGGCATTGATAAAAAAACAAATCCAAAGCATTCAAATCTGAAACCCATATCCAAAATTTGAAACCCAAATCCAAATCCGTATTTGAAACCCAATTCAAAATGAAAATCGATTTGGTTTTTATAGTTATTTTATGTTGGGGGAGTGGGGAAGTTAATGTTTGGAGATGGATGTCGGGGGTTGGTTGGTTAAGATAAATACAACCTGTAGGTGGGGGATGACGTGGGTGAAGATGGGAACTACTGGAGGTGGGACCAGAGGCTGACTTTAGGCAACCTTAGAGCATCCACAATGGTGGATGCTCTATAAAGGAAATTTTAAAGAATCAATTAGTAAGAAGTTCATTCATATCTGTGTAACAACCCATCCTTTTGGAGACAATTAAATTCCAAAATTGAAGTATAAATTGGAATTTGGAGATTTTCCCGGAATAGTGATTTTTGGAATTTTCGAGGATTAAATGATTTTCGATGGATGTTGTGATTATTTTTGGGATTTTATAGGTCGGAATATTTTAATTATATGTCGTCGTTGAGTAAAGAGACACGAGGTGAGATTTAATTTGGAAAGACACCCATTAAGTCGTGTGGGGTTAAAATAGTGAGTTGCGATCAAGTACCTCAGATGGGAATTTTGAATGCACCGTGAGTCTCGAAATGGCCGAGATAGTCGGAAAAGAGTGTCCGATTATCGAAAATTAGTTTCGGGGAATTTTGGAGTTAAATAGGCTCGTAATTGAGTAAACGAGTCGTTTTTGGATTTTAAGGGGCTAAACCTTTTTCTCTATATATAAAGAGGGAGAGAGGGAGAAAAAGAGACGGAAAAGAAAGAGAATAGAGGGAAGAGAGAGAGAGAGGAGGAAGAAAAGAGGAAGAAAATGGGAGATTCCAACCAACCTCCACGGGATTTCGTTCGAGGTCGTCGGATTTTATCCACGAGGCAAGTGTTTACTTGCTTTATTTAATTTTTGCATAAATATCTCATACCGTAGTTTGGTATAATAAAACCCTAAAGATTTTGGGTTGGGTTTTCATGGACAAAACAGATTTTCGAATAAACCTCTAAAATTCGATAATTGGAGAAATTTAGAAATTAACCCAAATAAATTGGTGGTTTAGGGTTCTAGGGTGTTTAGAACCCTTTATGTATGTGTTTTTGTTGTTGGTTGAAGTTGTAGGCCATTGGGTGAGGAGATGAAAGCTTGGGGGAAGCTTTCATGGCCGAAACAACTTCTCGGAGAAGAAGCTATCCGTCATGATCGATCGGTCGATCATGGGGGCTCGATCGATCAAAGCCATCGATCGATCGACGGCCATGGGTCGATCGATTGACCCCTGTTGAAAGCTTGGCAATTTTTCTAGCGTGTTTTGGATGGGATAGATTCCAATTCACATTGCTTGGGGGTTAATTATGGGTTAAAATGAGGAACCCTTTAGGAGTATATGGTCCTCCAATTGAGGAAATCTAGGAGGGTAGGGTGAGGGTTTTAATGTATAACCCTTAAACTATATTTTCGAGGAAAATAGAATAGTTGATAAGTTAAGATGTCAGGGTCCCTAAGATAGGGTGGGGATCCCTAACTGACTAATTGGACGATATGTAGTCCTTGGGTTTATGGAAATCAAATCCATAACCCATTAAATTTAAGGTTGTTCGGGAAAGATGAATCCGTAGGATATTTCGGTGGGCATTTAGGCCTATATAATTATGCGTATAGGAAGCATAATTATAATTGATTGTGGAGTTAGTGTATCCTACGAGATAATTAGGATAATTTGGGAATATAGATATATATATATTTCACTTAGAGTGAAATGGTATAATTGGAGATATCCAATAAATCTTTAAGAGATGATTGAGGTAATTAGTATTAAACAAAGTAAGGAAATACTTTGGGTATAGTATCATGCTTATATGAATGCATGATTATGATTCTCTGAGAGAATCTATGGGATTATTAGTCATCGCTAGATGAGATTGGCAATTATGTCCACTTATATATTCGGGGAGGAATATATGGCATATGTATATACTATGTGATTAAAGTATATATATATATATATATATATATATATATATATATATATATATATATATATATATATATATATATAATATGAGGTAAATGATTTTGAAAATATAAAAATAAACGTTTTCAAAATGTAAAAGGAATGATTTTTCATAATTAATAAATTATGGTTACACACCTCCCTAAATTGCTATCATAAGGGAAGTTGCGTGCGTATGGTGAAGCTCCCTGGCTAATGAATGCAGGGTGGATATAGTCCTATAAGCCATATGCGCGATTATAGTTTCTGCGCTGGTTAGGAGATTTTAGGTGTGGTCTTGACTATTCCGCAGGCATATGGCCGCTTCCTGCCGTTGGTAGGTTCCCAGGTTATCTTGTTTGATAGGCCCTGGAAGATGATAGCCATTTAGGGGCGCGTCTAGTGGGGAAACTCGGAGGGGCGGTCTTAGATTTGTTAAAGAATTTTATGATAATAAAATGGCTTTAAATACATTTCCTGGATGGAAGAAGGGAAATGGGATAATTGATTGGGCTTCGGATACGTTTCCCGGATGGAAGAAGGGAAATGGAAGCATATGATATGATCAAAGCATTTTTATGATAATAAAAATGGCTTTGAATACATTTCCTGGATATAAGAAGGGAAATGGGATGTTATAAAATGAAAAAGCATTTTTATGATAATAAAACTAGCTTTTAAAAAGTTTTATGGTGTGTTAAAGAAATTCATGATAATGGATTGGCTTTTAAATATATTTCCTGGATATAAGAAGGGAATAGAAAGTTTTGAAATGAGTATAGAATACACCTCAGTCTGGGAGATAGATCCGGATGTGTATTATAAAGTGTACATAAAGTAAACCTCAGTCCGGGAGATATTATCCGGATGTATATAGTAAAACTTATATAAAATGAATGTGATATGTATATATATAAGAATGTATTTATACATTAGTTTTGTATTGCGGGCCTAATGGATCTCTACCATTAACCCTGCCAAGTAGTAGTGTATCGAGGGGGGTTCCTTGTTTGGATTTCGCATTGTGAGACACCCCACGCACGAACTTAGCGCAATGTTGAGAATGGAGAGAAGTTTAGCCCTTAGTGCTCGGGTTGTAGAGGTTTCTAGTAGATGGGGGTATTAGATTAGTTAGGCAGGGTAGCTTAACTAGAAAGTTAAGTGCGGTAGGTGTGAACTATTAGAGGAGAGGTGAGGGGTATCTCATGGGAGTGCGATACCAATTTAAATATGAGATAAAATCTATTTTTCTAAAAAAATAAAGCATTTATGCACTTGCAAAATATTTTCAAACTCGGGATCTGACCCGTTTATCTACTTTTTTTTCTCTTGCTCTCTCTCTCTATATATATATTATATAGGTGTCCAAACACAGGGACGCTTAGATGACACTTCATTTGAGTCAGTAGTCTGCTGCAGCAGCTGTGGATGCTTGCGGGTTATCAGTAGACGCTTCTATCCTTGTACTCTAGATAGGAGGTATTGTATAAACATTCGGGCTAATAACCCAATTGCATTTAGCTATTCTTTTAGCAACATTCGATTTGGTTGTATATTTTGAACGAGTGTTCAATTATTTTATTTCATTTCAGTTTCATTTACGCAAACTGTGTGGATGTTTTATTTGTAATTGTTTAAAAAGAGTAGTTAAATAAAAGTTTTTGACGCCAGCCTAATAGGTTATTAGTAATTAAATGGATTTTCGACAGTGATGCTAGGAATGATCCATATGAGACTCCTGTTAAAATTTGATATAGGAGTGATCGCCTGGTATCTGATTAGGCGGAGTGTCACAATCTGGTGAAGGCTACAGTGGTGAAAGTAAAAAAAATTCCAACTCTAATTCCTACGGGCTATTATTGTTCATAGGAACTAAAAGTTCATTTCTTACGAACAACATTTGTTCATAGGATATGTTACGAACAAATGTTGTTCGTAGGAACTCACATATATGATAAAAATAATTATTTATATTTTCTACGAACTTTTGTTCTTCATTGGAATTAATACGAACTTCAGAAGTTCGTAGGAACTGTTTGCAAATTTCGCATCCATTTTGTAACTTTAGAGAACACCTACAGAACGAGGTAAAGAATTTGTTGTAAACTACCCACCATTGCAGACCGGAGATTTTATAAATTTATAATTTTTTTTGCCATTATGCATCCCCATTGTGGATGCTCTTACGAGACAATATAGAAATAGAAGAGAGTGATGAAGAATATATATTTAGTTTTTTGAAGTGAAAATACTAAGATACCCTTTTTAAAAAAAGTCACGTGCCTTTCACATTCCCACTTTCTATCAAAAACATTAACGGTAGTAACATTATGGGGAAAATGTTTAAGGGTTAAATGCCGAACATGAAAGGGAGGTAAAGTAAAAAATAGGGTCAAATTCAGAGGGAAAATGTAATTAGCCATATTATTAAATATGAAATACAAATTGAAAATAACACAAGACATATATATATCTCCAAAACTTTATACAAAATATTCTTTAAATAAATCTCAATATTCTCCAAAGTTTGATTCACAATAAATTAAAAAAAAAAACAATATTACAAAGATAGTCGAAAGCCACTACATCATTTCGCTAATAAATTATTGTAGAAAAGCATGCCCTTGATGTCCCAAGCTCATCCTTCTTCTAATCAAACACCGCTACACCTAAAATAGATTCTCAGATGCGTCCGTTGAATAGACACACATGAGAATGAAAGACCAGGTCAGTATTGTGAGGTACTAGGGGGAGTTACGTTATATTTAACAATATTTTGTTTTACAAAAAACAATCACAATTGGTTTCATTAATAATTTCCAATATGATTTTTAAGGGACAAGACAAGTAATTCTCTACCACACTACGAGACAAAGAGGTAGTTTCTCGCATGTCGTAGAGTAAAGAGTTTTTCCCCATTAATACACTAACACTTATATTAAATATTTAAAATAATAACACAGTGCATCAACTGTTCCAGAAATTTAGTATGACCCACTGCTACATAAGAAATTTAACATAAATGAAATAGGCAAATAGTGACGAGTGCAAATTAAATCGTGTTATTTCAAGCTCAAAACTTTTGAATTAGCCAAAACACAAGCAATAAAGGTTGTGCATTATTAAATTTTCCAGGGACTCCCTATCAAGCGTTGTGAAAAACTACTCCACTGTTGGTGAAAATTTCCTTTTAAATCTACCTTAAAAATTGTTTACCTGCAGAATTATCCTTCAAGAAGAATTACAAGCCACTAAGTTTTTTTGTATCGAGGTGTTTTTTTGTATTGTATAAAAGTTTTTCAAGTTGAATAAAAGGTTAGAGTGGATTGAGGTTTTTACCCTTTGCTGGGTTTTTTCCTCATAAAATCTAACTTGTGGATTGTTTGAGTAGTGTTTATGTTCAGTTACATAACACACTACAGTTATATCTCACATAACTGAAGCTTAATCCATAAGATTGAAATTAGGATTGTTACATCTAGTAGAAAACTTCTATTTTAACATACACACATCGTCAGTTAGTATAAGAGCTAGTTTTCTCTCGTTTGCATTTATGTTATAAGAGTTTGACTTTGCGTTATTGTGTATTTTCTTTGTGTAATTTACTCGTAGATGTGTTTATGAGTTGATCTTGTTTTGTGATTATTGATGGAGCAATATAGAGATGGTATCTCCATTAATAGGCAATCTTACTTTAATGGATTGAATTATGGGAATTGGAAAGTTAAGATAATCACGCACTTGAGATCCAAACCCGAGAGAGTATGAATGAGTGTTGATTTATAGAACTATTCCACAATTAGAGAGGATGACTGAAATTGAAAAAATCAAAAGTATTATGGACCAGAATAAAGTTTGTGGATTATAAGTATAATTAAATAGATTTGAATTCTTTGTTTGCATCCATAAGTAATCATGAGCACAATCTTATTATTAATTGTGAGTTATCCAAAGAATCATGGTATACCTTGCACATGACACATGAGGGCATTTTGAGTTGCAAGAGATATAATTTGCAATACATGACTACGAAGTTTGAGATGGTGCATATGAGTGAGGGTGAATGATTTAACTATTACTACACTAGGTTAACCAAAGTAGTAAATGCCTCTTTCAATATTGGAGAAAAAATCCCCGAGAATAAGGTCATCAAGAAGTTTCTTGGAACTTCAAATTCTATATTTAATACCAAAGTTTCTATCCTAAATGAGATTAGAGACACCGATATGTAACAACCCCTATTATTCACATACTGGTTGGCCAATCCAATATGCCGAAGATAGGGTGCATTAAGTAATCTATATCATTCTCAGCATCAACATAAAAATAAATATATCTTAAAGTAAATTTAAATCCATCCACAACATGCGACATCTAAATGACAAATACAACTAGAATAGATCAGATTTCAGTCTTCTAACATAATAAACTGAACTAGTCTTAACTTATAATTAAACTAACTAAAATAAAATATTGGGACTCAAGGTCCATAATATCTCTTAATAAGAATAACACAACTAAATTAATGAACTAAATACAATTAAAAAGGAAAACTAGAATGCAAGTGGAGCTGCAAGCCTGAATCTCCTTAGCCCTTTGGATACTGTCTATGGATGCCTGGAAAATAATTTTATATGATTTGGATCAGTGCCCTAAAGTTTAAAGATATATCTTCAATATCAATATAAATTATCATGTAAGTCATTTATAATAAACATGACATCCCATCGACATTCACATGTAGTAAATACTTCACCTCTCACAAAAGTGAAATACTACGCATCTCCCAACCCAATGCATAAAATGTACTAAAAGTATCTATCTTTATATTAATAAGTAAGTAAGATATAACCAAATGAAATAAGGATGTAATAAAATACCCATGTGAGAGTAAAACCCAATAAAAACCAACATAATGTCACCCACAAAGTACGATATACAAAATCTCATAATAACAACATATAATTGTGACATAGGATTCATTTAATCAAATGTCCATAGCTGGACTTAAATATCTTTTTCAACCATATTATTAACATCACAAGAAGGAAACTACCTTTGGGAACCTTCTCGTTCTTCTAACTGGAAATCTACAGAGTCCCTCACCTGACGAACTTAAAGAAGCAGAAAAATATAAAAATGAGGAGATCACTATGTAACCCCATCAACTGGTCCCATACCCAAACCTACTCTTTGGATTGAGTCTAGCTACATTCTCTCTTCGTGAAGCATTGACCTTAGTGAACATATGTTCAATCAAAATGACCTCTAAAATGGACTACATCAACAAGGTTTGCAGTACACATACATAACCTTTAAAGTAATCCCGATCGATATATTCCCCGTGAGTAACTGTATGTTCACACAAATCAGAATACACACACACACACACATACATACATATATATATATATATACATACATATATATATATATATATATATAATAAGGAGCAAAATATAAGTTGATAACTTAATTAGATGCTAGGATTGAATGGTGGAAAATTGAATCCAATGGCTCACATTTTATTAGGACACACTTGGGGTGTTTCCCCCTCTTTTCCCATTCTAATTTCCACTTTAATTCAAATTAGAGGGTATTTTTTTAAAAAGCCCCTCCCCACTCAATCAACCTCATGATCAATCAACCTCATATCACCTCACCTGCTCACCTCTCACCCACTCACCTCTCACCTCCCATGTCAAGGATAGGTTTTGGGTTTCTTGGCTTTGGAGTTTGTGGGTTTTGAATTTCGTCGGTTTTAGGTTTCTTGGCCCAGGTGTTCTTTTATTCGTTACAAATTCAGATCTTATTTACACTCTTATTCTTTTTTATTCGATTGCTTGGCATGTTGGGTTTCGTGGATTTTTTACTCCTGTATTCATTAAAAATTATGAGGCTTTGATTTCTTTGCACTACAAATCCTTTACGAATTTCTTTGGTTTGTTTTTCCATTTATAAACTTTGTTTTTCTTCTTTTGAAATATGAATTTGGTTATATGGGGTTTGAGGGATTAGAATATGGTTTGGGGGTTTTAGAACCATTTGGTGGGTGAGTTGTGGATTAAAATTTTAGATTTGTGATTTCTTCTCATTGTTTTCATTTTTATTAATTGTAATTACTACATGAAGAAATTGATACATGTTGTATCAATTATGATTTTCCAGTTTACCAAAATGACTTCATCTAAATATATTATTTAAGTCATCTAAACAGATTATTTGGTGCTCTGAGCAGGTTTGGTGCTTTTGTCATGGTACATTCTTAAATCTTATTTGGTTCTACATCTTTCGATACTAACCATTTTGTTCTCTTTCTCTTATTTTCTTCTTGTTTTTCCTTTTTCTCTTCAAATGATGTGTTCTTCAGAAAATGAGAGGAGATAAAGAAATATTTAGGATAGTTTAATGGGGTCCTTATAAGACCAATTTTAAATTACATTTTTGATGATTTGTTTATTTTTTCAAAACACAAGTGAATGGGTAGTAAGCTATGTTGGAACTTACTTTAGCTATAATATGTAGTGTTTGTTAGTTATAATCAAATCCATTAAATTGCGTATGTAGTGTTTGTTAAATTACCTCTAACACATAGTGAATGAATATAGAAATTTCACTTTTCAGTCTTATATCTATTTTTATCGTACCTTTGATCATTGAAAGGATTAGCGTGTTCTGGCCTTACAGTAGATTGCTTAAATGTTTGTTCCCTATGAGCATATGAAATTTAAAATAATGGATCCTCTTTTTGTTTGGTCCCATTCTAAGTTAAACTCACTGTGGACATGGACATAACTAAATGTTATTTGAATGTTGTTTTGTTATTGTACAAACTTTATCAGTTTATTGTTGAGTAATATCCTGGACATTTAACATTTTAGATCAGGTGATACATGACCGACATATTTGAAGGTTTAAATTTACCTTGTTTTGAGTTTAGATAACCATGGAGAATATTAGCTATAATGATGGAAGTGATAAAACATGTTGTAGAAATATCATTTTGAAATTAGCTTTTAGCATAAGACTAATCACCTTGACATATATTTGAAACTTTGTAATATCATAATTTTGAAACTTGCTTCATAATATTAGAATTTTCAAGTTCATTTTCACCTAAAAAACTCTTTGTAGCTCTCATAGAGTTTGGGTTTACTGATTATGCTTGAATCTCTTATTTTTGGTTTCTTTAAATTGATATCTACAGGTTTGTCCTATCTAGTAAAGAAGCAAATACATGGAAATGACTCTACAGGTTGGTCATATTTCTCAATGTTTCCCCTTTTCTCACATTTTAAGTGCACAAAGCATCTTTACCCAAATACTATTTCATTATGAATTTTATGTTTTTACTATTCCCCAATACTATTTCAGTACGCATTCATATTTTTTTTACTGTTTTTACTATTCTCAAATTAGACATATTTGTAATTGCATTGTAGGTGTTTGGAGAAATTCCTGTGATTGGCACAAACATTAGTATTCATTTTAGCCTAAAAAACGAGCTTTACATAGGAAAATTTTGATATTACTATTGGGTTTTCTATACGTTTGCTTAAGTTTCACTAATTTGAGTAAGATTTTTAATTGTACCATAATTTCAATTAGTTCTTGTGATTAGCGCTAACATGTGTATTTATCTATTTGCATAAGTTTCATTGACCTTGAGACTCCTTTCGTATAGTTTTATGTGACTAATTTGTGCCCTATTACATTTATACTCACTTTATGGGCAGGGCTTTCTATTATTGAGCATTGAGGTAAAGGTTCAATGAGTCCTGCTGATTTTTTTTCTTAGGCAAATGAACGTGGTCAATATACCTAACTACTTTTATATGAATTCATGTTTTTAGGTGTAATTGGGAACATTCTAACTATATTAATACATCTGACAATAAATTTATTTTAAAGAACTGATATTGTTTTGTTTATTCATTGCTATAGGATATTTTCAACTACAAAGCTCAAATATAATAACTCAAATCCTCCACACTTGCATCTACTTTTCAATTATTTCATTACATAAGTTAGCTTTTTATTTAATATCAGATACAATTTTTGTATCCATCTTTTTTTTATCTTGACATTAATTTTTGCATATCAGATTCATGCCTCAATTTTTGCATTCAACTTTTTATTCAATATCATCTTTTTATTAAATATCAGATATATTCATACCTAAAGAAAAACAGAGAAGAGGTATGAGTCTGACAATTGAGGTATAAATCGTATACTAAGGAAAAACAAAGGGGAGGCAAATTCCTCTATTGTATCTAACAATAGAAGTATGAACGTATATTCACATAAGGAAAAACAGAGTCGAGGTAAACATATCAGATTCAATAGTTGTGATTATTTCAAGACATATGTTATTCTTTTGCTGGTGCAATTATGGTAAAATGAAACTCATTTCTTTGCAGCATTTCATTTCGAACGAAAGATCTTGAAATTTTCAAACGGTCCATCTCCACCCTTTATTAAACGTTATCCACTGATAAATAAAATTTATGCAGATCCATATTCACTCTTTATAAAACTATCTAAAAATATGAATTCCTTTGTGCATTGGTCATACATGATTCCTTCCCTTGTTATGATAGCACCACAACACTTCACTATGTTTAGTGTGTCATGTGTTAAAAGCGAGTTTTTTGAATTTTAGTTCAACATCATGTTTTTATGAACAATTCAAATCTCCATTACTGTTCAATATCATGGTTTTCTTGAACTTTTGGATGGTGCATCAGTCAATATTTACATTTCTGAGAGTTCAATTTTGATTTATTTGTAGATACAATGAAAATTGATGTCGATGTTATGGAGACATTAAAGGCAATGGAGGATGATTGCAATTTTTTGTGATTTTGCACACGTTAATTAATTTCTTCAATTATTTATAATCAATTAATTTGTTACTTCACTTAATTGTGTTCCTAATATAAAAACATAAGCCATACCGAATTGACAATTTGGTTATGAACAATCTAATGTGAGGCTGGAGTTGAAGAATGTTTAATGTGTACAGTGTGTGTGGTTTATGGATACACATAGCGGATGTGTCGCTTAGGGAAATTCGAACAATTCTATCACACGAAAACATTTTCAATAATGCGGTTCTGCAACACACCATCTAAATTTTCCTGTGGCATGATATGATTTCCAATATTTGGTTTTTCCCTCTTTTCTTTGCATTCTTATTTTTTCAGATTTAGAGATTTTTTAAAAATAATTTATTAATGTGTTTTCAAACATATGGTTTTCAAAACAAGTTCATTTTTCGCTCTCGGATCTGAGTTTATTTATCTCCATGACAATTTTGTGAATTATCGATTGGTGGTTTATATATTTATATTGTTTAGATTGGTGGCATTTACGACTTGCACTCAATCGCCACCCTCTTTCTTATAGGAGTTTTATGTCACCCCAACATTGATGACCAGTAAGAACAATTGATAAGCATTTTTTGTTGAACATGTTGGGTTAAGCAGCTATTTGGGTATATTCAGTACTGTACAAACTAACATCCAAATAAAGGATGTACCCAAGCTCTGGTTCAGCTCAAAGATACCATTTGAGACTAACTTATTAATACCATTTGTTATAGTAATAACCTTCATCCAAATAAAGGTAGAGCCTTGAAATATAATTCTTTGGATGAAGGTCATCACAACTACCTTTTATTAATAATCAATTATTAATAATAATTTAATTCATCAACCTTCATCCAAATAAATGGTATTACAGTTGTTAACAAATGGTATTACAATTATTAACAAATTGTAGTACATCTTTGCTTTATACTTAAACATAGGCATATGGGTGGGAGTGGGGGTAGTAGCTTTTTTGGTTCTTCAGACTGCAAGTAAGATATCTGCCATCATGGACCTTGAGATGTTTCATTCCCAAGGTTTATTTATTTAGGAGTTTACGGTTGCACTGACTTGATTTTTTAGAGGCATACGTTGCACTAACTTGAGTGTGCATACATTTTAGAGGCACATCTGCCATGATAATGTTAGTTGTTCGCTATTTTTTACTTCGTTTGATTTGTTAATTTTTTTCAGTTAATGCAGTGAACATGGGTCTGGGTAGACACATAATAAAGTCAAGATAATGCTCCACACCCACACTGTGCCCATATGCGAGGTGGTCACCTACTGCAACTGTCACTTTCATGTATGAACATGAGATTCATATCAATGAAGAGATGATGGAGACTTTAACACTCAAGGCGAAAGCAAGTTTGGTTGAAAGTAGTACTATCGAAGTGTTTGATTACAGGCTGCACAAAATTGCTATGTAGCGTTGGTTGCTGAATGGAATTTCCGATGCCCACATAGGTGGGAACAATTGTTAGGTCTTAAACATGGCGAATTGATTGGATATCGCCTGTGATTTGTTGAAGCCAAGGGGGAGGGAGAGGTAGGGTGCGAGACAAAAGAAGAAGTATAAGTGAGAGGGACGTCTGATAAATCTTTCGTCAATGGTTTCCCCAAAATTCCTTAACCATGGTATGAGGCAACTTGGATTATCTATAATTTAAATAAAAAATTCTTAATTTTCGCTTTTACTTTTCTTTCCATCTAATTTTTCTCAACAACCAAACAAAGGAAATGATTTCCTTTAAATTTGCATATATTTTTAATCATGGATTTTGAGGTCAAATAGGATGTCAAGTTTTTACTTTTTTAATAGTAACATATTTACCCAACCACATTATTGTGAAGCATATAGTTAATCAGAGTGAACTATGTTCATGGACTCTCTTCCACCAATCAACTTATTAGAGCAAAGTATTCCTGTAGAGAATGTACAGAATGTATGCGCCTTGATCACAAGTTGTCCTCAAGAGAGAAGATGCTTTATATGACTTTGGTTTCAAAATAATTATATGTACTTTGTTAAAAATCAACTGCTTGACAGGTATTGATGGTACGGTTGGAGTTCGATCTATCACAATTCCTTCTTGCAGCATGTAGGGGAAAACTGAGTCATGTCTTTCACAATAGCGAGAAAAAATCTTCTACTAAAGAACCAATTCATTATCTTTAATATAAACGTTACGAGGCAATAGTGTATTTCACAATGTTGTCAAATTGTTATACTTTGACCCTGTTTTGAGATACACTTTGCAGTCATATTGGTATACATGTTTAAATCTTACAATGTGTACACCAATTTCTTATAATGAATATCAATAGTGTATCTCAAGCTTTCAGCAGTGTGTATATAAATCTAACAACAAAGTGTGTTCCGATTTAAACACTGTGTATATGCTTCATTAATTGTTTATGATGCTACATTGATTGAGTTTTACTTACCTAAATGCAGAGCCTACAATTCACTTCACCCAAATGCAGACTCTGCAAATGCTTCAGTAAGTGTGTTCCGATTTAACCGTCTTTAACCCCAACCATGTTCATGCCACTACTAGCAGTTACAATCCCTTCAAGTTTGATTGTAATTTCTTAATTGATTCATTAGTAATATTCAATATTGTATACATACATGTGCTATCTTATGAACCTTTTATTGGGCAGGTATTTTCATTGACTGTGCAGATCCGTTGCTTATTGGCATCCTATCTACTTGGGAAACGCAAAGGTGGACATTTTTAGTATGTTTTTCAACCTCTAGCGGTATACAGTTTACTAATTTTGTGTTTTTTCTATTAAAGCTACTCCCCGTTTATATTTCACATATGTTTCTTCGAAGGCTAAATTTTTCATTCTTGCTTTATTATTCTTTAGGTTTTCTTTGAAAAGTTTTCGTATTTGTGTAAATACCAGTATATACGTAATACACTCTCTCTTTTCATATCTAGAATCAAAACTAAGATTTATCCCTATTTCATTTCATTTCATTCGTCTGATATATCTATATATACACAAGTAACTAATGTTTTTCTAACTTGACATGATTGCGAGGTTTTCTCCTTTCATCAGTGGATGACTATGCAGCCTAACAATTTTTACAAAATTGCGAGATCTTCAAAGATATGTATATAAAAGAAAGATAATATGCTGTTTCTTATGGAAAGAGGAAAACTCAGACTGAATTAAGAAATTCCATGGGCCAACGAGTGGTTAGCCTTGGCG
This sequence comes from Sambucus nigra, assembly GCA_949130495.1. Classification (NCBI taxonomy): domain Eukaryota; kingdom Viridiplantae; phylum Streptophyta; class Magnoliopsida; order Dipsacales; family Adoxaceae; genus Sambucus; species Sambucus nigra. The sequence continues at coordinate 357,133,212 of OX422213.1, read as the reverse complement.
AAAGATGATCATCAAAAAATCTACCAAGGTTCAAACCCGAGGTGATAACTGACTTTGGGTCAATTGAAGGAGATCCTCGGGCTGCAGCTAGGAAGGAAAGGGGTAATATTAAAGCCAATCAGTTTCTGGATTTGGCCTTGGATGCTGTAGCTGATGGAGAACCCAAACAGCAGGTTCAGCCAGAAATAGAGATTGTACCACATGCTTCTGTGAGGAAATTTTTTCATCACCCATAGAGGTGTCAAATGAAGTCGAAAAGACTCCGGAGGACCGAGTTCTAGAAGAAGTAGAAATTACACCTAGCATGTACTTATGCCTCATGAGATTCTTGGTTGCTTAATACTAAGATAGGTAATACTGAAATTACACCTAGCATGTACTAAGACAAGATATTTTGATCATTGATTTTCATATTTTTATGCTCTCCTTTCCCCGTACTAATTTACTTTATATTAATTCAACCGTTCCCATTCAGATATTAATTTTGAAGTAAGATTCGGTTCATACTTAAGAAGTTTGTTTCGTTGTATAATTTGTTAGAGGAATTTGAGATTTTTAAATATTGTTGGATTGGTGGTTAACCCTTAAGGTGATTATGCCCATTTTTTTTTTAAATTGACACTTTTTATATTTCATGTTATAACTGAATTTATAGGATGCATTTAGACTATTTGAATGTTGTTGGACTATTTATTATTTGTTAAGTAGGGTGGATGATACTATAAATAAAAAATATTACGGCCAATTTTTTTAAAATTACACTTTGTTTTGTTGGGGAGCGAAGTTATTTCCGTTTTCTGATTACGTAGTTTGGGAATTTTCGTCGTGCCTTCAGGCACGGGCATTCCGCTAGTATATATATAAAACACTCAATATATATACCCCCAATTGTCCAAATCCCCAACGATGGATTGTACATATTTAATTAAGGTTTATAAATCTAAAACATATATGAAATCCCTTCCCATTATTCTTTAGTTCAAATATCATCTTAAATTGCATCATAAGTAAATAACGATTACACAAGAATTAATTGTGACTAAAACCACAAGTCATCCATTGCTACCCCAAATTCCTCATACAACACAACCTCATTTGAATAAGATTTTGAGGTCATTTACATGACATACCCATTCTCCTTCGAATGATATACCAATTTCGTTCAAATGAGATATGCACATAGCCTTCTTCTTCCCCAAAACTTAAATGACCATACTTAACATCATAACTAAAGCTTCAAATCACCAAATTGTTCATTCTCCAACAAATCTAAGCTATATAAATACAATATCAACATATATTCATCAACTATAATCAAAATTACAAGTCTAATTCATCAAATTCACAAGTCAAACATAATTCATCTATCATATTAATGGAGTGAAAAACAAGTATGATTCGAGATCTAAATATCAAATTAACATGGGGATTAATCCTACATACGTGAATAAAACATAAACTTGAGTTATAATCACATATTGAAAACCCAAAATAAATCAATATAAGGTTTCTCTTCAGAAAAATTAAGTCTTTTAAGTCCGAATTAATTTATCACTAATCTCAATTAATTCATGAACAGAACATGATTAAAATATAAAATTACAATCCTAAACATGCTTTCTAAATCTCAAATTGACTACATAACATGAATTAGAAACAAATTATAGATTATTCATGGTAAAGAAAGAGATTTCTTACCTAAGTGTATGAATGGTGAATCTTTATGAGTCGATCTTTGTTCTTTCTCTTCAAAAATACTCTTTAATCTCTCCCAAAGGTTTGAGGCTACCAGGGTTTATTTATATGGTGTAAAGTTGTTCTTAATGAGGTCTAACTCCTATAATTAATCCTTAAAAACTCAACTCAATATTAGTCATATTTTTTGTCCTCCAAACCCAAATTTAAAAACCAAAAACTATAATAAAAAAGGGTAATCCACTCTCCCCCCCCCCCCCCCCCCCCCCCACACACACACACACTAATTTGGATCAAAACCCAAAACCACCTCCATCGCCACAAACCAACACATCCATTTCCTACCAACACACCCACGTCCCACCACCACCACCTCAAAAGAAGTCATATTTTTCTCTTGAAATAAACTTCATCAATAAAAAAACTAGACCCAAATGAAGTGGGGTACAATTCCTCACAAGTGAGAATGACTCATCGACTCTACCGAATTAGAATCGCATTGCAACAAAATAAGAGAAAATAAGTGGCTATGAATATTCTCTGAATAAATGCGATTCAATAACCCAACAATAATTTCAAAGCTCTAAATCCTTGAACTTATCCAAATACTTTACAAAAACCTAATTCCCATAAGCCACGATCGGTTCAATAGAGATGGAGATTCGAATAGGAAAAGAATAAGAATCGTATCTCTTCTTCAATGCAAGTTTGAAGAGAGATAAAAAAATAAAGTTTGGAGAGAGAGAAAAATATTTCTCTAGATAAGTATGAAAGGTCACCACTGGGGTTAGACCAAAAAGTGTGGAGGGAAAAAGAGGCTCTTATTTCTACCAGGAAACTTGCTACTAGACTTCGATGGTTGAATTTTTCAAAGATACCCATTCACAATCACCCAAAAAATAATCGGTGTGCGAGTTTGTGGTGGTGGAGAGATGATGGTGGGAGGTGGTTTTGGGTTTTGGTTAAAACGGGTGCATGGAGAAGAGAGGGGGTGAGTTTTTTTTCTAGTTATAGGTTTTTAAATTTGGGTTGAGAGTATTTTTTCTAGTTACATTGAAAAAATAAGGGAATCCTATTTTGGGGGTTATTTGTAACGGGTTGATAGTTTAGGGGGTGAGTTTTTCGAGTAAAATATTTCAGGGAGTGACCTGTATATCCGAGATAGTTTGAGGTGCTTGGTATAATTTACCTTTTATTTTAGAGATAACCATGTATATTCCACCACACTTAATTGATTACACCGATTAGTTAAATATAACATGATGTACAACTAAATGACATAACATGAAAATTTAATCATTATCTAAATATGCATTTTTATTATTAGCAATTCACTCAAGTAATAATTAATTTTGATTTATTAATTTATTTTCACTATTAATAATCATTAAATAAATATAAAAACTACAGGATACTGCACGCCACTAGTAGATTAGAAGAATTAGTTGGTTCACTTTAAATTTTTGACCACGAAAAAAAATGCATGTGTGTCAAAACCTAATAAGGATCTAGCATTTGTAAGAGAGTGTGTCAAGAAAGAATGAAGAGAAAATGAAATAACATGTTGAGATGGACATATCTGTTTTTGTTAAAAGGTTTATTAAATTCTACAACAATAAAAAATGTGTTTCAAAAATGGTGGAAATTTTGAACCAAAGCCTTGCAATTCCATTATATATGTTTCTTATGGTGAGAAAAGTGATTCCAAGAGACATAAGGAGAAGTATGATGACTATTGTTTTGGTTTTGGAGGAGTGAGACATCTTATCAATGTATTCCAAACTCATTTAAGAAAACAAGAGAAGGGCAGGGATGTAGATAAAAAGAAAAATGTCTAGAAGGCTAGTTTGAGTGATTGCGATAGTGAATCCAAGGAGAACACAACTAGTGAGGAGAGTGGAAGTGAAATTTCTTTCCGGGTGAGACTTGATCAGAATGAAAAGCATAGTGATGATATGATGTATCTAGAGAATGTGGTGAGGAAGAATAGGATAAAGGTTCTAGTACTAGGTCGCTTAGTTATTCATCCTCATGTATTAACAACGGTTCATACAATTCCATTCCTAGATCACTTAAGGATAATAATGATGAAGTTAATGATATCCATGAGGCCTTTGATGAATTCTATCAAGAATCATTCCAGTTGAAAAAGTTAAGCATCATGCTTTAAAAAAAATAAAACTTCTTAATGTGAACATGATGATAGAGATGAATAAATGTAAAGTGTTCAATTGGAATGTGTTACATTCAAAGAGAGATTTGATGTCTTTAAAAGTCAATGTGATTCTTTGAAAAAATGAAATGAGTTTATATTGAAACAAAAGAATATATTGAACTTAAAAATGAGATTTTGAAATTTTATTTTGAAAAGGTGAAACATGAATTTTAACATACCAAAAACTTGAAAATTGTGATCTTTGATAAAAAAAACATTCTAGATAACATTTTGAATTCTTATGCGCAATTTGAAAATGACAAACATGGCATTGGTTATGTCGAAGAATTGAAAGAGAAATTTGTAATTTCAAAACCAAAAGTTAAAATCGCGTGTGTTAAAAAGAAGAATAAGGAACACATTCCGATGATGAAAAAGAAGGAAATTCATGCTCAATCAAAATTTGTGAAAAATGAAGTTGGTTTCTCATTTTATTGGAAATTGAATCACATTGAAATTTTTTATTTCAAATGAAAAAAACTTGAGAAAATGGAGACGAGAAATCATGGAGCTAAACCATATTGAGAAGGAATTTTCCCTTTTACACTTTTTCCATGTTCAAAAGGCATTTAAATCAATCTTTTTAGTGCTTGAAAGAGAAAACCGAAAGCTCGTGAACAATAGTAGGAAGGTATTTCATATGGATCCTATTAGTGAATAAAGGGGTGAGATGTAACAACCCTCGATTTTGGAGACTGAGAAAATAAATTTTTGGGAAAATAAAATTTAATTAAATTGGAGAATTTCAAAATTTGGGAATTGAGGCCCAAAAATAGAGAACATTTCAAAGTATTCCAGATGATGTTTTTGAGGGTACCATCGATACCGGAAGGGTCGAGATAGTCAAAATGACTGTCATCGGGTTTTATTTCGACTCCGGAATGTTTTTAAGTCAGTTTGACTCTAATTGGAGTAAATGAGTCATTTAAAGTGTGTATTAACATTTAAAATTGGATTTATTGTTTTAAAAGGATTAGTGGCTTACTGATGAAGCCATTTCTCATTTGAGAGAAAGAGAGAAAAATCCCTAGAGGGAGAAAGAATAAGGAAAGAAGAAGAAAAGAAGATAGAGAGGAAGAAAAGCTTGGAGATTCCGGCCCAAACACGACAACGAGGACGATCAAACCTCTACAAATTTGAGGCAAGTGTTTAATCTTGCTAAATAGTTATTTGTGTATTTCATTTCATAATTTGTGAGTTAAAGAATGGATTTTTGGGTATTAATATCAAAACCTAACTTTTTGGGTTTAAATTTTGAAATCAATGTGTATACATGGGTTTGATGACAAATAAATTGTTGGGATGAGATGTAGGATGAGTTTACATATTAAGAATATTATTGGGTTAAAGATTTGGGGATTTGGTGATGATATTTGGGTGTTTGAGGATTTAGGCTTTTCGTTGAAAAATGGAAATCGGCCAAGGCATCTGGTATGGCCGGTCGACCGCGCCTTAGGGAAAAAGCCTACTGCATTTCTTTGTAGGCAAAATTTTGATCCGTGGTCGATCGGGGGTTTGGGATCGGTCGACCGGTCCCGTGTTTTTAGCCCAAAATTTGGATTTCTTCCTTTCCTATTCTTTTGGAGTTTTACTCTTGGGGGCTTTCTTAATGAGCTTATTATGGAGGGTTATGATATTAGATTAAGGGAATGGGGCTCTAGGTCGAATAGGGGCTTGGGGGCCTATGTTAAATTGATTTAGGAGGATGGGGTGCCTCTTTCAGGAATGAAAGAAATATGGGACTAAATTGATTGGAGGATTTTCCTACTATGATGGAGGTGGGAAATCATGGATTGGTTGTAAATGGTAGAGATAGTCCCTTTTTTCTTAAGTGTGCATTAAAAATGGTTATTCTGAGGCATAATGGGGGATCTCAGTGAGGACGGGAGTTCTAGCTTGAGGGCATAAGTAAGCGTAGATATGCTGGGAGGCTAAGAACTCTTAGAGAGAGAGCGGTGAGAGCACGATATGAAATCGTAGGCCGAGGGTAGTGCCAAATCCTTATAGTAAATAGAATTCTATTGAGATTAAGGTTCGGGGACCGAAGAGAGAGAAGGTTCACGTATCCTTATAAATGTTTAAATTTAGGAAAAATTGGTAACCCAATGGGAGTAAGGGTTCATAAGATTAATCTAACCATAAGTGAAATGGGGAACGATTTGGATCGTACTATCGACTAGAATAAGCGTTATCATGAATTCTAGTTAGGATAGTTATAGATAATTATGTACTTTCAATTTAGAGATGAAATGTGTAGTAATGGTTACCTACACTAAACTATGGGTGATAACCCTAAGGTTTGGTTACGTACAATGTATGAGTTTTTGGGAGACTATTCATCATAGGAAAATGGATGAATATGCTTCACGTGAAGGATTGTATTCACATATCGAGGTAAATTAAATGAGTTGTGGTGACGGCTTGTATATTGAGGATTATGTATACTTATAGTCGAGTTTAGATATCTTATACATATGAATGAGATATACTTTGTATATATAGATATATGGATATGTGAATATATGTGTATACTTATATCTATATAGTTATGACTGTATGGATATATTTATGTCGTGGATATACATGGTATGGATATTTAAACCTTATGTGATGTTTTAATATTTGATCATATGATGGGATCATATGGATGTGTATATATTGTGTATGTGAACGATATATATACTTATGTGGTTAAGCATACCCCGCTCATGCTATCATTGGGAAGTTTCCTCGCAGAGGGTGAGTATCATAGCTTTTGGAGTAGGGTGTGGATATTCCCCAAGTCATAGTTGTCCCGTGTGTTATTATGTGATTTATATTTTTGGGATGAGACGTGGTGGGTATGTTTCGTCTCATTATCGGTTTGTAGCTATAACCGCTTCCCGGGACGTCGTGTGTGTGAGTTTATCACAAGGTTGGTGTCGTTGATCCCCACCAGGTGGTCCCCAGTATTGCTACGTGAGCCGGGCACTGGGAAGATGATAGCATGGTGCAGTTTATCGGCGCTATATATAGCCGGGTATATTATGTGCATGGCCATTGTCCATCAGATATGATATGTACACTTGGTCATGGGTATGGATGATTGTATATATATATATGGTTAGAATAAATGCCTGTATATATATATATTTATATATCCTATACATGAAAGGATATGGAATCTTTGCGGAGTACATCTTGGATGATTATGGTGTACTAGATTGATGGGGGTTGATGTATAGCATTTAAGGAATATTTCGGTTACATCATCCCAAGGATATTATTGTAGATTTTTAGTATTTTCATATTGTAGGCTAAAATCTGGTAGTAGTGTTAGTATAATATGGAATGTATGGCATTATGGACCTCTAGGATCGTCATTGTCAAGGAGTAGTGTAACGTGGTGGTTCCTTGTTTGGATTTCGCTTTGCAAGACACCCCACGCACGAAACGTAGTACAATGTTGAAATTGGTGAGAATTTTTGTCAATAATAATTTGTATGCATGTTATTTATTAATTAAATTACAAACCGGAATCCATTAAGCCTAGTATGGCATATATGTTTATAAAAATAATTAAGTGTGTTTAGTAAAGGGGTGGATTCTTGGATTAAGATAGGAAGGTAGATCTCGTGGTTATAGGCTATGCCTATGGTAAGTTAGGTTGTCCTTATGGGTGGGGTTACTTAATAAAAATTTGAGGACGCGGATAGGTGCGCGCCTTTAGATGAGAGGTGAGTTGGGATTCCACGAGAGTGCGATTCCACTTTAATTATGAAATAAGTGCACCGATATTTATTATGCACGGTTAACACACTTGCTAAATATTTTTCACACTCGGGCTCTGACCCGTTTACTTTTCTCTCCTGCCTGTATATATATATATATATATATATATATACACACACTATTACAGATGTCCTACCGCATGGATGCCGGATGACCTTTTATCCAGAGTCTTGGGAGCCGTGACAGGTGCGGACTGTTGCGGGATGTATCTTGTAGCCGCTTCCTACTTCTTTAAAATTCTAGGTAGGATTCATGTTTTATGTCGGGTTTGTACCCAAGGGATATTTATATATATGCTCATACTTATTCCATTTCAGTTGTTGTATTGGCTGTGACCCGACAGCTTATTCGGGTCTACTTTTTGTAGTATATTCAGTTGTAGTTATTTATTTCAGTTTATTCTAGCATTTCTTTTCTCATAGTTCTTTCATGCATCTTTCTTTTCTTTACTAGTAGTGTTATAGTGTTGGTTTGTTGTCTGTTGCACATTTTCTTTTAATTTTAAAAGCTTATTTATATGATATCGGGTAGTTAGTCCTATATTATATAGTACTGACAGTTGATGTTGAGACTGGACCATCTGAAACTCCTAATTTAATGTAGTATAGGGGTGGACACCCGTTATTATTTTGAGCGGGTTGTTACATGAGATTGGTATATTGATGAAAAGATTTGACTTTCTAGTCAATGGTAGGAGTGAGGTTAGGAGGAATTTCTATAGACCTAGACCGTTTCTCAAATTCTAAGGAATAAGCATAATAATACTTTGAGGAATATGAGATAAATGCCAAAGAATGTGAAAGGAATTCCTAATAATACTCCTATAAATAAGGTATAAGATGAGTTCCCTCAAAAGGAAATTATGAATAGGGAAGTTTTGTTGGTACCTCCTCCGCATTCGGGATATGTAACACACATAACTATCTAGATAATAGTTTGCTTAGGATACCTAGAATTTCATTGGTTGTAGGTCCGCTTTCTAGGTACTCATTGATTTGTTATGGTAAAATCGTTTTTGGGTGAGATCTTAAATTGTTCATTTGGAAAATTTACATATTTTATGAGGAATTTTATGCATATGTGCATTTACATGCATTTTTCTATAAGCTTTTTTCGTTACATAACCTCTTGTAAATATTTCATCATTCTTTGTTTAAACATTCCAAAAATATTTTGCACTATACTTCCTTTTGTGATTATGGGAGCGTATTCTTTAATTCATGAGATTTAGTAGATTAACTTACTTTGAATGATGATTAAAACATGTACTTTTAACCTTATAAATATTGATAATGTCAATGATAGGTTATAATTCACTTGATAAATCATGATAGTTAAATTTGTTACAATCTTTGGTTTTGATTTCACTTTGCAATTTCACTTGCATATCACTTGATACATATGAATATAGTTTTGTGTTTTCCTTTTTTTGATTGACTTAACCATGATTAAAACTCGAGATCCATTATTGGTGATTAAAATGTATATAGGGCTTATTTTTTAGGATTGAATTTTTACTTATTGAAGTTTAAAAAGGATATGCGTTGATAAGGGATACCATCAGAGTGATGTAAAATCGATTTGAATTTGAGTATCATTTGAAAAGTGTCATCCACATGTGTGAAAATCCAATCAATGGGAAAATCCAATAACTCAAAAAGATCCAGAAGCCCAAGTTCTTAACTAGCATTAAAACAAGATAGGGCTATAGCTTATTGTAATACCTCGCACTTTTAGGGATATTTAATTTACACAAATGGGTATAATTTGGAGATTTGAGGAATTATTGTTAATAATAATTTTTGGAGTTTGCGAGGGTTAAATGATTTTTGATGTGTGCTATATTTACTTTTGGGATTAAGTAAATGAGTCAGACTATTTGAATTATATGTCGCAGTTGGGTAAAGCGACAAAGGATAATATTTTAACTGGAAAACCCATATTAAGTTGTGTTGGGTTTAATTAGTGAATTGCGGTTAAATGACTCGGATGGAGATTTTGAGTGTGCGATTCATTTTGGAATGGTCGAGATAGTCATAATAGAGTATCCGAGGGGTAGTATTTGGGTTCTGGAAATTTTTGGACTTGTAGGGACTCGTAATTGAGTAAACGAGTCATTTTTGGGTTTATAAGGGACAAACCCTTATTTCTCCCTATTTATGGCACCGGAGAGTTAAAGAATGAGAATAAGAAAGGAAGGAGTAAAAAGAGGAAAGAAAAGGATATTCCGGCTAACCTCCACAGGATTCGACTCGAGGTCGTCGGATTTTATCCATGAGGCAAGTGTTTACTTTTTTATACTTTTGAATGCATATCTTATATCATAGTTGGTAATAACAAACCATACAAATTTTGGGTTGGGTTTTCGTGAATCAAAACGGGTGTTTCGAAAGATTTAACGGATAAAACTCGGTTAACATTCGATGTGAGAAACTTAGAATTAATTGAAATTGATTGTGGGTAAATGGTTCTACGATGATTAGAACCCCTTTTATATGTGTATATATAGTTTGTTGTGGTTATATGTTGGTGGGAGAGATGATAAATAGGCTTGGTGGGTTGTTAATGGCCGAAATAGACTCGTTGGAGAGGAAGCAGAATCGGCTGCCCTATTCGATCGATCGATCGCCGACCAAGGGTCGATCGATCGACCCTGTAGAATTTTTGGTAATTTCGTATAATTAAGTTTAAATGGGATAAATTCCCAAGCTAATTAATCCTAGCCTGTTTATTTGAGGAAACAAATATCCAACTAGAGGAATATATATTCCTAGTTAATTAAGGGAATAAATTTTGGACTAAGAGGGTGCAATAAGTGTGTGTGCACTAAAAGTATATTTTTGAGGAAAATGAATAAATTGAGTAATTAGATATTTAGGGTTCCTAAAATAGACTGGGGACCTCTAAATTAATTTTGAACGAAATGTAAGCTTTGCGATCATAGAGAATAGAATCCATGACTCAGTTAATTGGGGGTGTTCAAGACGAGAAACACTCGAGGGAGTATTTTTCTAGGCAATTATATATAGAGAATTGTGCACGTAGAAAAGGTAATTTTATGCCGATTATATTTGGGAATGTCCTATGAGGTGACTAGGAAAGAATTGAGGATATAAGTTAGGGATGATGGAGCAGTTATTCGGTACGTCTATTGACGACGATTATTAGAGTTGGTGAGATACCTATGGATTTAGATAAGTTGATAGTATAGTTATCTAATTAGTACGTATTTGTATATTTTGGTTTATTTATATAAATCCTCAGTAGTAATTAAGGTGTGAGTTATATTTAAGTAAGATAATACTTTTGGGTTTAGTATTTTAAAGTGATGTAGATTATATATACGATGTGATATAGTATATATAATATAACATGATACTTATAAATATATTTGTGTGTGATTGATATACTTATATCTTAGAGTCCGGTTCCATGGGCTTTCCTTTGGCGTAGGGATGGAACAACCATATTATATATTTCTCTAGTGTGATCCGGGGAGGTTGCGCGATGTGGGTGAATCCCCTTGCTTGAGGAGCAGGGAGAGTATATCCCTAGGTCATCTCGTCCCGCGTTTGAGTGAGATGTGTGTGTACTCGAATTGGAGAGGGATCATGACCACCTCCACTGTTGTTTATATATTTACCATGACTATGAGTGAGTCTGGCTTGGTACCGAGGTATAGTGAGTAAACCCGAATTCAGATAGGCACTATGAGACTGCATCCTCGAGTTATAGCTCGGTGAGATGGTTATTATGCTTGTGATTGTAACAAGTATAATTATATTCGTTAAGCATAGTATATTGCTCGTATATTAAGATGAGATAATCATATAAAGTTAACATGCGTATATAAAGTGTATTTTTCCCCTTCCGATCGATTTATATCCGGATTTAAATGAAAATAAATTATAGGTATATATATATATATATATATATATATATATATATATATATATGCGAGCTATTTACATCCACGTTATGTGCTGAGGGCTTAATGAATCCCGACAATCAACATTGCCAGGTAGTAGTGTATCGGGGGGGGGGGGGGTCCTTGTTTGGATTTCTCTTTGCAAGACACCCCATGCATGAACGCTAGAGAAATGTTAGGAATGGGGAGAAGGTTAGTCCTTAGAACTTGGGTAGGAGGATTCTTAGACGATGGGAATAGATTAGTTAGGTAGGATGTCTTAACTATATGCGATAGGTGTGACTGTTAGAAAAGGGGTGAGGTGTATTTCATGGGAGCGCGATACCAACTTAAATATGAGAGTTCCATATTTTAAAATCATGTCATTACGCACTTGCAAAATATTTTCACAACTCGGGCTCTGAACCGTTTATCTATTTTCCTCTCTTTTGCTATATATATATATATAGCCGGATGGATTATGTGCATGTCCATTGTGCATCAGATATGATGCGTACATTTGGTCATGGGTATGGATGATTGGTATATGTATATATATGGTGAGCATAAAATACCTATATATATATATATATATATTTATATATCCTATAGATTAAAGGATATAGAACCTTGTGGAGTACATCTTGGATGATTATGGTGTACTAGATTGATGGAGGTTGATGTATCGCATTTAAGGAATATTTCGGTTACATCATCCCAAGGATATGATTGGAGAAAAGTTCTGCCAGTTATGGTATGCACAACATTATGGACCTCTATGATCGACATTGTCAAAGAGTAGTGTAACGGGGTGGTTCCTTGTTTGGATTTCGCTTTGCGAGACTCCCTGCGCACGAAATATAGTACATTATTGAGAGTAGAGAGAAGTTTTGTCGATATTTATGTGTAGAATAATGGATCTCCAGGATCGACGTTGACATGGAGTAGTGTAACGGGGTGGTTCCTTCTTTGGATTTCGCTTTGCGAGACACCCCACGCACGAAACGCAGCGCAGCGTTGAAATTGGAGGGAAGTTGTGTCAATAATGATTTTTCCATGCTCATTAATTAGAAATTTAAATTAGATGTTTCAACCCAGCTACATATTGGGTAACTTATTAAATTATAAATGGTTAAAGTATAAATCGGAATCCACTTAGCCTAATAAGGCACATATGATTGAAAATAAATATTTAATTGTGTTTAGAAAAAGGGGGTGGATTCTTGGGGTATGATAGAAAGGTAGATCTCGTGGGTATAGGCTAGGCCTATGATAAGTTAGGTTGTCCAAAAAAATGGAGGTAATTTAACTATTAAATTGAGGACGCGAATAGGTGCGTGCCTTTAGATGAGAGGTGAGTTGGGATTCCACAAGAGTGCGGTTCTACTTTAATTATGAAATTAGTGCACCAATAATTATTATGCACGGTTAACACACTTGCTAAATATTTTTCACAATCGGGGCTCTGACCCGTTTACTTATGTCTCCTGCCTGTATATATATATATATATATATATATATATATATATATTATTACAGGTATCCTACCGCATGGATGCCGGATGACCTTATATCCAGAGTCTTGGGAGCCGTGACAGGTGCGAACTGTTGCGGGATGTATCTTGTAGTCGCTTCCTACTTTTAAAAACTCTAGGTAGGATTCATGTTGTATATCGGGTTTGTGCCCAAGGGATATTTATATATATGTTTATATTCATTCCATTTCAGTCATTGTATTGGCTGTGACTCGGCAGCTTATTCGGGTTTACTTCTTTGTAGTATATTCAGTCGTAGTTATTTATTTCATTTTATTTCTAGCATTTCATTTATCTTACTTCTTTCTTGCATCTTTCTTTTTAGCGTTAGTTGGTTGGTTGTTGCACATTTTATTTAAAATTTTAACATCCCGCTTATATGATATCGGGTAGTTAGTCCTATATTATATAGTACCGACAGTTGATGTTGAGACTGGACCATCTGAAACTCCTGATTTAATATAGTATAGGGCTGGCCACCCGTTATTATTTTAGGCGGGGTGTTACAGATGGTATCAGAGCATCAGGTTCTAGAGTCTTTAGGATCTGTGCGAGTTATGGATTCTTCCGCTAATGCTCTTGACATAAAGCCCTACAAATAGGACTGTTGTGTTCACTGTGTTGTTTTCTTCTGTGAAGTACATTTACTTGATTGACGTTCTGATAAAAGTTGCTCTTATTTTCGTTTCAAACGTCGCCTAGATTTTATTGTCTAGGAAAGGATAGGATTAGAAGTACAATACCCATAGTATATTTTGGGTACGCTTTAATCGGGGGTATTTGTTTTCCCCAATTCCGGAGGAGATATTGAGGAGATTTCTAGTGGTGGTGTGAGGTGATTTACCGGCAGTTGAGTAAGAAAGGAAATTTACTCGAATGGCGAATCTTGGTCTTAGTAAGGAAAGTCCGAGGAGAGGCATGTAGTGTTGTCCTTGGGAGGTTTAAATTGAGAATCTGTTAACCTTAGTTAGGAAACCTAATGTTGGTGACTCTTACCGAGGTGAGGTTGGTGTAGTTATCCCAATATCAGGAGTATTTCCTTCTAAGATGAGGGAGAATGCCTTTGGAGACTCAGTTTCGTCGTGAAGGACGGAGGGAGTTTTCGGCAGTTGCAATCGCGCCTTACCCTTCAATATGGTTAGGAAGGGTTCTGAGGAAGATGTTTCTCTTGTGAAGAAATAGGCTTAAGGGATAATGATTGTCCTGGAAGAAGTTGAGGACCCTGAGTTGAGATTCTAGGACAAGGGGAAACCATTGAGTTACGGAAATGTAAGGTAGAAACCTTTATTTGGGTTTAAGTTACGCTTTGTGCGATATTGGGAACGTCGCGTGTGAGGTGTGATGAGTAGCTAGCCGCTATACCGCTAGGGTGTATGGAATTTTCCTAGAGGAGGAAGTGAGCAAGAGTGGCCGTTATATGGCATCTTTGGAGATGATACACCTTTTCATAACGAAATCGTAGGGAAGTATCCCATTGAGGGAAAAATTAATTTTTACATATAAGTGTTGATATGATGTATAGGAATTTCATAACTGAGAGGTTCAGAGTTTGGTAGATTTATGGGGCGGATAGTTTAGCTCATAGTTGTGCTAGTTTTGAGAACTAGATATTGGTTAGCAATATTGTATTTATTGAGGCCTTGTGTTTTAAACATAAGGTGTTTGTTTGGCGTGTCGAAAGACGCGGAATATATTTATATCGTATTATTGTATAGGCCCTCGGGCGATATCTAAAATATGGAAATCCCTCTTTTTATAAAACCTTAACCTTGGTTCAACTAACCTCAATCCCCGACCTAGCTACACAGTAGTGTATTGGGAGGGTTCTTTGTTTGAATTTTGCTTGCGAGACCTCCCCCGCACGAAGGTGGCTAGTGTCAGGAATTGAGGAGAGTTCTACCATTGGGAAATATTTTTTAAAATTGTATATATTTAGTATGTTGTTATATATCATATTGCTGAGGGTTATATTATGATTTGAGGCTAATGAAGCCTAATCATAATTTTACGAGTGGAAACTCGGATACGGGGTGTATGGGCGCCCTGGGTAGTAGTTGCTTTAAAACTGTATGGCTCGACATGAGAACCAGGAAGGATCGGTATAGTGATCCTAAGGATTGATGTGAGGACTAGATGATTTTGAGGTCCTAGGCATGTCTTAAATTTCGCGGACGAAATTTTTGTAAGGGGGGAAGTATGTAACAACCCTCGATTTTTGGAGACTGAGAAATTAAATTTTGGGAAGATAAAATTTAATTAAATTGGGGAATTTCAAAATTTGGGAATTGAGGCCCAAAAATAGAGAATATTTTAAAGTATTCCGGATGATATTTTTTGCGGGTACCATCAATCCCGGAAGGGTCGAGATAGTCAAAATGACTGTCATTGGGTCTTATTTCGGCTCCGGAATGTTTTTAAGTTATTTTGACTTGAATTGGAGTAAACGAGTCATTTAAAGTGTGTATTAACATTTAAAATTGGGATTTTGTTTTAAAGGGATTTGAGGCTTACGGATGAAGCCATTTCTCATTTGAGAGAAAGGGTTAAAAGCCCTAGAGGGAGAAATAAGAAAGGAAAGAAGAAGAAAGGAAGAGAGAGATGAAGAGAAGCTTGGGGATTTCCGGCCCAACTGCGACATCGAGGATGATCCAACCTCTACAAATCTGAGGCAAGTGTGTAATCTTGCTAAATAGCTATTTGTGTATTTCATTTCATAATTTGTGGGTTAAAGAAATGGATTTTTGGGTATTAACACTAAAACCTAGATTTTAGGTTTAATCTTGAAATCAATGTTTAAATATGGATTTAATGGATTAGAAATGGTTGGGATCAACTTTGGGTTGATTAATGGGCTTAACATCATGATTTGATGAAAGTTTGGGGATTAGAATGAAAATTTTAGGGTATAAATTTCGTGGTATTGCTGAGAAAGGGAAATCGGCCAGCATATCTAGTATGGTCGGTCGACCGTGGTCTGGGGACCGATCGACCGCGCCTTAAGGGAAAAGCCTACTGCATTTCTTCGTAGGAAAAATATGGACCCGCGGTCGACCGGGGGTCTGTGACCGGTCCCCTGTTTTTAGCCCAAAACTTGGATTTCTTCTCCCACTTTTCTTTTGGAGTTTATTCTTAGGGGCTTCCTTAATGGGCTGTTTTATGGGTTTCCTAAGATGACTTCTAGCCCTTTTTGGTTGGGTTTGTTGATTTGGGGTTCTCTCTTATAAAGTAAGAGATATCTTTTGGTGACTTATAGGGGGTCTCTCACTGAGTATATGATAGTGGGGACCTCTTGGAATAATTGGATAAGAAATATCCATGTATGTTGTGAAATTTCTAGGCTGACCTTTATGTCAAATCCTTATAAGGATAGGATATTGTTAAGATACAATTTGGGGCCAAATGGAAGAGACTGGTCGCATACTCTTAAAGAGTGAGGGGTTTCATATCCTTAGAAATGTTTAGACTAAGGAATAATTGATAACTAAATAGGAGTAAGGATTACCGAGATTTATTCGAACCATAGGTGACTTTGGGATCGTACTATCGACTATAATAAGCGGTAGCATAAATTCTAGTTAGGATAGTTTACACGTAATTGTGGGGATATGGCCATTGGGATTCCAATACTTGAAACGAGGTTGGAATAAATTGAGGTTTTAGACTATTAAGTCATGTGTGTGCCTATGGTTAAATAATACTAAAGGTAATTATGTACTTTTGGATATGGATGAAATGTGTAGTGATTGATTCCTACACAAACTCTAGGGTGATAACCCTAATGTTGAATATATATGTATAGATATATACATATGGTTTTGGAAGACTATTCATCATAGGAAAAATGATTGAATATGTTTCAAGTGAGGGATTGTATTCACACATCAATGTAAATGATATGAGTTTGTGGTGACGGCTTGTATATAGAGGATTTATGTATACTTATAGCCGGGTTTGTATATCTTATACATATGAACGAGAACTAGTTTATATATATAGATATATGGATATGTGAATATGTGTATATATATATATATCTGTATGCATATAAATATATGGATATATTTATGTTGTGGACATACATGGTATGGATGTTTAAACCGTATATGATGGTTTACTATTTGATCATATGATGGGATCATATGGAGGTTTGTATACTGCGAATGTGAGCGATATATATACTTACGCGGTTAAGCATACCCCGCTCATGCTATAATTGGGAAGTTTCCGCGCAGAGGGTGAGCATCCTGGCATATAGAGCAGGGTGTGGATATTCCCCAGGTCATAGTCGTCCGGTGTGTTATTATACGATAGATATATTTTTGGGATAAGACGTGGTGGGTATGTTTCGTCTCATTTCCAGTGGAGCTGTGACTGCTTCCCGGGACGTCGTGTGTGTGAGTTATCATGAGGTGGGTGTCGTTGATCCCCACCAGGTGGTCCCTAGTTGCTACATGAGCCGGGCGCTGGGAAGATGATTGCATTGATACAGTTTTATCGGCGATATATATAGTCGGGTGGATTATGTGCATGTCCATTGTACATCAGATATGATGCGTACATTTGGTCATGGGTATGGATGATTGGTATATGTATATATATGGTGAGCATAAAATACCTATATATATATATATATATATATATATATATATATATATATATATATATATATATATACCTATATATATATATATATATATATATATATATATTTATATATCCTATAGATGAAAGGATATAAAACCTTGTGGAGTACATCTTGGATGATTATGGTGTACTAGATTGATGGGGGTTGATGTATCGCATTTAAGGAATATTTCGGTTACATCATCCCATGGATATGATTGGAGAAAAGTTCTTCCAGTTATGGTATGCACGGCATTATGGACCTCTATGATCGACATTGTCAAAGAGTAGTGTAATGGGGTCGTTCCTTGTTTGGATTTCGCTTTGCGAGACTCCCCACGCACGAAATATAGTACATTGTTGAGAGTGGAGAGAAGTTCTGTCGATATTTATGTATGGCATAATGGATCTCCAGGATCGACGTTGACATGGAGTAATGTAACAGGGTGGTTCCTTGTTTGGATTTCGCTTTGCGAGACACCCCACGCACAAAACGCAGCGCAGCGTTGAAATTGGAGGGAAGTTGTGTCAATAATGATTTTTCCATGCTCATTAATTAGAAATTTAAATTAGATGTTTCAACCCGGCTACATATTGGGTAACTTATTAAATTATAAATGGTTAAAGTATAAACCGGAATCCACTTAGCCTAATAAGGCACATATGATTGAAAATAAATATTTAATTGTGTTTAGAAAAAGGGGGTGGATTCTTGGGGTATGATAGAAAGGTAGATCTCATGGGTATAGGCTAGGCCTATGATAAGTTAGGTTGTCCAAAAAAAAATGGGGGTAATTTAACTATTAAATTGAGGACGCGAATAGGTGCGTGCCTTTAGATGAGAGGTGAGTTGGGATTCCACGAGAGTGCGGTTCCACTTTAATTATGAAATTAGTGCACCGATAATTATTATGCACGGTTAACACACTTGCTAAATATTTTTCACAATCGGGGCTCTGACCCGTTTACTTTTCTCTCCTGCCTGTATATATATATATATTATTACAGGTATCCTACCGCATGGATGCCGGATGACCTTCTATCCAGAGTCTTGGGTGCCGTGACAGATGCGGACTGTTGCGGGATGTATCTGGTAGTTGCTTCCTACTTTTAAAAACTCTAGGTAGGATTCATGTTGTATATCGGGTTTGTGCCCAAGGGATATTTATATATATGTTTATATTCATTCCATTTCAGTCATTGTATTGGCTGTGACTCGACAGCTTATTCGGGTTTACTTCTTTGTAGTATATTCAGTCGTAGTTATTTATTTCATTTTATTTCTAGCATTTCATTTATCTTACTTCTTTCTTGCATCTTTCTTTTTAGCGTTAGTTGGTTGGTTGTTGCACATTTTATTTAAAATTTTAACATCCCGCTTATATGATATCGGGTAGTTAGTCCTATATTATATAGTACCGACAGTTGATGTTGAGACTGGACCATCTGAAACTCCTGATTTAATATAGTATAGGGCTGGCCACCCGTTATTATTTTTGGCGGGGTGTTACAGCCTAGATGATGATTCCTTTGAGTCAGGCGTTTGTTGGAACAGTTGTGGATGCATGCAGGTTTACTGTTGAAGCTTTTATCCTTGTCATCTAGATAGGAGGTACTGTTGAAACATTTGGGCCGATAGCCCAATTGTATTTAGTTATTCTTTTATCGCATTTTTATTTATGACTTTTCGATTTGGTTGTATTATGTTAAACCGAGTGTTCGGTTATTTATTTCACTTTAGTTTTGTATATATAAACTGTGTGGATGTTTTATTAGAATGGTTTGTTTAAAAAGATTAGTTAAGTAAAATTTTGACTCCAACCTAATAGGTTATTAGTAATTAAATTGGTTTTCGACTGTGATGCTGAGAATGAACCATATGACACTCCTGTGTTAATTTGGTACATGATTGATCACCCATCATTTCATTAGGTGGGGTGTCACACTTATTTCAAAAGAAATTGCTATTTTAGTTTGGCATTAATTTCTTTTTAAAACTCTTGAGGGAGATTTTTGTTTTGAAACTGTGATTTTATGAGGTCTTTAAAGGACATTGATTTAAGGATAAACTTAAGAATCATTTATAGTTGTTATACTTGGTTATGTGTATTCGTCTCTTTTGTAACACATATTTCTCACGAATCATTCCATGATTGAAATACAAAGTTGCTTAATTTTATTTGATAGTAATTTTTAATCTCGTGGTTGATTTTGATTGTTGTTTTAGTTGAATGCTTGCTCAAACTATGACATTAATCAATATTTCAAGGAAATTTATATATCAACTCATGTTTATCATTTAATGCTTTTATCATTATCACACTTTTTCATATTATAGATTGCATTTGTGTGTGTGTGTGTGTATATATATATATATATATATATATATATATATGAGTGTGTGTGTGTGTGTGTGTGTGTGTTGATTTGTGAATTTAATATCAAAATTATGTTTAACATGTCATATATAAATGTTTTTGCATGCTCTTGGATATGTTCATAACATAATTTGAGAGATATGGATTTTGGATTCCTACACTTAGTCTATTTTAGAAAACAAAATTATTGACTAAGTACACTGCAAAAAACCATATAGACGGTTATACTTTAGCACTGTATGCACGACTGTACTAAACCATGTACACATTTTTTGGACATTGAAAGGATTCTCGGTCTTAGTTGCTCATTTAATATATCCAACATATCCAGAGCATAAACCATAGCCAATTTTTCCCAAGGTCATTTTTATCACTATTTGATCAATTCTAGAGGCATTTGGAGTACATTTGACGATTTCTCATCTTCGAACACTAGTTTTTCGCATTTGGTCGATTTCATCTAAGATTCACTATTGTACATAATCACTTTCTTATTTAGTTGTTTATTTATATTATTAAGAGTTTATATAGGTAAGTTTCTTCTATTTAGGTATTTGATTTATGCTTGAGGTTGATATTTATTGGGATTTTAGGTTCTTATACATTTGGCTTTCCTACTTTCACTCTTTGGATTCTTTCCATTTTTTGCTTATGCATTGTTTTAGGACATATTTCTTATATTATGGGTTATTTAAAGGCATATACATGCAAGAGAGTGTTGTCTAGACCCCCGAGCGGTCTCGTAGAGAGTTCTCGTTCTAGAGAGTCTCCACCTTCACCTCCACCTCCACAAACATCTTGTATTTGTACTCAAGCCCGGAGTCCCTCGATACATGTACCAGATTTAACTATTGATGGTTTTAAGATTCATTTTATAAGAGATGGTTCCACTTTATACATTTGTTTTATGTTTAGATTGGTGAGGGAATAGAGATATTTATATGGACACTTTGAAGAGGACTAAAGAAGGGAAGTTTGTTGTTTTATTAGTTTAGAGACTACATGGTACACGATAGCTACGACCACACTCATAGGACAATGTTACCCTTCTTCGTGAGGTCTATGTGAGCATGATTCTGACGAGCCATACCCTCTTACTTTTATCCCTTTTTTATGATTATGATATTGTATTGACGGAGGATGTCTTAGCTACTCATTTAGGTATTAAGGGGGTTGATTGTCTGATTCATGTGCTTTTTACTAAGAGATCCACTAAATATGATCAAATTTATTATTTTCTCACTTGTAAGGAGATAACATTTAGGTACTAGGTAAGGAATCTATTCCTGTCTACTGTTATGTGGAAAAGTATTATATACTTTACTTTTTTTGTTATATATAATTTTATGCATTGACATCATTCCCAAGACTTTCCTTTTACGATAGGGAGTTTGATGTATGTGATAAATCACCATGAGTCTATTAATTACCTCGATCTCATTGCAGATGTGGCGCATCGTGCTTGTATTGATACAACTCATGAGGCCTTACCATATGGTCGCATGATAACCAAATACATTTATCACCTAGCTATTCCAAGACTTTGTATTGATGATGGTGCCGCGATCTGAGGTCCAATTTCTAGAGTTAGTAGGTTATACTCTACCCGTTAGACTTATTGTCGACCTCCTACTCAACCTATCTACCCAATGGGATCCCTACAGCTCTGCTAGATCCTCTTACTCATCAAGTATCTCGAGAGTACATGGATACACAAATTATTTTCATTTGAACATCTTTTGATGAGATTACTACGCAGATGACTTGAATGTTTGACTTCTTCGATGATCATTCTGACCAGATGGATAGAGAACATGCTAGCCTGAGGACTGATGTTAGTTTCATTACGAATTATCTGTGATGTACCAGGCTTATACTAGATTATAGAGGATCTTCATCCGAGAATGAACATCATTGTCCGTCCTATGGAGCTTAAGATTAATTTCTTATTACTAATAGTGGAAAGTTTGATGTTCATAGTTAATTGTGACACCCCGCCTAATTAAATACCAGGTGATTAGTCCTTTATTAAATTAAATCAGAATATCCAGTTGGTTCATTCCTAGCTTCACTGTCGAAAAAATAATTCCTTATTAATTCACCCAATAATTAATTAAGCTAAGTGTCAAAGATTTTCCAAATTTTATTTTAACTAAAACCATACCACCATACTGAATAAAATAAGTAACACCCCAACACAACTAATATTAAAAGTCAACAAGAATAAATGTAACTGGAATAAACTCTCCAGCTGAAATATCTCAATCTAACCATCCAAACAAAATGATAATAACAATATCCATATATAACTGGTACAATATCCTAAATGGAAATGGAACTACTAGAATCTTGGGTGACATGCCCTAAATGGGCCAAATACTATAAAGATAGGAATCAAGGAAATGAAAGCATCTAATCCAAAGTTTCATCTCCAGAAACTCGTCAAAATATCAATCCTCTAAGTTGGGCATCCCTGATGTTAGGAACCCGGTAATATAGATATAGTAGAGAAGATAATATATAAGTAAATGAGTCAGAGCCCGATTGTAAAAGATTTTAAATATAGCAAGTTCGTAACAAGTGTAATTAAGTAGGTATTATGTAGATGTTAGTTCTTGACTCTCACATGAGAATCTCACCTCTCAACTAGTGTGCATGCCTAACGTACCTTATTATTACCCTAAACAAGGTTCTCAATTATCATCCCACCTCTTCTCATTATCTCGTATTTCCCACGCAATACTTTATTTAATTAAACGTGTTCATTTCTCTTTAAGATGAACTAGGCCTTTAAGTGTTGAGTATTAAGTATTCACTTACTTAACTCGATTTAGATTTTATTATTCATGTTTATCTACTAATTCACACAATAGATCACATCATAGTACATATATATTCACCACACTATTACATAGACAAATACGGCACTTCCCAGACACAACTGTTGTGCATGCATACTCTGCTATCATGTCCAATTACATCTTTCGCTGTAAAAAGGACTATTGGTTCATCGTCTCTCCCGAACCATAAATAACATAACACACATATTTAGAGGAGAGCATACTCCCCATCCGAATGGGTCATGCACATACCTACGCTCCCATTCAACCATCGAAACTATCATACACACCGATAGAACGTGTCCAAGGTCCTATGCTCAAAGTACGAATCTAAAATCCCTCCAGGTGGGCTCATCAGGATAAGTTCGACCATAATGCAAAACCTCTACTTCGATAGCAAGCAGCATAGGTATGTCATACAAATAAAAATATAGGTATTCATCCCACCTATAAAATATCAATAAGGTATTCACACAACCCATATGATAATTCCATATGTAGTATATTTCTCTCTCTAATATCCTACGAATTTTATAGATTATGACTTCACTGATTAACATATGTTTCCCGAGCTTTCCCATCACTCGAAAGTTAACCGTTATATCTAAAATAAATTTAGTAGGTAATGGTCTACACCCAACGGGTCCATGTCATCCCAAATCCCTAATTTTCACAATTCATATTATCCTCAAATAGATTTATTCTTCGGTAAACTCTAATTGCTTTTAATCCATTTTTCTATTCTCAAGGATTAATTCACATATAAATAATTTTTGGGTCTCAATTAACACCCTACTGACCTTCCCTAAATCCCATTATGTTATAATTAATTTACACTAAGCATCCTTTGAAGTGGGGAATTTAATCAAGCCTTAAACAAAATTAACATATGAATTCTTGGATAGTCGATCGATCGACAGTCTTGGATCGATCGATCGACTTTCAAGGTCGATCGATCGATCAAACATGTATGAGCCTACTCTTTCTGCATATTTGGCCTACGGGTTTAACTAATTTTCATCCTCAAATCCTCTATATTAAAATATCAATATCCTTCTAATTCATTCCACATGATATAACAACACATATAAATGATTTCCAATCATTAAACAACCTAAAACATCAATAGGTTTCGATTAAACATGTTATTTCTCATAATTTCCAAAAAATCCATCTTTTATTATTTCTCTAAGAATAACATATAAAACTCAAATTTTCTTTATCAAATAATTCCAAATTCGTGGATTAATATATAAAATCAGTAGAAGGTTTATTGTATATATTTCTCATATCAAGGATTCCATTAACATCATCACGGTTTATCTCTAAGTCATGCAATTTTCTCAGAATTATATAACTATCCTAACATGGACATTATACATGCTAATTTTGAACAGATCAAGTCACTTGACTTTAAATTGAAGGTATGAACCTTTGGGGATGTTTATTTACTGGTGTTCCTCACCCTTTTCCGTCCAACTTCTGGTGGCGGTGATGGTGTATGATGACCTTTGACTCTTGGCTTCCTATGGTGTCTCCTCCTTTCTTAGAAAAACTCTCCTATCCTCTTAAACATGTCTTTTGATTTTCGATGAAGGAACCACACTTAGATAAACTCTACATTTAAATAATATAACTCCAAATTTCGCAGGTACTGTTCACCTTCCATGTAAAATGACTAAAATACCCCTCCGGGGTGTCTATTCGATTCCAGAATGTCCCAAGACCCAAATCAAACACCCATGTAGAGTTTTTGGACTATTTAAACTCTTTTAAAAACTTTGGCGTATTGAAAATGACCATTTAGATGACATAAAAATATTTTACTTTCAATTCCTTTAAATTTTAGTCCCGACACGACTCACACTAGCATCCCAACTTAATTCCTGAAATTGTCGTATTCATCGCCTGCAATAAATGGTGATTTTCAATACGACAAATTTTTCGTCAATTTTAGTTCCGAGATGACTCACACTAGCGTCCTAACTTAATTCCTGAAATCGTCGTATTCATCGCCTGCGATAATTTTATTAAATCCTCTAAAGTCATAATCATATATTACTTTTAATCACTAAGTAATATTAAACATACATCACATATTACTTTAATCTCGAGTAATATTTAAATACGGATTAATTTTTAAATATCTAAAAATTAATCCTAATTAATCCCATTTTAAAATCATTAAAAATTACGGGGTATTACATTAATTTCTCATGGGTGAAGAAGAGAGACGTAGTCTCTTGATAGTGAGCTTTGTTTCAATGGTACTATTTATTTAATTAAACCCTAATTTTATAACCAGTTTTAATTAAGCCTAGAATATGCAACTAAGTGATTGAAAGCTATAAATCTATCTAGCATGCAATCCAACAATCACAAAAGCAATTTCAGGAAAAATCCCTAAAAGGGGAAAACCTTTTTGTTTCTCTATCGTATGTAAACTCGACTTACATATAGATAGAGAAATATAAATGTTTTAATTGATGAATATCCTGAGGCCTTAGTTCGCTTTATTCAGTAAGAGCTCCGATGAGAACTCCAAGAACAACGATGGAGACAACATCTCTTATCCACAAGAAATACTTTAAGATGATATAATATGAATATATGGGTTTCTCAATGATTCGGATATATTATAAGGTAGGGTTAAGTGAATCAAAATTGATTTTGGCTTTAAAAATTGAAGACTTAAAGTGTAGCGGGTCTGCAACAGACGGAGTTAAAAAGTCTTACAAAATACCTACAGAGAAGAGGTATTTATATCCAAATAAAAATTCAATGTGGTGGAATTTTGTTCGAATGACTTCTCAGGGTCATGAGAATGACATTGAGACATCGTTAGATGGGGGATCGAACGACCTGAGAAACGACCAGTTAAAAAACAAAACAGTATGGGTTCATTTGATCCAAATTAGATCAGGGGCATCAAACGACCCTTCGAACGACATGTGCATGTCGTTTGAATGACATTGCCATGTCATTTGAACTACTGTAGGTGATTGTTTTATTTTAAAAGCCAACCTTGATTTTGGATAAATTAAAATCAGTTAAAAATCGAAATAAAAATATCCCAAATATAAATGCGAATATTAACAACTCTAAGTAAAAATAATACCATTAACATAGTTGAGTAGTGGAGACCCGTTGAAGTTGAACGACGCACATTGAAGATGATGGGTGAGTGATGATGAGCACGTTGTCAATTATTCCGATAGTGGAAATTATGGTTGATCGTGTGTAGACGTGCCAATATAGAGCATATCATATGTTATCTACGATAACTCCGATAATTCGTAGATTCTAGTGGATAATCACAAAATTGTGTCCTTACAAATCTCTCCCTATGTCTATGCCAGTATATACATAAAAATATCTGAATTATGTAACAAAAAGGACCCCTAAGACATACAATCCAATATCCACAAAAACCCTCAAATTGACATATCAAAATATATGTTTTGAAATCTTGAAAATCTTCCAAACTTCAAATCTCCAAAATTTCTTTGTCATCATCAGGGTGTGCCAAATATATGATCTTCAAATTATATCTACACACTCGAGACAATAAACACAGACCCGTAATGCGCAAAAGTTTGAAATAAAATGATAAGAATAAATGATATTTTAATTAAGCACAAGCAAATCATTAAATCGTCAAACTTTCCCACTCCCCCATAATTCGTTCTACCCCTTTATATGATGTACTAAATAGATAAGGAAAGAAAACATAACCAATAAATACGGAGTGTGTCGCAAATAAATAACCTTCTCTTTTTAAAATTTTCAAAATTTTCACACAAAAGAATATAAAACAAAAATCACACCATTAATTTACATTAAGATAACCAAGTCGATGAAAGAGTAAGTGTAGGGGTGTGAAAAATTTGATAGGAAAATCAACTCAAACATTCATAATCATATGTCCACGATGAATTTTGGATAATGCTAACGAATGAACTCAAAATTGTCCTTAGGTGTAAAAATGTGAATTTATATGAAATTGACTCAATCTAATCAGCAATTCAAAGTCTAAAATGATTTCCACGCCAATAACGTCTAAAATTATGTAACTCTTTTTCGAGACTTTGTCAGGACGTGAAAACCCATTGATTTCCATCCAAACTCCCTCATAAATAATAATGCATTTTTTTTTTATTGAGGTTCTAAATTCTTGTTTTAAGAGTTTTTCTATTGGCCCCATTTTGGCATATTTTTCTTTTCATTGACTTAATTTGTTTCCTTGGCTCTTTTCAAACGGTGTCTTACACGACGAGTTCACATGCCTCTCGCATTCCTTTCCCGTGTTTACGCATTATCTTTTTAATAGTAATTAAACTCTTACGGGCAACTGTTCTTACATGCATTACTTTCATTCACTCGTTTATCGCATTTAGTTCATTTTAAGACAAGATTGAGATGAAAACATTTTGACCAACACGTGATTGACGAGTACAAAAATAAATAAATCCGTTCACGTGTGCATTAAAGGAGACAATGAGTCAAACAACTAGAAAGTAATCACTAATTACATCTCAATGACTCCAAATATTACAAAGCACATGAATTAAATGAAGTTGTGTCCCAAAACACTACCAAATAGTCATGCGGATAATGGAATGATGTGGTGACTTGGCCATCCTAAATGTCCATCCATAAATGGTGTAAACAAACCACAAAAAACTTTTTGTGTTTTATTTTCAAAAGTTTTATAAAAACAAATTTTTTTTGTCTTTTTCATTTTTCTTACAAAACCAAAAATATTTTTATTTTTTTGTATTTTCTAAAAAAACAAATATATTTTTTTATTTTTCCAAATTAAAAAAAAAGAAAATCTTTTTGGATTTTTCTAAAATATGAAAAAGAAAAAAAATAATACAAGAATAATACAAATGATACAATCTAGTAATAGGAACCAATAATATGCACATGAAAAACCATCCTATGTTAGACGGAAAACCCTCACTTAATTGTGCAGACACCTAAAGGCTTCCAAAGACTCTGGAATCTAGGGGCATCTAATGGTTTTGTGAAGATATTGGCTAACTAGCAGTTAGTGGCCATAAAGCTCAAGGATATGACCCTCTCCTCTATTAGGTCTCGGATAAAGTGCTCGCGTATCCTAGTGTTTTTGCTGAGAGAATGATTGATTAGATTGTGGGATATGTGTATCACGCTCGTGTTATCATAGGAAATAGTCATGGTGTCCCGTTATATCCCATAATCCTCTAGAATCTGCTTCATTCGCAAGAGTTGCGTATAACATCTCCCGATGACTATGTACTCAGCCTCCGCAATGGATAAAGAGATGTAGTTCTTCTTCTTACTCATCCACAAGACAAGAGCAGTACCACTATAGAAACACCCACCTGAATTAATCCTACATCCATCTGCATCCCCGTCCCAATCAGCATCCGAATAGGTGAATAAGTAATCATCGGTATCAAAGGAATACCAAATGTCATGTGAGAGAGTCCTACTGATATATTTTATGATACATTTGAGATCATATAAGTGTGACTCTTTTGGGGATGCCAGATATCATGCGCAGACTCCAACACTAAAGTCTATATCGGGATGAATAATAGTCAAGTAAAGAATATTACCTATCATTGTGACAACCCGAATATAATTATGATAAATTATATTTAAATCATCCTTATCTAATGTGATATTAATAATGTGTTATTAGTATATCTAATGTTAAGTGATTATGTTTAGCCTAATCCCACTTTCATAAATCGTGAAATGTCGAGTTATGTACGAACACAAAATTTTGTTATTTTCGATAGAAATATTCGTTTTTAAGACTAGTTTTGACCCTTATAACATTACAAATGACTTGAGGTGACAACTAGATAATTGTAGACATGTGAGTTAGGGTGGTAACATGACAAACGGTGCATCAAATGGATGTTCGAATAATAAGTAAGGCCAAATTTACGAACAAGGGGCAAATCTGTCCATTTCCTTTAAGTGGTAAATTGTCTTTTAGTAAACCAAATGTTTTAATTTAATTGGTTGGAATGGGAGGCAGCCTTGGACGACATAAACCTCTCCCATTAACTTATTTCTTCAGAAAATATAACCCTAGGTTCAGTTTTGGAGAGATTTAAGCTTAAGGAAAGAGAAAGTAGAAGTTTAAGGAAGAAAGATTACAAGGAAAGCTAGGAAAATTCCAAGAAAATCGTTAGAGTGTTTCCAAGGTATAATTGTGTGATTAATATTGTTTTAATATTGTATTATACTTATTTAAAAGTATATAAATCGTGAATTAGGGATTAAAATTCCATCATCCTTTGTGATAATATGTATTGATTCATATGTGAGGTAAGTGGTGTTTATAGGCCATACTGGATACCACATGAAAGAATGTTTTTATCTTCTCTTTTCCCAGGATATTTTGAGTACATGTTTCATGTGTATATACATTGAGAAGTATACTTTTATGTTTACTTAATTTTAGTTATAAATTCCTTAAAAGGTATTTTCTATGGTTGAATGTTCATAACCTTATCAACATATATACCATTATTTCGTCATTACACATGTTTCATGGAATGTGATTTGAGTAGAATTATATTGTTTTTGTAGAGTCATTTAAAGTTACATAAATATATTAAGATAATAATTATGATTGAGATTCAGTATTGATTTAGTTGGATTAACAAGTGTAAAGTCAAATCAACCTAGTTTAGCTCCACCAGAAGGAAACGAGAATACATAGTTAACAACCCAATGTGAGTGTACTTACTGAGTTGATTTTGGATATGATGTGTATGTAATATATATTGAGATGATATGGCTTATTAAAAGTCATGAGATGTTGAGATGTTATGGTTTATTAAAAGTCAAGAGATGTGGAGATGTTATGGCTTTATAAAAGTCAAGATATATTGAGTTGCTATGCAGTTCAGGAGATGTTAGGTTATTAAAACCTATGGATATGATTATTGCCTACGGGCAGGAGATGTGGGGTTTATTAACTCCGGATATGTATATGTTCTAATTTAGCATAGATATGGATATATATTGATATGTTGAGATGTTAAAATATTACTTTTACTATATAGAGATGTTGTACATTCACTGAGTTTTTAAAACTCATGGTTTTATATTTTTACATTTTCAAGATCTAAAGCTGCCACTACCAGGTCTAGGAGGTTGAGTAAATACTTGTGGGGTCTTATTAGTTTTGTTTTATACATTGTACTAGTTGTAATTATGTTAAATGGTATGGGAGTTTTGTATAAATTATGTCTCCTCAAAACGATTGGATTTTTAGTATTCCGCATTTTAACCTTAAAGTTGTTTTAATGTGTATTATAAAATAAAATAAATAAATAATAAGTGTGGTTTGTGTACTATTTAGTTAATTATATCCTAATGGGGTCAGGGTCTGACAATCATACTCTGATATAATGTTTTCTCTATGTCTTTTCTCTAAGTGTCTTTTCAATGCTTCATCGAGGTACTCATGGGGTGCGAGAATGATTAGTAGAGTCCAAACCAAACTTCTTCACCAGGTATCTTGCATACTTGTATTAGGAGATGAATATCCCATCTCCTAGATGACTAAACTAGAGACTAAGGAAAACTTTACGCTCACCAACCATAGTCATCTTGAATTCACTCTTCACCTCCTCCTCAAAGTCGTGAGCATGGAGGGAGCATGTGGGTCCAAAGACTATGTCATCCCCATAGACATGGGCAACCAAAATAAAACCTTTTCCTCTCCTAATAAATAATTTCTTATCTACTCGCCCTATTTTGAAGCCATAAGATAAGAGATAGGAAGTAAACCTCTGATGATAAGCTCGGGGTGCTTACTTTAAATCATACAGGGCTTTCCCCAGATAGTATCCATGTCCAAGGTGCTTAGAGTCTTCAAAAACATTCAATTGTTCCACGTAAACCTCATCCTACAGAATTCCACTCATAAAGGCACTCTTGACATCCATCTGATATAACTTTAAGCGTAGATGACATGCGATGGCGAGTAGTAGGCAGACAGATGCAAGCCTTGCAACAAGATAAAATGTTTCCTCAAAGTCTACACCCTCAATCTATGTGTATTCCTGAGCGACCAACCTAGCCTTATTACATATAATGGGACCATTCTCATCGATTTTATTCATAAAGATCCACTTAGTACCAATGACATTCTTCTCACTAGGTTGGGGGACAAGTTCTTAGACATCATACTTTCTAAACCGAAGAGCCTCTTCCTTTATAACGGATATCCAGTGTTCATCTTTGAGTTCTTATTTGATATTATTGGTCTCGACTTTGGACGTGTTGTAAAGAAAGATAACAATGATCTCTAGTTGAGTGGAAGTCTTGACACCTAAGGTGGGATCTCCTTAAATAGCGGAAGGGTCATGAATCTTGTGAACCCAAGAAGGTGTGTCCCCTAAGTTAGGAGCAGGGTCCACTCTAGGTGTGTGAGGAACAATTGGATCATGACTAGGGTGCATCATCCTCACACAAATGGTTAGGATCAACAAACACCGATGGCTCATCATCTTTAACAGTTACGTTAATTAATTCCATAAACTTAGAGTTTCTTAGGTTAAAAACTTGGTATGCACTTCTCACCAATGAATATCGTAACAACATTCCATCATCAATTCGGGAGTCAAACTTTACTAATTTCTCTTTATCCATTAGGATGTAGCATTTACTCTTAAATATACGAAAATATGAAAGGTTGGGCTTCTTCCCTATCCACAATTCATATGGCGTCTGAAGTGTGTGTGGATGACAATAAGACCTATTCACCGTGTGACATGCAGTAGACACTGCCTCTGCCTAAAACCTCTTAGAAACTCTACGACCTAGAAGCATAGATCTAGCCATCTCCTGAATCGTCCGGTTCTTCCTCTCCATAATCCCATTTTGCTGAGGAGTTTTCATGACAAAAAATTCATGTTTAATTACGAGGCTATTATAGTAATGATCCCCCTTTGATTATTTAAATTATGTGTCATATTTATTATGCATTTTATTGATAGTGACACCGTGTTGATTTTGAAAAACACAACATTTGGTCGTAAGAAACTCTATATCATTGTATTTCTCTCTTAAGAAATCAAATATCGAATAATGAGAGAAATTATCTACCATCATGAGGATATACCTCTTACCACCCATACCCTCAGAGCGAGTAGGATCCATAAGATCCATGTGAATCGACTTAAGCACGCATGAAGTGGTAATGGAATTCAACTTTCGATGGTGACTACGGATATATTTTCCCTATTGGTAAGGACCATAAATCATGGAAGTTGACTTTACATATGATAGCAAGCCACATATTTGGTCTTTCTTTGTTGAACGCTCCAAATATCTAAAATTAACGTGACGTAGACATTGATGCCATAGATCTATATAAGACATCATAGTGTTGTTGCACACAAATGAGGACTTGGGCACTAGCCTATAAAAGTTATATTCTATCCTTAACCCTTGTAGTAGAATTTTACTAGCTTGATCATAAATGTTACACTCATTCCAATTAAAATTTATAGCAAAGTCTGTGTCACAAAGCTGTCTAATGTTGATAAGGTTTACTCTCAAACCTTCGACATGCAAAAAATTATCTAGCTTAGGAAAATAGGGTATCTCTACTGTACCACATACTATAATGCAAGATTTACTCCCATCTTCTAACATGACTTTACCATCCTTGCGATCCTCAAGGCTAGTAAAAAATGAGATGTCACCAGTCATATGGCTGGAGAAACCACTATCAACATACCACTGGGAGGTATTATGAGCCTTAAGAGCTACATGGACAACAAGGGCTTTCTCTTCATGCTTAGGCACCCAAATAGTGGTGACATTTTATTTACCCATGTTGTATTTTAGTCTAGTCAGGATGTTAGAAGTATCCACTGATGGCAAAGACATCCGTTGAAACACTTCCATCAAACTGTGAGAAGTGGAAAAAAGACACTCAACCTGCTCTTTAAGGATAACAAAATCGCTAAAGTGGTGCGGCGGAGTATGTGTACGTCAAGTCCAACCTGAACTATAGCAAAACTCCATAAGGTGGCCTTTTTTCTTGCAGAAAGTGCAGAAATAAATAGTCTTAATACAACCATAGTTTGCTTTTCTTGTTTGAACTTTCCATTTGGGTTTTGGTTAAGGGCTACAAGGATTCACAATAAATTCAGAAATCGGTTGCAGTGCGATATGTGATGTTGAAGCATGGTAAAAACCTATTTATTTACTCTCACTAAACCCCAAAACGGGGACGAGGAGCATCTTTTCCATCTTTTCAAATATGTCCTCAATATTTATCTTGACCTCCTATGCTCTCTCAAGATCACGAGTGAGTTGGAATAAAAGGGATTTAAGTTTCTCTTGAGTGTCCACAAATGTAAGGAGCTCACTCACAGGACTAGCCACTTGTTTGGTCAAGTTCCCTTTCTCTTTCTCAAAGCTACTCTCTCTCTAAAAAACATGTTAATAGATGAATCTCTCTCTCTCTCTCTCTCTCTCCTAAATCCTTCTCTGGCGCAATGATCCTAGTTACAAACCCTTTGTTCTACTTTTTCATTTTAAAGGACTCAGCATAGGCATATTGTAGGTCACACTCGCTCTCAATTGAAGCATCCTCACTCTCATTCACATTATTTTCACTGTCGAGGTGCCCTTGTGAAGTAGATTCCTCATCATCATGAGGTGCACTATAAGTACTCACATGACTAGCCATGGATGCGGTGAAGTTACATTCATGCGGTGACTTTTCTCTTGAATCTATCGACTCGACCTCGTTCTCGTCACTAAGGGTGGCATTTAAGGAAGCTTTTCCCTTTCCTTGATGCTTTAACTTAGTTGGGAACTCATATTCCTTGTGACCTCTCCCATCACACTCATAACACCTCTCATCCTCTCTCTTTGGGGCATCCTTTTTATTTTTTTCAAGTTTTTTCGCATTTTTATATTTCTCAAGACTCTTTTTATCTTTAAAATTTCCATTACCTTTTGGTTTGAGAAATTTCTTGAAACTCTTAGAAAAAATGGATAAATCATCTAAATCAAAGTCTTACTCAGAATCGGACAACACTTTATATCTCTTCTTCGACGACTCCTCTCTCTTCCTAGACAACTCCTCACTATTTATAGATTGGGCCTTAAGTGTGATCCCCTTTTCTGTCGCTTTAACCGTTTTAGGAAACATATCAGTTTCATAAGTTTGGTGGTCTCCTACGATCTCTTCTAACCTAAGAGAATCTAACACTCCTAAAGAATTAAGCGTAATGACTTTCGGGATAAAACATGAACGAAATGATCTTAAAATCTTTTCAACTACTCTTGTATCAGGAATCATTCACCACGATTAAATATAGTATTATTTATATCTAACAGCCGTGCATAGAACTTACCAAAACTTTAAGATTCAAGCATGGTTATAGTTTCAAACTCAGCAGTTAAATTTTACAATTTAGACGCCTCAACGACATTTTTTCCCTCGTGTAAGATGCAGGATATCCCATGCCTCTTTTAACATGGTACACATAATAATACATTGAAACTCGTCAGGGGAGACGGCTTAGAAAATTGCACGAAGGCCACGTGAGTTATAAGTACTCCTTTTAAATTCATTCGAAATCGAGTTAGACATAGGTTTAGGATTGGTCACATTATCTACTGTGACTTGGGAGGAGTCCACTCTCTTTTACAAATTAACCTTTAAAGTATATTTTATGAGGGATTTTCAATTAGTATAGTTTGTACCATCAAAAAACTGGCATTTGACTTTACAAGTTATCCATTGAACTTAGCTTTTTCAAAAATCAGTTTTTTCAGAAAATTGATATCTAGATAAATTTTAAGAAAACATTATACGTTAGAATTTTATAAATAGCTCTGATACCAATTTGAGAGTGTGCTTTGGTTAAATGGTTCAACTTATTTAATTAAACTCCAATTTTATAACGAGTTTTAATTAAGCCTAGAACAAGAAAGTAAGTGATTGAAAGCACTAAATATATCTAACATGCAATCCAACAATCACAAAAGCAATTTCAGGAAAAATCCCTGAAAGGAGAAAAACCATTTTATTTCACAATCATATGTAAACCTAGACTTACATATTCATAGAAAAATACATACGTTTTGATGGACAAATAATCTTACGCCTCGATTCTTTGTCTTAAGCAAGATCTCACACGAAAAATGCAACAACAATAATGGAGACAGCTTCTCTTCTCCACAAGAGTTATTCCAAGATTAGATAATATGAATATAAGGGTTTCTTAATGATTCACATATATGATAAGGGAGGTTTGAGTGAATCAAAAGTGTTTTTGGCTTTAAAAATTGAAGACTTAAAGTGCAGCAGGTCTACAAAAGCCGGAGTTAAAAAGTCTTGCGAATTACCTAATGAGAGTAGGTATTTATAGACAAATAAAAAAATTAAGGCGGCAACATGTCATTTAAACGACTTCTCGGGGTCATTTGAATGACATCGAGATGTCGTTATATGGGGGATCTAACAACCTAAGAAACGACCAGTTAAAAACTAAAACAATATGGGCTCATTTGATCCAATTTAGATCAGGGGTATCAAATGACCCTTCGAACGACATGTGCATGTCGTTTGAATAATTGTTGGCAAAAATTATTTTATTTCAAATGCCATCCTTGATTTTGATAAACTAAAATCAGTTAAAAAATTGAAATAAAATCTCCCAAACCTAAATGCGAATAATAATAACTCCAAATAAAAATAATACCATTGACGTAATGGATTAGTGGAGACCGATTGAAGTTGAATGGTGCACGTTGAAGATGATGGGTGCATGATGATGAGCACGCTGCCAATGATTCAGAGAGTGTATATCATGGATGATTGTGTGTAGACATCCTAATGTAGAGATATATAACATTTCATAGGTTATCTAGGACAACTCCGATAATTCCTAGATTCTATTCGACAATTACAATATTATGTCCTCAAATCTCTTACATTGTATAAAAAATTTCAAGTTTAATAAGATATTAGAGTGTGCCGAGGTTTTTTTGCCACTTGGTGGGTGGTTTTTCCTCATAAAACATGACGTATGGATTGTTTGAATGCTTTGTAGGTTGTTTTCCTCACTTACATCACACACTACACTTGGATCTCGCATAGATCTTACTTAATCCATCAAATTAAATTATGATTATTTCATCTAGTGTAATTGACCTTGATGTACTAAATTATGACTTTTATTTCTTGATCCACATGAAAATCATCACTACATCCAGTTGTTACATGTTCTAGGTTTGTTAAAATTGAAAGGAAAATTGAAAATTAGCAAAAATCAGGCAAAATTGCATTTAAACCTATTCACCCCCTCTAGGTCTATACGATTCTTGTATTTTAATATATACACATCATTATATTTTCATTTTTAACTTGACGATTATTCTATACAGAAATTCTTATTACGGTCCAAAATATTTTAATTCGTATGGGATAAAAATGAGACTCACATGAGAATAAAAACAATTAGCCGAGAATAAGGATAAAATGGGTATCATCAAAATATACATTATTGTGTCCTTTCGTCAAAACTTTCCTTTTTTTTCAAAATAAAACATAATGGGCCTATTTCACCTATGTTTTAAATCAAGCCCTTAAATAACAATCGGGGTAGTGGTGAACTACTGAGAAAATTTTCTTGGGTTAATCCACTTTCTTTTATGCATTAATATCTCAAACATGTTGGACAGAAAAATACTAAATAGGAAAGCAATAACAACCAAAATTTCACCAAACAAAATATTTTAGCGGCATTTATTACAATTTACACACTTCTGAAGGTATATAATC
This sequence comes from Sambucus nigra, assembly GCA_949130495.1. Lineage (NCBI taxonomy): Eukaryota > Viridiplantae > Streptophyta > Magnoliopsida > Dipsacales > Adoxaceae > Sambucus > Sambucus nigra. The sequence continues at coordinate 357,096,420 of OX422213.1, read as the reverse complement.
AAGAAATCACTTTTTTCCATCATTAAACATAATATTTGTTAGTTTTATGTCATATTGCACATATTTCATAGAAATACTCCCAAGACGTCAATTCAACCACTAATCTTTTATCGCTTTCATGTTACCCGTGAACATCGCTTTTGTCTAAAACAGTATATACTTGATTTAATTTTTCTCCTCGCATATTCAGCATTAATATTTATAATAATTTCAGCAACAAGACTTTATGGAATTTAGCATGTTCCAGGTTAGTTTCCACATGACATTCATAATTAATTCTAGAAAAATTTATACGTAACATTCTTATGCATTTTTCTTACGAGAGTTGAACCTAAAAAAACATATACATTGATCTAAATTTTTCAGCAATCCAAACATATCAAGAATGATTCTAATTGCATGTAATAGCGGGAAAAAAGATTTGATTGTGTAGGAATAAATCAAAAAATGGATTTTAGTGTTTCTTGGCATCAAGAATGTGATTTTGAACACACACACACACACACACACACACACACACACACACACACATATATATATATCACTAAATATGAATAAAATTCTGGAGATTTATGAGCAAAAGAACTTAAAGAACAATCATTAGATTTCAAAGAGTGTTTATATTTATCTCTAAAGAAAAAATATTATCTTTAATGCTTAGTGGTTCTTTAATAGAACTAGGCATTTTCTTGGAGCTTTCTTTCTCCTTCCTTATCTTTCTTGATCTTGCTCCCTTTCGTTTCTTTAGTCATTCTCTTTCTTTCTTCTCTCTTTTCTCTTTCTTTTCTTTCTCCCTCACATTTTTTCTATTTGTTTTTAAGTGAGCCTCTAACTCTCTCCACTTTCTTTCAAAAGTTCGTCTCCCTCTCTTAAAATTTCTCCCTACACTCCATATACAAACTCTCCCTCTCTCCTCAAATTCCAATTTTGTCTTGTTGACTTAAGAAGTCACTTCTATTGACTCAAAATTTACTCCAAAATCCAATGGGTACCCATGGCCCAAATACTTAAATATAATATCAATTATATCAATTATCATAATCTAGGGTCCTTAACGCCCACCCAAATATTAACATACCAATTATTGTTTTAATCTTATCACCATGTCATCATTTTTCAATCATAATTATTAATAATCCAAAATTATTACAAAAGTAGACAAGACACACATGTAGATCATTATAATTTATAATTTAAACACAAATACAAATATAAATATCTTAAGTGTTTAGATTGTTATTACTCGAAACACAGAGTGTACTTTTACAATTCATTTTATATTTTCCTGAATATAATGTCAGTTTAAGTTCTTCTAATACGAATAATGTTATATTATTTTACAAAGTATTCTGTTACATATAAAATTTAAATAATTTATGACATTTATCCACTATCTTAGAAGTAATAATAATAAAAATTAATCACATGGCCATATTAAATTTCAACTAGCCATAATATAATATCTAATAGATGTATTAAGATAATCATTATAAAAATCAGGGTCCCTTACATTAAATCCCTCTTTCGTGCCTTCAACGAGGTACCCTTCTCTTTCTTGGGCAACAGATAGTTTTCTAACTCAAAAGATTTAATCAACCCTCTGATCTCCTCAACCTTAATGTTATATATACCTCATACGAATTTTAAGGCTGAGATGTGGGGAAGAAATCTAGAATGTAGTGATCCAAAGATTTATCTAACATCCCTCGAGTCCCGAATCTTCTCACCTAAATAAAAGTGAGAGTTTAAGAAGATAGAGAATTTTGCATAAAACTCATTGAAGGTCCCATTCTCTTACATCTTTAAGAACTCAAATTGGGTGATGAGATGGTGCACCTTTGAGACTTTAATGGTATTTGACTTTCGTGGGTGAGGTCGATAGTATCACATACCTTCTAGGACATTGTACACAGAGAGACCCTTTAGAACTATTATTGGGTTGTTCCATAAAGGAGGGCATTAATTCCTTTAGAGTTTTAGTTATCTACCCCATGTTCATCCATAGACCACACCTCCACTGGTTAAGGGAAAATAGTCTCTCATAGAAAGTTTGTTGGACATTTTCACCCCTTCACTACTGTTGACCACAAACTTCCGTATTGGTAATAAAGAAAAATTTCATACGCGCCTTATAGTATGTATAGTTATTTCCATAAAAAATAAGTAGATATGTGACCGACTCACCCTTAACAAACATACCCTCCAGATGCATGATAAATTGGACTCTGATGCATGTTTAAAATCGGTAGGCATATGTATTAAGGGTTCAAACTAAATAATTAATTAACATATAGAGAAAATTGAAATACTTTTTATATTTTAACCAAATTTTAATTTTCCGGGATAAAATTATCTAGTAAAAACTTCATGCAGTTGGTGATTAATAGAGGAAGAAATATAAAACAATCACAAACCACATAGCAGGATTTTAGAGTGGAAACCCTCACGGAAAAAATCACTATCACACCTATTTCACACAAACTTCACCAGTACTCATAAGTGATTACAAGTCTTAACAAGGCCTTAGACATGACTTAAATATACAATTAGGATACATGCCGTGATGATTCTCCCTTACGTTATGCTCCTCGAGCTCTGCATATACTAGTGATAATTGCTCTAGTGAAGGAAAAAAATTGCACAACATCAAAGTCCTTAGTATCCTATAATCTCGATGGTGAAGGATCAACCCAGATGTAATTATACATGCTATCCGTTTTAATGTATAAGATCTTATAGGATTCTTAAACCTTGAGTATACTTTAGTTGCATAGAGTGGATAGGATCTTAGAAAAAAAATTGGAAAACTAAATTAGTATTTTGAAAAAATAAATAGTGGCTCTGTGAATTGATATATCTGTATAAAAGTGTTTAAATAGTTTTTCGGTCAAATAGATCCAATTAAACTCTCTTTCTAAAAGGAAGGACTTTGTTCATACTAGGGAGCCTTCATTTGAAAGAGATCATTTGATCGAGGGACTCTCGATCGATGATGAGTGGATTTCTTTTACATTTTAATCCCCAAATTTATACTTTGTTAGACTTATTTTTGTACACTTATTATGTTAATTAGGTTTGTTTAGTAAATTAGCTGTAATTTAGAAAGATAACATAAATAGGGGTAGAATGATAATTTGGGTTCTAATAACGAAAAATTTAAAATTTGATATATATTTTTAATTCTCTATGCCTAAAATATCCTTAATTGATTTATTTTTATACTCTCATTTGCCTCGGGAGTTTGAACGAAAAATGAGATAATACGAAAACTTTATTCATGAAACATGTCACAACATGGCGCCATTGACACAACTGTATTAAAAAAAATTTACGAATTCGCAGTGTCGGTTGAGGGTTTGGTCTATTTTTGGGGAAATATCTTTTGAAGTCCAACAACATATTAGCATTGTCAAAATTGAGATTTTGAAGTTTTGGGGTTGCAAACATGATTTGAAGTAGTTGTTGGTATGCTTCCATGAATAGTAACATAATAAATGGTTTTTGTTTTAAATAAATAGACTTCGATTTGACTAGTCAATCCAAGTAAGAGAGTGAAAAAGTCTTGAAATGTCGTATCACACCAACCCATGTGTACAAAGGTAAGAGAGAGGAGTATAAGGAGCTTGTCAAAAAGACTAATTGTGGTCACCTCAATTACCTTTTTGACTAATTAAATGACTCTAAATAAAAGACAAACTCTTTTCTTTAACATTATAAAAAAGATGACTCCGTAGAAGATGTAAACACAGGGTCGTACGTATAGTTCGTATATTATGTTATGCTCATAAAGTACCAATTTTTAATCAAATTTTATCTTGTTAACAATTAAATATGCATGCAAGAAAATGTCAAACATAGAAATATGCCAAATCAAAACAACCCAAGAAGAAGAAGAAGAAATTGAGGAAAAATCCTTAACGGACCGAACCTAAATTTCAGCACTGTTAAAGACTTTGACACACTCAGTGACTTTTAGACTAGAGCTTCAATGAGTATAATGCATAGATATTCAAATCTTTAACAGATATGGCACAACCTAGCACTGTCCACAAGAAGCTACTCTTCCCTCGGTATCCACTAATCATCCTTCAGTCATAGATTTTTGGCTCCATAAATCAGCAGTAGAGTAAAGTCTACAAGGTTTTGATGTAACATATGGAAATCGGGTTTTACAAAAAATCAACAAATCATATTCAGGGATGTATGATTTGAAAAACAATATTGTTTTTATGAAACACAAAGATGGAAACATTTGGTGCAGGTATAACAAAAGATTTTCGCCCAAAGTTCTATGTAAAATAGGACAAAAGAATCTTTTTTATAGAAAAACACGAATTTTGAGGCAGCAAAGTAGTTCGAATAAAAATTCAAACTCATTCGAATAAAAACCAAGGTTTTGTTCTAACGAGACCCAAACTCGTTCAAATGAAAGACTTATGTCATTCCAACGAGCTTCCAACGAGAGTGTATTTGCTAAACAGAGCCCCTTTCATTTGAATTTTGTTGTTAGTCTGTTCTAACAAAATTAGGCATTCATTACAATGAAGTTAAACCTCATTCGAATGAGAACAAGATCTCGTTCTAACGAGATGTGAATTTAGTTCCAAGAACAAGAAAATATTCAAAATTTTATTTTCAAAAATACTTTTATGGAAAAAATGTCTCAAGTATAAAAATCATCCAAGAATATAATTCTTATGAGAAATAATCAAAACAACAAATCCGTATACATCCATAAAGTGTTCGTGATGATTCCAATGGCTTCAAACTTTGAAATAATGCTTAGCCACTAACAATTCTTCAAACGATCATGGAGGCAAACAAAGATGTAGTGTTCAATTTGTAGTAATAGTTTGTAATAGGATACGCCAAAATACCTAAGCTATGAGAAATTATAAAACCTTGTCTTACAAATCTCCTCCTTTGGATATTTCGGTACAAAAAAAATGAAATCCAAAATATAATAAAACCCCTAAGACAATGTGTCCTAATGTGCTCCCAAACCTAAAATGGAATGACATTCAAAATTTTATCTTTAACTGAAACTCTTCATCTTGTGTAGTCGATGGGAACATCATCAAAGAAGAAGATGACTACACATATGAAACAAAAGAATACTGTGATGCATACGAGTTTGAAAAATAAATAAACTCCCCCTCAATTTGTTCTCCCCTTTTTGTCTATAATAGACAAAGTGTTATAAACTAATCATGAATAGTAAGTAACACATGAATCCAAAATAAATAACATCAAAAGACAATCAATTAAGCACATGATATGAAATCTCCAAAAGTAATACCAACTATTTTTGAAAATTTCCAAATTTATTCAGTTATTAAAGGTACATATAAGTAAAAAAATACATAGCAGCATGGAATAACACAATAATATCCAAATCATGAAAACGGAGTGTAATTGTGTAAATATTTTTCACAGGAAAATCAACGTAGGCATTCATAACATAGGTGCATGAAGTCAATGGGATACTTCTAAATAAAGAACTCGATCTCATCCCTAGATGTAAGAATGTCGAAAATAAATGAAATTGACTCGACTTATGCAACATGCTATGAATTTAAATGTTTCTCAAATCAACAACGCCAAACTATTTAATGATTTTCAAGAGAGTTTGTTGTGCAAACCCCTTGATTTTCTACTTTATAACACCCTCAAAATATCAAAAATATAGTAATTCACTCTCAAGATTTGTAGATGTCATAATGCTCGTATGTAGAGAAGTATCAATGAAATAAAATATCCTTGGCAATTCTATTTTTGTGTGCCGTTAATCTTTTTGGCTCTTTATTGCAAATGGTGGCTTTTATCTCAAAGAGAATTTTACTCTTTTGTATCCCATTTCCATTACTTTAACATATAATAATTTTTCTAGGGAACAAAATTCGGGCAAAGGTTTTTATAAGCAGAACTAATCTCTAGAACATTTGGTTCGTTATTAAGCATGTTTGAGATGAGAACACAGTATTCAACATATGATAGGCAAGTACTATGTTAACTAAGTCTGTGCACATGTTCAATAAAGGTAATAAAGAGTTTAGCATGAAGAAAGTAATCACCAATGAACAATGAAATGTTATCCACACATTAGTAAGCATACTAAAGAAATGGAGCCATGTCTCAAAACATCATGAAAAAGTCACATGAATGGATGGAATGCAGGGTTGATTCGAACATCTTAAATTCACATCCATATATGGGGAAAAATGAAACTACAAAAGTCCTTTTGTTTTTTTCAATTTTTTTATCGAAAATAAATTCTTTTGAACTTTTGCAAACTTTTTCTAAAAATCGAAAATCTTTTTGGATTTTTCAAGATATATAAAAAAGAATAAACATGTATAACAACAAGCATACATGGAAATACAATGAAGTAATAGGGACTAATGTTATGAAAATGATACACACCCTACTCTAGATGGAGTACCCAAACTCAAGAAATAAAACAAATACCCAAAGACTTCATAAGATTCTTGAAACTAATTGCACACAAAGGTTTGGTGAAAATATTGGCTAATTGACGTTAGGTTCTCACAAAGCTCAAGAACATGGTATTATCTTCAGTGAGATCATAAATAAACTTTTCACCTATCCTTTTTTTCTTTATGCGAGAGTTTTGGTCGGATTATAGGATACATGAACGGCACTTGTATTATCATAGGAAACAGTCATTGTGACTTGGGAAATACCATAATCTCCTAACATTTGCTTCATCCATAAGAGTTGTGTGCAGTAACTTTTGGGGCCTATATACTCAGCCTACACCGTAGACAAAGATATGAAGTTTTGCTTCTTTCTCTACCAAGAGACAATATCACTCCCAAAGCAAAAACATCCACCTGAGGTGCTACTGTAACTATCAATATCATATCCCAATAAACATCCGAATAAGCAGACAAATAGTTATTGGTATCAAAGGAATACCAAATACCATAAGAAATAGTGCCACTCATGTATTTTATGATTTGTTTAAGTGTGATCAAGTGAGACTCTTTTAGGTATGATTGGTATCGTGCATAAACTCCAATGCTAAAGGCAGTGTCGGGACGACTAGAGATTAAGTAAAGAAGACTACCTATCATGTTTATATAAAGGGTTTTCAACATCCTTTCCTAAGGTTTCTTTGCTAAGCTTAGTTGATGTGCTCATGGGGTTGCGTGAGTGCTTATTGGAGTATAAACTAAAAAAATTCATTGGGTTTCTTGAATATTTGGATTGAGATATGAATATCCCATCCTCACATTGACACACCTGGAGACCTAAGCTCACCAACCATGGTCATCTCAAACACGCTCTTCATCTCCTCCTCAAACATGTGAGCATGTCGGGAGAACATGGATCCAAATATTATGTTATCCACACAAACTTGGGCAACCAATATCGCACCACTCTCTCTCCTTACAGATAACGTATTAACCACTCCCCCTCTCTTGAAGACCCGAGGTAAGAGATAAAAAGTAATCTTCCCGTACCAAGCACGAGGTGCTTCATTAAAACCATAAAAGGTCTTCTTAAGATAAAAGGCGTGTCTCGAGTGCTTTGGATCTTCAAACCCTTTGGTTTTTCCACGTACTCTTCCTTTTGTAGAATCTAATTAAGAAAGGACTCTTGACATCCATTTAATATAACTTGAAGTGTACATAACATGCTATCGAGAGTAGTAAGTGGATGGACTCAAGCCTAGCAATATAAGTGAATATTTAATCAAAGTCTATACCCTCAATCTGTGTGTAGTCTTGAGCAACCAAGATAGACTTATTGCAATATGGCACCATTCCTAACCATCTTATTCTTATAAATTCACTTGTTCCTAATCACAGTTGTCTCTTTAGGTTGGGAGACTAACTCCCAGACATCGTTCTTAAAACATTGAAGAAACTCTTCTTGCATAATAGATATCCAATGCTCGTTCTTGAGTGGATATTTAACATTCTTGGGCTCTAAAAAGGAGATGTATTAATATAGGTAACCACATTCTCAAGTAGAATGCGAGTCTTGACACCTAGTGTGGGATCACAAAGTATAGATAAAAGGACATGATTCTTTCAAGGCCAAGAGTGTGGATCCTCTAAATCAAGAGTGAGGTCTATCAAGGTAGTATGAGCAATGATGGGATCGTCACCGGGGCTGCATCATTCTATTACTCATGGTGAGGTTCAATAAATGTTGGTGGTTTATCAGCTTCAATCGTGGCATTTATTGAGTCCAAAACCTTAGATATTTCAAGGTTAAAAACCATATAAGCCCCACTCGATGATGAATAACCTAAAAACTTCCTCCCATTTCTTCATGAGTTGAACTTTCCTAAGTTCTCTCTATGTCTCAAAATGTTGTAAGAACTCCCCAAAACTCAAAAATACGATAGCTTGCGTTTCTTCCCTTTCCATAACTCATATGGCGTGTGTAATGTGTGTGAACGAATATATACTCTATTCATCCACTACACTAAATCTGCGAATTATCATGGTCATTGCCATTCACAAGGTCAATGACCGTGACAATTCTGGGGGTGAAAATTTTTGTTGTCACGGGCTTATCATGGCCATTGACCGTGACAAGTTCATTAGACTTGTCACAGTCATGTCACGGTCCTTGACCTTGACAAGTTTTGTCATGATTCAGGACCGTGACAAACCCATGACAATGTTTAAAAATTTGTCATCGTCATTGACCATGACAAGCCCGTGACAACAATCCTTTGTCATGGACTTGTCACGGTCAATGACCGTGACAATCATGGGTAGAATTGAAAAAAAAATCTACTGGGCAGTTTGGCCACTGCCACTGCCCAGTAGTATATTTGTACCTGCTATGGCAACGGTGTACCTGTTCAAACATCATATATCCAAATAAAATAGAGATAATGCAAATATACATTCAAAATAATATGCATCACGATATAATTGAAATGTAACAACTTTAAATAATTCAATTCAAATAATGTCACTACATGTCTCGGGTAAGGTTAGCTCTGAGGAGGTGAGTAGGCCACACGATAAATGAATTGACACACCTAACAATATACATCGTGCCGCATTATTTGCACAATCAAAATGGGGAGTTCTCCTTCCCAGGTATCACATGCGTGACGAGCACCTTGGACTCGATGTCTTGAAGCTCACGTCCATGAACTAGTCCACCCTGGACAATATTCGGGTCCCTCAACCCCCGCCCTATCCGCTGGCCATAAAATATGTGTAATATAAACATGCTGTAACAACCCGTCCTTTTTGGAGACCATTAAATTCCATAATTGGATATAAATTGGAATTTGGAGAATTTCTCGAAATAGCGATTTTTGGGATTTTCGAGGATTTAATAATTTTTGAATGGTGTTATAAATTATTTTGGGACTATATAGGTCGAAATAATTTAATTATATGTCACCGTGGAGTATTGCGACAAAAGAGGTAAGATTTTGAGTAGAAAACCCGCATGTATTTATTTTGGGTTGGAATAGTGATTTGCGGTCAAGTACCTCGGATGGAAATTTCGACTGCGCCACGAGTCTCGGAATGTCTGAGATAGTCGGAAAAGAGTGTCCGATTGTCGGAAATGAGTTTCGGGTAATTTTAGAGGTAAAAGTAACTCGTAATTGGGTAAACGAGTCGTTTTTGGGGTTTAAGGGTTAAAAACCCATTTTCTTCTTATTTAAAGAGAGAGAAGAGAGAGAGGAAGGAGAAAGGAGGAGAAGAGGGGAGATTCCGGCCTACCTCCGCGGGATTCGACTCGAGGTCGTCGGATTTTATCCATGAGGCAAGTGTTTACTTGCTTTATTTATCTTTTTGCATAAATATCTCATACCGCAGTTTGGTATAAACAAACCCTAATGGTTTTGGGGTGGGTTATCGTGGATAAAACGGGTTTTTGGGAGTTAAAACAATTAAACCCCAATAATATTTCAATTTTGTGGAACTAGGGTTTAAATCCAAATTAATTGGTGATTCCGGGTTCTAGGATGTTTAGAACCAGTGTTATAAGTGTATTTGTAGTTGGTTGAGGTTGTAGGACGTTGGGTGAGGCGACAAAAGCTTGGGAGAAGCTTTAATGGCCGAAATCGTCTCGGAAGGGACGATGAATAGTAACTCGTCACCTTAGGGGGCACTTTTGGCCAGGAAAATAATTGATTTAGCTTTCGGCAAAAACACAAAAGTTGTAGATCTTTTCGATACGGTCGCGTGGGCGCCAACCGCGTATTTTTTTGATTTTTCTACGATATGATATGATTTTTACAAGATGGCAGCTCCGGGTTGGATTTTCCAACTCGGAAATCAAATCGGGAATTGGAAAAATTACGGCTAGAATTAATTGCGTAGACGTTTTGGATAATTTTTGGGGTAGTTTAGAAACCCCGAAAATGAATTTGGGTTGTTAGATTAAGGATTTGAGGAATTAAACTTTTGAGGACCTGGTGTGACCGGTCGACCGCGCCCCTATGGCCGGTCGACCGCGTCAAGGAGAAAGGGCCTACTGCTTTGTTTCGTAGGCTTATTTACAACCCGCGGTCGATCGGGGGTATAGGACCGGTCGACTGGTGCCCTGTTTTTAGCCCAAGATTTTGGAGATTAGGATTATTTCTCCTTTTTGAGTTTACGTTTAAAGGCCTTCCAAATTAGAAATTTATGGAGGGTTATGTCCTAAAGGACTTGAGGAATTGGGAGTTTATATATGTATATATTCACTTAGAGTGAATTATTATATTTGGAGATATCCAATAAACCTTTAAGAGTTGATTAAGGTAATTATTAGTCATCAAAGTAAGAAATACTTTGGATTTAGAATCATGTTAATCCGAATGCATGATTATGATTCCCAGAGGGAATATTTGGGATTATAGTCATCGTTAGATAATATAGGCCATTGTGGCCGGTTATATATTCTACGAGGAATATATAGGCTATACATATATACTGTGTGATTTAGGTATACATATATATATGTTATAATGGAAAGGATTTTGAAAATATAAAAATGAATATTTTCAAAATGGAATGAGAAATGTTTTTCATAATTAATAAATTATGGATTGTACACACCTCCCTAAATCGCTATCATAAGGGAAGTCGCGCGTGTTGTGGTGAAGCCTTACTGGCTGTTAAGCAGGTTGGATATAGTCCCTAGGCCATATGAGCGTTTATTTATACTGCGTTGGTTAGGAGATTCCGGGTGTGGTCTTGACTATCCCGCAGGTATATGGCCGCTTCCCGACGTTGTTAGGTTCCCAGGTTGTCTTGGAGGCCCTGGAAGATGATAGCCATTTAGGGGCGCGTCCAGTGGGGATACCCGGAGGGACGGTCTTAGATTTATTAAAGCAATTCATGATAATGGATTGGCTTTAATTTACATTTCCTGAGTATAAAAAGGGAAATGGGATAAAGGTTTGGCTTCGGTAACACTCCCGGATGTAGGAAGGGATGTGGAAGCATATGATTTGATCAAAGCATTTTCATGATAATGAAAATGGCTTTGGGTACATTTCCTGAGTATAAAAAGGGAAATGGGATGATTATAAAAGGAAAAGCATTTTTATGTTAATAAAAATTGGCTTTTAAAAAGATATATGTTTTGGTAAAGCAATTCATGATAATGAATTGGCTTTAAATACATTTCCTGGATATGAGAAGGGAAATGGAAGTTTTTGAAATGAAAAGGTTAAGTATTGATAAATACTTTGTGTATAGAATACACCTCAGTCCGGGAGATAGATCTGGATGATTATATAGATGTATATATAGATAGATGAATTGACTACCGAGGGTCTAATGGATCCCGACGATCGACCGTGCCGCGTAGTAGTGTATTGGGGGGGTTCCTTGTTTGGATTTCGCTTTGCGAGACACCCCACGCACGAATATGGCATTGTGTTGAGACTGGGGAGAAGTTTAATCCTTAGTGCTCTAATATTATAAATTTTTGTGGTATATATATATTATATATATATATATATATCTTTCTGTACTGAGGGACCGGCGGATCTCGATGATCGACCTTGCCGCTTAGTAGTGTATTGGGGGGGTTCCTTGTTTGGATTTCACTTTACGAGACACCCCACGCACGAACATGGCATGGCGTCGAGATTAGAGTGAAGTTTAAGCCCTTAGTACATCTGTTAGACTATCTAGGGTAGATAGTGGGTTTGGGATAGACTAGTTTAGAAGGGTAGCTTGACTAGAATGTTCTAGATAGATGCGCTAGGAGTGCACTATTAGCGGAGAGGTGAGGGGTATCTCATGGGAGTGTGATACCAACCTTAAATATGAGATAAAACCTTTTTCAAAATAATAAGGCATTTATGCACTTGCAAAATATTTTCAAAATTCGGGGCTCTGACCCGTTTATCTACTTCTCCTTTCTTGTTATATACTATATATATATAGGTGTCCAGAAACAGGGACGCCTGGATGGAAATTCCTTCGAGTCTGACGTCTGCTGCAGCAGCTGTGGATGCTTGCAGGTTATCGGTAGATGTTTCTTTCCTTGTACTCTAGATAGGAGATATTGTATAAACATTCGAGCCAATGGCTCAATTGCATTTATTTATTCTTTCTGTACAACATTCGATATGGTTGTATATTTGGACCGAGTGTTCGGTTATTTTAGTTCCTTTCATTTTCATTTCAGTTCATTACGCATTTAATTGTGGATGTTGTAATTTATTCGTTAAAAAGAGTAGTTAAGTAAAAGTTTTTAACGGTCACCTAATAGGATATTAGTAAACAAATGGATTTTCGACAGTGATGTTAAGGATGATCCATATGTGACTCCTGTTTTAATTTAATATTGGAGTGATCGCCCGGTATCTTATTAGGCGGGTTGTTACACATGCTCAGCCAACCAAGTGTCGACATCGCTCGGTCGAAGTGAGCCAAATAAGGAAGTGGATCATCAAAGTCCATACGTGGCGGCGATGAAGCAACGAGGTCCAGATCCTCGTCATCCCGCACCTCCTCCTCCACCACCTTCTCCTTCCATTTCCCCTTGCATTTTCCACCCATTGAATGCTTCATGAATGAGAACATATTTTAGACCATTGCCTCAAAATAGGGCAACTTCGCGTCATGCGAGTCTACCGTTCGAGCCAACTCGGTGTCGCTCGTCTCCAATCCGATGATACTAGATTTGGCCACCAGCGAGATCACCCCCTTGTCCTCCCCTTGCGATCATAGTCAAGCACTTGGCTGAGTGTTTGTGGACAAAGATGCCTTGTCGGCATCAGACTGCGACTCATGCACTTCCTTAAGCTTTGCCTGAAATGACCAAAAGCACACGATTAGTAAAATAAGTAAAATAAAAAATTATAACGTAATTAACGAAAAATAAACTTTCAGATTACTTACAATCGTGGTCGCGATGCTTGGGGATAACTCCTTGTCCTTCCCCTTCTTCGTCCGAAGAGCCACATAAGTATTGAGCCTATGTGTCCTACCCCCAGGGCCACTTCTTATCCCGTGAAATAAAATAAAGTAAAATTAGTATCGACCCCCAAAGTAAAATAATGCAGAATAATATATTTCTATAGTTATAGAAAAATTAAATCTTACCATCATCCCATGCTCCACCTCGTCATAAGACGTCCGACCGGAGTAGTGCAATTTTGTCTTTTTTTCTCGGTTTTCCCTCCCCGATTGGCGATATGCCAATTGTCGCTCCCCGATCTCATTGTCAACGAACTGTTGCCATTTTGCCAATGAGATCGGTTCCTTCGATGGGATAGATTCACGCATTCGGATAACAGACTCTCGTGTCTTCCCAAAGTACCAGGTCCGCATATTTTTCTTCCACGTTTTGTGTTGCTCCCTCAACTTCTCTAAGACGAAATCGCGTAACTTTGGATCCAGGCTGAATTGTTCCCGTCTAACAAATACAATGTTAGTTGTGAATAAATATAAACATATATATAAAATGAAATTGAAATCGAAATTGAAATTGAAACTGAAATATTCATATAAATATAAATATAAATATAAATACATTACATGTAGTGCCACTCAAACAGCTAACTTGAGCTCATATGACACCTCCTTCCAACTAATGTAACCCAGGCCGATGATCGTATTTACTAGCTCGGGGGATCTCGATAATAGCCCCGACTTATTCTCGATAGCCATCCCCAATTTGCCATATATAGGGAGAATAGGGGTCGAAGAGTCCTCTTCACCTCCGCTACCACCGAGCCCAGACGACATCATCATAACCAGCATCATCATCCTCGCCTTAATACCTGAATGATACATTTGTTGTAACAAAATGTTATTAGTACAATGCTTCTTTCTTATGACTGATGTATGTTTATTCTTAGGATTCTTCCTATAGACGGGACATAGGATCAGTTAAAGCCATTAGAGCCGAGTTCGTTTTTTATTGGAGTTTAGACGTAGGACAGAGAAGGTGAAAATCCTGGTTCTATCAAACCAGACTCTTTCACTCCTGGTTGGGCTGCTGTAGATTGGATTTTGGAGGTCGCTGGTTGGTAAGTTCCTCTCTTGCTTGGGAATGAAATGAGTCTTATTCGTGGATCACCAAGCCTTGCTTTACTTGGTCAACAAGCTGGGTTTGACGGAATTTGCTTTGTTCGAGAAATGCACAGTGGACCTTCTTTCCAGACTTTGTAATGGTGAACCTCCCGCGGACTAGGGCATAGTGATCACTGGCCCAAGCAGAGTCATAAATAAAGTCAGTCAAGACTTCAAAGATATTCAAAGATTCACGCATGCGGGCGGTATAGCCCGCAACCACGGACACCACTACATGAGGACGGCACATCAACAGGTCTTATTTAGGTGGTTCCGGTTCGTTCACAGACTAAACCAATTATTCCGCCAGTTCCTCTTAAAATAGTGACAAAGCGAGGAAAAGGTCTACATATAGAAGAAAATACGTCGAGTTTGATTGCAGTCCAGGCTTCACCGAAATGAAAATACCAGTGAGCATAGTTAACCGGGGACGAGACAGACGACTTCATCCTTATTTCATTTACCGAACGAGACGAACTGTCGATTCTCCGAGAAATGTCAATGACTTAACCAGGTTTCCTCGTCATTTTCTGTATGGGTGGGTAGCCAATTGCATTTTCGAACGAGACAAAATGAATTAGAAGAAGAAATGCAAATATGTACAATTACTACAAATAAAAATGAATTGTTACTATTAAACCTCCCCCCCATCCCTGCCCCGTGGCAGCGGGAAATGGGTCGCGAGGTGGTTGACGTCTGGGATGTCGTCGGATTGGAGGTTGGTGGTGGGCTGGCAGTTCTCGAGTAGACGCAGGTTGGAGGTGCTCGTCGGAGCTGGGAATGGTGACTGATGGGAGAGGAGCAGGTAGCGATAGGTTGGTTTCGCGGGGTTAGAGAAAATGGAGGTCGTGGGTTTGGGATAGGAAGCTCGTCGGAGATGGGTTAACAGGGTCGGTAGAAGTTGTTGGCTGGAGGGACAGGTGGTTGAAGCTTTTGTTAAGGGTGGTCGCCGGCGTGAGTAGGAGGTTGAGGGCGACAAGTTTAGTGGTCGCCGGTCGGCACGATCGCCGGAGGTTGGGTGATGGAAGGTGATTGTTTGGGTATAAGAGTTGGGTTTTTGTTGGTGGTTATGGAGGTTAGATGGGTTTATGGAGGAGAGAGAAAATGGGGTATTTTGTTGGAGAAAATGGAGTGGGGTGATAGGGTGTGTGAGGTGTATGGAATTAGAGTGTAGGCGAGTTTAAGTGTGGGGTGTGAGGGGTTGTGTGTGTGTTTAACTCATGACCCCTAAAAAAAATATCTAACTAAAACTAATAAAACTAAAAATAAAAAGGAAAACTTAAATAAAATAAAAAATCAAGTCCTAAAAAAATAAACTAATAAAAGTAAAGAAAAATAAATTCCTAAAACTTTAAAAATTAAAACTAAAGACCTACAAAATTGTAAATCCAAATAAAACTAAAACAAATAAATGAATTCCTAAAAAAACTGAATCCTAATAAACTAAAAACTAAAAAAAAAAACTAAAAATCAAAAATCAAAATAAAACGTCATTAAATAAAAATAAATAAATAAATAAATCCTAAAAATAAAAACGATTCAAATTAAAAATTAAAACAATTAAAAATACGAAAGGGAACAAACTAAACACACGCGGCTCGAGACAGAGTTTAGGCTAGGTTAGGATAGGCTAGGGTTACGAGATTGGTAACTAGCTCCATGATCTGCACAATTGCTTTGAAATACGTGTTTTAGCACCGTAACGTGCATTCGACCTACAAAATAGACAATAAAGCACATAAGACCCAAATTGCCGAGAATTAGCAACTAAAATACCTCTATTAGGGGTATTAAATATACAGTTTTGGGTGATTATCAGGTGTTATGAATTCTTTGATGAAAACTAACAAAAAAACAATCCATAAAATCTACCTGTGCCAAATCTCATTGATCAGAGGTTAATTCAGATCGATCCAAATTATTGGATTTCTCATTAAAAATTGCCACAACTCTTACAAATATTCGTGAAAATCCATGAAACTTTGCTCAACACTCAAACCCACATATATACATGATTCTAAGTGTAAATAAACATTACATCCACTCACAATCTCCTCCAATTATATTGATATTTGAATATTTGCAAAACTTGATCATTACACCCATATTGAATCTAAGAGAAAAAAGTAACTACGGATAAACCAACATAGTATCCATTCACATAAAAAATAATGCTTGACCATGATGGAAGTTATATAAACAAAGAATGAATTTAAAACATGTTAGTACGGAAGCATACACAAAGATACACAATCCCACAACATGGAAAACTAGGGTTCCTTACTTGGACAACATGGATCTTTCCAATGGATATTAATATAAACCAAAGGTTTTTATAGAAAATTGTTGGGTATTGACACATGAAGAATTTTTTTTAGCCCTTGAATATTCTATTAATAAAAAAATAAAAAGAGGTAAAACCAAAACAAGGCTTGAAGAACAAACCTAGGATTAAGAACACAATACCTTTGCGGATCCGATAGCAATCCAATGGGGAGAAATGTATTTGTTGATGATGAAGTGTTACCTTGTTTTGGATACCAAAATCATGCTTAACCTTATTCAAATCTTGTATCTTTTAGTGTATGATCTTACCTAAAGTTATATAGGTTTGTCAGCTCCTTTTGTGATGAAAAAACTTGCTTATGATTGAGATATGGTGGTCTCTCTCTTCTCCTCTTTATAAAAATAAAAATATTTTTTTCTCAGACCTCTCAAAAACCCAACCCTAATGATGAAAACCATTTTCTCACATGTTTATATACAAGTACGAAAGGTGGACTTGGACCAAACTTGGTTTCTTAGGAGTATATGGACTACACCATGGACATAAGACAACTAATTAAATTAAACTCCAAATAAATACTCAGATATATAGATCTCTTATTTACAAAGTCAATAATGGTAAATAATATGATTCCGCTCATTAAGCTTCATTTATCCCTTTGGTCAATTCAATTTGCGACTAATTGACTTTAACTTATATCTAATTATTTCATTGATTATAATACTTAACTTATTTTTCTAATTCCATGGATTATAAATAATTCTCTGATTAGGTTTACCGATGGAAACAAATCTAATATATCTATCAAGGGGGTATTGCAATCTATGGTACCCCCGTACATGGATACCTTTAAATTAAAATCTCA
This sequence comes from Sambucus nigra, assembly GCA_949130495.1. NCBI lineage: Eukaryota > Viridiplantae > Streptophyta > Magnoliopsida > Dipsacales > Adoxaceae > Sambucus > Sambucus nigra. The sequence goes on along the minus strand of OX422213.1, from coordinate 357,078,740 downwards.
GACATACTTACATAACTATTACCCAATATGCAAAAATTAATTGATTTAATATAAGACCAAATCAAACTCATAAAAATAAAAGGAACAATCACATAAGGATTCCAATATTCATAATTCGTTGGATTAAGAATCTATGCACCCTTTGCAAATGGCGTGAGATTGCCTGAGTCAAATAAAGAAATCCTTTAGACTCAAATCTCATGGGTGGTCATGTTTAATATATTCCTAGGATGTACTAATCACAATCTTCTATTAAACAACTGCACAAGTTCTCAAACCATAACATAGGTTCCCATAGTTTGATATAAACTACTAGGATCACATTTTAACCATTTCAATAGGATGTCAACTTCCTATCTAGGTTGTTAACTTTTCAATGGTGCTAGAATTGAAATTCTAATATCCTTGTGATGGTATATATATGAAACAATATATTTAACCAAATATAATGAATTCTCGCAAACTTGATTCTCATTTCAAAATGAGCAAAACAATCCTTTATTAATCACTAATAAAATGTTGGCCATTGGGTTTTAAGAATCAACCCCAACGCCCGCACCTTCATACCCACCAACTTATTAATAGTCTCCATCATGATGCAAAATGTAATCATCATGACAAGCCATATTGGTACAATGAAGAGTAAACAACTTTGGGTATCAAAACATGAGATCTCAACAAATAATATTATGTTAAAAATTTAATTGTAAACTGGTTGTAAATGTGTGTAAAAGAGGTTATATTTTTTTCTTTGTAAAAAAACTTTTTAAAACTTTAACTATAGAAAGCCCATCCTAGTAACCCCTGAATACCTCCTTAGGCCCCTAACACTTTTCCTCCCACCATAAGGCCCTGTGTCCTAATCCAAACCCTGATTTAGAGGCCACTGGGCTCTTTCAATCCCCGTTTGACCTTAGGTAACCCTCCAAACCGAGCAAATATAATTAAAATTTCATAGGTCTCTTAATCCCCTTTCCAACTATCAATACCGTGTGCAAATTGGCCTCACGGCTCATGCATACTAATCATTTTATTCTAATCCCTGATCTATTGACCACCAGGCACTCCTAAGCCCCTTTTGTCCTCGATCATCTCTCCAAACTGATCAAAGATCATTGAACCCTATAGGTCTCTAAATCCCTTTTCCAACGTTCCATACCATGCGCGAATCAACCTCATGGTTCGTGCATAATCATCTTTTTACTCCAAACCTTAATCTAAAGGCCACCGAGTGCTTTCGAGCCCTTCTTGACCTCGTTCAACTCTCCAAAATGAGTCAAGCACATTGAAACCTCATTGGGCTATGAATAACCTTTCCAATGGTCCATATTATGTGTGAATCGGCGTCATGAAACATGCGTCCATGCCTTTTTACTCCGAGAACCCCCGTTTAGAGGCCATCAGGTATTTTCGATCCCTATTTGACTTTACTCAACTCTCAAACCTGAGAGTGGATAAGTGGATTCTTATAGAGATATGAATATCCCTTCCAATGGTCCCAAAAATGTGTGATTTGGACTTATGGTTTGCATTTAATGACTATTTTTCTAAAAAATTATGTTCCGGATTGCCCACAAGCACCTTATAACCCATGCTTGTCAACATGATGTACTTTCTCTATGAACAAGGTAAGGTTATGACAATAGTCTAATCTGGGGCTATACATATTGGCACCACCCTGAATCCATAATTTTTTTACCACTTAAGGACACTATAACCTTAATCTTAAGGGTCCCTTTATGAAGTCAGAATATTCTCCTCGAAATCAATGCGTCGAAATTCCATTTTTCCAAACACTATCTCCATTTCCTCACATCAGTCTCATCCATCTTTCACCACACTTTTCAATATTACTCCGCCACCATCCAATCAATTTAAAATCAACCCTTACTATTACAAAAATCAAAATTAAAGTTCTCTTGAAGGTTTACTTGTATTCATTTACAACTCATTCAATTAGTATTAGTTATTTACTTTCTTTTAGCTTTTGATATATATTTTCTTTCATTCATTCACACCCAAACTAATATCACTTTTTATTACTTAGTGCACTAAATCTTGTTTTCATAAAATTTAAAAAGCCAAAAAGAGGGTTTTCCCATGAACCCTAAACTAGAATTTCCTCATTTTCCACGCTCTCTACACTTGTGCACATTTTTCAAACAAACAAAAGGAAATTTTAATTTAGGATTTATGGGTTAAACCCCACCCTTTTGCGTTATTGAACAACGTGGACTTTGGTTGCCTTTGATCTACATAGGTGTCCCGAGCCAATTTTGGGATTCGAGTCCATTTTTTTTCATTTATTCATTTTATGTTTTCTTGTGTTTAGTAGTATTGCGAATATGCATACTCCTACATATTCATTTTCCTCTCGTTATTCGTATTTTCTCCTTCATAGTGATTTCTGATTTGATAGACACTCATATTTTATTTTTTTATGTTATTATTTTGCCCAATTCTTATAATTGTTCTTCTCCGTCTTCACTATGATGTGAGTCGGATGATATCTTTATCTCATTGTTCATACCACACACACGTACACATTATCACATTTTGGAGAAAATGATAACATTATCATAGCCCATGAGAGACCAAAAGGGCGAAATGGGTTCCTAACACCTTCCCATCAGGCAACTTAGTCCCCAAACCTCAGAGTAATTTGATTTTGTATGCAACAGTATGTATTTTGATGACATTCTCTCGGGACAACTATATTCTTTTGCCTATTTTGAGAAAAATTGGTTGGAGACTCCATTTTCTATATTTTTCTCCCCTTTTGACGAAGGCCGCTTATATTCATGGTAACAACAAAGATGAGAGCGGATAACAAAAATAGGAATCCTTATCATCGAATCACCACACGTGTGGAGAGAAATATTTCTCCAATTGTTTCTCCCCTCCAATTTTGGGGCTGACCCGTGCCGGAGGAATCCGAATCGGATGTCCATAGTAGCGACTCTACTGGGGATTATTTTAGAGAACTAGACTCTATTTCACATCGATTTTGTTTCGTTTCTTCCTCTCTCTACTTTTCAACATGTGTACATATGCCTCCACTTGTATATTCTTCTTACTCTCATTCATATATGTTGTATATATGCCTTCTTCATATCATGATGTTTATATCTTTCTCTCTACCATGACATTTTCTCATGATATGCATAAATCATTTTCTTATCACATGTTTCACCTTTTATTCACTGGTAATATTCACCATGCTTCACCCACTTACTCTTGCACATGATTCACAACACTTGTAGATATCCATGTATAGTCACACTAGCGCACAATCTCACATTCTTACCACTCGTATATAGTTTCACTCTTATTCACACGTGTCACACACCATTTGTGGGTATTCATGCTTAGTCACACCAGCATGCACTTCCACATTTCTCTCATGGTTGTATATCCACATACTTTATTCACTCACATGTATTCACATGTCACTCTCTCACTTAGCACATATTTCTTACTCACTTGTGTATACTCATATTCCTAACATTTTGTATATATCACCATGCTTTGTAAAGTTTACATGCTCCATGTAAGTACTTACTAGTTATACCCTTCACACTTATTCCCCCTTTATCCCATGCCACTTGTATATTCTATGCTCTCCCTTATAGTAATTGTTGATGCAAAGAATTAAAATAGATCTAATTATTTGATCACAGATAAATAAGTAAATAAAATAGACAAGTAATATTTTTAAAGTGGTTCGGCTGAATGGAAAAGCCTGCGTCCACTATCTTGCATTGCCTGTTTTTCACTTGGATTGTATTCTGCCCCTTTTAATGTAGGGATTACAATGTATTTATAGTCCAGTAGGAAGACCAAGAGATAGAATGTTAAAGGATGGAAAGCCTTTATAAATTAGGCATTTACAATAGTACCTAAAGTTCATAATGTTTCTGGCTATTGGTATTTTATTCACAGTGTTAGTCGACCTTCCTACTATTGGTTGGGCTTCTGAGTATTGGTCGACATTCTAATACTTGGTCGATGGTTACTCCTTGTTGACTAGAACTGGTGCCATATTGGATGGCACATGTATATTTCTAATTGGTCCACGTAAGTCGATAAATTTTGGTATCAACAGAAGCCCCTAATGTTCCATTCTTGATGCTTTCTGAAAGTATGGAGCATTTAGTTCTGATAGTAGCTCAGGATATATTTCTGATGCTTGGTCGCTTGCCGACTATCCACACTTGTAAAATAATTAGCTTTGGTATTGTCTTGCATTGCTGATGGCATTTTTATACCAAACTTGTAACGAATTGTTTTGGGGTAAATACGTCTTTTGTAGCTTAGCCTCCAAAATTTCAATCGTGGATTTCCCTTTAATCATTTCTTTTGCCGATTTTTCAGGCAATATATAAAGGCAATAAATTCCCAGTTGTCTTCTACCTTAAACTTTCTAGTTTTTTATGCTATCTCTTGAACTTTTCATGCGATCGTTCTTTATGTCCTTCAGTTCTTACTGAATCCTTAATTCTTTGTAAGAATCCTTTCTCTTTCTCTTTTTCTTCATCTTCAATCATGGTTTATTCAGTAGTTTCTCTAGACGAATTTAGGAACGAATGGAATATTCCTTCGTGGGTGGATTTGGAGCTCCATAGTCTGGTTATAAATCTTTTTTCTTTATCAGAGGGCCATTGGTTCCCTTCTCTTTTCATTATTGAATGTGGGTTTAATTTTCCCCCAAACCCCTTTTGTCTTGAGTTTTGTTAATATTTTGATGTTGTGCCTGCTAAAGTAGCCCCTAACACTTGAAGAGTTGTAAATGGGATTTATAAATTGAATCAACTCCATGGGACCCATATACGCATCCTAGAGATTATGATTTGCTATAAATGGTTCAGTAGTGATAGCACTTACTATTTAAAAAATAGGGTTATAAATAGGGCTTTGGTATTTAATCTCCCAGACTCCAATAGAGACTATTTTGATCTTGGAGTAATTGACAATATGCACCCATGATAGGGAATTCATTATACGAGGGCCCAAATGCCCTCACTGTAGCCATGGTATAGGTTGAAACACTATTGTATAGCTTTTCTTTCTAATTTCATTGGTTACAATACTAACTCTATTTGTTTTCTCTTGATTGCAGTTGATCAGAAGAGAAAGTGTCCCAATGAGAGTGACATCAGACTCACTGAACTAAAATTTGTTTGGTTTATTCACTAGAAAATTGGAGAGGAACACATTAGGTCGACATCATATCTGTTGGAATATAAAATCTCCATTACTTCCCTTGTTACTTGCCCAACTTCTGGTTCTCCCTCCTTGGTGATTGAGCTTGACCAAGACCTAGTCTTAAGTTTTTCTTCCACTGTATTTGGTAGTGGTGAAGCTACTACAGGCCCCTCATCTTTAATTGACTCAAATTTACCTCTTTCCACTACCATGGTGAAAAGAGAGTTCCTCAACATTACCAGAGATATTACCACTGTTGGCTCCATAAAATATGTTGTTAGTGGGATCAGCAATAAGGATGAGTCTAGGAAGAAGCCCCCAGCAAAGAAGAATTATGAAGCCCAACTCAAGCACTTAAAGAAAGGTCTTCCTTCTAAGTTGGTTGAAGGAACTAATTATGTTGTTGACCAATGAGACTTGGTTGATTTGTCTAATACTGGCTCTCCAGTGGCTATTGGTCCTAGTTTGGCCAGGCAATTAATAAAGTCTGGCACTCTTCCAGATAATAGGGGTGCTGTTTTAGTAACGCCCCATTCCAAAATCTCTGAAAGAGTTTCAAAAATCCTTGCTTTGGGGAGAGTTGTTATTATTATCTTTTTTCATATTCACATATTTAACAACTCTTTTATCCTGACTTTCTTTGATTTCTTTTTACAGTTTCTAATGGATTTCAACCAGATATTGGAGAAGGATGACATCCTCCGTTCTTCTTCAGACAGGGTGGAGGAGGCATTTGAATTCTTGAAGAAGTATTTGCTTGAATCCTAACATGCATTGACAAATGAATAATAGAAATAGGAAACTAAAATAAAGATTGCTGAGAGTGATGTTGCAGTTGCTCGAGGGAAGGTCTAAGAAGGCCATAAGATCGAAAGCCAAGGAGTCTCCGTTCAATAGAGGCGGGGAGAATCCTATCAACATTGCCTCTACTCAGATTTGATTTTTTGTAAAGAAGAAATACTTCATGGATGGTTGGTCGGAATCACTCACGGAGGTTGGCACCTCATAGGACTCTGAGTTATTCCTTAAGCATGACCCAGGTTCTCCTCCTAACTAAGACGAGGAGATTGATGATGATGGAGGATCAGAGAATTCCACTCTTGTCTTAGACTCTATTGACCAGTAATAAGAAGCAGTAGTTGGTTCATCACTCCCTCCTTCTTCTGAGCAATCCATCCACCTATCTTTGCTCCTTCTCAAGTTGGGGCCACTTTTAAAAGAGAGAAGGTGTAGACTTTCTTGGCAATCAACTTTTTTATCTTTATTTTTAATTTCTGCATCATATTAATGTACTTATAACTTGATTTCCATTAATGAAAATGAACATTTCTTTGCACTTGTCTTCTTCTGGTTCAAATTTTATATTCTGTTATTGATTAGAGAATTTTTTTAATCTTTATAGTTCATGGCTAAGATGGATCAATTCTCCTCCACTGACTCTGATCTACTCAGAAGATGTAATGATCTCTTCAAGGGCAGTCCTATGAATTTATCTAAGTATGAACTATCCAACTTACTTGGGGTTGATGTCTTAGATCAGACTAAATAAGCTTACCTACACTTGAAGTGTCTTCTTGATTGGGCGATAGCTAATAATGTTGCATACTTTGAAATGATAGAAGGTGTTCAAGAAGCTCAAAAGGAGGCTAAAAATCTTTTACATGTCGACTATGAACTGAAGTACAAAGATCTAAGTGAAGGTTAAAGTTTTGAGAAGAAGTTGGAAAAGCATGCATCTTTCTTCAGGAGGTACGAGTTTCTACTTAATCGTGAAATATAGGAGGCTAGGGCCATCGCCAAGTTGTTAGAAGAAGAGAATAATAGTTTGAGGTCTGAATTGAACTCATTGAAAGCTTCTTCAACTACTTATATTGTTGCTGATGATGGGGTTTCATTCTTAGAGACTGAAAATGCCAGACTAAGGGAAAAATTGGAAGCACTGAAGAAAACTAAGCCTACCTCTTCATCCGAAGGAAAATTTAAACCTCGTCGAGCTACTAAAGATGAAGTTAGGATCCTAAAAACACTTGCTAACCAGCATGCACAACTGAAAGCAAAGAATTTGGCCATTGCTAATATGTCCAAGAAACTCCAGACTCAAGTTGAGCAACTTTCTACTCAGTCTTCCAAATTGCAAGATAAAGATTGAGTACTTAAGAAATTGCATCATCAGGTTAAGAGATTGGATTTCCAATTTCATAAACAGCCTAGGGAGGTCTGGATGGAGTGATATAATGAGGACCTTGGTCATTTTGATAAAAGATTTAAGTAAGCCCAATGTGAAGGGTACAAGTGGGGTTGAACCAACTGCTTGATAGTTATGAAGGTAGAGCAGAATAGTAGACTTTAGGACTGGTATGATTCTGGTTTGTTGGATTATCAAGATCCTCCTTTCAAATTGGACGTTTGTTGGATCCCTGTCAACACTATTGCCCAATGCTTGATTTTAAAATACTTAGGGGATTATGATCTTCATGACGAGTCAGAGATCGTTTTTCCTCTTCATCTACAAGAGACACCAAACAGCAGTAATAGAAGGATGCTTCAAGACTTTAATTTTATCAACTCCCCTTAGACATTAGATGACCCTCCAGCGGGCATGGAACCAGCACCGAGCTCCTATAAAGCAGAAGGGAAGTGTCCCTTAGAGTCGTTTAGTTCCTCTAATTCAGTTATAAGTGATATCATGTAATGATCAATTAAATGAATGAAATATTTAATTAACTTATCTTGTCAATCTCTGGACGTGAATGGATTTTTACTTCATTAGTTCTATTAATACACTTAGTCTTTTACCCATATTTAGTACCAATTACTAATGAAATTATCATCATAGGTGCTACGAGTATACGTAGATTAAAATCCAAGTTTAATACTAGTTACCCGTGTATTTCCATAGGTTCTACTAATGCACCTAAATTTTTAGGTTTTTCATTAGTTACAAGTGGTGACCAGACGTATGTGGAATATGTGTCTACATTAGGTTTTAGGAATCTTCACAACGTTCTTCCTTCATGTTTTCAGTTTGATAAAATCTATTGTTTTACCCTTAACTATTTTGACCAAGTTTCTTGAGGAATTGAGATCCTATCTTACTTAGGTTGTTATTAGTTTTTGTTTAATGCTGATCAATGCTTGCTTATGTCGGCCGACTTTTGAACACTACCAATTAATCAACTATGTGGGTGTTGTTCTGAGCTTCGACCAAATATGTGGTTGTTATTTCGAAGGAAAAATTATAAGGTTGTTGTTTCGAAGGACCAATATTTTTTTGAACAACTTTTGAAAGTTTTTTTGACCAAGTATAATAACTTTTAAAGAAAGTGCATCAAGTATGTAGTGCATAGCACTAATACTCCGAAAAAAATCAAAAAAATGGAGGTAATCATCATTTTATTGATACGGAAATGTTATGATTACAATTTGTTTCATTACATTATTGGTAGTAATTTCTAAAATGTTCAGCATGCCAAGGATTTTTTAACTCTTCCCCTTCCAAAGTCTCAATTTTGTAGGTACCTAGTTAGACAATTGCTGAAATACGATATGGCCCATGCTAATTGGCTTCAAGTTTTTTATTCTTCTAGATTACCTTCTTGAGCACATAATCTACTTCCTTTAATTTGGTAGGCTTCATCCTTTTGTTATAAAAGCATGTTGTCCTCTACTGATAAGCAATATTTCTGAAGGTTGTGTCTTCATATACATCCTCCAGCATATCCAAATCTAATATTTGCATCAAATCACTAACAGGAGAATTTAAGTTTAACACTCAATGAGTGGGCAAACCCAATTCAGCTGGTATCACTACTTCAGTTTCGAATGCTAGCATGTCTGGGGATTCTCCTGTAGTAGCCCTCGGAGTTATTTGGTATGCCCAAAAAATGGATTGTAGTGCATTTATATATTTCCTCTTGGCATTGTCAAGTCTTTTCTTCAGTCCATTTAGCAGAGGCCTGTTTGTTACTTCAATTTTCCCATTGCTTTGAGGATGACCTAGAGTAGAATGAAGCTTTTGAATGTTTGACTGGGCATAATAGGATGCAAACTCCTCATTGTTGAACTGTGTGCCATGGTCTGTAATGAAAGCATAAGGTAGACCATATCTATAAATAATGTTCTTCCATATGAACTGGTAAAATTCTCATAGGGCATGTCTATCAATGATTCTTCTTTGACCCATTTGGTGAAGTCGTATGCAGCTACGACCAAATATTTAAATCTTCCTCGGGTGGTCGGTAGTGGCCCGACCAATTCTATCCCCATATAGAAAATGTCCAAGGTGAAGTAATTGGAGTTAGAGAAGCTTTTGGAGTTCTACGAATGCTGACCTTTGGTACTTGTCACACTTTGTGGCAAAGGCCGTGCAATCCTCCCTCATAGTTAGCCAGTAATAGCCTTGGGTATTAATCCGATAAAATAATGATATGCCCGCTATATAAGCTCCAAAAGACGCTTTATGGACTTCCTCCATCAAGTCTTGAACATCTTTTGGGTGAACACAGCGCTGTAGGCTAGCTGTCAGTCCTCTCCTGTATAGTACCCCTTTGTCTAGCACATATCTTACTCCTTTATACTTCAACTTTTTGGCCCCGATTTCATCTACTTGAAAGGCTTCTCCTTCAATATAAGCTCTAATGGGATCCATCCAAGATGGCCGCATGTCCACTATGATGAAATGAATCATCAGGTCTTCATCAATACTTTTGTTAACTAAAATTTCAATGGGAATAGTTCTTCAAAGGTTAATTCTAGTTGTTGATGCCAGACGATCAAGTGTGTTAGCTCAGTCATTTTCTAATCCTAGAATTCTACTCATCCGAAAAGCTGGCAACTTTGTTATAACTTCTAATGCTTTGGACATGTATCTCATCATTAGTTCCCCCTTGGCTCCATACAAACTCAATATTTGATTAACCACTAATTGAGAACCACTGTGCACCACAACTTGATCAGCATTCAGCGATTGAGCCAAACTTAGGCCCACAACGATATCTTCATACCTGGCTTTATTATTTTAGTCCTAAAACTGGAATCGTAAAGCATACTCAATATTTATCCCATCAGGAGTGTTGAGTATTATACCTGCTCCACTTTCGATTATGCAAGAGAATCCATCAATATACAAGTTCCATACGGGGAGATGATTATCAAATGCCTAGTCTGTCAAAATCACATGATGGAATATTTTGCTTCTTGCTTCCTCATACTTCATGGACATCTCCCGTACTCTAGTGGAATATTCTAGTAGGTCAGAAATAATAGCCCTAGTTGGACTATCCCTTCCTAGATCTTGCTCTGCTTAAATTCCCTATTACTCGAGAACCTTTGGATAAGTGAATTCAGAAATGAAATCTTCCACACCTTGGCCTTTGAAGGAATACCTTGGTTCATACAAAATATCATAATCCCCTAACTCTACTGCCCAATACATCAATCTCCCTGACTTCTCATATTTGTGCAGGTCTTGCCTAAGAGGCATATAAGTGTACACCATAATTATATGGGCTTGAAAATAAGGTTTCATTCGTTTGAATGCCTCAATCAATGACAACACTAACTTCTCCAAGTGTGGATATCAAATTTCTTCTCCTTGGAAGGCCTTGGTCATGTAATAGACTAGCTTTTTAACTCCATTTTCTGCTCGGATCAAGGAAAAACTTACAGTTGATTTAGAGATAACTAAGTACAAATACAACCTTTCTCCCAAAATTGGTCGAGAGAGCAATGGGGGTGATCCTAAGTACTTTTTCAACTCCAGAAAATCCTTTTCACATTCATCGTTCACTAAAATCTCTTTCTAAGAACCTTAAAGAATGGGAGACATTTGTTATTAGCTCCAGACACAAATCTGTTCAAGGCTGATACTCGCCCAGTTAACCTTTGCACTTCCTTCTTGCAAGTAGGGGATTGAATTTCAATCAACTCTTTGAACTTGTTTGGGTTTGCTTCAATTACCCTTTGGTTGACTATATACCCGATAAACATTACTCACTGAACACCAAATATGCACTTGGTTGGATTCAACTTCATTTGGTGCTTCTTCAGTTAATCAAAGGTTTGGCTGAAGTTAGGAATGTGGTCGGATGCTTTTTTTTCTCTTCGTCAGCATGTCAGCTACGTATACTTCCATATTCTTACCTATTTGCTCCTCAAAGACATTATTCACCAATATTTAGTAAGTAGCACCTGCATTTTTCAAACCAAATGGCATAACATTATAGTAGTAAGTTCCTTAGGGAGTAATAAAAGAAGTTATTTCCCGGTCTTCGGGATTAATTTTAATCTAGTTATAACCAGAATATGAATCCATTAATCTTAATAACTCATGCCCTGTTGTAGCATCAATAATTTTATGAATCCATGGCAAAGGAAAATGATCCTTTAGGCATGCCTTATTCAAATCCATGAAGTCCACACGCATTCTCCACTTGTCGTTTTTCTTTTTAACCATAACAAAATTGGCCAACCAATCTGGATATTTCACATCTTCAATGAATGAGGCTTTCTGAAGCTTCTTAACTTCCTCCTGAATAGTTTGGTTCTTCTCGGGAGTAAAGACTCTATGCCTTTACTTCATTGGCTTGACATCCTTATTGACATTGAGTTCATGGTAAGGAAAATAGGGTCAATCCCTTGCATATCTTCGTGACTCCAATCGAACACCTACTCCCCTCTGTCTTAGGACTGTCACTAGATCTGGTTTAAGAACAAGATCCAGTGTTGTTACTATTTGAGTAGTTCATTTCAACTTATCATCATCTAGAATAATTCTCTCTGTAACTTCTACTATCTGACCTTTTACCAATTCTATTTCTTCCAGCGGATCTAAGGTTTTAACCTTAGAGTCGCTATTGAGCTCAGGAATATCCACTTGGTAGGTAGTGGTCTTTCTCCTTATTTCTTATAAATTTTCTTGCTCTGAAATTGGTCGCCTTTTACCGTGCCTACTCTGAAATTGGTCGAAAACTTAAACATTGATGGACTGTAGATGGTACAACTTCAAATTTCTTCAATCCTACTTTTCCCTTGATCATATTATAGGTAGAATGAACATTTGCGTCCATTAAAAAGAAACGTATCTTCTATGTCTGACTTGATGTCCATGTATCAATCAACACCTCTAATTTGATTGTCCCCAGAGGAAATATTTTTCGCCAGAAAAACCTATTAGAGGCATGTGATAAGTATCTAATGGATGATCTTAAAGTCCAAATTGTCAAAGCAAGAGTAAAACATAATATCTGTCAAGCCGTCATTATCAACCAACATTCTAGAAAAATCTATATCCTCCCTTCTGACTTTGATTTCTAAGATATCATCATGGGGGTATAGCACCCCTGAAAGGTTATTTTTAGATAAACCAATCACGAGCTTGTCTTTGTTAACCTTCCTTAGTTGATCTTCTTCGGTTAGGTTAATCCTTTGGATATAGTAACAATATTGAGCCTCATTGAGGTAGGATTTTCTTTCAGTAGTATGATCCCCTCCTCTTACATTTCCACCTGTAATAATTTGATAATCAAAAGATCAAAAACTGAGCATGAATACCTCACATTCTAGTTGTCTAGGCTTCTTGTGCAGGTCGGGATCATCCTCTTGATCGTATTCATGATTTATCTTTTTCTCATCTCTAGGATTACATGGATACTTTGACCTTTGTCGAGCTTCACTATTGTTATACCGATCAACAAACATGTCTAGCTTTCCTCTTCGGTTGAGTGATTCAATTTCATTCTAAAGATCAATGCAACAATCAATCATATGTTCTGATTCGTATGAAATTCAAAGTATTTGGACTTATCCCTCTTGGTAGAAGGTGATCCTACCTTTTCAGGCCAACGTACAACCTTGTTGTGCTTTATCTCCTAAAAAACATGGTTGATGCCCATTGTTAAGCGAGTATAATTATTGTACATTTTGAGACGATCCATATTCCCTTTTTCCTTTGATTCCATGTGGTCCTTAAGATCTTTGTGCTCCTTTTTATTGGTTTTACCTTCTGCCCTTACTTTTGAGTTTTTCTTGGTTGGGCTTCCTCGATGTTCATGATTTTGCCTACCTTTACCATCGTCTTCGTAGGATCTTTAGCAAGTGTGTAGTAGAGCTTCTTGGGTAGTACCCGACTCTTAAGGGCTCTAATGGATATTTTTTCCTCGTAATCAATGACTTTTAACATTTTATTATTAAAACGAGTGATGTAATCTTAGGTACTCTCTCCCATCTTTTTCCTTACACTCAGCAAATGAGCTACTCATTTCACTAGTTTAGCTCCAAAGCATAAGTTACCAATGAATATCTCGGCAAGCTGATTAAAACTAAAAATCTTCCCCTGAGGAAGATTATTATACTAGATCTGAGCATGTCCTATAATTGTCCCTGAGAATGCCCCGCATCTTATTGCATCGGGAACGATATAGATGTCAGCTTATGCCTGATACTGCTCTATATGATTGGCGGTATTAGTTTTCCCATCATATTTGGGAGTAACTACAGGATATTTAAACTTTTAAGCTATCAGAAAATACACAATATCTTGTACGAAAGGATATCCCTACATAAATCTTCTCTATTTCCCTCAATCTATCTTCCAATCGTTGTATAGAACCCGTCCATGCATTATTACCAGAGTCAGATCTGTGCGTTGCAGCTCTTTCATTTTGACCAACTATTTGTGCTGAACTCTACTCCTGTGAATATTGCTTGGCATGAGTAGTTCATCGAGCATATGATCTAGATTGGGATGAGCACTCACATTGATCGGTTAGTCATCGAGTATTTCTCGACAATGCCCTAGGAACATTTTTATTCCCCTTGGGCCCCAAATGATCAAAGGGAGATGCTCGACTTAGACTTTCTAAGGCACTTAATCTTTCTGGAGTAAAATATTATTTGTCATATGGATCTGATGTTCTGAGTGAAGAACTTACTCCTAGACAATAAGAAGTATCTCTAGTATTCCTAGATTGTCTATATCACTACTTCTTAGAGGCGGTGGTGTCATATTCCCACATGCAGATACGGAAGGTGGCCTGGCTTGCAGGATGTGCCCTAACTGCCTTATGGTATCTTTCAAAGCCTCTTGTCCTCTCGAGAGACTAGCAAATATTCCAGTCAAATTTTTTTTAGTTGGTGGAGTAGAGGGAACAGACGGGAAGCCATCATTCCCGATACTTGACTCAAGAATATCAAAGACGAGTGAAAATATTTAGAAACAAGTTCCCTCAGACGGCGCTAATCTGTTGATGCAAACAACTAGAGTAGATCTAATAATTTGATCACAGATAAATAAGTAAATAAAAGAGACAAGTAAGATTCTTAAAGTGGTTTGATTAAAGGGAAAAGCCTACATCCACTGTCTTGTATTGCCTATTTTCCACTTGGATTGTATTCTGCCCCTTTTTCTATAGGGATTACAATGTATTTATAGCCCAGTAGGAAGACTAAGAGATAGAATGTTAAAGGATGGAATGACTTTATAAATTAAGCATTTACGTCAGTACAAAAAGTTCATAATGTCTCTGGCTGTTGGTGTTTTTTTTAAAGTGTTGATCGGCCTTCCTACTGTTGGTCAGCATTCCAAGCCTTGGTTGGTGGTTACTCCTTGATGACTAAGACTGGTGCCATATTGGATGACACATGTCCACGTAAATGGGTAAATTATGGTATCAGCAGTGATAGTACATTCTCTATTTAGAATACATAAAACTCTTCATCATATACTAATTAATACTCATGCATTCTCACACACTACGCCACTTGAGCATTGCAATATTGACCAAAATTTTGTCCCATAGTGGGGGTCACTTCCTAATGGGTGCTGGTCTTGTGGGGCATGGTTAACCTAAGATATTTGATTCCCACCTTATAATCGGCATGTACCTTTGACATATATCAAATGGTTCCCTTAGCATCGTATTACTTAACCAACCTCACGATGAGAGGTATATTGCAGGGAACTCGTTCGCGTACATTGAGTATGTTGAATTATCTCTCACATGTATCATCTCCGTGAGGTATGTCATGAAGAAATTCACATACTATCAGGTATATCAAATGTCTTATCCACATGTACCGATGAATGATTTCCCTTGTAGGAAAGATGTATATCGTGAAAGTCATGCCAAAGGGGGGAACCATTCTACTAACCCACCAATGAATGATTGCCCTTGAGTATGTTGAATTATCTCTCACATGCCTTTTCTAGAGAAGTGTAGTTGACCTCGTACCCGACCAATTTGAGATTGGCATAATAGATGGATTCTTCTTTGCGGGAATCCTCAAGGTATTGGGATAGCAAAGCCCCAGCTGCAGTGTCGGTTATGGTTAGGTATAGGAGCAAAGGGAGACCAGGCAATGGTGGCATGAGAACTGGTGGTTGGGTTAGGTATTGTTTGATTCGGTCAAAAGCTTCTTGGCAGGCCTCGTTCCAAACCTTGGTTGAATCCTTTCAGAGGAGCTTGAAGATTGGTTCAAAGATGGAGGTTAGCTGGTTGATGAACTGGCTGATATATTGTAATTTCCCAAGGAACCCCCGAACTTCCTTCTCTGTTCGGGGAGGCGGCATCTCAAGTACGGCCTTCATCTTGGAGGGATCTGCTTCTATCCCCTTCTCACTGACCATGAATCCTAAGATTTTTCCCTTTGTAACGCCGAAGAGACACTTCTGTGGATTAAGTCGCATCTGATACTGTCGCAGTCGTTCGAAGAACTTTCCGAGAGCAGAAGCATGACCTTCTCTAGTTTTGGACTTGATAATCATATCATCCATGTCAACCTCGACCTCCTTGTGAATCAGGTTGTGCAGGATGGTTCTGACAGCCCTTTGGTAGGTAGTCCCATCATTCTTGAGACCGAATGGCATAACGGTGTAGCAAAAGGTTCCCCATGGGGTGATGAATGCGATTTTTTCTTGGTGGTCATGGTGCATCTTGATTTGGTTGTATCCGGCAAACTCATCGACGAATGACTTGAGAGCATGACTGGATGTGTTAGCCACGATCATGTTGATATTGAGTATCGGATAATCATCCTTTGGAGAAGCTTTGTTTAAATCTATGTAATCTACACACATTCAAACCTTCCCTCCAGATTTCGGCACAGGTACTATGTTAGCTAGCCATGTAGGATAATCGATCACACGAATGAAGCCCATGTTGAACTTTTTGACAACCTCTTCTTTGACCTTGAGCGACCATTCGGTGCGGACCTTTCTTAATTTTTGTTTAACTGGCTTGTAATCTGGGAGAGTGGGAATCTCGTGCTGAGCTATTTTAGGATCAATGTTGGTCATATCGTCATAGGACCATGCGAAGACATCTACGAACTCCTTCAGTAATTCTTCGAGTTTTACATGCTCATGCTCGTCAAGGGTGGCCCCTATCCTAATCTCACATAGTTGGCTACTAGAATCGAGATTAATAACAACAGTCTCTTCCTCATTAACTTGAACGCGGTTATGTTGTTTATTATTAACCTTATTTAGATTAGTTACGAATTGTTCATTTGCAAAATCATCATCATCAAAAGTTTGATTAGAATCTAAACAATTAATGTAAGGCACAACAAGATACTGAAAATCTTCGTTTATTTCATTGATAGGAAAAACATCATTGAGAACCTCATCAAAAGAGGACTCGATTACATTTGAGCAAGGATAGACAGTAGAAGAAGAAATAGGGTAAACATTGGGGTTAGGGGATATTTCAAGAGGTAGAACTGGCGTAGCATGCCAGTTGAGGATAGGTGCATCCGCAGCCTTGATCAGATGAGAGGGGTCCAATGATGTGGTGCCTGAATGAACCATGCAGAGTGCCAGTCCCAGTGTCTGCAAGTTGAAGGAATCTTCAGAATCACTTTCCTCAGTTTTTTTGGTATCTTTGATGAGCGGTTGTACGCGATGTGGGAAATTTTTGGCCCATGGGGAACTATCTTAGAAAAAGATCTCCATTCCAGGATTCATTTTCTTGTTTGTGTGGTCATACCATGGTTCTGGAAAATCGCAAAAAGGGAAATCCTCGCCCTCTTTGATGAATCGTCCATTTAAGGAATTTTTTTAGATAGTCCGGACGCAGTCTAACCCTCTCTTTGATCGATTCTGGCGGATCATTCCGAGCTCTTGTTCTGATGATTGATACCCCAAGCCACAAGGAGGGAAAGCTTTCTTTAGTTCAATGGGCTCAAGTATCCCCTGCTGCCTTTGCCCTAGCCCCAGTCCGGGCATGAAGTGCATGTTTCTGAACATCTGAATCACATTGACATTACCATGAGGGTCATATTCTGTACAAACCCTTTATTTAAAACCGTCCCCTTTCGGGAGTAGGGATGGCTCAACTCGAAATCCTGATAGGAGCATATCATTTTACCAATGCTGTATCTTAAGAATTGGACTGCTGGTGCTTGCACCCTCGGTATTGCCGTCGTTGCCCAAAATGGTGACGACTCGCCCATCGACGAAGAACTTCAATTTCTGATGGAGTGAGGAAGACACACCCTTGATCTTGTGAAGCCAGGGGCGTCCGAGCAACAGGTTGAAATAAGTTGGGATGTCTATGACTTGGAATTCAACGTCAGGTTTTATAGGTCCAACTCCTATTGCAAGTTTTATGGATCCCATCACCTCACGACGGGTATTATCGTAGGCACGCGCGGTAGCGGAGGTTGGATCGAGGTTACTTTCTTTCAGACCTAAACATTTGAAGGTTCTCAATGGGAAAACATTCAAGGAAGATCGGTTATCGACAAGAGAGAGTGGCACGGCCTTTCCCATAACTTTTACGGAGACGTTGAGTTCATGATTGTGATTCGGCCCAATTCTGGGGATTTCTTCTTCAGAAAAGGATAGCATTCGGCTGGAGGTCAAGGATCCAACCAAATTTACCACTTCTTCTGGTGTGTAGAGGGAGGAACTATAGGTCCAGTGAGTAATTTGATTAAATCATTTCTATGTAGCTGGGAAGACATTAAAAGCCCCTATAGAGTGATGCTAGCTTGAGTTTTCATCAGTTGATCAAGGATCTTGCTCTCCTCAATGGTCATCTATGGCATAAGAAGGCTTTCAACGCCCTTCCCCTTGTCATTTGCTGGTAGCGAGCTTGGAATTTGGTAACGTCTCCCAAATCTGGTCATGTGATTTACTGAAGAAGGGAAAAACTTAAATAATGTTTCCTCGTCAATCTAAGGTTGTTCTGCCACCCTGTCTATTTCTTCGAGGAGTTCTTCAAATGTGATCATCCCACATATGTCGACTATTGGGCCAGCTTTTCCTGAAGCTTGTTCTTCGCTTGAATCTTCGAATCCTTTCCCCCAACCGGTGGCAATAATTTGGTCTTTCCCTGTAAAGTCGACACATTCCACAACTTCAACGGCTTCTTCATACAAGTTCTCCCATTCTGTGGGGATATGTGTGATTGAAGGGACCAAGCGCCCTTGTAGCTTCAAAGTGTCAAGTAACCCGGTGATACTGCAAATGCTGTTGGTTTGCCTAAATAATTTTGCCATAGTCTGGACAACATCATCTAAGCTGACTTCATCGGTGGGTATCACGTAGCTATCTGATTCTCGAGCCCATTTCCGCGCTTCCAAAAATAGCGCACTGAACTTCTGGCAATTAATATTCATCTGTGAGGGAAATTTTAGCCCGAACTCCAGGAGTTGATTTAAGACCTCTGACAATTCCATACTCCCACTTTCAGAACGGGTCCGGACAGTGATGCATGCTTTAGTAAGGAGTGATAACGCCTGATCAATGGGTCTAATAGGGTGTAGGAGGAAATATGGGCAAATTTGAAGAGGTTTCAGAGGGTATAGGGGAGTGATTTGGGTTGATGGATCGAAATTCGGGTTTTCATCTAAGAAGATGGCATTGGTGTGATTTGGGAGTGGATTGTGAGTAGTGTTTGGCTTAGGATTGGCTGGTGGGGTGATGGTACCCCAATCGATGAGATCTTGGATTATGTTTCGAAGATGGAAGCAATGGTCGGTCATTTGGTGAAAGAAGCAATGAGCATCGGTCTTGAAATTTCTTGGGAGTGGATTTGGCAATGGCCGTGGGTCCAAGGGCATAATGAGGTTTCGGCCTAACAGGGTTTTGGTAAAATTTGGAGAGAGGAGCATGAAGCTGAGTGTATTCCCTTCGGACGGGGGCAGTGCGACTTTATGGTGCCCATGATGTGGTTGGTTGAGAGATGTTGTTGATGGTTGAGACTGCGGCACCGACAGGCTTGTCATATTTTGTGGGGGTGAACTGTCCGGACACCTTCTTCGATTCAACCTCTATTTTGGCAAGACCCTCCTCGATTTCTACTCCTGCTTCTCTGAGAGCTCGAAAGTGGGGGTAGTACTGTCCTCCCATGGTTGCTCGGACATGGGGAAAGAAATTCTTCTTCACTATGTTGACTTGTTCTTCCTCAGATGGCCGATTGGTCATGGTAGCTGCTTTTTCCCTCCATCGGGCTATGAAGTTACTGACTGATTCCCCATGATTCTATTTGAGCAGCTCTAAATCACAACGGGTGACCTCAAGCTCTTAGTTGTATTTGTACTGTGATATGAATTCTCGGGCTACATCCTCCCAGCTATGGATTCTGGACTCTTCGAGAGATAAAAACCATCAGAGAGCGCTATCCTTCAAAGTTTGTTGAAACAGTTGGGCCATTACTTCTTCGGAAGCCCCTAGGAGAGTCATGGAACGGTGATAACTGCGAAGATGGATAATCGGGGGTCCACTCGCTCCGAATTTCTCGATGTTTGGCATCTTGAACTTCTCGGGTAACCTTTCTTTAGGATAAGGAGACATATAGGTGTAGTCCATGTAACTCCCGGAGATCCGAACTTGGTCGAACTTTTTAGTGAGCATCTTAAGGTATTCTTTGAATTTTTTTAACTCCTCCTCTTTTGGATCAATGACCATAGGCAGGTTAGCCACAGGCTGGGCCATGTTTGGCATCGGAAGCTGGGCCGACGGCGGCCCATTAACCAGAGAGGCACGTGGAGCGTGCTAATATTCTTTCGGGACCCAAATAGGCTCGGGTGGACCCATAGCACGAGGGAAAAGGTCCTCGAGATCTTGAGGAATAGGAACTTGGTGTAGTTTCATTTCTCGGACCTCAGTTTGGAGGTTGTCAATCTTGGCCACGAGCTGATCTAGGACTGTCAGCAAATCTGGTTGTATGACTCGTGCTTGATCTGCATTCTCCATGGAAGATGGATGGATTTCGGACTCGAAAGAAGTAGTAGAGGAGCGAATGAAACCCCAGGGTGATTTGACTGAAGACCGAAGCCAATAGGGAGCCAGGCCAAGGGCAATGATAAGATTTATTTTTGAGAAAAAGGGAAGAAGCTATTTTTGGATTTTTGATAAAGAATGGAGAAATGTTTTTTTTTTGGATTTTTTGTTTGATAAAGAGGGGAGAAATGTTTTTGGATTTTTTGATAAAGAAGGGAGAAATGTTCTTTTTTGGAGACGGAACTCAACATGATTATTATGATTGTTATGTTCTCACTTTTATTTAATTCTCCTAAACGCAATGCCGGACGGGACCCGAGCCTGGGAAAGTGGGGGTCTTAATATATGCAAAGGTACATTTGAACTTGTATCCAGGATCACGAACAGGGTCCCGTTTTAAAAAATGCGCAAAAATCGAGAGGCAGATCGACCCGAAATTTTGGCAGAGTTTTGGGTTAAAACTGGAAATCTAAAGTGCGTGTCCTAGGTTTGACACCTATATGCGGGTATGCAGTTGGTTGGGTGAATCAGCATGGGTTCCCCCCTTTGGCGTGACTTTCACGATATACGTCTTGCTCTTGCGGGCAATCGGTACGTGTGGACAAGCCATTTGCTATACCAGAGTGTACATGAATTGCTTCACCATATACCTCGTGGGGATGATATGTGTAAGAGAGAATTCGATATACTCAGCGTACATGAACGAATTCCCTGCGATATACCTCCCGTCATGACTTCGGTCAAGCGGTACGATGCGGGGGAACCGTTCGATATACATCGAAGGTACTTGGCCAATGGAAGGTTAGAGTCATATCGCTTAGGCTAACTGTGACCTGCCAGAACAACGCCCATTACGAAGTGACCCTCCAGTTACTGGGTGAAATTTGGTCAATAGCAATGCTCTTCGGTGATGTTGTGTGAATCATGCATGATTCTCTTAATAGTATCTTATGATGATAATGCCTTTCTTGATTATGCCAAACAGGAAACAAAGTACAAGTACCCCAAAAGGCACAACAATTATGGATGGGTGATGCGTGCAACATGGGGATATACATGTGATCCTAGGTGCACGTGGTGCGAAGTGTACATGGAGAATTTTTTACAAGTGTGTGAATATAAGCATAAGCATGGGATACATATGAGGAAAAGGGGAACATGCAGATATGGGGGGAAACATAAGAAAATATAGCATCCATGTAAATAGAGTCAAGCCCACAAGAAAAAACACAAAAGTCCCTAGCGGAGTCACCACTGTAGCCATCCCCGATCCCCACCGCGGAGGGAAAAGGATCCTTCGGGTCCCGCGCGTCCCCTCTCGGGAGAGCCCTTCGGCCGGCATCGTTTTGTGAGGTATGAAAATGTAAAGAGATTCGAAGTCGCCAGTTTATTTTACTCAAAACAGACAAAAGAAAAAAAGGGAAGCCACCCCGAAGGATGGCATCCAAAGACATACTGGTGCGTGCGAAACCAAAATCATTCGAGAAGGGTTCGGAGGCTTTGTTACGAAATGGGAAGGTGTTAGGCACCCATTCCACCCTTTCGGTCTCTCATGAATATTTGCTATTTTCCTTTATATTTCCCCCCGTGATATGTGTGCATGTGTATATATAGAATGGAGATAGGAATCCTCGACTTGTATCATGGAAAAGATAAAGCGAGTCATCCGTAGGAATGTGAGATTAATATGAATAAATAGGATTTGCGCGATTACCCTTACGTTGATTGTTATAAGGGAACGATAACACATGTGGAATAATATTCCACTAAGAACGAATGTATAGAATATAATAGAAATGAGATAAAGAGAACATAGAAAGTAAGAGAACAAGTGAGAAAATGACTCGAGTCTCGAGTTTTACCCCGAGACGCCTACGTAGCCCATAAAGGCATCAAAGTCCACGTAGTTTGTATACAAAATAAGGTGTGGGGTTTATCCCATAAATCCAAATGGAGAAATATCTTATTTGTAAGTGTGTGTGTGTGTAGAAAAAGTGTTTTAGTTGTGAGAAAAGTGTAGAAAAAGTGTGAGAATCCCTATTTGGAATTTATGAGCAAACCTTCTTTTTATTGTTTTTTGGGTTTTATTTGTATGAAAATAAGAGATGTGCAATAATACTAGATAAAAATTATGTTAGGATATGTGAAATAAGATAATAAAAGGTCTTAAGTAATAAAACAAGTTATTGCAAATTTAAGAAGATTTGGAGAGAAAGTTGAGAAAGATGGACCTTCTTGGAGACTTTAAGCTTGATCTTGAATGTTGAAAAGCAGCCCCTTGCACTTGGATGATGATGGAGAGTGTTTAATTCATCAAGTTTGATGAAAGGGATGATGAAAAGTGGAAGTGAAAAAGGGATATGGAAGTTGAAATCACGCTGCCTTCGAGAGAGGTTTATGGAACTTGCTGAGAGTGATTTCCTTCTGATCTGAGACCTCCATTGCAAATGAGGTGAAGGACTCCTTTTATAGCCCCAGGGGACTGCCAATCGGCAAAGATCCCTTCCTGCCCGTCGGCAGGCAGGTGTCGATAGGCAGGTTCTGGAACCTACCGTTTGGCAATGTGTTTCAGGCTTTTTTGGAAAATAGGACGCCGAGGGAAAATCGTTGGTCAGAATCGTGCAGGGGGCATACCGTTGGAAAGATAATTCAGAGACCTTCGAAAGTCCTTGGACTGCTCCCAAGTTCGGGAGTTGACTGTGGGTCAAATGTGGTTCGAAAGCATTTGTCAGTCCGTTGGACGGGGAATCGTTCGGACGCAAATGGATCATTTATCCGCGTGGTAAGTCCGAATCCCGCACGAGGAGGACTATTAGAAAGTTTAGGAGATGTACTTTGACATTCCAAATAGTTTTACCCGGTTTGGAGAGTTGACTTTTGTCAACCGGGCCCGGGAAGTGCTCGATGGCTTCCCGGAGTCAAACGGATCGTTCGTCCTCATGAAAAGTCGGAATCACGCACGAGATGGACCGTTGGAAAGGGTATTCAGTGCCTTTAGAAGATTCATTTAGCCTCAGTTGATATGAAGAGTTAACTTAGGTCAAACAGAGTCTGGGAGCGCCCGGTGGCCTCTAGGTCGGGTTTCGGACGCAAACGGATCGTTCGTTCGCATGGTAAGTCAGAATCGTGCAAAGGACGGACCTTTGGAAAGGGTATTCAGTTCCCTTAGAAGATTCATTGAGTCTCGATCGAGATGAAGAGTTTGACTTTTGGGCAAACCGAGCTGAGGAGTGCCCGATGGCTTCCAGGTCAGTGCTCGGGACATGACTTGGGTTTTCGGTGATGAGGGGAGGTACTAGGGACCTAAGGAGAGTTAGGGGGGAACATAATGGGGTGTCTACACATATCACATTGCATTCTAAGATACTCTCGGTTATGAATACATAATGTTTATGGGACTCAAAAAATGTTTTAAGGATGTTATTTTATTTAAAAATGATTTTAAAAGGTTAAAAATGTTTTTAAAAGGTTTTAACTTCGTTTATTCTGAGATAAACATGTTTAGAGTCATGTAGATCTTTCCTTTGACTTTTGAAGGATCAAAGGATATTCTCAGTCGTTCAAACGACATGGACATCTCATTCTAATGAGATGGCTATATTGTTCGATCGACATACACATTTCGTTCTAAGGACTTGTCGACTTAAGATATTTATTTAAAAATTATTTTACTCATATTTTCGGGATGTTCATGACCAAATATTACAAAATATAATAGTTATGTTTTTTGCACTTTTTTACATAGGTTTTTCAAGTTAAAAACATAATTTGTCTTTTAAGATCTAATATTTCATATACATATGCTATAGAGATCTTAGTTTCACACCATCTGGAGTTTGTTCATATCTATTAAACATTGTTTCATCAAGTTTTGTGATGAAGAAGAGGTGGACTCTATGTTTAATCGTAGGTGGTTGCCAAAGCTGCATCGGTGGATACCGAGACTTATGTGGACTCATGTGTTATGGACCTGGCATAGGTGGACTCATACTTTGCACTGTAGAGGGGCAGTTAAAGCCTAGAATAGCGTCAAGACTTGTTGGGTATCGAGTCGTTAAGTAAGTCTACTATCTGTACTTTGTAAAACTGTATCATAATGATTGTCTGGCTTGGGTCGTCTGAGGTTTTTTCCCTTAGTGGTTTCCTCGTACATCAGCTTTGTGTGTTTTGTGGACTTGATTTATTTTACTTGCTTAATCATACTAAATGCATGTTTAGGATTAACAAGATAAAATTGGGTTAAGTTACATTGGTGCAAATTAAAATTAGAAAAATTTTATTTTTGGAAAAATTATTTTCACCTAAAGTACACATAAAAAAGGGGCCTATAGATCCAAATTTTTAAAAGGGTAGTGATATAGAATATTCAAGGCTTGGAGGGAAGAAAGTCCAGTATGTTATAGGTATGTCAAGTAGTTCACAAAGGGTTGAAGCTAGTAATAGAAGAGGTTCCATAGTTTCAACAGAAGGAGATCAAAATGCTTGTTTCTTTTGTGGGACATCAGGTCATATAAAGAGAAATTGCCGAAAGTTACAGAATAGAGAATGCTTTAGCTGTCATCAAAAGGGTCATCTGAAAAAATAATTGTCCAATGTTATCAAAAACGGTTTCAGCTAGTAGTGTGGGACCTAATAAAGGATCATCTCCAGGTCATATAACTAGGGGAATAGGTGCAAGACAAGCAAGTGGATCGAAGGCAAGAGGAAGAGTTTTTAACATGAGATTGCAAGATGCTCAGGTTAGACCGAAAGTTATTACATGTAAACTTTCTATTGCAAATAAAGCTATATATATGTGCTCATTGACCCTGTATCTACTCATTCATTTGTAGCATTACCTATTGTTTCATATTTGGGTAGACCATGTTCATTTCTCAATTGTGCTAAATATATTTCTACCTCAATGAAAAGTGTAATTCTGGTTGTGAATGTTTATAAAGATTGTGTCTTACAAATGGGTGACCGAGATTTACATGTTAATTTCATGTCGTTTGCTATTTGGGACTTTGATATTATATTGGGGATGGATTGGTTACACTACACCAAAACTGGCGAATGGTCACGGCCAAAATTCGTGACCAAAATTGTGGGTCGCAAACTTGGGCCGTGACCATTTCAGGGGTGACCAATTTCGTGGGTCGCAGACCAAGTTCGTGACCAATTTAGGGTCACGGACCTGAAAGGTGATGGTAAATGGTTGCGAACTTAAGCCGTCACCCATACCGCGATGAGGGAAAAAATGGTCGCGGCCAAAGCCTATGACCCCCAACAATGACTAAAAATGATCGCGGACTTGGGCCGTGACCCACACCGCGATGAAAAAAAGGAAAACAAATGGTCGTGGGCAAAGTTTGTGACCCATAACTATGACTAAAAATGGTCGCGGACTTGGGCCGTGACCCACACCGCGACAAAAAAAAAGAAAAAAATGGTCACGGCCAAAGTTCGTGACCCCCAACCGTGACTAAAACTGGTCGCGACCAAAGTCTGTGACCCACACCGTGACGAAAAAAATAGTCGCGGCCAAAGTATGTGACCCCTAATCGTGACTAAAAATGGTCACAGTTAGGGGTCATGGACTTTGGCCGCGACCATTTTTATGCGCGATGGAAAAAATAAAAATGTCCATGGACTTTGTCCATGACCATATTTAACTATAATAAAAAAATTATTTTTTTCCAATCCTAAGATTGCGTGTCCTGTGACTACGCGCGATCGGTTACTACGTGTTATGTTAGACATGCACGAGGTGTTACAAATATTTATTATTGGCAAAACAATTACAAAAACCACAAATGGCGAGTCAGAACATTATTACTAAATTAATATACATACCAACTTAAAAATATTATAAGTTTTAGTAGTTCACGGACCAAAAAAAATTGGGTGGAGTTTCCTTTATTTTTTGGACATTCCAAACCCTGTTAATATAAAACTTGTTTGTTATAAAGCCCTCATAGGCATAAAATTTAACAATCAAATTATAAAATCCCACACGGCAATAATACTAAATAATAAAATTATTAAAGCCCGCACGACCGTAAAACAAAAAACATAATCCTGAATGTAAACAACATTATATAAACAATCTTCCTATTGTAAACCATTGGCTTCTTCATGTGTTCCATGTGCATAAATTCAAATGATACAATGTCATCCTGCTAAAAAATAGGATACAAAAAAGAAATGATACCAGTAACCACGTAGTTTTAAAAAAATCATATTCAAGTTGTAAACAATTGCATATCCCAGTTAAAATTATAATCGTATTCTCAAATCGCGAGTCTCGTGGCTGCGTAGTTAGTTCCTACGAGTTAGATTGGTCCCGTGCGAGGTGTTGGTGCCTGTCATGTGGTCGTTCGTGGGTTGTTTCAAATTTTTTCCTTTAAACATCACGTTTTTAATCCTAAGTCTAGAAATATTCAAATTATCGTCGTATTCTCAAATCGGGACTCCCGTGACTGCACGGTCAGTTCCTACGAGTTACATTGGTCCCGTGTTAGGTGTTGGTGGTTCCCAAGAGGATGTTTTGGATTTTTACCTTCTAACGCCATGTTTTAGAGCCTAAGTCTAGAAATATTCAAATTATCATCATATTCTCAAATTGGGAGTCATGTGACTGCGCGATCAGTTCCTACGAGTTACATTGGTCCCGTGCGAGTTGTTGGTACCTCTCACGGTACGGGGGATATTTTGGGTTTTTACCTTTAAACGCCATGTTTTTAAGCCTAAGTCTACACATATTCAAATTGCTATCATATTCTCAAATCGGGAGTCCTCTGGCTACACGGTCAATTCCTATGAGTTATATTGGACCCATGGCAAGTGTTGGTATCTCCCACGGGGCCGTTCGGGGGTTGTTTCAAGTTTTTGCCCTTTAACGCCAAGTTTTTAAGCCTAAGTCTAGAAATATTCAAATTGTTGTCATATTCTTAAATCGAGAGTCCCGTGGCTATGCGGTCATTTCCTATGAGTTACATTGGTCCCGTGCGAGGTGTTGGTGCCTCTCACGGGGAAGTTCGGGGGATCTTTCGCATTTTTACCTTCTAATGCCATCTTTTTAAGGCTAAATCTAAAAATATTCAAATTAATGTCGTATTCTCAATCTGGGAGTCCCGTGGATGCGCGGTCAGTTCCTACGATTTACATTAGTCCCGTGTGAGGTGTTGGTGCCTCCCATGGGGCCGTTCGGGGGTTATTTTGAGGTTTTGCCTTTTAATTCCATGTTTTTAATCCTAAGTCTAGAAATATTCAAATTATCGTGGTATTCCCTAACCGCGAGTCATATGGCTACGCGATCAGTACCTACGAGTTACATTGGTCCTTTGCGAGGTGTTGGTGCCTCTCATGAGGCCGTTCGGGGGCTGTTTCGTGCTTTCCCCATCTAATGACTTATTTTCAATCTTACGTCCTCATATTTAATTATCATTATATTCTCAAACCGAGAGTCTTGTGGTTGTGTGGTCAGTTCCTACGTGTTACATTGGTCCCATACGAGGTGTTAGTGCCTATCACGGGGCCGTATGGGGCCTATTTTGAGTTTTTACCTTTAAACTCCATATTTTTAAGCCTAAGTATATAAATATTCAAATTATCATTGTATTCTCAAACCGGGATTCCCGTGGTTGCGCATTCAGTTCCTATGAGTTACATTGGTCTCGTGTGAGGTGTTGGTGCGTCCCACGGGGCCGTTTAGGGGATGTTTTGAGTTTTTACCATCTAATGCCATGTTTTTAAGCCTAAGTATATAAACATTCAAATTATCGTCATATTATCACATCGGGAGTCCCGTGGCTGTGCGATCAGTTCCTATGATTTACATAGGCCCCGTGCGAGGTGTTGGTGCCTCTTATGGGGCCTTTCGGGGGCTCATTCGGGTTTTTGCCTTCAATCGCCATGTTATTAAGCCTAAGTCTAAAAATATTCAAATTATCATCGTGTTCTCAAACTGTGAGTCCCGTGATCATGCGGTTAGTTCCTATGAGTTACATTGGTCCTTTGAGAGGTGTTGGTGCCTCTCACGGGACCGTATGGGGACTATTTCATGTTTTCTTCCTCTAACGCCTTGTTTTTAAGTTTAAGTCCTCATATTTTCAAATTATCATCATATTCTCAAATTGGGAGTCCCGTGATTGCGTGGTCCATTCCTACGAGTTACACTAGTCCTGCGAAAGGTATTGGTCCTCTCATGGAACCGTACGGGGGTTGTTTCATATTTTCCCCCTTCTAATGCCTTATTTTCATGCTTAAGTCCTCATAGTTTCATATTATCATCATATTCTCAAATTGGGAGTCCCGTGATCACGCGATCAATTCCTATGAGTTACTTTGGTCCCGCAATAGGTGTTGGTGCCTCTTACGGGACCGTACAGGGGTTGTTTTATATTTTCGCCCTTTAACGCCTTGTTTTCAAGCTGACGTGCTCATATTTTCAAATTATCATCGTATCCTCAAAGAAGGAGTCCCGTGATCGCACGGTCAGTTCCTATGTGTTACATTAGTCTCTTGAGAGGTGTTGGTGCCTCTCACGGAACCGTACGCGGGTTATTTCATGTTTTAGCCCTATAACGCCTTATTTTTAAGCTTAAGTCCTCAATTTCCAAATTATCATTGAATTCTCATATCAAGAGTCCCGTGATCGCGCGATTAGTTCCTATAAGTTACATTGTTCCCGTGAGAGGTGTTAGTGACTCTCACGGGACTCTACAGGAGTTGTTTGTTTTTTTTCTTTCTAACGCTTTATTTTTATGCTTAAGTCCTAATATTTTAAAATTATCATCGTATTCTTAAACTGAGAGTTCTGTGATCGCGTGATCAGTTCCTGTGAGTTACATTTGTTTGTGAGAGGTACTGGTGCCTCTCACAGCATCGTACGTGGGTTATTTCATGTTTTCTCCCTCTAATGCCTTATTTTTAAGCTTAAGTCCTCATTTTTTCAAATTATCGTCGTATTCTCAAATCGGGAGTCCCATGATTGCGCGATCAGTTCTTACGAGTTACATTGGTCCTGTGAGACGTGTTGGTGCCTCTCACGGCACCGTACGGGGGTTGTTTCGTGTTTTCCTTCTCTAATGCCTTGTTTTCAAGCTTAAGTCCTCATATTTTCAAATTATCATCGTATTCTCAAATCGAGGGTTCCGTGATCACGCGATCTCTTCTTATGCATTACATTGGTCCTGTGAGAGGTGTTGGTGACTCTCACGGGATCGTACGGGAGCGGTTTCATATTTTCGCTCTTTAACGCCTTGTTTTTAAGCTTAAGAACTCATATTTTGAAATTATCATCATATTCTCAAACTGAGAGTTCCATAATCACGTGGTCAGTTCCTATGAGTTATATTTGTCCCGTGAGAGGTATTGGTAGCTCTCACGAGACCGTGCGGGGACTATTTCTCATTTTTGCCCTCTAACGCCTTGTTTTTAAGCTTAAGTCCTCATATTTTCAAATTATCATCGTATTCTCAAACTGGGAGTCACGTGATCACGCGGTCAATTCCTACATGTTACATGGGTCTCGTGAGAGGTGTTGTTGCCTCTCACGGGACGGTATAGGGGTTGTTTCAGGTTTTCTCCCTCTAACGCCTTATTTTTAAGCATAAGTTTGCATATTTTCAAATTATTATTGTATTCTCAAATTGGGAGTCCCGTGATCACGCGGTCAGTTTCTACAAGTTACACTGGTCCCGTGAGAGGTGTTGGTGCCTCTCACGTGACTATACGGGGGTTGTTTCATATTTTCCCACTCTAACGTCTTGTTTTCAAGCTTAAGTCCTCATATTTTCAAATTATCATCATATTCTCAAATCGGGAGTGTTAAGATCGCATGGTCAGTTCCTACTAGTTACATTGATCCTGTGAGAGGTGTTGGTGCCTCTCACGGGTCCATACGGGGGCTATTTCGAATTTTCACCATTTAACGCCTTGTTTTCAAGCTTAAGTCCTCGTATTTTAAAATTATCATCGTATTCTCAAACGGGAGTCCCATGATTCCACAGTCAGTTCCTGCGTGTTACATTGGTCCCGTGAGAGGTGTTGGTACCTCACACGGGATCGTACGGTGGCTTTCTCATGTTTTCTCCCTCAAATGTCTTATTTTCAAGCTCAAGTCCTCATATTTTCAAACTATCATCGTATTCTCAAACTGAGAGTCTCGTGATCGCGCGATCAGTTCCTACGTGTTACATTGGTCCCGTGAGTGGTGTTGGTCCCTCTCACGGAACCGTACGGGGGTTGTTTCGTGTTTTTGCCCTCTAATGCCTTGTTTTTAATCTTAAGTCCTGAATTTTCAAATTATCATTATATTCTCAAATCGAGAGTCCCGTGATTGCACGGTTAGTTCCTACAAGTTACATTGGTCCCGTGAGAGGTATTGGTGACTCTCACGAGACTGTACGAGGGCTGTTTCATATTTTCGCCCTCTAACGCCTTGTTTTTAAGCTTAGGTTCTTATATTTTCAAATTATCATCGTATTCTGAAATCGCGAGTTTCATGATCACGCAGTTAGTTCTTACGAGTTACACTAGTCCCGTGAGAGGTGTTGGTGCCTCTCATGGGACCGTAGGTGGGCTATTTCGTGTTTTCCCCTCTAACATCTTATTTTCAAGTTTAAGTCCTCATATTTTCAAACTATCCTCATATTCTCAAACCGGGAGTCTCGTGATTGCACGGTCAGTTCCTACGTGTTACATTGGTCCCGTGAGAGGTGTTGGTTCCACTCAGGGGACCATACGGTGGCTGTTTTGTGTTGTCACCCTCTAACGCCTTGTTTTTAAGCTTAAGTCCTCATATTTTCAAATTATCATCATATTCACTAACCGTGAGTCCCGTGATCTCACGGTTAGTTCCTACGAGTTACATTGGTCCCGTGAGACTGACCCAAAAAAGTAAAAACCCTAAAATTAAGGTTACACCCCTATGTTAAACAAAAAAAATATGGAAAAGTTAGAGAAGAGAACAAAAATTAGATTCAGAAATGTTAGATAAATGATTATACTTGGAAAATGCAAAATAAAGCTCATAAATCGGTAAATGATTATACCTCGAACCAAATTCAAACCGAATTCAACAAGACAAATTCATAATTTTCTCAAAACATAATTTGTTTAACTGAACAAACAAAACTTCATAAATATGGCTATTTACTTCAATAATTAGTAAATTAACCCCCAAAATAAAAACCCAAATGAAGAACAAAAAATACCAATCTGATGTCTTCCCAGATTATTGATATTAGTAAAGAAACACTTAAAATTGAATATATACCAGTGGTTAGAGAATTTTCTGATGTCTTCCCAGAGATTTCCACCCAATAGGGAAGTAGAATTTTTCAATGAATTAGTTCTAGGTACTGGTCTAATTTCTCTTGCTCCATACAAAATGGCATCAACAGAGTTGAAATAATTGAATGTGAAATTAAAACATTTAATTGGCATATGTTTTATTCGACCTAGTGTTTCACCATGGGGAGCCCTAGTGTTATTTTTGAAAAAGGAAAGATGGAACAATGTGATTATTGATATAAAGAACTTTTCAATATATTTTCCATCGTTGCTTGAAAAGCTCCTCTAATTAAAATCCTCAAATAACCTACAAAATATAACAATCTCAAGTGTAGAGGTAATTAAGGGTATCAATCCACATCAAGGGGGTAAAGCTAGAGACAAATTCAATTGTAATTCACATTTTATTTTCTTATTGGTCTTTTGACTTTTCTATTTTTTTTAGCCTTTTCAAATATTAAAACAATTAGGTGAAGTGAGGTGAAATAACACTAAACTAAAATGTGAGATGAAAACAACTAACTAGAAAGTGACTAAAAGTGAAAAATAAAGTCTAACACTAAAATAAGAGATAAAGTGAGGTAAATAATTGTGAGAACAATCAAGGAGTTGGATTATACCACAAATTTTAGCTATTCTAATTAATTAATTGAATTCTCCCAAATTAATATCAAACTTACGAGTCAACTCTCATTGCAAATGTAATTTTAATAGTAATCTTTTAGAAAATTAAGTTTAACACCCCACAACTCTAGAAAAATATATCTACACTCCTTTTAATTAATCACCCGCTAGGATCGATCGATTAAAATTTATGTAAATCTTAGAAAATAAATTTAGAGTTGAAATTCAAGTAATAATACCCCACTTAAGAAACCCCTATCTCTAGTTCGAATCTAAAATGGGTATTATAAATAGAATTTTGATTTTCTCTCGAAAGTCATTTACCCTCTCTCGAGGTGTAAATTTAAGGGTGAGGGATCAAAATTAACATTCAAAGGGAATTTTCAAGTAATGAAACTAATTAAATTAAAATAATATCAAATAAGGGTTCACCCAACCCCTTGAAAGGGGATTTAGCCTAACATCATATTAAACATGATAATCAAACAACCAAAGGCTAATAAAATAAAGAAGAAGAGAAGAACAATCAAACCAAATCTATTTGAGTGAAATTGGACTCCAATCCTTGAATTTGCAATTTACATCCCTCCAATTGAGCATCCAAGTGATTTGCAATTAAATAATCACTCAATTAAATCTCTTACAAAATTTAACCTCACAAATATCTAACAAAAAATAAAAATAATAAAATAAAACTATTTACAAAATGGTGTTTACCCTAATTTATTTTCTACACTAAACTATCTCTGTCTAGAATTCTCTCTACAAATTCCTATTGTAAAGCTTTTTTCAAATGGGGTCTTCATCTTCTTTTTATAATAGGCATGTAGCTAGGGGTAAAAATGGTAGGATAAATGTGCAAGAGCATGGGGTGTGTGCACATGGGGGTAAATTTGGTAATGGGAGTGAACATGTGCATGGCAAAGGTGAGAGGTAAGGAAGGTATATGGGTGAGGGAATTGGGGGATAAAACAAATCAGAATTAGTTAAGGGTTGTTTTGGCTATATGGGTTAAATGGGTTAGTTGGGGGTAGTTTGGGAAAAAGGGGTAAAATGGTTTAAATGGGTTTAAATGGTTTATTAGACACGTAGGGTTATATTTGTGTTTGACTTGGTCTTAGCAGGTAATAAGTCGTGGCTTGGAGTAGAAGATTGGGGAAGAATGGGTTTTGGGCTAGAAAAAGGTTGGAAACGGTTTCGGTTCAAAACGGGTTTGGAGTTTGGCAGGTATTCGGGTAGAGGGAAGGACGGCTAGGTCGCGCCGGAGCTAGGCTTGATGGTCGCTATTTTTTTTTTTTGTTGTTATTGAAGGTTAGGGATAATGGTGGTCGGCGTCAGAGGTGGGATGGGGTAAGGAGTCGCCAACGGGTTGTGGCGATCGGGTAAGGGGTTGGGGGTTGTAAGGGCTTCTGACCAGATTTGGCAGCCAGTTAGGGGGGGGGGGGGGGGGTTGAGTTGGTTCCGGTTATAGAAGTATAAGGATGGGTTTGGATCGGTGGGTTTAATGGTGGTTATTGGCAGGTGGAATAAGGGTGTTTGTTGGGTTGTTAATAGAGTTTGGATAGATAAATGGGTTTAGTGTTTGGGGAAGAAGATGAATGGTGGGGGGTTAGTGTGGGTGAGGGTGTAGAGTGGGTGTTAGTGTGGGTGAGGGTTTAGTTAGGTGTAGGTGAGTGTGTATGGAAGTAGGGCGTGTGTGAGTTTAATTTGGACACCAAAAATAATCAAGACTCAACTAAAATTAATAAAACTAAAAATAAAAAAATAAAAGCTAACTAAAACTAAAACAATAAAAAATAAAAATATTAAAACTAAAAAAAATAAAATCCTAAGCTTATATAAAAACTAAAATAAAACAAAAGGAATAAAAACTTAAAATCTAAATGAAAACTAAAGTCGTAAAAAAATAATCTAATAAAAAAAACTAATCCTATTAAAAACTAATAAAATAAATAAAAATAAAGATAAAATAAAATAAATAAATAAAAATAAAAATACACTAATAAAATATAAAAATACAAAATGAAATCTAAAAATTATAAAAAAATCTAAAATAAATCCTAAAAATAAAAATGATTCAAACTAGAAATCTAAAAAATATTAAAAAGGGACAAACTAAACACACACAGGGTTTGGGGTAGGTTTAGTCTAGGGTAAGGTTACGAGGGAGGGATTTTAGCTCCATAATCCACACAATTGCCTTGAAATACACATTTGAACACCGTGACGTGCATTCGACCTACAAAATAGACAATAAAGCGCATAAGACCTAAATTATTGAGAATTAACA
Source organism: Sambucus nigra (assembly GCA_949130495.1). Classification (NCBI taxonomy): domain Eukaryota; kingdom Viridiplantae; phylum Streptophyta; class Magnoliopsida; order Dipsacales; family Adoxaceae; genus Sambucus; species Sambucus nigra. The sequence goes on along the minus strand of OX422213.1, from coordinate 357,044,115 downwards.
ACTAAAATACGTCTATTCGGGGTATAAAATATACAGTTTTGGGTGCTTATCAATTATGTATTGATTATTGGTAATTGAATAATGTGACCATTAGAAACAAGAACCCTCTACCTTATATCGATGATTTATTTGATTAATTACAAGGAGCCATAGTATTTTCAAATATTGATTTGATATCGGGTTACCACCAATTGAAAGTAAAGGATAATGACATTTCCAAAACATCTTTTCGGATTCGATATGGGCAGTATGAGTTTTTTGTGATGCCATTTGGATTAACTAATGCTCTAGTAGTTTTTATGAATATGATGAACTGGGCATTCCACCCACTCATTGATTCATTTGGGATTGGATTCATATATGATGTGTTGATTTACTCGCGCAGTATGGAGGAACACGAGGAACATTTGAGACTTGTATTGCAAATTTTAAGAGAGGAAAAAATTATTTACTAAATTAAGCAAGTGTGAGTTTTGGTTAAATGAAATTGTGTTTTGGTGGCATGTTGTCTTGAGAAATAAGATATATGTGATCTAAATAAGGTAAAAGCCATCATTGAATGGGAGACTCCTAAGAATCTGGCAAAAATTAGGAGTTTTCTAGGATTGGTATCATAGGTTTATTAAAGGATTTTCATCAATAGCATTATCATTGACTCGTAAAGAAGTGAAATTTGTATGGTATGATGAATGCGACAGGAGTTTTAAAGAATTAAAGAATCGATTAGTTTCAGCTCTTATACTTACTATTCTGTCTTGAAATGAGTCTTTTATAATCTATACATATGCTTCATTTCAAGGGTTATGATGTGTTCTTGTACATAATGGGATAGTAATCGCATATGCTTCTAAATAATTAAAGATACATGAACAAAATTACCCTACACATGATTTAGATCTACCTGCCATTATTTTTTCTTTGAAGTTGGGGCAACATTACTTGTATCGAGAAACGTATGAGATATTTATTGATTATTAAAGTTTGAAATACTTGTTTACACAAAAGAACTGAATTTGAGAGAGTGGATTTGGATAGAGTTGATTAAAGACTGTGATTCTACCACCCATCATCATCCTGGGAAGGCCAATGTAGTAGCAAATTCTTTTATTTGCATACAGTGTGCCCGTGTTGGAAATATTCTTGACTTGGCATCAATGGGGATTGAATTAAAGTTGTCAAAATATGGAGGGTTATTATCACATATTACAATGAGACCTTTATTGGCAAAATGCATTCGAAATTTGCAGATTAATGATGCATTCCTTAAGAAGAGGATATAGGAGGTTTAAGATGGTAAAGAGAGTGACTTTGATATTAAGAATGATGAATAGTTATTTTATAAAAATAGAATTTGTGTACCAAATGATCCATCTTTAAAATGGGAAATATTAGAAGAGGTACATAGTTCTATTTATTCTCTGCATCTTGGAGGTACCAAAATGTACAAAGATTTGAAATAGTATTACTCGTGGAACAATATGAAATGTGAGATGTAGAATTTGTATCTAAATGTTTAGTATGCTAGTAGGAGAAAGCAAAACATCAGAACCCAAAAGGATTAATAGAGCCCTTGCCTATTTCGGAATGGAATTTGGAGCATATAACGATGGATTTTTTAATAGGATGACCAAGATCACACGAGGTTCATGATTCTATTTGGGTAATTGCAAACCGATGTATGAAGTCATCTCATTTTCTTCTAGTTATGACCACTTACATGGGAAGGATTCTTGGAGTCAAAGATTGCATCGGAGAAGTTAATAGTTTCCTTGTCGTTTATGGATTGTATATCTTTCTTTTCTTATTATGTGGTGATTATGGTCGTTATTTAATATTTATGTTCTATTTAATGGTGTGTTAAATTTTAATAATCTTAACGGACCCATTAAATTGGATAACATGGACAAATATTATTGGAATCTGCCTCAGATCACATTTTTATTATAATATAGAATTTTTGGTCATTCCATTTCGAATTTATTAAATTTAATGGGTTTTATTTATTACTCGAATTAATTTAACTTTTGGAATTATTTTAATTTAAAATAATTTAATTATTTTTAGATAAGTGAAATAAAGATTTTGGTTATTTTAATTTGAACAAATAAATTGAAAAATCCCATTATTTTAATTGGACAATTTAAAATTGACCAATCGCCATGGTTATATGTTTAATTTAATTTAATTTTTTAAAATTACATGTTTTTAATGTGTAATTAGAAAATATAAACGAAATTCTTGTATTTATTTAGTGAATATAAGGAAATTTAGCATTTATATTTATTACATGTGTTTTGGACATGGGAAAATTTAGGCAACCAAAAATTTTGACACGCGTAAGTTACCTTGTATTTTTTGAAACATTAAAATTAAACTTGTCTCTTTAATAACCTTCGCCAAATTTTAAAATTACTAAGTGGGAGAGGGATATTTTCAAAAATAAATCTCGGAGTCTCCACCAGCGGTTTATATTGTTTTAATAATAAGTAGGTCCTCCAAGGAGGAATACTAATTTATGTGGTAACCAGTGTAAATTTTCTTACGGGTAGTTTATGGATCACATTCATATGAGAGCCCCCAAATGGAGGAGCCTGTGATATAGGATAGTCTAAAATTAGATGGTCGTATACACTTGGAAATAAAATTATAGTAAGTTATCAAAAGAGGAAAGTTGTTATTTTGTGGGACCAAATTTTTAGCTATGTATTTTATTTGGCATAGTCCATGCCGAGATGGTAAAATTTAAGGAATTGTCTTGCCTAATGTGATTATGGATAATTGGTTCTCCAAAAAGGAATGATACTCAAACGGTAATTAAGATGTTGATGAGTTCTCTTAAATTGTCAGAGGGAACCAACTTTAAATTGAATTTAATGTTAATTTCTTGTCATAATATGTTCTTTATTATGTGATTCTCCAATTTTAATTTGTAACTCCAATATCTACTTGTTTCATACTCAATTTCATATACCCCCTGATAATAATTCATAGGACTGAATTTAAATTGGACATAGTGTTGAGGGTAGAGAAATGCATATTTGTATTTTCTCAGTGTTATCTTGAATAGCCATGTTATAAGATTTTTATATGGAATGCTTGAGTATAAGTGGATAATATTAATGAGGTTATACAATATGAATTGTTCATTAAGTCAGATATATAATGACATCAGTATTAATCAGTGTCTACTACATAGGATATGATGACTATCTCAAATCTAATGTTTGATAATTAGGGCCATATAGTTAAGTAGGTTTCGATGAATGACTTTAAAGGAATATTAGTATGATTAATACAACCCTAGTTATAAGATTATGTTTTGATGGAGATTTCTCATAAGAAAGAACTGGAAGTATAAGTAGGTGAAACTAACGGGGAAACTCACACTGATATCCTCCCCAATAAAAGGTTTTACCATGACAAATATAAGTGTTAAAGTCACTAAAATAACTTCAATTCTTAGCTTAAAGGTGGATAAAAGCTAAAGTCAAATAAGAATTATTATGTCAGAAATCAAGAAGTGGACATGTTTTAAAGACAGTTTGTGAATTGCGTAATCGCAAGTGAATTCAGTAAGAGCAATCACAACACTAGTAGGAGTTCATATGATTATCTTTTTTAAAATAAAAAGTAGATACATATTATTTGCAACAATTTGAATACTATTTTAATGGTTTATTCTATAGTAACGTGGATTGTAGACTCATGAGCCATTAATCATTGGTTCTAGGAAACCATTCAACTAGTAATAGGTGAACTTATCTACTACTAAGAATTTGTAATTGTAGTGGGAGACGTGAGTTTCATTTTTGATAATTAGAGATTAATTTAAATGATTTCTATAAGTATGTAAAGACAAAAAGAACTTTGGTTCGGCTTTTACTCTTTTTATGGAAGGATATTTTATTTTAATAACATATATGTTGTGAATGGAAATAAACAATATATCCATCTTTTGTATAAACCAGATAATAAATACAAAATAAATATCATATTTAGCACACTGTAGTTTTTAATAATATTCATGATTTATCACTTATTGGATAAGATTCTTATCTATAATCCGTAATATATGTATATATATATATATATATATATATCAACAAATACCGAGGTCATTTTATGTAAATGGGTTCAAAACTGGAAGAAGATGGGTTCTTACATTCATAGAAAGTCGAGGCACTTCTAGTTAATGTATATGGTTTAGATGGAAAATTACCAAGCGGTATTATAGCTACATAAATATTAGAAATAGTTTATTACGATTGATGTAATTATACAAATACCTATTCCAAAATTTAAGAATTAAATATTAGTAACTCGAATTATATCCATGAAGATAATGCCACAAGTTACATTCAGTAACACTGTGTAAAATAGAGAAGAATTAGGCTTCTTTTAGGGGACATAATGTTCGTGATGAATTATTCATAAGATCTAGGTACACATATATCAAGGTTGTTTTCTAAGTTCATTTTCTATACTCCTATTAAAGATAGTGGATTGCTTTCAAACTCAATTCTGGTACTTTCTACAATTGGTAATGAAAAATTTGTTTTGGGAGAAAACTCAACAAGTTAGAACAAGGACAAATGATTAAATCTATATTCTAGACCACGTTCCAAAAAACATTGTTCAGAATAAATGAAGGTCTAATAGGCTTATGTGAACTTTGTTCACATCACCAGTATAGGTGGAAACATCACAAAGAAATGAGTATGGAATTCTACTACCTTATCGTAGTAGGAGGATTGCCAGTTCTCATAATGGTGAAAACCATATGAACGCATCACGATCTGTACACCCATAAAGGTCTTACTTTATCGTAGTTGGAGAAATTCTTATTCTTAGGATTGTAACCCATCGTGACAGTAAGATGGGGTGAAACCCATCCCTTATAAAGGAATTTATTAAGATAGGTAATTAAATCCATGATTTTGATAAATGGTTGAATATGTTTAGTGTGTACAAAAGGAGGATCGAATTTTCATTTGATCACTAAAAACAATGCACTTTTACTTATCTAAGTTATCATATTGACATTATTCTGTCGAGACTTTTTTATGCAATATTCCAAGAAAGACTTTGGCTCTTTTAGATTTGGAGTTGGTATAACTCTAGAATAGAACATAGGTTTTGGTAGAATATATATTCAATTACCTGAAAAAGGATTAATGAATATATATTTGGTTGATAAATAAACAGGTAAGTAACTCTTATGCTTCCATCATCCATTCCAAAGTTATATTGGTTGAGGTGCTCACCAACGTCAAAAGCCATATAATGATGCCAATAAGGATTGGAACACCCAAACTATTAAGAGTTTGATACCAACCCGACCACCTCACCCCTTGACCTATAAAAAGGAACCCTCGGCTCACTTTTGTCACGCATAATTTTCGAGATCACTTTTTGGGAGGTCGAAGATTTAAATTTTTTTTTAGTATTTTCCCTATCATTCCGAGGTAGGAAAAAACTCAGAAAGCTTGAGGTAAGAAATGATCGTGGCTTTTCCCTCCTTCATAGGTTGCCTCAAAAATTGGAAAGGTAATGATTAAAAGAAAACGTTTATATTTCAATAGGTGATCTTATATTTAAGGGGGGAGTAAAATTGTCACTATTTCTTAACGAGAATGTTATTTCTAAGGAGGATAACATATGAAATAGACCCGTTTTGCCCATTTTTGTGCATCACTTAGTCGGCATTTGCTTACTTCTAGGCTTCACCTTACATCGTTGTTGAGTCGTTTGGGGATAACATTAATAGGGAACCTATTGAGACATCGATCAATATTACAATACGTTTTTAAGCTAGAGGTGTCAAAAAAGTTATCATATGGATAACTGTCTTGTGCCAGCCAAGCTTCATAGCGATATAGGTTTTTGATCCTTTGATGTTGGATCTTCCTACTATTGTAAAGTAAAATTTTAAACTGGGATTCCACATTTTTAACAACCATTAGTATATTCATTTAGTCAAATTAGTTTACATGTATGTAGAATATAACATATTTAGTAAACGAAGTAGTATGTCTAGTTTCCCCTAATTTAGGCATTGATTCTTAAATGGATAATATGTCTCTTTGTGCTCCTTTTTCTTGATTTTACCTTCAGTCTTTGCTCCTAAGTTTTGCTTGGTTAACATCACTTCCTAGGCGTTCATTATTTTGGTTGCTTTAGCCATCAACTCTGTCATCATCTTCGGAGGATCTTTAGCGAGTGTGTAGTGGAGCTTCTCGAGAAAAGTTAGAAATTTTTTGTACCTAATTATTTTCTCAATGCATTGGAAGTCCCAAAACGATCCAAAAACACCTTGTTGTGCGACCAACGGACGACCAAAACCTAATAGTTTGAACTACTGAGAAATAGGTCCTCTTCAAAAAATTCACGAGTTTTCCTTCAAACGGGCCGAAAATTCAGATAAGTCCATTAACTTAAATATCCAATTTACCTCCATGATCGCTACACCGATCTCTACCACTTTCCAATAGTGAATTCATCAAAATAATATACAACTAGGGGACCCATACACCCTATAACCGTGCTCAACTAGACAATCATTATACGGCTCGACTAGCCTAAAATTGTAACATAACATCCATTCATAGTTACAATTACATGCCATTGGTCACCCGATGGTTGCATTAGCTAACTGAAATTTCCTTTCATTGACCGTCGATTAATCGGCATTACCCACTTTGCCGATATTTCCTTAGTTTTAGGCATCACCTTACATGAAGCACGAAACGGATGATTTTTACGGCCGTTGGGAACTGAGTTGTTTATAATTGTGAAACTGACAAACAAGTCGATAATTTTCACTCTTCTAATCGAATGAAATTCAGAAATTTTATTCGGCTAGTAAAAATAAGAGTCCCCCGATGGGGGGAAACTGATCACCTTCTTTTAACCCAAAGATCAAATGAGGTAGAGATAAATACACACATCGGTCAATCAAAGTACCCTCTTTTTAAATATTTTTTCCATAATTAACTAAAAGAAATGGGATTTGTGAAACATGTCAACATCACCGAAAGGGGTTTGGCTACCCTATTTTTTTGAAATAGCTGATAAGCACCCAAAACTGTACAATTTATACCCCGAATAGTTGTATTTTAGTTGCTATTTCTCGACAATATGGGTCTTATGCGCTTAAATGTTTAATATGCAGGTTTAATGTACGTTGCGGTATTCAAACGCGTATTTAAAGGCAATTGTGCATTTTACGGAGCTAAATACCAAATTCCCTTACCCTAACCTAACCCATCCTAACCTAAACTTATCCCTAAACCGTCACCCAAGACCCGTGTGTGTTGGTTTGTTCCCTTTTTATTTTATTATTATTATTTTTTTTTAGATTTTTAGTTTGAGTCTTTTTTAATTTTAGGATTATTTTAAAATTTTTAGGTTTTATTTTCTATTTTTATATTTTATTTCTATTTTTATTAATATAATTTTATTTTATTAAGTTTTTAGTTTTAGTTTTTATCTTATTTTTTTTTTTTTAGGATTAGTTTTAGGAGTTCATTTTATTACATTTTATATTTTAGGACTTTAGTTTTCATTTCATTTTATAATTTTATTTCTTTTCTTTTACTTTATTTTAGTTTCTTTTTTTTATATAGCTTAGGATTTTATTTTTTTTAGTTTTATTATTTTTATTTTTATTGTTTTTAGTTTATTTTATTTTTAGTTAGATTTGATTTTTTTAGTTTTAATTTTATTTTAGGTCTTAGTTTTTATTAAGGGTCCAAATGACACACACACACTCAACCACCACCACCACCCATCATTCCACCAACACCCTCATCCTCACCCATATTCCCTACACCCTCACCACACCAAATTCCCTCCACTTCATCTTCAACCTCAAACCTTCTCTCTCACCCATCATCAAAACCCACATCCACCATTACCAAAATAAAAACTCCATAACCAAAATCTCCACTACACCAAACAAGACCCTCTCTCTCTCTTAGCCTACTCCGGCGCCAAATCCAAAACCCAACACCCCACCACCTCCGGCGAAACCCATCTCTCTACCTCCATTAAACCCAAAATCAACCTTCCTACAACCAACCCCTACCGTCGCCCAGCCGCGAGCTCACCGGAGCGTCCCCCTCCGCCCAACCTACTGCCGGCAACGCTCCTCTGCCCTGCCGGCGACGCTCCCCTAGCCGAGCCACCCCGCCGGAATCTAATCCGACCCTGCACCGCCACCTGCTCCCCCGTCCGGCAGCAACACCCCGGCGACCACTCTCCCTCTCTCTCTCTCTCTCTCTCGTCCCAAACCCAGCAGCCTCTCTCTCTCCCTGCGATACCCAACTCCGGCCTGCTCATCTCCTCCGTCAACCTTAACCATACCCCTTATACCTCCATGCCCATTTCATACCCAAACCCTTTTTCAAACCATAAACCCATTTCACTTCCATGCCACACACGATTTCTTCAATCTGCATAAGACCAAACCAAAAGCTAAGACCAACATTTAACCCATGTGACTATAACCCACTTAAAACCATTTAAACCCATTTTCCCATAATACCCCCAAACAACCTTCTTTACCTATTACCCAAAATTACCCCTCAACCCAAAACAGATTTTTTCCAAATACCCTCCCACCTCACACAATCCATGCACAATTGTGCATTTTCTCCATATTACCCTCACCATTATATTCTCACACCTCACACCCCTCATGTGCACATCCTTATTTTCCCAAATTAACCCCTTAGCTCCATTGCATATAAAATGAAGAAGAAGACCCATTTGAGGGGATGCTAGAAGAGAGAGCTTTAGATAGGAATTCTAGAGAGAGAATTAGGTAGAGAAAAACACCTTTTGTAAATAATTTTTTAGTTTTGTTTTTTTTAGATATTTGTGAGGTTAATTATTGTAAGAGAGTTAATTGAGTGAATATTTTAATTTCAAATCATTTGGATGCTCAATTAAGTGGTGTATGCTTCAATTTGGAAGATTAGAGTTCAACATTCTCAAGGAGACTTGGTTTGCTTGTTCTATTCTCTTCTCTTTTATTTTAGTAGCCTTGATTATTAATTTGTCATGTTTCATATCATGTTAGGCTAAATCCCCTTTCAAGGGGTGGGGTAAAACCCTTATTTGATGTTATTGTATTTTAATTAGTTTAATCACTTGAAAAATCCCTTTGAATGTTAATTTTAATCCCTCACCCTTAGATTTACGCCTCGAGAGAGGGTAAATGATTTTCGAGAGAAAATCGAAATTCTAGTGATAATACCCATTTTAGATTCGAACTAGAGATAGGGGTTTCTTAAGTGGGGTATTATCATTTGAATTTCAACTCTAAATTTAATTTCTAAGATTGACATAAATTCTAATTGATCGATCCTAGCGGGTGATTAATTAAAAGGAGTGTAGATCTAATTTTCTAGAGTTGTGAGGTATAAATTTTAATTTTCTAAAAGATTACTATTCTAATTACACTTGCAACGAGAGTTGGTTTGTAATTTTAATATTAATTTGGGAGAATTCAAATAATTAAATTAATTAATTAGAATAACTAAAATTTGTGGTGTAATCCCACTCCTTGATTGTTCTCACAATTATTTTCCTCACTTTATCTTTTATTTTAGTGTTAGACCTTATTTTTTATTTTAGTCACTTTTTAGTTAGTTGTTTAGATTAGTTTAGACCTCACCTCACCCTTTTGTTTTAATATTGAAAAAGCTAAAAAAAAATAGAAAAGTGAAAAAGCACAAAAAGAAAATAAATAGTGAATTACATTTGAATTTGTTCCATTTGCTTTACTCCCTTGAAAGTGGATTGATACCCTTACTTACCGCTACACTTGAGTTTATTATATTTGTAGGTATGTGAGGTTTTGATTAGAAAGGGCTTTTCAACAACGACACAAATACACGTAAAAGTCTTTCTATCAAATGGCGACGTTGCCATTCTTGGGATTGTGAAGCTCGGAGCCGCTTTCATATTGTAGTTCATTTATTTTTTTGCACTTTCTTATTTTTTGTACCATTTTTTATAGAAGGATTGTATTAGGTTTATTTTTATTCTTGTCTTGTATTGCGCTGCTTAGAGACACCATTTATTTTTCATTTAAATTTGTAATAATTGAAGCCAACCGTGATAGGGAAACCGGACAAGGTAGAGAGAGGGCGTCCATTGGCGAGGATTTAGAAGCCTCTCTACCTTGGGTCGGTAGGACTCCCGGGGACGACTGAGATTGGCGTATTCCCCCCCCGGTCGACTCAAATTTTTCAGCACCCCACGGCGTAAAAATCGTGGGAGGTATATTTCTCAAACCCTCGCGCCTCTCCTGTTAGCGAGTCAATTCTTTTGTGTGCTCTTGTGTGCTCTTATTTGATTTTATTCTCGCATTTATTTTTGAATGGTGTGATGAATTAATTAATTAAGACCTACACCCGGTCACTCACGAGAAGGGATTTCATCACCCGACTCACTCGCTTACCATTGTGTGCTACCCTAGCCATCATTAAATTTAAAATCAATCAACTAGGTAGCCCAATAGGAGAATAAATTTTGCAAAGGCGATCACTCATATAAATTCCGTGATTTTTTATCGCCCGACTTAATTAAAATTTGACTACCCTCTCACTAAATTCAAAGATAAAAATTGGCAATGTGCTAGTTAGGAATTTTTCTTGACTTGTGTGTGTGTCCAATTCCATTTTTCGATAGTCGATTTTAGTTAGTCCGTCCAATTCATAGAGTCCATATTCTTTCCCCACCCTTTTCTTCCAAAAAATCCAAAAATATTTTTCCTCCTTTATTTTTCAAAAAAATCCAAAAATATTTTCTTTCTTTCATTTTAGAAAAAATCCAAAAATATTTTCTTTCTTTAATTTTTAGAAAATCCCAAAAATATTTTCTTTCCTTTTGAAAAAATTTCAAAAAATCAAAAAAATATTTCTCACCTCATGGCCGAAGAACGTCCTTTACGGGACTACTTTGGTCATTTTCCATTGACACGTGACACGTGTGAGAGTGGTCCCGAGCGATCTCTTTATGATATTCTTCATGATTTCACCTCTCTCACGAGTACCGTTGGTACTCTTGACCCATCTATGCACTCACCATCTCTTCCATCAACCTCGGTGTCAAGTGTCGTCGTGCCTCCTCCTTTGTTGTGCACCCACTGTTCTAATGCCGATCACATGTCCCATGTGTGTCCATACTTGTCATATCCGTACAAACCCACCATGGAACATGTGTATCCATATGACACTGTTTCGGAACCCACCTCGGCCTACTATCCCTATATACCCAATCCCGAGTTGTGTGAGTCCCCGAGCTATTCGTGGAGGCCTGATCACCCTTCCACGCAATACATATCCCAACCCGATGTTGTGGATCCTCACACGTTCCAACAGTCGTCATGGCAACCTTGTGCACCCAGTCACGATCAGTCCCCTCACTACGCACCCCATGCGTATCAACCATCTGTCCATCACGAGAGCAATCCTTTCATGTATGATGCACTTGGCCCCACCCCACACACTTCATATGAGTATTCTCCATATACTCCCGGTTATAGCGAGTTGTGTCCACCTCAACCACCACCACCACCCATCATTCCACCAACACCTTCATCCACATCCACTCTCGAAACCCTCTTGCAAAAGTTCATACTTCAGCAAGAGCAAGCACTTCAAACTCAAGCTCTCCAAAGGCTTGAACAAAGGTTAAATGAATTGGTGTGTGCGTGAGAGTCGGATATTCCCATGACCCCACCCATCGTTGCCACCGAGTGTGACGATGATGTGTCCCCTTGTGACACAGAATTTGAGTGTGACCAACCCTACCACCCCGAGAATCTTGAAGTTGAGACCATTCCATGGTCCGGGTCCTAAGTCGACAATTGTGTTGACATACCTTTCATTAGTGAGCCTGATTCAACCCCATCATATGCACATGAACCCCACTTTGAGGTTCATATTCCCATTCACCTTCCCACTCCCGCTGAATCCAAAATAATGCCCGAGTCTATACCTATTGAGCACATCGTGTGTGTTCCCGAGGAACCAATTTATCCTAGGTTAGCTCCGGCTACGAGTGCTCACCATTTTCCCGAGATAGACTCCTTGATAGTTCCTAACTATCCGGATATGGATGATAACCCACCATGCTTGGCTCCCTTTGAGTTCGATATTTCTAGTGATTCCACTATCTCCGATCTTGGTGCCTCGTCTTACCCACCCACCCCATTCCCCGATGCTGCTTTTATGGAGAAGTTGACAACTCCATCTTTAGAAACCACACTCCCTTGTGAGTATTCCTTTACTCCTCCCAATGAGTGTGTGTCTCCCACGCTTGAGTTGGATCATCTTCCTCCACCATTTATCCCACCCGATACACCATTTGTCCCACCCGACCCACCCATTATACCTACCACCCCACCACCTGGTTTGGATCTTGATTTTGCACATTTCAAGTTTCCATTGACATTTTTAGATCCTCACCTAAAACCATCCCCCGCCTATGAGAGTATTTTTGGTGCTACTCTCCACCGTGACATCGAGCTTGTTCCTCCATGCACACCACTCTCTTGTGATGTTGATTTTTCTCAACAGCTCCCTGGCGTGTCACGGCGCGACCATTATCATCGTCCATTCATAGAACGGTCGTGTGATTTTTATGAGGCCCACCCCATCACTATTGCCAAACCATTTTGCCTCCCTCACCAATTGGAGCACTATGCGTATAGGGCCCTAGTTGCCCTCACCTTTACGATCAACAAGGCTCGAGACCGATGCCTCTTCACCTTTACCCTTTTTCCCACCCGCCCATGGTCCACCGATGCTTTGCATCGTGTGATGCACTTTGCCATACAGGTGCATTGACCATTTTAGCCTCTATCCAGCAAGACTGGCGCTTCAGTCTTGTTTGGGGGTGATTCTCATCACCCACTTTTTCTGCCGCCCTGCACTTTCATAGTTCTTATCCTTAGGGTGAGATCCCATCGGTCTGGCTGAAGACGTTAAACTTAGCGCTACTGGGAGGCAGCCCGCATTTCTTGTACTAGTCTCATCCTGTTTGGGGGTGGTGTTTAACATCACCCTATGCTTTATCATGCTTATAGACTTGTACATCTTTTACTCAGGTTTATTCTTGGTTTCACATGTCCACTTCATTAGCGGTTCATTCTGGTAATCTCTTTCCTACCTTATGCTCTCATTTTAAAAAATCATTTTACCTAACATCGAGGAAGATGTTCCTTTTTGTTTGGGGGTGGGGAATTTTATCAAAATCGTGCCTCTTTTGAAAAATTTTGATTGTTGAACCTGATTTTTAAAATTTTCGTGCAGTTTCTTTCATCTCACTCATTGATGTGAATTTTCAATCATCCATCTTTCAAAGTCTAGGAATCAAGCTAGAGAATATTTTTTCTAAATAGCTTATGTAATACATAACAAGGCATTTTGCACCATGAATTTCTAGACTCAATAAAATTTGCGCACGTATCACGTCACTATGGTTAGAGTTGAGGAGTACTACAATTCTAAAGAGAACCTTAAGGATCACTAGTAGAGACTTTAGCCCGTGAGATTTGTGCCTTTCACCCTTTTAGAGTGTTTTACGCAATCTCCGAGTCACAAGTTGATTCAACTTTCTTTTGGGTCCGTACTTAAATTGTTGTATGATCTCATTTTCTTTCATAAAAATTTGGCTTGATCACTGAGAATGACATCTTTTTCGAGTTGTAAGAAACGCGTGTCTTGAAATTTGTCCCGAATACTAGATTTTCATCCATACACTTACCACCTTCCCATACACTACCCATTCACTTCACCCATGACATTTCCATTATCTTTCCATATTTTCCCCATCCATATACATTCCCCACACCATCCATTTATCATTCCACTCATATATCATCCATCATTTTTGAGAAAAAGAGTGTGATTTCAAATGTAAATGTCTTCATTGTTAGTTTGAAAAGAAAAAAAAAAGAGAGAAAAAGAGAAAAAACATAAAAATAGCAAAAATAGACGAAAAGAAAAAAGAAAAGAAAAGAAAAATCGAAAAAAAAAGAAGAGAGAAAAGAAAAAAAAAAGAGTTTGTAGTTAGTTGTAAAATAAAGACATTTTTTAAAGTGTATACACTCTTCTATCGCATCCATTTTTCATCCATTTCACATCACATATCCACCATCCATCATATCATCATCCCATCCTATCCTACCTCATCGCATCCCACATATCCCATTTCATTTACCCCTTCACCCATATACATCCATATTTCCCCTAGGTGTTCGGGCAAATGAAAGTCAACGTGGTGAATAACTCGACGTTCTCACTATTGTGATTAGCATTCCTTTCATGAGATCATTTTCTTTCTAATTGTTCGTTCTTTCTTATATGTGTGTGAGACGTTTGAACTTGCTTACATTTACTCACCTCCTCACACACAAGAGCGATACACTTACCCATATCTCGAGAGTTCGTTTGAGAGTGATATATCTAGTGAGATTTGAAGTTGAAGCGTTGATTCCGACAAGGCAATCTAGGAATTACTCTTATGATTCTCGACCCGTTTTGACTGATTCACACTACATACGTTGAGTTCTAGGAAGGATGTGCCTTGAGTATTTACTTAGCTTTAACTTTTTACAAATTCTAGCTTGTATTTCTGAAAATATTTCTCATGTGATGGATTGTACCATTATTCTACATCTAATAAGAGATTGACTGCCCTTCAATAAATTTTTGCAAAATAAGAATTTTGTGGGTATATTCCCTGCAAACCCTCACGAGACACAACTCGTCCTGTAGGGCAACCTATAGGTTTAAAGGCTTGTTGCACATGCTAAGTGCAATCGCAAGTGCCCGCGAAAGTGGTACACTTTTGGTTACTTATCTTCCTCTTTCTCTTTCTCTCTATCTTATTGCTCGAGGACTAGCAACGCTCTGTTTGGGGGTGGTGTGATAAGCACCCAAAACTGTACAATTTATACCCCGAATAGTTGTATTTTAGTTGCTATTTCTCGACAATATGGGTCTTATGCGCTTAAATGTTTAATATGCAGGTTTAATGTACGTTGCGGTGTTCAAACGCGTATTTAAAGGCAATTGTGCATTTTACGGAGCTAAATACCAAATTCCCTTACCCTAACCTAACCCATCCTAACCTAAACTTATCCCTAAACCGTCACCCAAGACCCGTGTGTGTTGGTTTGTTCCCTTTTTATTTTATTATTATTTTTTTTTTTAGATTTTTAGTTTGAGTCTTTTTTAATTTTAGGATTATTTTAGAATTTTTAGGTTTTATTTTCTATTTTTATATTTTATTTCTATTTTTATTAATATAATTTTATTTTATTAAATTTTTAGTTTTAGTTTTTATCTTATTTTATTTTTTTTAGGATTAGTTTTAGGAGTTCATTTTATTACATTTTATATTTTAGGACTTTAGTTTTCATTTCATTTTATATTTTTATTTCTTTTATTTTATTTTATTTTAGTTTCTTTTTTTTATATAGCTTAGGATTTTATTTTTTTTAGTTTTATTATTTTTATTTTTATTGTTTTTAGTTTATTTTATTTTTAGTTAGATTTGATTTTTTTAGTTTTAATTTTATTTTAGGTCTTAGTTTTTATTAAGGGTCCAAATGACACACACACACTCAACCACCACCACCACCCATCATTCCACCAACACCCTCATCCTCACCCATATTCCCTACACCCTCACCACACCAAATTCCCTCCACTTCATCTTCAACCTCTAACCTTCTCTCTCACCCATCATCAAAACCCACATCCACCATTACCAAAATAAAAACTCCATAACCAAAATCTCCACTACACCAAACAAGACCCTCTCTCTCTCTTAGCCTACTCCGGCGCCAACTCCAAAACCCAACACCCCACCACCTCCGGCGAAACCCATCTCTCTACCTCCATTAAACCCAAAATCAACCTTCCTACAACCAACCCCTACCGTCGCCCAGCCGCGAGCTCACCGGAGCGTCCCCCTCCGCCCAACCTACTGCCGGCAACGCTCCTCTGCCCTGCCGGCGACGCTCCCCTAGCCGAGCCACCCCGCCGGAATCTAATCCGACCCTGCACCGCCACCTGCTCCCCCGTCCGGCAGCAACACCCCGGCGACCACTCTCCCTCTCGCTCTCTCTCTCTCTCTCTCGTCCCAAACCCAGCAGCCTCTCTCTCTCCCTGCGATACCCAACTCCGGCCTGCTCATCTCCTCCGTCAACCTTAACCATACCCCTTATACCTCCATGCCCATTTCATACCCAAACCCTTTTTCAAACCATAAACCCATTTCACTTCCATGCCACACACGATTTCTTCAATCTGCATAAGACCAAACCAAAAGCTAAGACCAACATTTAACCCATGTGACTATAACCCACTTAAAACCATTTAAACCCATTTTCCCATAATACCCCCAAACAACCTTCTTTACCTATTACCCAAAATTACCCCTCAACCCAAAACAGATTTTTTCCAAATATCCTCACACCTCACACAATCCATGCACAATTGTGCATTTTCTCCATATTACCCTCACCATTATATTCTCACACCTCACACCCCTCATGTGCACATCCTCATTTTCCCAAATTAACCCCTTAGCTCCATTGCATATAAAATGAAGAAGAAGACCCGTTTGAGGGGATGCTAGAAGAGAGAGCTTTAGATAGGAATTCTAGAGAGAGAATTAGGTAGAGAAAAACACCTTTTGTAAATAATTTTTTAGTTTTGTTTTTTTTAGATATTTGTGAGGTTAATTATTGTAAGAGAGTTAATTGAGTGAATATTTTAATTTCAAATCATTTGGATGCTCAATTAAGTGGTGTATGCTTCAATTTGGAAGATTAGAGTTCAACATTCTCAAGGAGACTTGGTTTGCTTGTTCTATTCTCTTCTCTTTTATTTTAGTAGCCTTGATTATTAATTTGTCATGTTTCATATCATGTTAGGCTAAATCCCCTTTCAAGGGGTGGGGTAAAACCCTTATTTGATGTTATTGTATTTTAATTAGTTTAATCACTTGAAAAATCCCTTTGAATGTTAATTTTAATCCCTCACCCTTAGATTTACGCCTCGAGAGAGGGTAAATGATTTTCGAGAGAAAATCGAAATTCTAGTGATAATACCCATTTTAGATTCGAACTAGAGATAGGGGTTTCTTAAGTGGGGTATTATCATTTGAATTTCAACTCTAAATTTAATTTCTAAGATTGACATAAATTCTAATTGATCGATCCTAGCGGGTGATTAATTAAAAGGAGTGTAGATCTAATTTTCTAGAGTTGTGAGGTGTTAATTTTAATTTTCTAAAAGATTACTATTCTAATTACACTTGTAACGAGAGGTGGTTTGTAATTTTAATATTAATTTGGGAGAATTCAAATAATGAAATTAATTAATTAGAATAACTAAAATTTGTGGTGTAATCCCACTCCTTGATTGTTCTCACAATTATTTTCCTCACTTTATCTTTTATTTTAGTGTTAGACCTTATTTTTTATTTTAGTCACTTTTTAGTTAGTTGTTTAGATTAGTTTAGACCTCACCTCACCCTTTTGTTTTAATATTGAAAAATCTAAAAAAAAATAGAAAAGTGAAAAAGCACAAAAAGAAAATAAATAGTGAATTACATTTGAATTTGTTCCATTTGCTTTACTCCCTTGAAAGTGGATTGATACCCTTACTTACCGCTACACTTGAGTTTATTATATTTGTAGGTATGTGAGGTTTTGATTAGAAAGGGCTTTTCAACAACGACGCAAATACACGTAAAAGTCTTTCTATCAATAGCCTTTTTTCTTCATGAACTCCTATAAGTAGGTACCTTTTTGCTTCATATTGAATTCGGATTGTATAATCCCACTAGGCATTGGATCACACTCTTGCTTTGTTACGGCAGGTTCGGTGTGATTTCATGTTTTGAGAACGTTATACATGTAAGTATACTTTATCTATTTTTATGTTAATAGCTCTATTTACTTAGACTTCGAGGTGCTCTCCATGGGTCCCTCAAGTAATATATTTTGAAACTGGAATCGCATTATAACAAGTGAAATGTTAACTAAATTAAAACTGAACTAGTAAAAATATATAGGTTGTTCCATTGCACTTCACACCTAATGCTTGGGTCAGACTGGGTTGATTCACTAGTAACCCGTAAATCCTGGTCGGGTAGTTAAAGGAACTCTTGCTCCCTAACAAAACTCAATGGTTCTACTCTCCCACTTCTACACTAGCATATCGAACATTATAGCTCTTTCAATGTCTCTGTTGTTCTACCTTTTAAACTGACAAGAGCCCCTTCTCGACACCAGTTGTACCCATAGTTTCTTCACCTCATTAATTGTATAAATTCCTCAAATTGTTATACCCCCTTGATTTTGGAATGTAAAGTAACCCCTGAAAATATGACTTGGACAAAACAACCTTATGTATCTTAGGACCTTCTATCATAAATACTTTCTATTGCAAATGTAAACATATACATTAGTTAATGTTGAAAGGGACTGCTCCTAGTTACACCTCCATACCACACCTCGATAAAGTTCCACACTTGAGCTTGAACCAACCTTAACCCACAAATCGGTTGCAAGGATCACCACTTCTACATACTATTTCTATTCATCAAGATATTATCGTTAAAACCAATGATGAACTCAACACAATAAGAAACTTAGCTTAAAATTATTCGATGGGTTATTGACATGCATTAATGAGAACTTGTTTTGCGTCACCACTTTTTCCATATTGCCTCGTGGTCACACAAATGCGGGCGTGCTGGTGAGATTCTCTTTGAGTTCCGCAATCTCTTTTGGACAATCTATGTTTTGAACTATGGAACACACTTTCACGTGAGGTGAGTCAGTATCCCGACCATCTGCGAGGATCCTTTGAATGAGCATCCTATGGTACCCTACTGAACACCAAAAACTCATACATTCTATAAGAGTGTCTTAGGTTATCCCCAATTCATAATTGTAGATATCTTACTAGAATTCACCAAAATCCTAAGCTCAGATACGACATGTCCCAAGGATTTTCCTCTCAAAGCCAAAACTCACACCCAAAGAACTTAGTGTACAAATTATGTTCCCGTGGTGTTTGAAAATTCAATCGCAATTGGTCCATATGTTCCTCATTCAATCAAGAATACACTAAGATATTATCATTAAACACAGTGATGCAAAAATCTATAAATGGTCAAAATATAGGGTTAATCATGTCCATGAATACTGTTGGCTCTTTGGTCTGCCCAAATGACATCACCAGAAACTCATAGGATCCATATCACATTAAAAAATTGATCTTTTGAATGTCCTCCTCTTGAATAAGTAACTGGTGATACCCTAAGTACAAGTCAATCTTGGACAATAATAACACACCCCTAAACAGGTCAAATAGGTCATCGACACGCGACATCCTATACTTGTTTCGTATCATGACCTTGTTTAGATCCGGATAGTTAGCACATAATCAGAGCGAACCATCCTTCTTATTCCCAAATAAAATTGGGCTCACCGTGACGACGTGCTCCTTTGTATGAACCCTTGGCTAAAAAACTATTGAATCTACTCATTTAGCTCTCGCATTTATGACAAAGTCATCCTGTACGGTGTCCTTGCAATGGGCTTGGTACCCAGTGCCATATCTATATAAAAGTCTACCTCTATAACTAGTGGTAGTCCAGTTACATCATCATATACATCCACAAAATCCTGGCCTATTATTATTGAGTCTAATGATATGATGACCTCCGTAGACGAAGTCGCATTTATATAATATAAGTCCATATTTCAGGCCCACGTGTAACTATAAGAAACATCCCCTGCCCGAAGATGACAATCATATAAACCTACCCCCAGTAGTAGATATGAGCGTAATACATATAGATATTACTCAAAGCCATATAATACAAATCATATGACCACATATCTAAATCAATAAAGCGGATGAACACTAAATCAACTAGTAAATTATAATGTCTCCAAAATAACGATGGAAAGTAGCCCCTATTTGATGGGGTATCCACATATAAATATATCTTGGAGATAACATCAATATATCTTATAATTGTACACTAATAAAGAATGACAACTCCTCGATGTCTAAGTCATACACATGCGCATGAGCCATAAATATAATCGTACCCAAACCCATTTGTATTCTCAATAACATAGGTCGTTCGACAGCCTCCACTAACTAAGGAGTCTCACTCGCCATAAGTTTAACATCTTCTTCTAAAGGAACTATCTAAACGTCGGCCATACTGGTGGCCCTATTGACCTTGCCTCTACAGTCATTGCTGCTTAAATTTTTACTCATTGGTCTAACTCTCATTGGTTGCGTGACCACAGTGGTCATAATTTCCTCAACTTTACCGGACGTAACATATCATATTTCTATACTTGGAAACCTTTTTGGGTCTACTCCGCCTCTATGTTTCCTTTTTTTGGTGAGGTATTCTTTACTTGGGTCAAATCCTCACCAACATTACTCATCTGGGCCTACTTTGTCCTCAACTTTCATAGTCTTAGGAACTTTGTCCTTGAGATAGTTTGTGGTGATCCTACTAATGTAGTAAGGTAACTCCCACATCCTAAACATAAGTGGTGATTAATGTTTTACCTAATGAAACTTAGTAAACCCTCCTCTTCAAGTATGTGCCAACTGAAAAGAAATTATGTTTGCACTAAAACCAATAACGCAAGAATCCTTCTTTGCCTCTGTATTAATCTCTCCCGGTGCATAAAGAGAAAGATAGTTGAACTACTCATCATAATGGCTATCACTCAATCTCACATATGAGATCTTAAAACCATACTTCTAATGTCGTTACAAATTATTATTGAAAACATATCCCCTCAATCCATACCCTAAGAATATGATAAAGGTCTCATGTACAAAGGTCCCTAACTTCCGTCGAAATACGAACTCATATGTGGGATGTCTCACAAATAAAATACAAATAAGGAACACTCACGATACACGCGGCCTTATTTAAAATGTTCTTTCCCCAAACGGTCGACCTTATACAAAGCACAACTCCTAAATAGTATATCTCTAAAGCAATTAAAGGATGCAACATGGAAAAGCAATTGACATACTAAATATACCTACAATATTAGAATTTGGAATGCTCTGCTTCCAACTATGACACCCCACAAAATTTAATAATAGATTACTTAGTCCTAATATAATCCCACTTGATTAAAATAATTGAAAATCATTCCAATAATTCTAGAAATATATACGGTTGATTATATGAGATCTTCAAACCATACTTCTAATGTAATAACAAATAGTTTTTGAAAATACATCCCCGATATCCATATGATAAGAACATGCTAAAGGTATCATGCTTAAAGGCCCCTAACTCTCGATCGAAGTCAAACACATGTCGAGGATGTCCCGTAAAGAAAATATAAACAAGTAACCCTCATGATACACGTGGTCTTATTCGAAACGTTCTTTTTGAACAATGATGCAAAACCCCCTAAATAGTTTATTTTATGCAGACCATAGATCCTAAATGATAAATCTCTAATGTAATAGAAAAACTAAACGGGAAAAAGTTATGGATGCAACCAATACCCTAAGGACACTGGAACCTGGAATTCTCTACTAACAAGTGTGACACCCCATAAAATTTAATAATAGATTAACCAGGCCTAATACAGAGCCACAAGAATGAAACAATTGAAAATCATTATAGCGATTCCTAAAATAAAACTAAATGCATTAAAATAAATAATTGGAATATAATATAGGTAAACCAAACAACTCTGATACAAAACCGACCAATAATACTAATACCGTCATATAACTATAATTTTATCAACAAACCAAACTAAATAAATGATCTACTATATACATTTGTCTCAACTGTATATCATGATTAATAAAGATAGTGATCATGCAGGCTAGACGTATACATCATATGTGAATAACATCTAGGATGAGGTTGAGTCTAAATCAAGAGTAAGGTTGCACTAATGACATATTATGAAGTACAACAATATGATGGTAAATCGATAACATCAACAACAATTCTATGAAGTATAACAATATAACTGTGTTTAGGTTACAACAAACTATGCATCTTATTCTCATATTTTAGTTTCTTTTAAGTTATCCCAACCCAAAACAACCCTACATATCACATGCGTCTAATCCTATGTCCATATTTCCCAATGATTAAGTCTTATTAATCGTAATGGTCTTATGCTTACCAATTCTAATTTTATTCATCTTATACATGTAAATTGAATAATATCTAAATAGAAGTATTCCCTACATAATCATTTTATACATCTCAACTGTATAATATCTCAATAAAAGTATTCTCTAGTTATTAATCTTATATATATCAATTGTATAATATCCTAATAGAAGTATTCACTACATCTATCAACATAATATCACCACGATCCAACACTCATACCTCATACAAGGGCCCTTCTCATGCTCGCACATAACGAATTCCTATCCTACCACCTTCGGGGATGCTCTCACATATGGGCATAGTTATAGGATGTCCCACAACTATTATTGGGATTTTATTAATAAAACCATGTATGTTGGTCACCTTTTAATAAAAATATGTCATTTCATTAAGAAATAAGAATCATGGTTATGATAATGCTCAATATTTTTTTAAATATATTATTTTATTAAGTGTCGGTCAATAGATCTTAATAGGACTTATAGTGACATGACTTTGGGCTGATCATAAGGAGATTGAAATTTCTATTCTAGCGCTATTGACATGTTTAGAACCTATATTAGATATTGACATGCCATATGAACAGTTGCAATACAATCTTAGCTGTTTATCTCAAACTCTAGTGAACAATAATGGTTCGGGAACTTATGAGATAGTTCAACAAAGGATTATGATCGGGACATACCCAGAATGTATTGAAAGAGACCACCCATGACATTAAAGTCTAAAGTAGGTCATTATTAGTCTCAAGACACCTCACATCATTTTTATTAGGTGCATATATTCTTAATCCAAATAATTAAGATGATTGGGATTCTTGTGTAATTATCTCATTTATTGTCATGTGTGCGATATCAAATTTAATCAAATGATCCCCTCATATTGGGTGATAATTATACAATTAGGTCTGGGATCTAAATTCAGAGGCATCTGCGTCTGAGGATACGTTGGATTGCGATACCCCTTGACTCACTCATAAGTTTGTATTTCCACCAGTAAACCTTATCAGTGGATTATTTATAAGCTGATGGAGGTAGCAAAATAAGTTAATCCTAAGAGTCGATGAAATTCATTAGATGTTAGTCAACGTAGATTAACAGTAAATTGGCTTAACTAAACAATTATTAAAAGGTTAATGTGGGGAATCAGATTATTGAGCATGAAAAATATAGTAAATAAAACCTCATTATGTTCGAGAAGTTTTGAGATAATTAAATTGTAGTGCCGTCGTAATATTAGTGGGATTAATTATGATTAAATAAAGAAAGAATAAATTACAATAATTGTAATTGGATATTTTGATCTATTGATTTGAAGTTAATTTAATTATTTGTCTTGTGTCCCTAGTGTAGTCCTAATGTCCAAGCAGTTAGGACTATATTCTCAAGAAACCCAATTTTGCCCAAGCTAGTATATAAGGGTGTGGGAAAGGGCTTAATATGATAATTTAACATATTACAGTTGAAAGTGGTTGAAAGAAAATACTATTCATGTTTTTGTGAAGAGGCCCATAGAGAGAGGATCATATCTCACTCAAGAGGAAGGGTTTTATCCCAAAAGGTGTACACCCACCTACCTAACTTTGAGGATGATCATATACTAGAATTTTCAAACATTACAGGAGGAATATAAAGGTTTTTGAAATAAAAAATAAGGCATTCCTATCTTCTTCAAATACTTTTCGCCACATCAGATCACAACTGGATCAATAAAGGTATTGTATTCTAAACTCTAGGTTTGTTCTTTAAACATAATTTTGGTGTGCCTTCTTTCTCATGTTTGAATAATCTAAGTTCCAAGGAAGAAATTTTTTTATTCCGCATAGATTGCTCCCCATCAATTGGTATCATAGACTTTGGTTGGGATTAATCATTCGTATGTAAGGTTCATGCTGTATAAATAAGTAAACCCTAACTTTTGCATGTTGGTCCATGTATATATGGTCTTATGTATTCGGTACTAACATGATTTTTCATAAATTCTTTGTATGTAACAATTATATCATTGTCATGTATTATTTTATTTATTTTTATATGATCCAACGGTTGTTTATTTGTAGTTATTTTTCATCACTATTTGATATGGTTGTAATAATTTAAGTTTTATAATTCTTTCATTATCGATATTTATGGAGGATATGGAAGAGAGTTGTAAGGTTTTTAGACACTTAGAATAATGTGTTATGGTTATCTTTAAGGTTGGCAAAGTTTCATGAAGATTCAAGGTGGTTTTGGAGGTTTTTTCGTACAAAATACAGAGTAGAAATGCACCAGATCTGGGAGTGTCGATTAATTGACACCTAATCATCGATTGATCGATGATTCTGGAAAAATCCCAACTATTTTGTATTTTTAAGGTGTTTTTGTTTGTGGTTTCTTGTTGGATCTTCTATAAACTTGTTCTTAACACTAGGGGATGTCATTCCGAAAATCAAGACTTTCAAGAACTTTTTTGGTGATGAAGTCTACATCAAGTTGGACTATTGGCTATAAGGAAGTGTTCTACAACTAAGACTCTGGAATTTAACGAAATCTACTTCAATTTGGTGTCTTTCCCATAAGGAAGCCCTCACTAAGAAGGATTCTATTACATGGGGAGCTTTACTTCATGTATAATTCAAGGCCATGGTGGAAAGGTCATTAATGTCTTTTCCTTATTTACTTATTTTTTATATTTAATTACTTGACTGTCTCGCTATTTTATTATGTGGCATAATTCGTGGCTACCTAAATGAAAAATTAGGAACACCCAATTTTATGGACAACGTGGATTATTATTTTGAGACGGGCCTAGATCACCAATTTTCTTTGAAAATTAGTGTTATGTTATAATCTTTTTTAAATTGTATTAAATCGGGGTAATTAGAATTTAAAGTATAAATTTAAATTAAGATCTCAAGATTTTTTATTGCAAAAAATTTAGATTACATTTTTATTTTAAGAAAGTTAAAATGCTGTCAAGATATTTATTTCTCACAAGTAAATTTTTGAAATTACCAATGATTTAAATTCGGTCTTTTAGAGCTAAATACATGTTTTATAAAACCCTCAAATTTTTTAAAATACTAAGTTGGAGAGGGGTTTCAACATAAACCCCATAGTCTCCATCGGTGTTTTCACGAATCAAGGATGTGATTGATTACTCGCATCAGTTAGGCTACCCCCCCCCCCCCCCCTTCCCCTATCGTATGGAATTAATTAAGGCATCAAGGACTCATTAAAACCCTGAAGTGATAGTTTCTATAATTAGAGTATGAGTGAGTTTGAACCCCCTATAGGTAAGTCCTTCATGAGATCTATTTCGATGCGCAAACTCGTTGTATACACTTAGACACAACCTCTCATATCCCCTCCCAACGTTCATTAGAAGGGGACCAAAATTCATCGATTATTTAATATATTTTAAAGAGGGAACATAACTGTCTAGACAACATAATGATAGATGGAAGTCTGTCTAGTTCAAAGGGGTGATTTAAGCTCCCCACAAGAAATCTCACCTTAAAAGAGAACTAGGATGTCCGACAGATTAGTTTTCAAAATGGAGGATGACGGATACCACTTTAAAATTTAATCGAATTAATTCTCATGTTTAATTGGAAATTAATTTTTTCAATTTAATGATTCTAACATTTCAAAATTGAATTCAATTTTTCTCACCAGCTAATGGTCTTAAAGTTTTTAATTGGAATAAGTGTCAAGGACTGAAAAGTAAATGGACATTGTTCTAACTTAAAGGGTAATGAATTATTTAACCTAATTTCCATAAATATTTCAAAATTGTGATGTGATTAACTCCTCGCATCAGTTAGGATGCCCCCCCCCCCCCAACAGATGGTTTTGATTGCAGAGACACGATATTTTAAAATATATGGTGATTCTTTTAAATTTAGTGTTACGTGTGTTTAATCTACCCTACGGGGAAGTTCTATGTGTATTTGTTTAATTTTGAAGAATAAACTGATGAGAATTTGTTAAACACTTTTGTTGGTAGACGAGACTCAAGTAAGAATCATGTTCTTTGAGTTACTTCACCATTTGTTACACAAAGGGTTCTTTGGACTAACAATGGTGGGAAACTTGAGACAATTTCGTAATCCAGGAGTGAGGATCATCGGTAGCCAAAAGATGGTTTTAATTATTAAGAAATAGCTTTACTTATTTCCTGTAAGGGAGGTAGGAGGATAAGTCTAAGTCTTAGGTGAAAATGTTTAGGTTAAGGAAAGTCTAAATTCCTTGGTACTAGTGAAATAATCGAAAGATAAGTATTCTCACTACAAGTATTTTTGAACTTTTATAACTTCGGTGTCACATTTTTCCTTTCTCTGTAAGGGAAAGGACATCGTAATTATTTCTCACTTAAAATTAACTGAATGATTTATGTTTAAAGCTACGGTAACTTGGAATGTTGACTCGGGAACCACAAATCATAATTACAACATGTTGCAGGGATTCCAGTTAATTGAGAAATTACTTTAAGAGAGATATTTCTTGTTATGGTAAATTAAAATAAGGCAACGGTATTTGCGGTGGAATAATCTTATGAATTTCGATTCATACATAAACATAATGTAGGTAAATTATTTAGTATACTCAGGTTTTAGAAAAGATGGTTTCGGTTTTCTAAATGGATTTTAAATAGATATTCGATTAATTTTATAAAATTATTTTCATCAAAATTCGATATCTTTTATTTGTTCTAGTACATTGGGAAAATAATTTATACATTATAAGTTTTTTCTCTCCAATACATCTAAATACCGAGTTGAATAATTTAATTAGCATGATTATTAAAAGAAAAGTTTCCTTGTAGAACCAAAAGCAATTTTGGCACTTACACATAGGTTATTTTGTTCTAGCAAGGAATTTAAAGACTGGTTTAAAATTGACAATTCAATTTATTGGAAATGGAGGCACTTCAATTCTTTAATCCTATTTAGGAGGTAAAATGACCAAGGGCCCATCACCACCATTAGATAAAGATCCTAAGATGTGTTGGAATGGTTCACTTCTATTAATGTGATTCAGTAACTATTCAGTAAAGATGCAGTTTTGATTGATCCATTTTTTCATTGATTATCGCTTGAAGGTATGGACGTGTTTACCTAATACACCACAAGTTTGAAGCCTTTGATTAGTTCAAAGCATATAAGACTAGGGTGGAGCATGGGTGAGGTAAACTAAACCAATATCTACGATTTGATCATATGGGTGATTGCCTCTTAGGATAGTTAAGGAATCACTTATCGAACGTTGGGATTTTATTCTAATTGTCTATACTAGACTATTAACTTCGGAATGGTGTAGATAAAATGAAGGGAAAAAGCTCTTTTGGATATGATAAGGTCTATGGTAGGTCATTCAGAATATCAAGATTCTTATTGGGACTTTTTATATACGATACATGTATATACATTATAATTTAATTTCTTCTTTATTGGTGTTCAACTCCCATTGAACATAGGAGTGGGTGAAATATCATTTAAGAGCATGTTCAGATTCTGGGGATCCTGGAACTTGTGTTGTGGAACGAGAAAAAGGATGTTGAAATTAAGGAAATATGTATGTATGTTCATTGGTTATCCTAAAGGGTTACAATGGTATTTTATATCATACTCTTAAGTATAAGAAGGTCATTAATTGCATCAATGCCCATACAGGATGAAATACTAATATCAATAATACACTACATCATCATAATAGGAGCATTACTAATGATTAAGATACACTTGTCATTTATATTGGATAATAAGTTAAGAGACATTCTTATGGGAGCATCAGGATTCATCGAAAAGGGTTAGTGTTTTGGGTAATCATTTTGATATATTCGCAATAAAACATGAATCGGGTCCCAGGAACTAAATGAGGCATTCTAGGACAAGAAATGTTTTTTTATTTTACTATGGATACCATAGGGGATTTGATGTATTCGAATCAAGTTTTGGGGTATATAGGCTTATTATGAGGTAAAACCTATCGGTCATAGGTGGAATGACAAGCAGTTAAAAGAAAGATGGATGGGATGGTGCAAACCTTCAAGGGCAAGGCTTGTGAAAGGGTTTACTCAGAAAAGGGGATTTACTATATGAAAACCTTCTCGTAATAGCCATGCAAAGCATGTGAGAATTATTTTAATGTTAAGAATACGTTCTCTAATGATAGGACCTAACAAGCACATAGTAAGAAGTCAGGAGAGTAAAGTTATGTATGCTTCGGACATCCATTTATGGATTTAATCTAACATCAAAGGCTTTGGTCAGATGATTAAGAAATCAAGTCTCAATTTTGATCAAATGTCAAAAGTACTGATTTGAGTAGAAGCATGACGGATACGTAGTGGTATTTCTAGTATAGTTTATGGATAATGCTTGCCTAATAGGGAATAGGGGAGTATTGTCTTACATCGGAGTGTGGTTGTCTGGAATTTTGATGTAAAGTACTTTAGACAAACCTGGAATTAGCTTTATGATCAAGATTTCACAAGATAAGTTACATAGGACTTTGGGATTATCCTATGTTAGATAATATCAAAGTTTTAAACACAGGATTAGCATTGGTATTCTATGAAGAAGGAGTTTCCTTTCAAGTATGGAATCATTCTATCTGGAAGTCAATTTCTTAAGACAATTGATAGGTGGAAGGAATGATGAACATACCTAAGTCTTTGGCATTGGGAAACCTCATGAATGCTATATATATTGTGTACAAAGACTGAAATCTATTTTGAATTCGTCATGGTCAACATATTTCAGTCTAATAGATTATGCCCTTTAGGCACAATGACTATGTTTTCAGTCAGATAAAGGTTCCAAATTTTCTACCTCGAAATATTTGTCTACCCAATAAGGTTGAGTAATAAGTTGGACGAGTTTAAATCAATCTAGGATTCTTTACTCCTCCAAGAAGACTAAAATTGTTGTAATTTTAGAGACAATTAAAGAGGCTATATGGATTGATTACTTCCTAAGTAACTTGGATGAGGTTATTTTAATTGGAATTGGATATTACACTTTCATATCTATGGCCATCCCAATCAAAGAATGCACGTCGCTTCCTCTTCCTTATCTTATACCTCCCGAAGGGGGAATGGGAAAGGAAGGGGGATCAAAAGGTCTCACGCCCTACTTAAGAACACTTCATTCGTCGTCGATGAGGGGTAAATGTAAAGAGATGGATTCACCTATGTTTCACAAAACATGCAAAAGAACATGTCATCACCTCGAGAGAATGACATCAAAGACAAATTGATGCCGATGAAACCAAATGTTAGAAGGGTTTGGGGGATAAATTACGGAATGGGAATGTGTTAAGCACTCATCCCACCTTTACGGTCTCTCATGGGATAGTGTTATTATTCTCCTTTACTTCTCCGTGAAGTGTGTGTGCGTGTATATATAATGGAGATCCGAATCACCTAACTCATACCATGGAAGAGATAGAGTGAGGTCATCCATAAGAATGTTCCCAAAATAATATATAGAAAATATGATTTATGCATTTATCGCGATATTGATCATTATGACGGAACAATAATGTGTCGGATGAAACAATAACCATAATCACAAACATAATATGTATAATAAAGCAAGAATATGAAAATGTGGAATTTTGGGTAAATTGGAAATTTGGAGAAATTGAAAATTTGGAAGATTGGAAAAATTGAAAAATTGCACTCGAGTCTCAGGGTTTAATCATAAACACCTACATAGCCTATAAAGGCATAAAAGTTCACATAGTTAGAATGCGGCATGGGGGTGGGGTTTGTCTCATAGATTCGAACGATTTTTATTATATGTGTATGTGTAAAAAAATGTGTTTTAGTTTTGAAAAAAGTGTGATGGATAATCCCGTTCAAACTTTATGGGTGTAACCCTCTTTTTGTTTGTTTTGTATTTTTTTAATAGAAAATAAAGTATGTTCAATATACTAATAAAAATGTAAGATGTTAATGCGTATGAACCAAAGTAAGAACTATATTATGAATCTAATGTAATTTATGCAAAACAAGAAATTTAAAGAAAAGGGGAAAGATTTGGACCTTCTTTGAAGCTTGATCTTTGATCTTGGCTGAACTCACTTGATTGTGAGATGAAGGTTGGATGAAAGATAATGTTATTTTTCCAAATTAGGTAGGAAAAGTATGGGAATGTAAGCTTGAATGTAACTTTACATGGAGGAACCTCGTTGATTTTGAGCGAATGTTGTTGAGATCATGATGCTGATGGATCTCTGGTGTGTTTTGGGAGTGAGGTCATGTTCTTTATTTATAGGGTGATGGGTTGTGATGATCATCATTGACCTAGTCCTTCCTATTAGTAGGTGACCCGAGTCACACTGTCGATAGGCAGTGAAGTGGACCTGCCAATTGGCAGTCTCGTGCAGATTTTTTCAGAAAAATGGTCTTAGAATGCAATTCATTAACAAAAAATCACACATGAGGAATACCTTTAGAAAGGTAATTTAGATACCTTCAATAGTCCTTTGGACCGCTCCCGGGTCCGGGAGTTGACTTTAGGTCAAATATGATCAAAAGCGCACATCGGTCCTTTGAACGGGAGATCGTCAAATGAAAACGGATCGTTCGTGAGCATGGTAAGTCGGAATTGTGCATGGGGTTGACCTTTGGAAAGGTTAGGAGATGTATTTCAACATTACAAAGAGTTTGGCGTGGTTTGGAAAGTTGACCTTAGACAACCGATGCCCGAAAGTGTATCATGACCTTTCGAAATAAAACGAATCATTCGGCCATACCGTAAGTCAGAATCATGCACAAGGAATACCGTTGGAAAGGGTATTCAATGACCTTCAGAGATTCATTTAGTCTCATTTGAGATAAAGAGTTGACCTTGGTCAAATGGAGCCTGGGAGCACCCGGTAGCCTCCGAATCAATTTTTGGGGGAAAATGGATCGTTCGACTGAATGGTTATGTCGTTTTGTGCATGTGGCGAACCGTTGGAAAAGAGTTTCAGTGCCCTTCCAAGATATAAAGATATTTTGCTCTGATGATGAAGTTAATTGGGGTCTGGAAGCGCTTGGTGGCCTCTAAATTGATTTTTGATAGTAAAATGGTCCATTCTTTTGAACTTTTATGCTGATTTATGCACGGGGTGGACCTTTGGAAAGGGAATTCAGATCCCCTCAAAGATTCAAAGAGCTTTCACTCTGATGATATAGTTGACCAGAGTCAAACGGGGCCTAGGAACACCCTATGGCCTCTAAATTGGTACTCAGAGTATGACCTAGGGTTTGTAGTGAAATGGGGAGGTGTTAGGGGACTAAGGAGAGACTTAGGGGGTCCTATAATGTGGTGTCAATAGATCCCCTCGATGGGTGAGTTTGGAACAAGTGAAAGACATTGAATAGACACCACATGATGTTTAGGAAAGAGGTTGATTCTACGGACTTAAGGGATGAGGATGATCGATTCATAGGGTCAAAGCCGATTCTGAGGGCTAAGAAAATGCCGAGGATGGACAATTCTGAGGACCTAAGAAAATACTGGGAATGGTCAATTTGAAGGAAGTAATAAGATGACGATTGAGGTCAAAGGTAGGGAGCAGCCAATTCTGCAGGCCGAGGTCAATTCGAATGACCTAAGTTGTAGCGACCCATTCTGCTGGTCAAAGACAATTATGTGGTCTTAAGATAGAGATGACCAATACTGCGGGGTCAAAGATAATTCTGTGGCCTTAAGTAAAGAAGACCAATTCTGAGGGTCAAAGCCAATTATGCGGGTTTATGTAGAAGTAAGAATAAAAAACAATCTAGGCAGGGAGTTTTGTTTCTTTCCAATTTTAATATTCATAATGTAATTACTAAGTGAGCATGGAAAATTCAATATTAAAGAAAGAAAAACAATCCATGAGACACCGATATCTGAGGAAAACCCAATTTGAAAAAATCGCGGACAACTAGGCCTAGAAAAACTCACTACAAATACGCTTTTCCAAGAAGACTAAATTTGATTTGCAAAACTTTACTCATCAAGTTCACGCAGATGTAGTTTTCAAAACCTCTATTTTTAGATCCATGCACTCCAACAGAGCTTTGCAACAACTCTTTTGTATATCCACCAATAGCCTTTACCGTCTTCAGTAATACGAAATCCACAACACTTATGTTATATAAAGGAAAGATTTATCAGGGTTTTAATTTCGGAAACTTGATCATAAAGAATCAAGAATATTTTGAGAGTATTTGAAAAGTGTTTTAAACCTTATGAGTCATGAAAAGAGGATAATCAAAAATTGCTACTACACACACTTATAAAAAATAGATTTTCTCAAAACATGGGAGAGTGGACAACTAAAAAATAGAATATCTTGAAAAAAGAATTAGGCCGTTTGAATGACATACTACCTTATTCGAACGACGTACCTGATCTCGTTCGAACCTGAATATAATGAGATTACAGTCAAGGGGAAAATGGTTCATTAGCCTCTCATTTGAAGTTCGTTATAATTATGGTACCAATCTCGTTGTAATGAGCTTCAAACGAGTGATCTAACGAGATTCCAGTGAAGGAAAAGCTACGCATTTATTAAAGTCGTTTGATCCCTCGAACGTGATAAAGGTCCTCATTAGAAAAACATACCAAATTTCATTTGAACAACCTGGGATAAAATCTAGTTTTTGAAAACACATGTTAAACTCAGTACTAAAAACATTTTATAGCCTCAAAAAGTTTAATCCCCAAATATCAAAAGGGTTATATACCTTTAGAAATGAGTAAGAGACATGATGTGGGCTTTGAACGTGACTTATGTAAATGTGTCTTCTAACTTATCTTCACATGTGGGCTTGAGTATATGATACCCTAAAAAACTACGTGTTTTGATCAACGGAGCTTAAAAATCTCTCCCTTTTCTATTTCGAGACAAACAAAAAAAAAATTAAAAAAAACAAACGAACTAAATTGCTAAGCCAAACCGTCAAGCAAATCTAATGCCCATCCAAACTCAAAAATGAAAAGACAAGAGACAACCTAAGACCTTATTATCAAATGATCTATGTGATGCTTCCATAGGACATACATGTGGAAGAATGCCTACACACAGGAAACAAACTACTAATGACACATGGGGGGCTATAAATAATATAATTAAATCTATAATATAAAACTCCTTGTAAATTTATTCTCCCCATTTTTGTCCGAAAAAAGACAAAGGGATAGAACATGCACCTGCCAAGTTAGTATATTACATATAAATCAAAGTATGTCACAAGATATACATAATGGAATGTAAGTACAAGATAGAGAAATAATGAAATGAGATGTAACCACTACAAACACAATTATGTGTAATGAATATACTAAATAGGAATCATAACTCCGTATATATAAATGAAACCAAAGTTTAGCAGAGTACAAATATGATCAATAAGAGAGTGTACCCAATACATATCTAGTACAATATGAGAAAAAATACAAAAGATAAAGCAAGGAAAATATCTCTCAAAAGTTCATCAGAAAAGAACATCCAGTAATCAAAATCATGGATCCTCACCGCCATCAGTACCATCATTATGTCTCGGCGGTGAACGGAAGAACCAGATCCCCGACTCTACTCCTAGAAAAACATGTCCTTAATATACTACATCATCATAGTCTCCTTGCGGGCCTATCTCTCTTGATCACATCTCATCTCAACCATAAGATCCGCAAACATCTGACAATCCTACTAATGATTGACTACCAACTGCTGTAACTGTGCACACAACTTCTGACACGACTAAGAATGTGTCTCAGAAGTGCGCTCTCTCTAGGTTCAAGTTCAATCCTGTCACATTAGTAATAAATCCAGTAAGTCGGGATCGTATCCTCAGTGAAATAGGACAACGAAGTTGTGATGACGTTGGACAGATGAAGGAATCCTAACTTTGACTCTAAAAAGGAAAAGGAAAAGATGATTGGTTTTGAGAACTAACTACACTAAATGCAATTTTTGAAAATATTTATTTAATGCACTAGAGTATGAATGCAATGCAATTATTCTATATTATCTAAATTACTCATAATGATTGAACTGAGATTTGAACTATATGAGGAAAAAAACAGGATGGGAATACAATCCCTCAACCCTAGTGTATTGCAGGTATAAAACTAATCGTAAATTTAATTCATTAATTAGACCCATAATTTAGTACTCCCAAGCATTATGTATATGAGGTTCAAGCCTGCACCATACTTAATCAGAGGACGAGTAAATCGGTACACGCGATAGCGACAATCGCATTGCATTCTAAAGCATCCCAATTACTGGGATGCAAACGAGATCCAAAGATCTAAAATGGTTGTGTTGCTACGCAAGACGGTCGTAATAAATCATTAAATTCAGTGGATTAATTTCATACACATACAACTGACCCATCAGGTGGAGTTCATGCATCCCGACCCTTTTAAAACTAGCCGGACATGTTAAACTGAACGATGCATGAAATAACTACGTTGCATGTGAAAGAACTCATGATGAAACCAAATTTAAAACATGCAAATAATTATTTTGATCACAGAAATTGGTTGAAGCAATTAAGGGAAATAACCATGCAAGAACAATAATTAAAGGAATGAAACTTGGATTAAAACCTTGAAAACAAACTCAGAATGTATCAATCTTGAAGAAAATAATCCAAAACTATGTTCCTAGGTTATCTTCTACTTTTTTTTCTCTAAAACTATCAAAAACTTTCAAGAACCTCTTTTTCTAACTCATTAGCTTAGTACAAATACGTTTTTGAATGAGTTGTAACTTTTTGGAACTCGTTCGACCAATCAGAGTAAAATAGGATTTTCGTGCATCAGGACCCCCGAACCAGTTCGCAGGTACCCCAAATCGGTTCGGTCTGGGTTTGGGAACTTTCGCTGGTTTTTGGGTTCCTTTTTCCTCTTTTCAACACTTAGAATTTTTTTTCATGTTTTCTTCTTTTCTTTTTGGATTTTTTCTCAACTTCAATCGATCATAACTCTTCAACCGTAACTCGGATTTCGATGCTGTTTCTTCCATGGTTCTCTTTGTTTCGAGATTTTCAACTTTCCAGTTGACTCCTCCTCTAGGATCCGACTGAAAAATTACCAAAATGCCCTTGAACTTGCCTTTCTATCCTTTCTTTCATGGTTTCGATTTCTCTCTTACTCCACTTGCATAATGAACCTGTAAAACAAATAGGAGAAACACGATGAACAAAATACTTGCCAACGAAGGTTAGTAGCATAAATGTGAGTTAAATCCATATCAATTGCATCACTCGGGTTCACAAATGTATCGAGATTAGGGGAATAAATATACAATATTTATGCCGAATCAAACCCCCCCTAACTTAGAACTTTGTGCAGCCTGAGCAATGTAAAAGAGAAAGAATAAAGTCACAACTCTTCTAAACATATTATTGGGATATAATACCTTTTTTGCAGGCAAGCGATTGCATTTAGCGTATGCAACAAGCCGTTAAACCGCTAGGTTACCCTAGTAGGACGAGTGTTATGTCGTGAGGGTTTGCGGTGAATATACCCACAAAATTCGACTAAAAGAAAATCCAAAACACGCAAAAATTGTATAATTCAAACTTTTTTAGAAAAAAAGTCATTATTAATTCATGTTCAAGAGTCTTAAATCATAGTGCGGGTGTGCGATGCCATAAATGTAACCGCAAATTTCCACCAATTAACCATTACGTTACTTATCCGAAAGTTCGTTTTGATTTCAAAATCTCACGAAATGCTCTCTCAAACGAATCACTCGAAATGTGGCTATTCTCTCGGTATGCATGATATAAAGAGTAAATATATTGGAACCAATTTCACGCACACAAGTAGAAAGACAGAATTTTTGGGTAATTTGATCTCATCAAGGAATACGGGTTGAAAAACGGGAACATTGCCTCTAATTCAGGTTTGTTGATCTCTTTCATTATCTTTTGGGTGTTTTAGCTCTCCATGTGATAACCAATTTCTCAATTTGGACTCGGTTAGGACTTTTGCTGGTTATATGGTGTATTGGGTAAAATTGGAAAAGGTTAAGAATTACGGAATTGGAAAATTTTGTTTATGATGTCCGTCAGTACTTTTCTGGGTTGTTGCTCATTTTCTTCTTTTTTTTTTGTTTCTTATTTTTCTTTTTCTTGCTATTTTTGTTGAGCAATTCTATTATTTTTCTTGCCCCTTTTTGTTTCACTTTTCGGACTTAAATTCTAAAATTTTCCATTTTTCATAATTCCGAGCTATTTGGGTTTTTCGGGTTACCAAACAAAAAGGATAAATTTTTATTCGGCTCAAAATGGGTTGCAAAGGGATAATTTTTCGCTACTTTTTCTGGCTAATATTTTTGGGTGACAAACGAGGGTCTACTTCATTACCCAATCTACTAATTGTGGTACCATATGTGTTTCGAGAAGAATTTAATTTAGAGATTTCTTTGGCACATTTTTCAAGGCAATATCACACGCATTTCTCAAAACCGATCAAAGTGAAAGACTTGAGATCCTTGACGACTTATTAGACCGCCGAAAAGAACATTGTGTTAATAATTAACTTGGATTGATTTATAAATTTCACAAAAATGAAAGGCTCGAATCTCACTAGGGTTGTTAATCTCCACAATTATTCGTTAAGTCGTCAATTTTTGCACAATTTCCATCTTTGGTCAATTTCGGCTTTGTGTATTGAGTTTTTACAATTTGAGACTTTAAACCGACTTTTACTGATATTTTTGAACAATTTGAATTCCAATTTTTATTTATTTTGAAGAACAAATATTTTTTGATTTTTCAACATTTTTTGATTTTTTTGAAATTTTAGGACATTTTTGAAAATTTGTGATGTTTTAGAAAAACACACTTGTGACCCCCCCTAACATAGACTTTTGCATTGTCCTCAAGCAAAAAGGACTAAAATCTAACTAAAAGCAAATTAAAAGTGCGGAAAAATAAAACAAACAAATATTTAAAGTGCATAAAGACAATAAATGACCCTAACACATGACTCAATAATACAATAAAAATCACCCCATACGCGTTGGAGGTGCGACGACCTCTCATCTCTTCACAAACTCACCCGACTCCACTCACAGGGTTCGGTGCTTTCCTTGTCTCTCCCGTCTTCATATCGTAAACCAATAATCGAAACAAGTTGGGACCTCGACCATAGATAAGGGAAAGACCGGGAAACTCGTCGTGATAACTCGGAAAGGGGTCCCTGTGGTGCTTACTTAAAGCATGGCCTGCGTGAACCGATTCAGAGGGAACACCTAAGTTTCTTGCAATTTTTGGAACACATGGGTCGGGATCTAAGTCGGACGAAACACAAATTTTCTCCTTAATCGCCTTCGGGACATCAAATGGTATGGGTGTATGGTCATAAAGAAGGAATTCATCGATTTTATCTTTCCATTCGGTTTCTTCTAAGTGACTATAACAACCTAATAGGGATTGGAATTCAATAGTAAGGCTCTCATTCACCGGACCGAATTCTTTTTCAAATTATTCCATGCTCATGTCGTCTAGATCTCTCTCTCGAGTAGTGCCTACGTCCTCCCTTACTTCCTTGATCTCTAACTCCACTATGTTTCTCTCTTCTAACCCCCCCTCCCTCCCTCTCTCTCTCTCTCTCTCTCTCTCTCGCGGTCACTACACTTATCTCCCCTATTTTTCTCTCATCGTCACAACTACCGCTATTACTTGATGAAATAAGGCAAACCCCTAACGGTTCTCTCTTATAGGACTCCTCATTCTCGTGGCTCGACACTAAGCAGGATCCTAGGGCATCTCCACAATAATTTTCCTCAAAGTACTCCTCTACAATCTCGTCAATTAGGCTCACTGCATGAAGATCATCTTCTTCCCCCGTATGTTGGGCTATATAGAAGATGTTAGTCTCTAAGGTCATGTTCCCAAAAGTGATTTGCATCTGCCCATTTCGAGTATTGATAATTGCATTAGTCGTAGCTAAGAAATGACACCCAAGAATGACGGGAACATGATTTCTCGAGGCGAAGGAGGGCTCCGTGTCCCAAATGACAAAGTCTAAGGAGAAGTAGAAAGTGTCAACTTGGATGATCATGTCCTCAACTATGCCTCTTGGGATCTTCACGGTTCGATCCTCTAACTGGAGAGTGATCTTTGTGGGCTTAAGGTCGCCCAGATCAAGTTGCCTATAGTTGGCGTAAGGGAGGATATCGACACTTGCTCCCAAGTCAAGTAAGGCTTTTTCAATTTTATTTTCTCCAATGATGCAGGAAATGGTGGGTGTACCGGGATCTTTGAATTTTGACGGGAGATCATTGAGTAGAATGGAGCTCATGTTCTGTGCTAGAAAGATTATTTTCTTTACCTTCATCTTCCTCTTCATTGTTAACAATTCCTTGATGACTTTCACATAAGATGGAATTTGCTTAATGGCATCAAGGAAAGGTAAATTTAATTTTACTTGCTTTAGTACGTCTAGCACTTCATCACGGGGGTTTCCTTTGTGGGAAGGAATCAACCTTTGAGGAAAAGGTGACGCGGTGGGTGGTTTCACAACTACCTCAGGCTCACTAGTGTCTTCTTTATCACTCTCACTCAAGGGGACATCTTCGGCCTTTATCGTGCCGGGAAAAATCTCCTTATCTTTAGGTACGTCTTATGTGGGAGGTGACAAGTCTACTACTCTCCCACTACGTAGAGTGGTAATTGTGCTACATTTCTCGAGATGGTCATGGGGTGTGGAGCTCACACTAGTTTGACCTTGGAGAGGTCTTTGGCCCTGGGCAGGAAACTTGCCTCTATCTTGGATACTCAACGATGATTGCATCTTTGAAATGTTCGCATTCATGTCATTGATCATGCGCTCATGCCTAGCATTAGTTGCATTCTGGGCATTGATAAAGTGGTTGATCGTATCCTCGATACTTCTCTGTGGTGGAGTGATATATGCTCCTTGAGGTGGTGGTGCTTGCATATGTCTTTGCATGTGTGGAACTTGTTGAAAGTGCGGTGGTGGAGGAGGGGCAACATGTGAATTAGGATTCATTACAGCATGTTGTTGCCCATAGCTAAAACTAGGATGGTTTTTCCATGAAGGGTTGTACGAATTCCCATGCGGTGCACCGAAATTACCTTTGAATTCTCCTATACCACTGACTTTCTCTTGAAGCATAACTTTGTAAGCGGGTATAGTCGGGCATTCCTCAGTTGAATGACCCGCCTCATAAATCGCACACACCTTCTCGATGGGGTTTGGGATGTATACAATTGGCCCTCTTCCATATACCTCACGTAGGTCTCGTAGGCCTTTCTCAAGTATATCGAGTTGACTCTCAGTCATATAATTCTTTTCTACATGAAATAGGCCGGACGCCGATGGAGTGGTGGTAACTTGACGATTTCAATTTTAAGCATTAGGGTCAGATGTATCCCAGGATTGGGTAGTCTTGGCGACATACTTCATGTGAAGCTCAGCATCTTGGGCATCTAAGTCGAAAAACGAACCACTACCCATGGTTTCAACAAGTTTCTTAGAATTAATGTTCAGCCCATTATGGATAAAGGAAATGATTTTCATTTTATCAAAACCATGATGGGGACACGAAGCAATTAACTCATTGAAATGATCGTAGCATCGATCGAATGACTCATTTTCTAATTGTCGAAAAGTTTGAATTTGAGCCTTGATGGAATTCGTTCGATGTGGAGGAAAGAACTTCTTGAGAAATTTGGATTGTAGCTCGTTCCATGATGAAATCGAATTTGGATGTAAAGACCATAGACAGGTCTTAGCCTTATCCCTTAGCGAGAATGGGAAGATTTTAAGGCGGAGCACATCTTTTGTGCAAGTTTGATCGCTAAGAGTCTCGCATGCCTCCTCAAATTCCATGAAGTGGGCATATAGCTTTTATGAATCCATTCCATGGTAAGTGGGAAGTATCTGGATCATCCTATTCCTAAAGAAAAACTGCCCTGCATTATACGGGAGTAAAATGCATCCCGGAGTTACCGTGCACTCGGGATATAAGGTGTCTCTCAAAGGGCGATATGGGGCTTCTCCCTCGTCGGCAGCTGCACTACCGTGTTGCAACATATTTCTCTCATTCAAAGACTCCATGTTCTCACTTAGTATACTTGGAGTACGCTCTAAAGTGTGTCCTAAGAGGGAAAATGGCGTGTTATTTGAGATTGAGTGTGATGGTGTGGGAGGTGGAACCCAAAATTGTGGAGCGTTAGGAGTGTGAGAGCTATCAGGGTCGTACTCAACTATTGGATTTTCATGAATTTGGGTAGGAGTATTATGGGGAGTTGGAGTGAGTTCAAAATTTTGCATTAATGGGCTCATGAGAGATGATGATGAATATTTTTGTGCTTTTTCATTTTTTTAATGTTCTTTTGGATTTTTTAAAGATTTTTGGTTAAAGTTTTAGATTGGCTCGATCTAATCCTAAGTCTACCTAAATCCCCGACAACGGCGCCAAAAATTTGACGTGACTAAGAATGTGTCTCAGAAGTGCATTCTCTCTAGGCTCAAGTTCAAGCCTGTCGCGTTAGTAATAAACCCGATAAGTCGAGATCGTATCCTCCGGGAAATAGGACAACGGAGTTGTGATGACGTTGGACAGATAAAGGAATCCTAACTTTGAGTCTAAAAAGGAAAAGGAAAAGATGATTGGTTTTGAGAACTGACTACACTAAATGCAATTTTTGAAAATATTTATTTAATGCACTAAAGTATAAATGGAATGCAACTATTCTAAATTATCTAAATTACTGATAATGATTTAACTGAAATTTGAACTATATGAGGAAAGAAAACAGGACAGGAATACAATCCCTCAACCCTAGTGTATTGCAGGTACAAAAACTAATCGTATATTTAATTGATTAATTGGACCCAGAATTTAGTACTCCCAATCATTATGTATATGAGGTTCAAACCCGACCCAGAATTTAGTACTCCCAATCATTATGTATATGAGGTTCAAACCCGACGAGTAAATCTGTACATGCAATAACAACACTCGCATTGCATTCTAAAGCATCCCGGTTACCCGAAAGCAAACGAGATCCAAAGATCTTCAATGGTTGTGTTGCTATGCAAGACGGTCGTAATAAATCATTAAATTCAGAGGATTAATTTTATACACATACAACTAACACATTAGGTGGAGTTCATGCATCCCGACCCTGTTCAAAACTAGCCGGACATGTTAAACTAAACGATGCATGAAATAATTAGGTTGCATGTGAAAGAACTCATGATGAAACTAGATTAAAACATGCAAATAAGTATTTTGATCACAAAAATTGGTTGAAGCAATTAAGGGAAATAACCATGCAAGAACAATAATAAAAAAATGAAACTTGGATTAAAACCTTGAAAACAAACTCGGAATGTATCAATCTTGAAGCAAATAATCCAAAACTATGTTCCTAGGTGATCTTCTACATTTTTTTTCTCTAAAACTATCAAAAACTATTAAGAACATCTTTTTCTAACTCATTATCTTAGTACAAATACGTTTTTGAATGAGTTGTAACTTTTTGGAACTCTTTGGACCAATCAAAATAAAAGAGGATTTTCGTGCATTAGGACCCCCGAACCGGTTTGCAGGTACCCTTAATCGGTTCGACCCCAAACCGATTCGGCCTGGGTTTGGGAACTTTCGCTGGTTTTTGGGTGCCTTTTTCCTCTTTTCAACACTTAACATTTTTTTTCATGTTTTCTTCTTTTCTTTTTGGATTTTTCCTCAACTTCAATCGATCATAACTCATTAACCCGGATTTGGATGCTGTTTCGATCTTTTCAACTTTCCAGTTGACTCCTCCTTCGGGATCCGACTACAGAATTACCAAAATGCCCTTGAACTTGCCTTCCTAGCTTTTCTTTCATGGTTTCGATTTCTCTCTTGCTCCGCTTGCATAATTAACCTGTAAAACAAATAGGAGAAACACGAAACATGAAATACTTGACAACGAAGGTTAGTAGCATAAATGAGAGTTAAATCCATATCGATTGCATCACTCGGATTCACAAATGTACCGAGATTAGGGGAATAAATATACAATATTTATGCCCAATCAACTCCCTTATATTCTCAAACTCTATGGGTGGTTGGTGGGAGGTAATGGATGGAATTAATCCAATAGGTTAGGAAAAAGAAGCAAGCTGAAAAAAATCGACTGAGATATGGGAGGAATAGGATGCTGACTTTGGGCTGCAGGAGGATGACTCCTAGATTGACTCATAAATTGGAGATCAGTTATCTGATAAGTGGTGAAGGCGACGACTGAGGGTGGAAAGGATCACTCAACATGAAGGTATTGGCGAGTGCTAAGGATAACAAACGATAGGGTTTGCCTAAAAGGGTTATATCTAGAGTGTAGAATAGAAATCAAGACCAAGTAAATATGAGCGCGAAGGTCAATGACAACACTTATGTTGATGGTATACATAAGGTGGACATAGTCCCACATGATTTAGGTATAG
The DNA here is from genome assembly GCA_949130495.1 of Sambucus nigra. Taxonomy (NCBI): domain Eukaryota; kingdom Viridiplantae; phylum Streptophyta; class Magnoliopsida; order Dipsacales; family Adoxaceae; genus Sambucus; species Sambucus nigra. The sequence goes on along the minus strand of OX422213.1, from coordinate 357,001,433 downwards.
TTTGCTCATGGACTGAGACACTAGCAAATGATCCAATTAAGAATCTTGGAATTGACTTTGAGATCGGAATGGAAAAGTTTGGAAGTGGCCATATGACGCTTTTAAAAAACAACATGCTTCGTCTCATCAATGCCAGGAGACTAGGGATTGGCCCATAAAATGGTTAATAATCAAACATATTAGTGGAACCCTTTATTTCAACAGTTTGTATCACTTTGACACCAATGATTATCTATCGTCGATCGGCTTATTTAGATGATGACATGGCATGAGATGTTAATGTATGCAAAATCACTTCAGCTCGGTGTTTTTACTTTGAGAATGCTCTTATCTCTTGGATAAGAAATAAGAAAAACTCCATTTCTTCCATAATAGTAGCTGAATACATCACCATCGGGAGTTATTGCACACAACTCATTTGGATGGTGCAAATATTAGATGATTAAGGTATTAGATAAGGCACAATGACTATTTACTTAGGTAATACATGTGAAATCCATATCTCTCATAATTCTGTCCAAAATCCCTACGAAAAGCATATTCGGATTCGTGAGAATTATATTTGTGATCTCGTTGAGGATATGATAGTTTCCTTAAGCTTTGTTTTCACCAGACTTCAACTGGTCGATAGTTTCACCAAAGCTCTAGACGCCCTTAGGTTTGAGGATCTTAGGAAGCCTACTAGGGTTTGTTCCATTGATCGAGTTTGGTGTAGATATTTTGTCCCCTATACGAACTAGATTTTATATTTGTGTATATTTCCTACTTTAAAAATCTAAAAAGATTTTCTTTTTTATATATTTTCTCAAAATATAAAACGATTTGTAACTTTTTTTCATCACCTTTTAGGATGTGTAATTAATATGTTTGGAACACCATTACATTCCATGTTCACGTATGTTACGTGCTACTTGTACTTAATTATGCATTTTTTGACAAATGATTCCTTTTTATGATAATTCCTTCTACGTTGGTATCATCTCGTCACCTTATATGCACGCACCTTACGCGATCCTTTAAAATGTTGTACACGCTTAGCATTTCATATATGAAAAATGGTTCGTTAGCCTCTCTTTTGATGTTCATTATAATGAAGGTATCAATCTTGTTGGAACAAGCTTCGAATGAATAATCTAATGAGATTATAGTGAAGGCAAGGCTACACATTTATTAAACTCGTTTAATCCCTCATTTGAATGAGATAAAGACCCTCGTTCAAGCGATATACCAAATGTTATTATAGCGACCACAAAAAAAATCTATGTTTTCAAAACACATTTTTAAGTCAGTATTATAAACATTAATACCCTCAAAAGGCTTAATCTCCAAATATCGAATGGGTCATATACCTTTAGGAATAAGTAAGCGACATGATGTGAGCTTTGAACATGACTTGTGCAAATATGACTGCTAATATATCTTCAACTTTGGGCTTGATTATACAACAACCTAACAAGATACATGTTTTGATCAACGAAATAAACTAATACTACAAATTGACTAAATGTGGAAATTTATCCTTACAATATACTTCCATGCTTTTGCCAATGAGATATTTGAAAATTGAGTTCACCACCCTCTGATAAGTGTCACCTGCATTTAATCCTAAAGACATGATTTATAGTGAAAGTAATCTATAGAAATAAAGGTGTTAAGATTAAAATCTCCTTTTAACTCTTTGGTAAAAACCCTTTAATCTTTAATGGTTGAATACACATATACACAAAAATATTTAAAGTTGGTGTGATTTTCAAAGTCTTACAAATAAAAGTTAGAGGCAAAATGAGATGAGAAAAATGGGATTGAATATAATAATTTGTTAACGAGGAACTCATCATACTAGTAAACCCCGGGTCTTTTAGTTCCCAGGGCGCACACACTTTAAGTCCACCATAACACAATTTAGGTATTATAATGTGATAATGAACTAGTACTTCCAATACAACATGTATACCAAGGCAAGCACTAAAGAACCCCGCAACCATTGAATCCAACCAACTAACAAATAGTACATAGGTAGTACAAACACAACTTCGCACTTAAGGCTAGAGTATCCAATGAAGAGATAACAAAAATAAAGTTTTATTAAGTTTGATTTTCACAGATGGTTGGGAGATTAATTTTAAAGTCAAGAATAAAAAGAATCTTGCTTTATGATTTGATATTTTAACCTTGTGAAAAATAGAAAAACAGTTTGTGTGATAAAAAAAATTAAGATCGTAAATTTTAACAAAAATCACAAAAGGATCCACACAAACAAATGAAAACCACTATAAGAAAAAATACCTTTTTTGAAAGTTAGAAAAAGCAATAAAATGCCTTTTATGACTATTTTTTTTTATAAAATCAATCATAAGTTTGGATATCATAATTGATACATGTAAAAATTATCATATTATATGGGTATTATATATGATTATTTTTTAAAAACCCATCATTAAACCACAAAAAAACTATCATATATGATATATATATAAATTGTCATGACAAATCGTTTTACATATTATAAATTGTCATGTATGATCTAAAAAACTCTCATGAATAATTTTAAAAATTGTCATAAAAATCATTTTTATATATTACAAACTGTCATATAAAATATTTTATCTCATGAGGGTTTAATATAAACTATTATAAAAAATGTATAATGTAAATAAAATATTCAAATAATGACTGACAAATAAACCAAAACACAAATCAAAATGCATCGAATCATTTATTCTGCATTCAATGTTACAGTAGATGCATTTTAGCCTCGAGATACAACACTTTCACCAACATGTTTTTCGTCTCACAGCAAACAAAATTACATTAAATCGAATTGAACTAACACATCAATCAAATTTAATTCTTCTATAAAAATTAAGTATACTTCTGTAGTAATAATCGCTTCATAGTTTTAGGCAATAATGCACCGAAGTCCTCTTCCTAATTACGTTCACGATCGTGTTGTCCGACAAAGATACACTTTTACATGCATCTACACCTGCAAAAGTTTAGAGCTTCAAGTCACATATTCGATAATGACGATAACAATAAGAGTAACAAATGAGGAAATAATTACAAATATGCAGTTAAAGAGGCTAACAAAACGTGTATATACAACTAGAATCACGTATAAAGTTCCCAATTGTTCAACTAATATTTAATTAGAACATTTAGGCCACATGTCTATATTTCCATATATACAAATATTTGTTAACTAATGCGTAAGTAGGTCATCCAAGGAACCATGTAAGAACTAGGATACCTTGCAAAATAGTGCCAACGTCCCCCAAGCGAACATTGTGTATGGTATCGGCAAAAACAACATTCACATTTAACTTCAATGACAAACTACATCGTTTTCCCTATATAAGAAACAATAATGAATGAAATATTTACTCTAATAAAATTTTCAAAGTATTGAATATTTATAATTTAAGTCATAAAGTTTTTTTTTACAACACAAGTCTATAAACAATTTTGAAAATTTGTATAAAGTTTCCTTTGTTTATAAGACTATCCATCTTGTTTAAGAAATAAAAAATTCTCCAACAACAATATTAATAGTCCATCTTGGACATGGGGTAAACAAAAACTTTATAAAAAAACTAAATATATCAAATTCATTAAAAGCAAAGATTTTCCATGTAATAAACTGAAGGAAATAAGTAAAGATTCCAGAGAAATCCTCAATTTTAGTGAAACTATTTTTCCATATTTAAAGCATAGTTACACAATTGCTAATGTATACCTCCACACACACATTGGAATTCATTAGAATATGCAGCTTTCACCTCAACTGTACACCTAAAATATAAGAAGAATCAAAATCATCAAGAAAATTTAAAGATGTTAATGATCTAGTTAAAACAACGGAGTTAAAAGTATACGATTGAAGTATTATAAGACATCATTGAACCATATCAAATGTGAACTGAAGTACACAATTTGCATACAAAAACATTTATTACCATAAATGCATTGAGTCAAATATGAATACATCTTTTTGATAAGAAGTAAGCTGAGTATGTGCAATGTTATGAAAAATGAAATAAAATTTACTCGTATTATGAATACATTTTAGTCACGTGTTTCTAGTGTTGTTATTGTGTATTATTTTGTTTAATTGGAATAGAAAAATTAATCGTGTTAGTTGTGCCATGTGGTGTTTTAAATGAATTGTATCAATAGAGTTAAATATTGTGAAAAGGTTGTGAATGTTATATTTTAAAACCGGGAGTACCCATCCCTGTTGTGAACAAAGAAATTAAAAACATTTAAAACTTAAGAAATTATAATTGGCCCAATTTTTGTGATAAAATTGCAACACATTCGACCCTAAAACTTGGCAAATAGAATCGCTTATGCCATTCAAGATAATTTTGATTGACCTGATGAGCCTTTTTTGTGATTTTGACTTTGGTGTCTCACTAAGGTGTTGTTTGTTTTTGCCTCTTAAGTCTAAATCTGAACTATTCAGACTCAAGATGTACCAAAAAGTGTTTATTTTTTTAAATGATTAAGACGCTAACGACTATATTTGAGTCTTAATGGTTAAGAGGTAGAATTATATCTTAAGTCTGAATCAGTCTAAATACATTTATTCAGAGGTCACATTCAGATTTCAGACTTCAGATTCAGACTTTAGATGAAAAAACAAACACAACTTAATTCTCTTATTTACATTTTGGTACCTCCATAATTTATTTTTAGATGGTATTTCATTCTTGTTGAATGTAATGTTTTCATCCTACATATAAACATATAATAAACTAACAAGTAACATGCCCCACCTGGTCTGACGAACAACACGCAATAGCATGCATCTTAACCACCTCTTGATAACTAATGTAACTAATTTCGTAACAGGTAAGATCAATTATGTCTCAAGAAAAATTAAACGAGTTAAGTATTTTGTTCATTGAAAAAAATATATCTTAGCAAATCTTGAATACATAAACATATTCATGATTTTGCATCTAAAAAAGCAAGAAAAATAAAATTTAAATAAGAATTTTTATAAGAATATATTATTCAAAAAAATGTAACATTATATAATTGTTAAATATGTATTAAATTCTCGCCTAAGACGTTGGTTTCCCCGAGTCAGCCGTGACATTCGTATCCCATCCGATAAACTCTTATTTATGGGTAATCATACAATAATGATACACTGGCATGATACTGTGACACATTTTGGGTACATGATACATGTCCTCCACTCATTAAAAGTTGTTTTGTGCGGATCTCATGAGTCATCACACATATTTCTAAATTTTATATGACATGTATTTCGTGTCCCCAAAAGATGTCACCAAATCCTGGCAGTGTATCATTACTCGTAACCATATAAAAATTCCATCATATCAAAACCATTCCATGTATAAATTTCAAGATAAGCACCAATGCAGGCAACTCCATTAATATGTAAGAAAAGAATGCACGTTTAGGATATAAAATTAAGTCTTCAAAGGCATATCCATATGTTAACCCAGTATGCTCATCACTCCATGCTGCGTAACAGTCTGAAGATAAAATTGTGAGGAAGACCTCTATTAGCTTTTCCCTTGCTAAGCAAACCTGGAAATGAAACAAACAAATGACTGAGGGAATATGTGTTGGATATTTTATGAAATGTCAGTTTATTTGATCAAATTTTAGAGTCAATTTTAATTAAGACATATATATTAAAAGTGACGTGTCTTAGTATCAATGTGTTTCTTATAGTAAAAAGATTAATTTGGTATACTCACTTGTTCAAAATTTGGACATAAAGTGACTCATTTGAGTTTAAGTTAGATGGTGTAACATAGTTAAGTGAGTTTGTCCCACATTAGAAAAATTGTAGAAATGCTTAGAGTTAATATACCCTTTGGGACTAACGCTTGGATGCCATGGGATATCTCAACTCTTTGAAGGAGAGATGACCTACACTAAGCATATGTTTGGCTTGGGCCAAAAGCCCACACGCTCGCGCGCGCCACCGTCCAGTGGTGGGTGTTGGGCAACTATTAAATTTTTTGGACAAATTTTAATTGACCTGTGGGCGTTAAAATTTATTTTCTGAACCAAAAAAATCTGGATTAATTACGGATTAATTATTTTCCGCATTAATTAATTATTTAGAAACACTGTCATTTTTTAATTATTTAAAAAACGCTGTCGTTTTTTAATTAATTAATTAAAACGTTAAGTTGCTTTATTAGAGAGATGCGACTGTACAAACAGTCATATCTGTTCTGAAAAAAGTCATGACTTGTAGCGCTTCACCACTTATAAAAAGGATCATATGCAGTCCATTTAAAAGATTAGAAAATTTATCCGAATTCCCTACTATTGTCCTTGTTCCCCTCTTACTGTTTGAGAGAAATTCGCCATTATTGTTCGTGGGACTGTTGCACTGAAATGCTTCTTGCAACAGTCGTTAACCGTTTCATACTGGGAGGCAGACGCCCATTGAATTTGCCGTCAGCACCATAGCGGGGGCGTATTTTGTCTTAAGGAGAGATAGTTCAACTTTCGACTCGATCAAAATTCTATAAGTGATTATTTCATTCACAACTTGTATGTTCTTCTTGTCTTCCTTTACTGTTACTGCTTTTCTAGAGTATACTATTGATTTATTTAGTGATATATAAATAATATGAAGTAATTGAAAATAAATTATACTATGTTAGTTAAAAACATTATTAGCAATTCCATAATATGAGCACGTGAGGCTATTAAGTAAAATGTTATTCGAAGTAAATCAACTTTGACACTTAGGGCCTGTTTGGTGTGCAACTATAATTCTGTTTTCTGTGTTTAAATACAATTCTGATAAAAATCTTCGTTTGGCAACCTGTTTTTAAACACAGAATTATAATATTCCTGTGTTATAATCAAGTTTTTCAGAAAACAGATTTTGGGTGTTTTATAACATCTGTTTTTTTTTATTTTTCAACTCAGAATTATTCATTCTTAATATTTTAAAGCAATTATACCTTAATATATAATATACATACATAATACATTAATGTGTGTAATTCTTATAAATAAAAAATATATATGTACATATACACAAAATTACGTATGGAATAATATAAAGTTAAAAAATATTATCAATTGATACATGATACTTATATATAGTTTTATACATATATTATTAATGTATGGAATAATATAAAATATACATATAGTACATATGTATTAAAAAATCTTATCAATTCATGTATGTATATAATTTTATAGTGAATTATATATGCGACATCATTATATATATATATATATATATATATATATATATATATATATATATATATATATATAGAGAGAGAGAGAGAGAGAGAGAGTTAAACTCCCTAACATACCTCATTAAATATACCTAAAAATACATGATATTAAATGTACGTGTATATAATTTATGATGTATGTATGTATGTATATGTATACATTCATGTATCATGTATGTATGAAAGTTTTATATATATATATATATATATATAAACTCCACAACATACCTCATTAAATATACCTAAAAATACATGTTATTAAATATACATGTATATAATTTATAATGTATGTATGTATGTATACATTCATGTATCATGTATGTATGAAAGTTTTATGTATGTTTATATGTACATACATATATATATATATATATATATATATATATATATATATATATATATATATATATATATATATACACACACACACACACACACGCATATGTATGATATAAATATACATATTTGTCAATTTTGTCAAATTTTCAAAAAACTGTATTTAAAAACAAATTTACCAAACGCACACCAATAATTATAAACACAAAAAACTGAATTTTAAAACTGTATTTAAAAACAGTGTTTAAATCGAATTTTCTGAATAGAGAACCAAACATGCCCTTAAGAATCAAATAAATGATTTTTTTTTACAGACCATCTTGTGGCATCGGGTACCAGAGTGTTTAAGTATATATTTTATGCATACATATATGGTAAAACTAATGGATACGTGTGTTATCGGCATGATCATAACTATGTTTCCATTGTACCCGTTCCTCAAACTCACCCTATCTCATCTCGTTGTCATTTTATAGTTTCTAACATTTTCTAATTGTTTTTGCCATCTCCTATCCAATTTTACAAATAAATGCTTCATGAGAAATGATATAATTACCTCATATGATGCAGACAAACCATAGACCAAGCTACTATTCAGATAGAAATTGAAAAAGGACTACACGTTTACATAATGTTATTTCCACGTAGTACGGTTTTGATTTCCACAAAAAATAATGGTTGCGGGGACAAACAATCCAATGAAGGGAAGTAAATTAATTCATCTAAGCCACAAACCAAATCATTTAATTGAACTGTAAACATAAGAGAAAATAACTGACATGAATTTGAAAAATTATCACTCATAATTAGGTGTAAATGGATTCTTAAAAAGAAATTAAAACCTGATGGCACTGTTGAAAAATATAAGGCACGTCTTGTTGCTAAAGGTTTTAGACAAAGAGAAAATGTAGACTTTTTTGACACATTTTCACCCGTGACTAGAATAACGTCTATACGTGTACTATTTGCTATAGCTGCCTTAAATAATTTAATTGTACACCAAATGGATGTTAAAACTGCATTTTTAAATGGAGAATTAGAAGAAGAGATTTATATGGATCAACCTGAAGGTTTTATTGTACACGGTCAAGAAAATAAAGTATGTAAATTAGATAAATCTCTTTATGGACTCAAACAGGCACCTAAACAATGGCATGATAAATTTGATAGTTTAGTCATCTCTAATGGGTTTAAAATTAATGAAAGTGACAAATGCATTTATTATAAATATGTTGAGAACATTTGCACTATCATATGTCTTTATGTTGATGACCTGCTTATTTTTGGTTCCAATAATCATGCCGTAGAAAATGTTAAATCATTATTATGTGCCAACTTTGATATGAAGGATTTGGGTGAAGCTAGTGTAATATTAGGAATTAATATTACTAGGTCAGAAAAGGGACTTTCTTTGGATCAATCTCATTACATTGAGAAAGTTCTAAAGAAATATAATTACTTTGACTGTAAACCTGCTAGTACTCCATTTGACCCTAGTGTAAAGTTATTTAAGAACACTGGCGACAGTGTAAACCAAAATGCTTATGCAAGCATTATTGGTAGCTTACGTTATGCTACAGATTGCACTAGACCTGACATAGCTTATGCTGTGGGAGTACTATGTAGATTTACTAGTAGACCTAGTATGGAGCATTGGCATGCTATTGAGAGGGTCATGCGGTACCTTAAAAGGACGATGAACCTCGGATTACACTATAATAAGCATCCCGCTGTCCTTGAAGGATTTAGTGATGCTGATTGGAACACCCTATCTGATGATTCTAAGGCTACTAGTGGATATATATTTAGCATCGCTGGTGGTGCAGTTTCGTGGAAATCTAAGAAACAAACTATTTTGGCTCAATCCACTATGGAGTCTGAGATGATAGCGCTAGCTGCTGCTAGTGAAGAGGCAGGTTGGTTAAGAAACCTACTGTCAGATATCCCATTATGGGAAAGACCGATTCCAGCCGTTTTGATTCATTGTGATAGTACCGCGGCTATTGCAAAAGTTGAGAACCGTTATTATAACGGTAAGAAATGACAAATACGTCGTAAGCACAGTACTGTTAGAGAATTTATCTCTACGGGTGCTGTGAGGGTGGATCATATACGGTCTGAACAGAACTTAGCTGATCCTTTGACGAAAGGACTAGCTAGGGAGAAGGTGTGGAACACCACGAAAGGGATGGGACTAAAGCCCTTAGATAAATGAGTCATTTGTGATGGTAACCCAACATATAGACTGGAGATCCCAAGAAATATGTTCAAAGGGTAATAACAAGTCACAAGTGATATGGGTTGAATCATGCGATTATTAATTAATATAGAACGGGGTTTTACTCCGAGTCCATCCCTATGGAGCATGATATCCTGAAGCGAGTTGAGGATGAGTTATTATAACTCTTAATGAGATCTATAGCTTTATTTTGAGTGGGGTACTTAGCTACAGGAGTATTCTTGATAGACTCACCTATGTGAATGTGGAAGTGTGGCCGCTTCCTATGGATATTTTGGGCAAATTCCTAAAGCATTCACTATACTGGGATAGAAGCACATGGCCGTAACGTGCTAGCTATTAGACTTACACCCAAGTAGGGTTGTGTGTGGGATGTTGTCAGAGATAGAGTTCAAAACTACGGTTACTCTAGTATATTCTGAATCATCTTTACTACGTAAAGGTTCAAGTCGAAAGACACCTTTGCTTATGCACAATTCTATAGATTATTGCTCGATAAAATGTTTTCAAATTTTGCAAGTGGGGGATTGTTGGAAAACAGCTGTCATAACAGCTGTTGGCTTTGGTTACAAAAATTGAAACAGCAGAACTCATTCTTGTCCCACATCGGTGGGTTCAAAGAAATGGGGTGTGTTAATATACAATTTTTTGGGAACAAAGGTTCAGCCCTTTGGGCATTCAAGTTTTTGTGGGTATGTGGGGCAGACCTAATGGGCCAAGTCACACACGCGCGCGCGCGCCGCCGCCGTCTGTCCGGCCCGGCCCGTGCCCGTGTCCGGGTCCGGGTCCTGGGTCTTGGGCTTGGGCTCATTAAGAATTAATTTTTTGGACAAATAAATTAACGTGTTTTGGGCCTTAAAAATTATTTTTTAACGGTAATTAATTCCAAAAAAAAAATTAGAACGTGGTTTACTCCGTGTTGATTTCTTCAACCGAGTTGCCCACTTCTTCCAGTTTTTTCTCCACGTTGTTTCCAACGTCTCTTTTCTTTTTGCCCCATAAAAGAGCTGGTTGCCTCCGGTTTTGGCACACAGTTATCTTCTTCCAACACGAAAATTTTCTCTACAGTTCTGAAAAATTTCTTTCTCCCAGAATACTATTTCCAGAATAATTAATCTCATTACAGATTAATTATAGAATCGAGCAATTAATACAGAACACCTTAAAATTGTTGTTGCAGTAATAAACAATTAATACAGAATGGGTGTATACAGACCGGATTAATTCTTGTGCTATCAATCCGTAATTTAATTGGAGGCTGTTTTATCCTGGGGGTGACGGGGCTGCACACTGTCGGCACAATTAGAGGCAGAGCCGCGAAACACCTTAAAGAGAGCGACCTAGTCCGCGACTCAGCCGTGTTCTTCGCTGTCCAGTTTCCGGAATTCTTATATTGTTTTTCTGCCCCAGAATTATTTGCTCCAATTGGGTAATTTCGTTCCTGAATTTAATTCTGCATTTAATTGTTTATTACTGCAACAACAGATTTGGACCAGCAACTCAACTGGAAATTCAAAATTAGCATTGCTTGTGACGAGTCGAGGAAAAATATGGCTTTTTTATGGGCTAGTGTTGTGCGGGACCCTAAAGGTATTCCTAGGCACAATTTCCACCATTTAATGAGAATAATGTAAGGGAAACGTCTCATAATCGGATCTTGTGTGATAGATTAGGGATGACGACCAGATTTTACTCTCTCACTCCAAAATATTTTCCACTAAACTGTACAGACATCAAAAATCTATTAGACATCTATATAACTATATAATAATTATAGAGCCAAACTCTCTCAGAATGACACGTGGCAATAATAATGACATGGTATTATAACTTAGAATTAATGAGACTCCTTAAACTCTTTGTATTCCCCCACTTCAATTTCGGATTCCTCTCCTCCGGTCATTTACTCAAACCAAGATCATTCCTCTCTCTTATCCAAAGACTGCAAAAAATGTAGTTAATCAACATTGGGAAGTCAAAAATTTTCTTTAAAACTCATATCCCCCTTTTCTTTAAAAACTATATCTCTCCGAGTGTTGATACTTCAAGAGTCTTAGATTTACAATTGTAAAACCCTTTGAGTTCCAAAGGCATTAAGAGTTGTGTCATCATAGCTTCTTTTGGTTTAACTTAAGTATATGTATATCTCTCTCTACTCTAAGAACTTTGGCTTCTTCTCTTACTACACACTATCTCCATCCCCCTCCTCGGCACATCTCCCACCTCTTTATTTCTTAGTAAATAGATTCAACTTATGTTTGGAGATTCAATATTTCTATATCATTTCTGTGCTGTTATTTAGTCATTGGTTATTTGGCCGTCGTGCTGTTTATTGTTGATGCAGCCTTTGTAGGAGATATGATGAAGCATGGTTCAAATCAGACAAGAAAACATAGCTTGCTAGAGGGATCGAAAGGGAGAATCAAAATGTTATGCATCATAAAGATTTATGTGGGTAATTTTCTCTCTCTCTCTCTCTATAATAATATGTTTATATGTTTATTAGTAAATATTTTTTTGTTCTTGACTTTTTATATTAACAATTTTAGTAAAAGAATCCCCGATGTTTATGCTAAAATTAGGAGAATCGATCAACAATTCTTCTAAGTTTTTTTTTTTTTTTCTTTTTTTGGATTATAAGAATAAGTTAATATAATAAGATGATAGAATACGTAAATAAATAAAAATAATGTTATACATATATTTGTATACATACTAATGTAATTTATATATGTTTACTCATAAATTTAGTAGTGCTATAAATATACTATAATACTTTATCTAATATAGTATATGCGATAATATCAACATATTTATATTATATCTGCATATGTGTTTGGTTCATAAAAAAATTATACATAGATTTATTATTAAACTTTATTATCTTGGTAAAACAAAAAAGAGACTATTAAAATCTTCCTAATGCTCCACGTGTACAACCTTAATTAATACATTTATTCAAACATTTCCCAAAAGAGAGAGGAGAAAAAAACGGACATTAATCATATAGTCCCTTTCTCTCCCCAAACGAGTCCATTGCTCTAACCTAGGCGACCTTATAAATGCACAATGACTTTTAATATCCCAATGCCAGAAAGTCGTTCACGTATACATATTTATGATCATGACTAACAATTGGATTTACCTTCGAAGACATGGCATTTATTGGGTTAAATGTTGCCGTCATTTGGGCAGATCAGAATATGAACATATATGTCCTTTAACAATGATAGCTAAAAGGGCCTCTGCATTTTGAAGTGGATGTAGCTTCACCATTTTCGAATGATTTATTTATTATTGTTAGTTTCTTTTCCATCTTAAGTTCATTCCTCTTTGCAAACTATAAAAAAAATTAACTGCTATTGTGGATTGACAATATCATGTTGTAATTGTCGGCTTAATCATAAAGTTAACTTGAAATTATTAGTCGAATTAGTTTAAAAAATTAAGGAGCATTTTAAGCAAAACCTCCCACAATAATTTTTGTTTAATGCTTGATTCAAGAATTTATTTATTTGGTTTCCATAGGCCCTCAACACATCTCTCACGATTTGTTTGAAAGATTTGAGAAGGAGTTGGGTCAAGGTGTAGATGATTTGTTTGAAAGATTTGCATGGGATGCTCTTGGTTTTGCTTCGATTACACAAGTACCTCTACCCTCTTTGCTAAATAGATCAAATGGACCATCATCTAAAATATCTATAAATTTCCTTACTGTTTTTATTTTTATATATTTATTTAACTTTTTATCCGGAATAGTAATAGAATTCGAAATCATGAAACTGTCCAATTTCTACTTTGGTTGTGAGAAAACTGTTTTTTCGATAAAATTTATTTTCTGTTGAAATCATTTTTATTTTGGTAGAAATTTTTTTTTGGATGAAAGCAATATTTTATTGCTGGAAATCTTTTATCAATATTATTTTTTACGTCTTTTTAAATCAAGGTTAGAATATTTATTTTTGGGAATTGTTTTTCTTTTTTTATTGTTTTAAATATTTTTTCTGGTTTGTCTATATAATCCAAATTTTCTGTTATTATTGAATATATTTCCTGATTTTATTTGGTTTGTGTCTCTTTTGCTTTAATACTATTTATATTGATAATATTCAAAGATATCTCCACTTAAGAATTAAAAAAATAACTCATAGTTTAATTCTTAAGTGGTGAAGATGGGTGTAAATGTTTTTGGTGATTTTTTTTTTTTTTGAATTTTATATATTTTAAATGTTTTATTCAATGTAAGTAACACTTCTAAAATGTTTTTTCTATAATGTTCCAGATTTTTTAAACTTTTTTCAAACTTTCTATAATGTTCAAACTTATTAAATGTTTTCTATTATTTTCAAAATTTCTTAAAAGTTTTTTTCAATGATTTTCAGATTTTTAAAATATTTTTTTTTTGTAATTTCCAAATAATTTTCTATTATTTTCAGATTTAAAAAATATATATTTTCAATGCTTTTTCTTATATTTTTCAAGAATTTTAAAAGTTTTTAAGAATATTTGGCCGGGTCAATGTTTATATATTTAATCTCATTCTATTCATATAGTATTAGAACTTAAAATTAAAATACGGCCACGCATCGCGTGGCCTTCATACTAGTACTCTTATATTTGAACAACCAACCATTTGAAGCATTAGTCAGTGATTAAAGAAGTAAATGTCTTATATGAACAAATGAAAGTACCTGAAAAAATATAAAATAAAATCACGATAGAGCTAATAGTAAAAAAAATTAAAAGTAGACTTAAAAAACATATCCCCCAACTAAAAAATACGATTATAAAAGTTTATATCAGCTATCTAATTTCCTATGCCTAGAAGATAGATCTATCTTCCACCTCTTGGAAATAATCTGCTTATTCCGGAATTTCACCTTCCTCTCTCATTGATCTTACTTCTTTTTCTTGTCTATACTTTTGTTCACTGACTACTTGCACTGCTAGATTACCCTCCCCGTTGCTTAAAACTTTTTCATGGTTAGTATTAGAGTCTGCAACTCTGACCTCATCTATTCCAGGAATGACTTGTAGCTGCTGGAATTCAAGTTTCTGACTTGTGTCAATTGTGAACCCCTTTTTCCAAGTCTCCTTGACGTAAACTCATGTCAAAAGCCTCCTAAAAAATCTAACACACACTTGAGAGAAATACTCTTTTCTAATTCGAAATTCAAGTTTACCTCTAATGTGCCTTACATGGGATATTTAAGGGATAGGAGTAGCTTAGGCGCTAAGATAAGGCTCAAATTATAAAAATGTCATTACCACCCCTTGCCTTTAAATACTAAAGCAAAGTAAATGAAAATACAATTACAAAATAACATAAAAATAACGAAAAGGAAAAAAAAATACTAATGTGCCAAAAAATGACAATTACGCCCTTGATTCACATCAATCTCCCTCCTTTGAAGCGAATTCGTCCTCGAACTTAAAGGGAAAGACCAATCGAATCTTCCTCTAAAACTATGATCAAGGCATGCTGGTGACGCTCCTCGAATGCGCCCAAATAGTTTGGTGGATGATCCACCACCAAGAGTGCACGACGTCACGGGAGAGAGCAATCAAAAGCTTGGTGATCAACATTGCCACAGTTGTAGCATCGGAACGTAGGGGGCCCAGCGAAAGTAAAGGTCGTAGGGGATGAAGCCGTGACTGGGAGAGGAGTTGGAGTAAAAACTGGTGCCTGTGGAGTTCGAGAGGCTAGAAGAGCTGCTGGTGATGTGTGGTAGGTCTCAACATTGGTCGCATACTCTACTGCCTTCAAAAAGATCGGTATCTCCCTAAATCGAGATCATGCTGAATGTATGGCTGCAACCCCAAGATATAGCGACTCATCTGCTGATCCTTCGTCTCAAGGAGGCAGACTCAGGTGCATGGAAGATAAAACTGATTTGTATACTCCACGACTGATGAGGTGTCTGTCACACCCCGCAAAATTCGACAGACGGGGTAGCCATCCACCGCCGCCGAACTACGCTGGGTGTGAACTAAATAAATACCATTCTTAGCATGAGACCGATATGAGACATAAATAATCAGTCCATAAGATAAATAATTGAATCAATCTCAAATGATCATAAACAACTACGCGATAAAAGATCTATCACATGCTAACTCCAAAAATATATTCTCCAATAATGATTAAATAAAATCTAAAATAATCCCAAAAGAAATCCTCTAAACAACTTTGGAACCGAATGGCCCAATAAAACTACAATGAAGTCTCATAATGAAATACGACTGGAAAAGAAAGTCTAAGCTAAACTATGCCATGAAATGAATAACTTTAGCTGCACCTCCAAATGATAACTCTGATAAACTTATGCAGTTTCTCCAAATCTAATCCTGAAAAAGATTAGTCAACGCACGGGTCAGAGCCAAAGCCCCAAGCAAGATTACCCACTACTCCCCTCAAATGGAATCCTAGAATCCAGACAGTAGCATTATACGCAATATATATCACAATAGAATGTTTTAAATTAAACGGGATAAATAAACCCGATAAATATAAATCACTAACTACCCATCCCAAAGGATGTAGAGGACTCCTTAAAACTCCTAAATACGATATATTTGTCTTTTTATCTATCCACAATTCACATGGAGTTTGATTAGTATGTGGACGTAAATAAACATATCCACTATGTTTCATGAGGTGCTAACCACCTTTGCCCAAAAATGCCTCAATACTTTCTTTCGAAGAAGCATGGACCTTTACATATCTTGAATTCTTTCAATCCTTTTATAAACAATGCCATTTTGTTGAGGACTGAGAATGGATGAAAACTCATGTTTAATGCCAAATTCATGAAAAAAAATATTCACTATGATATCTTTAAATTCCATGCTATGGTCGCTATGAAAATGATTTAGAGTGACACCATGTTGATGTTAAAGTACTTGACACTTGAATGCTTGAAACTCAACACATTCAGACTTTTCTCTAAGAAATCCAGCAATAGAATATCTCAAAAAGAAACCAACCATTACTAGGCTATACATCTTACCACCAATACTCTCCATAGATGTAAAATCCATAAGGTCCATGTGTATCAACTCTAATACACCAAACGTTGGAAGGGTATTCAAATTCCTATGGGGACTCTTGATTTCTTCTCCTTGTTGGCAAGGACCTCAAACAAAGGAAGTTATTTTCCTAACGATGGCAAGACACGAGTTTAGGTGTATCAACTCGAATGATATGGTTTGAACGAGTTTATCGAATGAAATTACTAATGAGAATGCAGTGAAAATCTTTGTTTGATATGTCATTCGAAAAAAACTTCTAACGAGAAAATAAATAAAATCTCATTGGATATCTTTTTCGAACAACCTGGCAATGTCGTTCGAACAACCTTCCAACGACATTTTAGAAAATGTTATTTTTCTTTCAAAAAATAAAAAATCATTTTATAAATGGTTTAGTACAAAAAGACACTCAATAAAATTATCGAAGTCTTTCTATAAATTATATGTTCATACTTGTAGAGACTTTGGAATTCAAATGTTGATGATCTAAAAGTTGGCATGAAAATCGGCACTAATGATATCTTCACTATAGGCTTGACCACTACATCTTCAGCTTGAATGCCATAAGCTTGAAAGGATATAACAAAATACGATCCTATGACTCAATTAGTTTTGTCTGGAATTAAGCGAATACTACAAACAAAATTAATTGGAAATTTCCCCCTACGAATCTCACCCTTTGGCTATTCTGGGACAAAACCTAAAATAAAAATCCTATGGGCCGTCAAGCTCTTATAAAAGACATAAACCCTCCCCCAAAAAAATAGAGATGCTTGACTAGACACATGGGATGGAATGATTTGCCTCTTTAAAAGGTTTCCACTAAATATGAAAACATGCTCACTTAAACACACCATCAAACACATAGGGAATATGACAAGATAAGTGACATAATTAAATACTCCCCCTTTGTCTAACATGACCTACTTAAGAAAAGCAACACGTCACCCCCTAAGTTAGATATCCCAAATTAAAAGGATTAGATACCATTTATCCACCATTTTTTTAGGAATAGACAAAGATTAAAGAGCATATAATAACTCATTCCTCCTGAATTAAAATCAAATACTCCCCCTAAATGTATTATGGGATAGGAATAATGGAAAAATAAGTATCTCATGCAATGGTGAATAAAGTGAAAAGTATAATAAATCACATGACATGAGAAACAACTAATCTAACACAAAGATTAATAAATACCAACTATGATGCGATAGAAAAACGATACCAAGTACAATAATTTAATGTAAGCATGAGATATCAAACGCAATAAGATGAATATATATTTCAACATGAATCATACATGGACTAGATACTAAGGTAAAGACTCAAAAGTAAAAGAAATACCATATATATATATATATACACACACACACAGTCACACACACAAAAGAAAAGATACCAATAATGCACTCACACATATACATAGGTATAAACACCACACCGGACATAAAATACATTAAGCTTGCCACACTGATATGACATAAGTGTGTCTAAATAACATGCAATAAAATAAAATGAGTGGGTGTGCACTAGTAACAAAATAATTAAGATCAAATCACTTAAACATATTCATAGAGTTATTATTTGATTGCAAAACTTTATCCAGCTTAAATATAGCCTCACGTGACAAGATAAAGTTAACTCAAGGAACAAACAAGCACAATGAACACAAGCCTAGAATTTTGATGATTATACAAACCAATAGAGTCATGAAAAAATAAGCATAACTAGGATACGTTGTCATTGTGCAAACCCATTGATATATCCATCCAAACTCCGTCATAAATAATAATTTTTTTTTCTTTTGAATGTTCATATCAAACTCAACTACATTAGCCTTGGCTAATTTTAACAATGCCACATTTTTAAGCCATATTTCAATGGTGGATATTCATGCAAAGTAATTGTGCTTTGCAGCCTAATTCCATTCATAAACAACTACATCGGATAAATATATTTTTTTTAAATCTGGGAAACGGTTCTTACATGCACAAATCCTCCATAGTCATTGCAACATGTAGATGACTGGATTTATAAGAGAACATATCACTTAGGTCAAATATACATGTGAAGTTAAAGATCAAATAAGCTCGTGCATGTGTGAGTCGAGACATATAAAAAGAGAATCCATTAAGCAAGTCAAAGTCAAACTACTCCATACAAGCATGATAAATAACACTTTAAGGATTGAAAATCTTAACCAAAACTTCTAACTACATGAAAGAGGAGATGATATTGGATTTAAACACAAGTATATGCCACATAAAATGTGTAAAAATTAAAATACACAAAAATAGAAAATCGTTCTGAGTTTTCCAAAATTTTTAATCAAACACAAAGATAACCCAAACGACAAAAAAAATCTTTTTGCACTTTTCAATAAGAGATAATAAATAAAAATTAAATATTAAAGATATAGAAGTCATAATTCTAGCAACACATATATGATGAAGCAAGGACTAGAAATGACAAACATTCATACAACTAGCAAGAATCTATCACGAAGAACAAAATCTAGTGTACCTAAACAAAACTAGCATAATTAACCTTTAGATTTTATAAGGAGGAATCATGTGTAAGTAAATGAGAATCATAAACTCTATCACATAAAGTCTCCAAGTCGGATATCCTAACCCACATGAGTGAACCATGAACGATCTCAGGATTTGGTGACTTTGGTGACTCTACCCTTTAACTTTTTAAGACCATTTCTAAGATCACAATAAAATTTCCTGCGGTGTCCCTTCCGACCATAATGTGTGCAAGATAAAACATGGCATTAAGTGTGACCTAAGGATTGATCTTTTATACTGTTCCTATATGATTCTATCAAAATCAGGGTTTTATTTTTATTAGCTGAAGTACCATGAGTATTGAAGCCAATAACACACTTGTTGTCTTTTACTCGGACGGTCCCTAAGATTTTATCTAATTTCTCACACCTACACTCTAAATAAAATTTGACCCAACTTGAGTCTTTTAATTTTTCTCCAAGTTCATCTATTCGGGACTCAATTAAACTCCTAACCTCTTCAAACTCAAGAAGATCTTTATTCATAACCTCTATTAACTTCTAAGGCTATCTATTTCACCTTTGACGTATTCTGACTTCATACGAAGAATTCTCTCACGTGCCTTAAGATCTTCAATCAAAACAGTCTCATCATTAGATATGGCATGTTCTCTAATTTTATCTTTTAACTTGAAGTTAGCCCTTTTTAATTTCAATGATTTCGCATACAACTCACGAAATGCCACTTGAAGTTCACACTCATCTGTCTCCTCTTAATTCCCACTATCTCCTCCACTCTATATACCATCAAACTCTTGGTACCTCCACTCTATTGAATTATGAAATAGTGATAACACAACCATATTATAGTCACGTTACAATAATAAAGGAATAAATGAATCTGGAGGAACACTCCTTTAAAATAATCCAAAATACTTAATAAAACTGAATACAAAGTCTGAACCGCTAATTAATTACATCCAAAACTGAATAAATAAATTGTCTCTAAGAGAAAAGGGGCGACATGAACTACAGATAAATAAGTCTGACATGGAATCAAGGTAGAAAGTGGAGGCCTCTATAATCGAGGTCCTGTAACTTCCACAACAGCTACAACACGTCACTGGAAAGGAACTCCTAAGCTTGGTATCCTTGTGGCTGGGCACCTAAAAGGTTTTTACAAAAAAATGGATTTGAAAGCAAACGGGTCAGATCCCGATTATGAAAACAGTTTAAAATATAGAAAGTGTTTAATATCATTAAATAGTGAATATAAAATACATGATAGTGCGTGCACTCACATGAGTTCCTCACTTCTCATCTAGTTGTGCACTCCTAACGTACCAGTACCCGTTCTAGTTATTCCTCTATCTAACTAGTCCAATCCACAACCTAACCTTATTATACTATTCAAGGTTCGATTCCCGACATCTTTATATAAACTGAGAGTTTTACTTTGTGTCCCTCAGAACTAGTTATAATAATTACTAAGAAGTTCCCATTTTAACTCTACAAAAAGATACAAATTATTCACACTTACACTTATATTAGCAGTCCATTTCAATTATCAGTATTTAATCTCATCATAAATATACAATAATGGCACCCCTAGGCTAAGCTGCGGTGCACACATACTCTGCTGTCAAATCCCGGTACATCATGTACATAAGGACCACGTATTTCGAATCTCTTAGGAACCGTTTCGATAAGTAACAAACACATATAATGGAGAGGAACATAGTTCACATCCCATGGGTCAAGCACATACCTACGCTCCCATGGTCAGCAGACTTATTAACTCCCCAATAAGTCATTCTCTGACCTATGTCCTTGAGGTACCAATCTAAATCCTCCCTATAGGCACACGAAGATTAGGTGACCCTAATCGAACGCCGACCTCCCGTGATAGCAAGTATGGTAGGTATGTTATACACAGATAACCACATATACTAAGCATTAACACATCTTAGATATCTTATAATATTAATAGAGGTGTATTTACATTCTTATACCGTCATTCAATGTCGCACACTTACAAGTTCCCAAATAATATACATCATAGATTATCAACTCTTCTCACGTCGCAAATTTAAGTACTTATATCCTAACCCATAGAAGTTACCCGGTCTATTATATAATTCTAAGTTTTAATCCTTAACGTACTCTAATCTCACAACTATACCTACTAATCAACAAGGGAAGAATAACACTCAATTAAATAAGTTTACGGGAAGTTCGAAACTAAAATCGGGCCTAAAAAGACCATTTTGTGAACTCATTAAAAGTCACTAAAATCTCGTTCGAACGAGTTCGTTCGAACGAATGGCTTCGAATGAACTATGAACTCGTTATAAGGTACACTGGAATCTCGTTAGAAGCTCGTTCGAACGAGATCATTTGAACAACCTGGGTTGGTCTTATAATGAGATTGCAGAAAATGCCCAGAATTTTCCCAACTTCATTTTTCACCAAATTCCTTTCTCCAAATCCATACAAAGTTCATACTAATTATGTTTTTGTGTTGTTAAACTACTCTAGGTTACCCTAAGTCATTTCTTGACATATTTTTGGGGTCAAATCTTATTAATCAACATGTAATCAGCATAAATTCCCAAATCTTGCCCCAAACCCTATGAACATGAACATAGAATTTTATTGCACCTAAATACTCTTCATTAATCCATTTTTAAATCATCAAAGTTAAATTTTGGGTACCAATTTCGTTCATAATCATTCTACATGCAATCCCTATCCAAACTTATGAGTCCCATGACAACTATATTGGATTTTCATCAAAACTTTCAAAGTATATGAAGTTTCTACACAAAACATGGAGGAAATATTCATTGAAACTAATAACATCAAATCACTTGCCTTAGGTTTGTTCTTCAGATTTGTTGTCGGTGATTATAGGCTAATTCTCTCCTCTTTCTAGTCACAATTCCTTCTAAAATGATGGTGATGGGAGATGGTTTGTTTTGGAACCTCTTTTAACCTCTCTCAAAAACCCCCGTAGCCCACTCTCTTGCTTTTGGCTAATAATGGACTTAGTGGCCTCTCTAATAATATCTAATTTAACTCTAAAATTCGTGGGTTTTAATCCCTCAATTTTTAAAATTACCAAAATACGCTTCTGGGTTGTCGGTTTGGCCTGAAAGTGTCTCGGGACCCAAACTAAACTCCTGGCTAGTGTTTTCTGACTATTTCTACCCTTCCGGACACGTTGGCGCACTCAAAATAACCATTTGGTTGATAAAAATATAGTTTACTTTTTAATCTAAATAAATTTATTCCTGACACGACTGACACGCGCGTCCCAATTAAATTTTTCAAATTGTCGTATTTCTGCCTCGTGACAATTTTAATATTTTCAATACTAATATATTACCATATATTCTCAGAAATGTTTATTCTAACATAATATTTTTATTTACCAACTCATATCTCGCAAGTATTTACCTCTGGATTAATTTCCAATTTAATTCTCATTTAATTTAATTAATCCAATAAATAAAAATAAATAAAATTACGGGGTATTACATAGTTCCCCAATAATAACAGAATTTCATTTCGAAATTCAAAATTAAAGAATACCTGGTACAAATAACTCTGGATATAGTTCGCGCATCTCATCCTCGCGCTACCATGTGGACTCCTCGGCATTATGATGCCTCCACTGAACATGTACTATTGGTACTATCTTCGACCTCGGTTTCCTCTCGATGTGGTCTAGAATAGCAATCGGGCCCTCCTCGTAGGAACTGTCAGCCTGAAGATCGATGTTCTCCAAAGCAATGTGTGTATGAACCAAATCGTTCCTAAGATATCTCCTTAGAGAGGAAATATGGAACACGTCATGAATCCTATGCAAGTGCTCCGGTAATCCAAGTCTATACGCTACTGGCCCAATCCGCTCGATGATAGGAAATGGCCCCACATATCTTGGTGCCAGTTTTCCCTTATTCCCAAAACGCA
The DNA here is from genome assembly GCA_949130495.1 of Sambucus nigra. Classification (NCBI taxonomy): domain Eukaryota; kingdom Viridiplantae; phylum Streptophyta; class Magnoliopsida; order Dipsacales; family Adoxaceae; genus Sambucus; species Sambucus nigra. The sequence continues at coordinate 356,978,080 of OX422213.1, read as the reverse complement.
TAATCCCCTTCATCGGAGATACTCTGAGTAGCACCTGGTCCCCCACCTTGAACTCTCTGAAGAACCTCTTGGCATCGGCATAACTATTTTGTCGATCCTGAGCTACCCGAATACGGCTCTGTATCATCTCTATCCTTGTCGAAGTATCCTGAATCACTTCTGGCCCAAGGAGTTTGTTATCCCCCACATCTAACCAACATGCTGGGGAACGAAAAGGTCTCCCATTCAAAGCCTCAAATGGAGCCATGCCAATAGTGAACTAGTAGGAGTTATTATAAGCAAACTCCACCAGTGGAAGGTACTGCTCCTAACCACCCCCAAAGTCTAGGATGCACATACGCAACATGTCCTCCAACGTCTGATTTATTCGCTCGATTTTCCCATCTGTCTGCAGGTGATATAACATACTCAACCGCAACTCCGTACCCATGGCCTCATGGAAGCTCTCCCAAAATCGTGAAACAAATATCTTGTCTCGGTCAGATACAATATTGAGAGGCACCCCATGAAGTCTCAGTATCTCCACTATGAAAATCTGGGCATACTGTCCCGTAGTGTAGTCTGTCCAGGCTGGTAGAAAATGAGCAACTTTGGTCAGTCTATCCACTATTACCCATATGGATTCATGACCCCTCTGCGAAGTAGGTAACCCCGTGATAAAGTCCATGGAAATGCTCTCCCATTTCCACATCGAAACCTCTAACATCTGTAGAATTCTTGTCGGTCTCTAATGATCAACTTTTACCACTTAACTAGTGGCACATTTTGAAACGAACACTGCAATATCTCTCTTCATCCCGCTCTACTAGTACTGTCATCTCATGTCTTAGTACATCTTATCCCCACCAGGGTGTACCGCGAACCGTGAATCGTACGACTCTGTCATTACTTCGTGTTGCAAGTCTTCCCCTTCCGGAACGACTAGTCTCCCATTAAAGCGTAATCCCCCGTCTGAACTAATAATATAGGACTCGGCTCCCTCTGCTAGTAACCGAACTATCTTCTCCTGACATGACGAGTCTTTTGCTTGGGCATGTATCACTCTCGTAACAATCTGAGGTGTAACAGTCATCATAGACATGAATGATTGGGCCACTGCATCCTGGTGTCCCAAATCCTTCCACTTTGCTCTCCACACTTCGGCCACCTCATTTACTGGCCTATGGCTCAACGCGTCTGCTACCACGTTAGCCTTCCCTGGGTGATATTGGATATCGAACTGATAATCCTTCACAAACTCAAGCCACCGACGTTGACGCATATTCAGTTCCTTCTGCGTGAAGAGGTATTATGGATACTTGTGGTCTATGAACAATCGAAATTTCTCCCCCAGGAGATAGTGTCTCCAAATTCAAAGAGAAAATACGACTGACGCTAACTCCAAGTTGTGGGTGGGGTAATTCTTCTCGTGAGGCTTAAGCTTATGGGAAGCATAAGCTATAGCCTGACTCTCCTATTACAGTACACCTCCAAGTCCTTGTAAGGATGTATCGGTGTAGACTAGATACTCAACTCCCTGTCTGGGCAATGCTAACACAAGCGCTGAGGTCAACTTGTCCTTCAACTCATCGAATTCCAACTGACAGGCATTGCGCCAGATGAATGGCACACCTTTGCGAGTCAGATGTGTCAAAGGACCAACTATCTTAGAGAAACTCTGAATAAACATCCTGTAGTATCCTTCAAGGCCCAAGAAACTACGGATCTAAGTCGGTGTCATGGGTTGTCCCCACTCCCTCACCAAGGATACCTTCCCGAGATCAACAAATATCCCCTGATCTGAAATGATATGCCCCAAAAACTGTACCTCCTTCAGCCAAAACCAACACTTCTTGTATTTAACATATAGTTCATTCTCACGCAGCGTCTATAAAACTTGTCTCAAGTGCTTGGCATGCTCCTCTTCTATCTGGGAGTAAACAAGAATGTCATCAATAAAGACGATGATGAACTGGTCTAGTAACTCTCTAAACATCCTATTCATCAAGTCCATAAACATGGCTGGAGCGTTGGTTAGGCCAAAAGGCATAACTCGAAACTCGCAGGAACCATATCTCATCTAGAAAGCAGTCTTCGAGATGTCCTATTCCCAGATACGCAACTGATGGTATCCCGATCGCAAGTCAATCTTTGAGAAGAAAGAATCTCCTCTCAACTGGTCGAATAAGTCATCGATTCGGGGAAACGGATACTTATTCTGTATCGTGACTTTATTGAACTCTCGGTAATCTACACACAACCTTAAAGATCTATCCCTCTTCTTTACAAACAGCACAGGAGGACCCCACGGTGAAGTACTCCTACAAATAAAACCCTGACCCAACAGCTGCTCTATCTGATCCCTTAGCTCTCTCATCTCCGCTGGAGCCATACGGTAAGGTGCGCGGGCAATTGGCTGAGTGCCCGATGTCAAATCGATAACGAAATCTATTTCTTTATTACGAGGTAATCCAGGTATATCATAAAATACATCAGCAAACTCCCTAACAACTAGAATCAAATCGAGTGGTAGTACCACTTCCTTAGAGGTCTCCTCCTCTATATAGTAAAAGTGAGTGGACGATCCTCCCTCAGGGCGAGGCATCGCCACTAAGAACATCTCCTGCCCGGGTATGGCAAAAATAATACTCCCACTAAAACAGTCAATCATGTCTCGATATGCAACTAGCCAAACCATACCAACGATCGCGTCGTACTCAGTCATCTCTAATACTAACATATCAGCAGGTAAAGTAAACCTCCCGTTCTCTATACCGACACCTCTACAAATAAGATAAATCACAGAACCCCTACTTAATGGTGAATCTACGCAAGTAATTGTGCTCTCTACAGTGTCTAACAACCCCATAATGCGTGAAAATATCGTGGAAATGAAACAATGTGTGGCCCCCATATCAAATAAAATACGCCCCATAGTCTCCTGAATAGAGAACATACCCTCAATAGCAGGTGGATCATGTGGGACTGCGGCCTTCTGGAGTTGATAAACTCGCCCGTACTGAAGTTGTCCCTGCTGGACTGGGACTGCTGGGATGGGTGGAAAAGCTATCATCTGTGGTGGTGTTGGGAGGGAGGCGGGAAATATAGGTCTCTGGGGCTCGTGTCGACCTGCTGCTGTTGCTGTGGGGCTCTGCTCCTATTAGGACACTCCTAGATCTTGTGTCCAATATTGACACAAGTGAAACATTTCCCCAGAAAATTTCCCCCTCTCTGACCCTGCTGCCCACGGCCCTAATGGTCGTTGTCATTCATCCTCTGACCATGTTGGCCCTGATGAAACTGCTGTTGTTAGCCATGTTGGCCGTGCTGACCCTGATGGCCATGCTGACCCTGTTGGCCATGACGAAAACCTCCCTGACCATTTTTGAAACCCCCCAGATCTAAATCTCTTAGAATCCCCCTGCTGGGAACCCTGATCACCCTGCCTGTACTGACCCTGAACTGATTGTGCCTTGCTTGCACCATTTCCCCCTGTCCTGTCCTAATGGCTGGACTCTCCTGATCACTTACTCTCTGATAAGTGAAAGCCGTGGTCCTGGAAATGAAGCAGTGCTGCGTTAAACCACATCAGAATAAGTGGCCAATGAGAGATTTTCTAGTAAGTGCTGACGGATCCTCCAAGTCAACCCATCCATGAATTTCTGTATCTTCTTCTCCTCTATCAGAATCTTATCGGGAACAATATTCAGAAGATTGGTGAACTTGGACTCATACTCTGCCACTGTCTTCCCCTCCTATTTGAGGTTCATCAACTTCCTCCTCATCTCGGTGTGAACGATTGAGGGAAAATACTTGCGATTAAACCTCACTCAGAACTCCTGAATGGAAAGGATATATCTCTCCTTCGTGGTGGTAATGGACTCCCACCACTGCAATTCTGACCCGACTAGCTTAAAAGTAGCTAGTATCTGTCTCTGTACATCCGTACACTCGTACATCCTCAAGTGCCTTTGGATGTCCTTCTTCCATTGACTGGACACAACGACGTCGGAGCTACCTGCAAACTCCGGAGGGTGACCTTTCTGAAAAGCATCACGAATGCGTTCCCAAGCAGACGGGAATGCATGAGCCTGTACTGGCACTACTATCGGCGCCTGAGGTGGTGCCTGCTTCATAACTGCTAGAGCGACATTTCTTGCTTGGGCTACAATAGCGACAACCTCTGCGGCATTCATGGAGCCCTGAACTGGTGTAGGCTTTGGCTCGAGCTGAGCATCACTGGTAACTCGTTGTGCACGTTGTGGAGTCATCTTAAATGAGAGTAAAGTCTTATAATTTTGCAGTTATTATCTGAAAATAGCTGAAGAACAAAACATACACAATATAGTACAATAATCCTGAAATATAGGGCTCTATATTAAAGAACGATACGCGAAAACATAACAAGCCGTACAGATCCTAAGGACACTAAAACCTGATGCTCTGATACCACCTGTGACACCCCGACTAATTAAATACCGGGTATCTACTTCTTTATTTAAATAAATACAAAATGTCAAGTTGGTTCAGTTCATAGCATCACTGTCGAAAAACATTTTAACAATTACTAGCCACCTAATATTTAAAAAGTGAGTTGTCAATTTTAATTAAATTAGATTAACATGCAACAAGTATTAAATGATGAAATAATGATACCACAATCACATTACAATCACGTTACAATAATAAAGGAATAAATTAATCTGGAGGAACACTCCTCTGAAATAATCCGAAATACTTAATAAAACTGAATACAAAGTCTGAACCACTAATTAATTACATCCAAAACTGAATAAATAAACTGTCTCTAAGAGAAAAGGGGCGACATGCCCTACAGATAAATAAGTCTAACATGGAATCAAGGTAGAAAGTTGAGGCGTCTATAATGGAGGTCCTATAACTTCCACAGTAGCTACAACACGTCACTGGAATGGAACTCCTAAGCTTGGTGTCCTTGTGGCTGGGCACCTAAAAGGTTTTTACAAAAAAAATGGGTTTGAAAGAAAATGGGTCAGAGCCCGATTGTGAAAACATTTTAAAATATAGTAAGTGTTTAATATCATTAAACAGTTAATATAAAATACATGATAGTGCGTGCACTCACATGAGTTCCTCACCTCTCATCTAGTTGTGCACTCCTAACGTACCAGTACCCGTTCTAGTTATTCCACTATCTAACTAGTCCAATCCACAACCTAACCTTATTATACTATTCAAGGTTCAATTCCCGACATCTTTATATAAACTGAGAGTTTTACTTTGTGTTCCTCAGAACTAGTTATAATAATTACTAAGAAGCTCCCATTTTTAACTCTACAAAAAGATACAATTTATTCACACTTACACTTATATAAGCAGTCCATTTCAATTATAAGGTATTTAATTGCATCATAAATATACAATAATGGCACCCCTAGGCTAAGCTGCGGTGCACACATACTCTGCTATCAAATCCCGGTACATCACGTACATAAGGACCACGTATTCCGAATATCTCAGGAACCGTTTCGATAAGTAACAATCACACATAATGGAGGCGAGCGTAGTTCACATACCATGGGTCACGCACATACCTACGCTCCCATGGTCAGCAGACTTATTAACTCCCCAATAAGTCATTCTCTAACCTATGTCCTCGAGGTACCAATCTAAATCCCCCCCGTAGGCACACAAAGATTAGATGGCCCTGATCGAACGTCGACCTCCCGTAATAGCAAGTAGGGTAGGTATGTTATACACAGATAACCACATTTACTAAGCATTCACACATCTTAGACATCTTATAATATTAATAGAGGTGTATTTACATTCTTATACCATCATTCACTGTTTCACACTTACAAGTCTCCGAATAATATACATCATAGATTATCAACTCTTCTCACGTCGGAAATTCTAGTACTTATATCCTAACCCATAGAAGTCACCCGGTCTATTATATAATTATAAGTTTTAATCCTCAACGTACTCCAATCTCACAACTATACCCACTAGTCAACAAGGGAAGAATAACACTCAATTAAATAGGTTTATGGGAAGTTCGAAACTAAAATCGGGCCTAAAAAGGCCATTCTGTGAACTCGTTAAAAGTCACTGAAATCTTGTTCGAATGAGTTTGTTTGAACGAATGGCTTCGAACGAACTATGAACTCTTTAGAAGGGACACTGGAATCTCATTAGAAGCTCATTCGAACGAGGTCGTTTGAACGAGCTGGGTTGGTCTTCTAACGAGATTACAGAAAACGCCTAGAATTTTCCCAACTTCATTTTTCACCAAATTCCTTTCTCCAAATCTATCCTAAGTTCAAAGTAATTACGTTTTTGTGTTCCTAAACTACTCTAGGTCACCCTAAGTCATTTCTTGACATATTTTTGGGGTCAAATCTTATTAATCAACATGTAATCAACATAAATTCCCAAATCTTGCCCCAAACCCTATGAACATGAACACATAATTTTATTGCACCTAAATACTCTTCATTAATCCATTTTTAAATCATCAAAGTTAAATTTTGGGTACCAATTTCATCCATAATCATTCTATATGCAATTCTTATCCAAACTTATGAGTCCCATGACAAATACATTGGATTTTCATCAAAACTTTCAAAGTATATGAAGTTTCTACACTAAACATGGAGGAAATATTCATTGAAACTAATAACATAAAATCACTTGCCTTAGGTTTGTTCTTCAGATTTGTTGTCGGTGATTATAGGCTGATTCTCTCCTCTTTCTATTCACAATTCCTTCCAAAATGATGGTGATGGGAGATGGTTTGGTTTGGAACCTCTTTTAACCTCTCTCTAACTTCTCTCAAAAACCCCCGTAGCCCACTCTCTTGCTTTGGGCTAATAATGGACTTACTGGACTCTCTAATAATATCTAATTTAACTCTAAAATTCGTGGGTTTTAATCCCTGAATTTTTAAAATTACCAAAATACACTTCTGGGTTATCGGTTTGGCCTAAAAGTGTCCCGAGACCCAAACTAAACTCCCGGCTAGTGTTTTCTGACTATTTCGACCCTTCCGGACACGTTGGCGCACTCAAAATAACCATTTGGTTGATAAAAATATAGTTTACTTTTTAATCTAAATAAATTTATTCCTGACGCGACTGACACGCGCATCCCAACTAAATTTTCCAAATTGTCGTATTTCTGTCTCGTGACAATTTTAATATTTTCAATACTCATATATTACCATATATTCTCAGAAATGTTTATTCTAACATAATATTTTTATTTACCAACTCACATCTCGCTAGTATTTACCTCTGGATTAATTTCTAATTTAATTCTCATTTAATTTAATTAATCCAATAAATAAAAATAAATAAAATTACGGGGTATTACAGTTGTCGGGTCTATTTTCTCCCAAATTAAAGCATCAATTCACAATATCTTACAATCTAGCATTGAAATCATTAAAGGTCTCATTTTCTAACATCTTAATGGCTTAGGGATGAGGTTTTGGAGTGTCAAATCTTTAATGACACTTGTTCCCTCATGGGTGAGTTAAAGTATATCACATGCCTCCTTAGATGTTTCACATGTCATAATCCGACGAAACACATCTGGCGTGACCACCATAAAAAGGGCATTTAAACCACAAGAATAAAACTTAGCTAACTTAAGCTCAATCTCACTCCACCATTCTACGGGTTTAGGTACAGGATCCTATCCTTCTAGGAATGTTGGTGGGGTCCACCCTTTATATACAAATAGTCATACGCGCTCATCTAAGGATTTAAGTGAAGATCTCATACTCTCTTTCCAATATGCGTAGTTGAAACCATAAAAAATATGGAATTTTGCAAAAGGTAAATTTTCCATCTTTAAAGCAAAAAAGTTAGACAAAGGACCTTAACACGATAATTTGGGGTTCCCGCTCTGATGCTAATTTGAGAATGTGATTTCTTAGAGTATATGATTTGATACCCCAATTTTAAAATCCTAAATATGAGATGGCTCACACAATATACAAACATTTAAATTTCTTTCAAATGTAATAATTAATATTCCCAAATTTTGAATTCCACAAAATTAAAATTAAACTCAACTAAACAAATATTCAATTTTATTTTAAACAAAAATTAAATAAACTCAATTCAAATTCTACATAAGCCAAAGAAACCAAGCATGAAAATTTTCAAATTAAATTCCTTGACTTGAAATCAACCAAAATTACCGAAATTTAATTTAGCACTAAAATTACACCATTGTTGTGTTTAAACTAATTTTATCTTTTTACACCTAAATGATTTTAACAAGATAAAATTAAAACAATTACACAATGCCGAGATGTACGAGAAAAACCCACAGCGGGAAAAACCTCTGACGACCCAACCAACAAATCCACTAGGTATGGTTTTACCAAAACAAGAGAAAAGACTTACTTCCTCGACTCAACTCCCTATCAAGCCTTGACGCTTCTTCTTGCTTCTACCTCTGTCTAGTTGATAACTCTAAAATCCACCGTAGTCTCGTAATCCACTGATGAGGCTCAGCTACCTTCAAGTACACACGAAGCCTTTCTTCGTATGCACATAGCAAATCAATGAACGGAAACATCCGTAGGAAAATTTAGTCCTTTTGGGTAGAGATGAAACTCAGTGCCAAAACAATGGTCTCAAACAATATAATATGTGAAGGAACTTGGATCAAACTAAGACATGGATGTAATTTTTGTGTTTTGGTTGAAATTAAACCATGAAAAATCAACACATAAAATGGGAATTTTTGGTTAAGAATATTTTCTCTCTAATCCTCTCCAAAGTTAGAAAAAGTCGCCTAGTAAGCTTTATTCTCGAAGTCTTAAAAGTAGGTACAAAATTAGTGGGAAAGAGGGAAGTTGTTTAAGTAAAACTGTCAAAACTAATGCCGATCGTTCGAACGACTTTTAATGTCATTCAAACAACATTGTTCAAATGAGTTTATCGAATGATATTACTAAGGGGAATACAATGAAAAACTTCGTTAGGTATTTCGTTCGAATAAAACTTCTAGCGAGATAATAGAGAGAATCTAGTTTTAATATCTCGTTCAAATTACATATTAAACAAGGTTTAGTACCAAATAAACACCCAATAAAATTATCTAAGTCTCTCTTTATACAATATGCATTCATACTTGTAGAGATCATGAACTTGAAATGTTGATGACGTAAGACTTGGCATCAAAATCAGCACTAATGATATCTTTACTACAAGCTTGAATGCTACATATTCAATCCGAATTTCATTGTCTTGAAATGATATAACAAACTACAATCCTATGACTCAATTAGTTTTGTCTGGAATGAAGTCAACACTACAAATAAACTCAATTGGAAATTTTCACTTACATCTTAAGATCTCTAAAGTTAACATGACCTAGTTATGGATGACAAAGAATGGCAGGGGATACTATGGAACTATTAAAGATGAATTAAGACTTAGTAATGATATCATAGAAATTAGCAGTAGTCCTCACACCTTGAAGAATGGCTCGATTGGTTTATAAGTATTAAGGTCAATGGTACATATGCTTAAATAATTTATCATTCTCTCAAAACTTTTTAGAGTCTACACATCTTCAAAAAACACGGGTTCTAAGGTGGAAACTTGTCTAATGAGCTTCACCAGTCTCTTATCCAAAGAAGGTGACTTTTTGGTAAACAGGTTAGAGTTGTCCAATCCTTAGGAATACTAATTTCTCTCTCGAGATCATTTGGTAAGAACTCACATGCACCAGAAATATATCACATTTGATTTTCCAATTGTGTTAATTGGTTTAGGAGATCCAAAATATTTTACAATTTAATTTTCTGGGGGGAAGTATTAATTACTAGGGGTCCCTTAGTTATTTTTAAGACATATACGAACCTAAATATGTCTTCACTTCTGTCAAACCGTCATACTTTTTCTAGTAACTATAGGTCCAACAATAGATCTATAAGAATTTGGGAAGCTCAGTGAGAGTCTGCCTAAATACCTTAAAGATAAACCTTATAAAAGGATGGAGGGTAGGACAAAATCCTACCTAAAGGTCCCAAATAGGCAAGAAAACTTCATCACTATTCCTCTTATCATTAGCCCTCTTTTATTTGATAGTAATTATAATAGATACCACATCGGGATGGAATATTCCCTCAAGTTGTCCAACTCTTCCATTCTAACATCAATTTTATAGCCCTTAGCATCCGAAGTGTTTGGATCAAAATTGGCGGTGGTAATCTCTCCTAGGTCCATAACCACTTCTGTAAGAGGGACGACAACTGATGATGTGGAAGGAATTGTTTTGGACAACAAAGCATTATCCTCAGAGTTTAGCTTGTCAAAAAGTGTTGTGTTTCTAGTATTTTCATAGTTATTTCCCCTAATTTTAATGTTTTCTCTATCTAAACTCTCTGAGGTATGAAACTCAGTAGTTCTGTCCTTAGGAATTGGGGTCTTGGGGGGTTGAAACAATAAAAAAAATCTAGTTTGGAACAAAGTTAGGATTTTCTTGGTCATCTTTAGGGTGGAGAACTTCCAAAGGATAGGGAACCTATAAAAAAAAGCACTGGGATAAAGTTGGTTGAGATTGAAGATATTTTTCCAAATGTTAGACGAGTTACTGATACAAGGCACTTACCACTAGAATAAGAAAACCCTAGAAATCCAAGTGAAAAAGTTAGCACTACTACCCGAATAAAAAGAAAGATTCGTAAAATCAAAAGAAGAGAGTTTTCATAAAAATACCTTAGAAATCTAAGAAGAACATTGTTTTAAAGAAGGAAAGCGCAAGAATTCCAAAAGGAATCTGGATGATTGAGTATCTTTCTTTCAAGAACTTGGATTTCTTTATTTTGAAAGAGGGCAAAGCTAACTTTTTTGCCACGCTTTTATTCATGAGGTTAACACCAATGCAAGGAGCATTTTAAAACACCATTGGATTGCCAACACATGACATGCTTAAATTTAGCCTTTTAAAACACTGTTGGATCGACCTAGGATTAATTATAATAAAGCTTCAATCACTTATTTACAGTCGCAATTAAAGTCTTTGTGGCGTTTGTTATACCATATTTGTATAATAACATATGATTTGAAGACCTTGGACCTAGCAGAAGAGATTTTAGAGAATCAACTTGGCTGAATCATGAGCTCCACCTATCCTCACGTGTGTACATGTCACTAATAAAGATTGATAGCGTGGAACTTTGGTGGTTGCCCAATAGCATACATCTGGCTTGTCAAATGGTCAACATGTGAAGAATTCCCCATTTGATGGGTGAAACCCTAAATAACTCTAGAAGTGATCCACTAATCCAATATGCTCCAATTTGGCCGATGCTGGCTAGCACACCTTTTCCTTATACATGATTCATTATAAAGGGAGGAATCCCCCATGAGGATAAGGGGAACAACTATTGATTCTACACACCTACCTACAATAACGTAATCCTAAATCCCTATGCTCTAAAACCTAAATAATATAAACTTATATGGTAATCCTCCTTAACTTAGACCCTTCTAAATATGTCTTTATAGCTCCCATAGAACTAAAGAAAAGGCACAATCCAATTCTAACACATGTTTATATATGGGATAGATTGGTACATGTGTTGTAAGAGGACCTAGGGAGGTTTGAATAAAATACCGGTGTATGTATGTTTTGGGGTTAACCTAAATAAACTAAAGAGGGGCAATTTTATTATCCTAAAAATTGGAAATTGTTTGTCAGCACAAATGAGAGGTATTTAGAGGAAGATTATGTGATTGAACATAGGATGATAAAAAAGACTAATTTTAATGTTCGAAGATAACAAGGTCATGTAACTACTCTGAAAAACTCATACAGGATGATATATAACCCGAAATCTATATTAAACTGCATAACGACACTTGTAGTATTATCGATGATTATGATACACATGTCATTTATATTGTACCATAAAGGGAGGCACATCATAGTGGTAGGGTCAGGCATTATCCTAATAGGATAATGTATGTGGGAAAACACTTTCGTGACGTTCCAAGGGAACATGAATAGGATCCCGATAACTATGATGAGGCATTCTAAGAGAAGGATGTCGGACTTTGGATGAATTCCATGAATACCCAGATATATTTAATGTATTCGACTCAAGTGTGGGAACTTATAGACTTTGCAGGTGGGATAAAACCTATCAGAGGCAAGTTTATCTATAAGAAGATAAGAGAGCTAGATGAGAAGGTATAAGCTTCAAGCCATGGCTTATTACAATAGGGTTCACTCAGAAACAAGGGATCGCATATAAGGAAACCTTTTCACTTGTGTCCGTTATAAAGCCTATCCAGATTATCTTATTTATTACAGATCATCTCAATTTTGATATTTGAGAAATGGATATTAAGAATATGTTCTTGTATGCTAGTATTAACGAGAACATCTATATGATGCAAACCATGGTATTCATTTCAGGGGTGAAGAAAGCAATGTCCATTAATGGAATTAATCAATCATAAAGTTCTTGGAAAAATACTATTCGATCAGACAATCAAATATGTTGGTTTTGATAATTGTTTGGATGAAACATGTACGCATAAGAAGAATAAAAAAGCATGGTCGTATTTCAATTACTTTACGTAAATGATATGCTCATAGTCGATTAGTAGAAGCCAATCAAATACTTAGGATCAAGTCTTGGCATGAAAAGAAAAATTAAATGATTATCTTATCCCAAGAACTTATATTGACTCAGTTCACACAAGGTTTAACATGCAAGATTCCAAGAAATGATTTATTCCTTTTTGGCATGGAATCTATTCATTTAAGTATGAGTGCTCTTAGACAGCTGGTTAGATATATAGGATGAGGAATATAACTTATGCCTCGATAGTGGCCAGCCTCATCTATGCAATGTTCCGAACTAGATCGAATATTTTTTATGTCGTTTAGATGGTCAACATGTTCCAGTCTAACCTATCTGAGAAGTACTAGACTGTTGCAATGAAAATTCTAAAGTACCTAAAGATGACTATATATTATATGATGGAATAAAAAATAAATAATCCAGCACCCATTAGGTATACGGACTCATACTTTCAGTACGATAGGGATTCTAAGAAATTGATCCTAAAAATGTGTTTACCCTAGGAGGTGGATCCATAATCTGGAGGAGTATTAAACAATAATGTATTATTGATTCGACCATGACAATTGAATATGTTACCACCTTGGAAAAAGGAAAAAAGTTACGTGGTTCCTTATGTTCAATCATTTATTACACATTATTGTGATAATAATGGTGCAATTTCAAATTCAAAAGAAGTAGGGACTCGTAAGATGCTAAAGAACATTATAATGGGCTTGTAGAAGGGGCGATGCTATCATGACCAATATTGCATCCTAGGACAACTTGGTGGATTATTTTTGAAAGAGGTTACCTGTTAGGACTTCTGATAGTCATGTATAATGAATGGTAGTCAAATACATGGCCACGTGTCTTTAAGACTACGTGGGATGCTTTAGAGGTTTTATTTTTGAAACTATGTGTAACCATTATATTTTAATTTATAAAATACTTTTTATTCATTTTGAAATCAGAATAAATTTATTTAGAATGCTTTATATTTGTTTATATATCTTGTTTCAAATTAAGGTTTTTCAATGGATCTTAATACGAATTATAGTCATTCGGCCTCGGGTTGATAATAAGGAGATCAAATTTTCGGTTCTAGGAATATTAAAATGTTCACAACCTAGATAGGGAGTTGACATCCGATCAGAATGATTGGTATTCAATCCTAGTAGTTTATCTCAAACTAGGGAACCTATTTAACGATTTAAGAACTTGTTTGATTGTTCGATAGAGGATTGTGATTGATAAATCATATAAATATACTGAACGGGACCACCCATGATATTTTTGTCTAAGGGTTGTCTTAGTTTGACTCGGACAATCTTAACACCATTTGAAAAGAGTTGATAGATTCTTAATTTCGAGAATTATAAGTATTGATATGTTAATATGATTTTTTCTTTGATTTCTATGGGTATGATTCCGTTTTATATTGAATCAAATGATCTATGCACATTGGGTGACAATTATGTAAGCAAGTCTGAGATCATAATTCGGGGGAATCCATGTCCAGGGTTACCTTGGATTGAGTTACCCCTTATATAGACTTATAAGATTTCTTTCCACCAGTAAAATATCATTAGTGGATTATTTAATAATTCAGCAGAGTAGAAAAAATGAGTTAAGTCTTAAAATCAAGGAAATTAATTGGATAATGGTTAAAGTCTGTAACACCCCGACCCAAATTTATGGGTTACCAGTCATCAACCATGTCCGACCCGAGCGTAAGGTGTGAAGTACAATGAAACAACCTACATAATGTTGCTAGTTCATTTTTATGTACTTAACATTTCACTTATTTAACATGCGGTTTCCATACAAAATCAAGCTACATGAGGGACCAGTGGGAAGTATCCCCAAAATCTAAGCATACAGATCTACTAATGTAAAATTAAAGGGAATACTTATCAATATGACGCCCTCAAAATACGAAACCACACCCAAACTTATTGTAATAAAGACGAGGGAATGAGTCGAATGCCCTGTGAAAATTATACAATAATTCAATATAGAATCGAACCACATATTGGAGACTCTAACACATTATATTTACATGCACATGAAACTACCATATATATATATATATATATATATGCATGAAACCATTTTTATGCCAAAAATATTATTTTCCTTGATTAATTCATCTTAATCTCGTAAAGGAATTACATTTTACCTAACTTGGCACTCCTTCCTTGATTTAACACATCTGGTTAAATATTTAAACAAATACACCTTGTTTAAGATAAATCATTTCTTTCACCGAAATTACCCACTTTATCTGTACCAATCCACGTTAGTATTTTCTTTGAAAATCAACCTTTCAACACACGAGAACAACATGTTAGAAAATACTTATCTTCTATCTTCCAATAAAAACCTTTCATAAACACAACGTTGTGTTAATTATGGGTTATACCTCTTTAGGTTGCCTAACCACCATTTAATCACTTCACTTTACCATTCCATTACTTTATGGACATTACTTTTCCATCATATCCTTTATCGAAACATTTATTAATTCATTAAAGTTAGGTTGTATTTTCATATATTCACCTTACAACCAATTTCTTGACATGTTCCGTTTTCCTTATCTTTTTGTCGGAAGCTTCCAATATTTGCATACTTTAATAAGCTCCACACTCTCGGCTATGCTACAACATGATCTGGCCAGCGGTTTTGGATCTTTCAACCCAGTACTTTGGGTCCTTCTTAATTATACTAATGTCATTCGAGTTCTAATTTATGTTCTTTAATATTTTTCAAATGTCCGCATTATTTCTCTTTTTCCCTTTTCCCAGCCGAAGCCAAACCTCGGTGTTGCACCCCAATTCGTGTTACATTATAAAAATTAGCATTTCTTGTCCCTTTTACTTTAACATCAATTTTATCCGCAAATCATGTTCATTTAGGAACTTTTTGTATAACACACCTTACAACTTTTTTATTTAATAAAAATGTTCCACTCTACGTAAAATTACTATTTTACCCGTTTATTTCCAAACTTGTCATTTTTTTCCAATTTTATAAGTGTTAATCTCCCAAAAAGATTATTAAGTATACACACCATGTTCTCAACGTTTTAACCCAATAACACTTATTCAACAAATTTTCTAACCATTTTCTAAGTTAGACATTTCTTCACTTTATTTATCAAAGAAACCCAATTACATTTGAAGATTACGTTATAAGATAATGCCATTTTCCCTTTACTAATAGATGTAGTCTTACAACCTTACACTTATCACACTTCCAAAATCTTTATCATACACTTTAAAGAGTATAATTTCTATTTTCCTTAGTTCATATTTAAACCCACTAAAACTTTCATTAAACTTGTTTATGTGTTCATTATGAAAATAGTACAAGTTTACATGCAATTGAAGATGGATTTTAATTCCAAAAACCCTATTAAAGTTGTTGGACACATAATTTATTCTACAAATTCATAACATTTGTAAAATATATCTTTCAAGGCATAGAGGATATTTTTATTTCTTTAAAACTCAAACACATGTCCAACTTTTATAAAATCTTCATTTTTTCACGAAACTGTAGAACATCATTTCATCAAAACATTTTAGCAAGATAAATGTAATTTTCAAAAACATTTAGTCCATAAAATGTTTAACATCAAACTTCTAGAAATACGCCATTTCATATAATTCCCCATCTTAAAGTTCAAGACAAGTTTGAAATATTCATTCATAAATTACTGTCTTACAAAGTAACATTTTGCAACATTTTTATTCCATAAAAATATTAATACCAAATTTACTAGAAACCCGTCATTTTATTCATATGCATCCTACTCTTATAATATAACAACAAGACTACCAATATGCAAATAGAATCTTAATACTAAGAGCAAAGTTTTCCACCTCAAATGAAGCTCCAACGATAATAGAGTGTAATGTCTAAGAAGATGGCAACCTCCAACCTCCTAAGGTGGACTTAAAGAGGTTGTCTTAATCCACAAAGCTTGTCTCCACGAAAGATCCATTAAAACACCCTTTAAAACTCCATAAAGCCCCTCTATCTTCATCTCCAAAAATCACTAACAACACCTCCAAAATTTGTAGCTTTGTTCATCTATGGAGGAAATGGGTATATAGGGTTCAAATGTGGTGGAATACTAGTAGAATATGGTTGTACAAGGTGGATATATGGTAGTGTAAAATAGAAAAAATGGTGGTGGTAAGACCCACTCTCTCACTTTTTCAAAATATCCATCCCCAAAATAAACCCACAGACCCTTATAAAGCACCCCCAAACTTCAAAATCCCATTTTTTCCCAATTTGGGTTCACTGAAGCTCGACACCTCATCAATCTAACGGCGCAAAATGTGACATCACACAAGTGTGGCATGGATTAATAATTTTAGGCAACCTCGTTACAATGAGAATGGTTTCTCATTCGAACAGGCCTTCAAATGAACTTCTAACAAGACTGAACTACTATGTAGAAGGATCTCATTCAATCGTCATTTCATCCCCACTTTGAATGACATGGGATTCTTGTTCTAACCACTCATATTCGTTCAAATGAAACGGGAATATCATTCAAACGACCTTCAACTCATCTGAACGACTATCCTTCTAAATTTATTCAAATTTTACCCAAAAACTTCCAGAATTACCAACAAGGCTCATAGAATAATTAATATAGCAATATGATTCCATACTAATGATCAAAATCCAAAGGGGTCCACATATTAGTACAACTTACAGGGGAATATCCTAAAATATTTTGGGAGTGTATTATAAAGTCAATTAATAGTAAATTGATTGGACAAAGCGAGTAACATTATCCTAATGCAGGGAAACACATTATGCATCGTAATAAAGTTTGTAAGTAAGACATTATCAGATCCAAGTGATTTATGAGATAGTTAATTTGGAGTGCATTCGTAATATTTTATAGAATTAATTATGATAAAAATAGAAAGGAAGTAAATTACGAGATTTATAATTTAGGATTTTCAAGTATTTTTTTGGAAGGTAATTTAATTAGTGAAAAGTACTCTATAAATGCTAATAAGGATATACGGATTATAAAACACCATTTTTAAATTTTCAATTAAATGAATGAAATAAGCAATTAATAAAATTTTAATTAAGCCCTAACTAATCACATGATGTGAATAATATTAACCAATTTTATCTTTCCATAAGCATTAATCTAGGTGAATAATCATGAAAATAATAAATCAACAAACCATAACACTGCGATGTATGAGGAAAACCCACAATAAGGAAAATCCCAGAAAAACTAGCCACACAAGTCCATTATGATATAGGTGTCATACAAGGTCAAATTAAACTCACGCACATACTCAACGTATTTAATCCTTGAATCTATCTTTTCTCATTGTCACCTTTTCATAGCCACTATTGAACACCTTCTGACAACAATAACAATGCATAGGCCTCCTGTATCTCAACATTCATCGATCTTACATACTTCTTAGCTATCCGACCATCACTTCAAATGAAACATGGAATCCACCGCACAAAACATACTCAACGAAGATAAAGAGTAAATTGATCTTTGGTGCTGAAACACAAGATCTCAAATAGACATATTATGTTCAAACTTGGAACTCAAAACTTGGGTGTAAACTAGGGTAAATAGAGGCTAATGATTCTCTCATGGAAATTATTTTTGAAACCCCTAAATTGTCTCCACCATATCATGGCAAAGTCCTAAAATCGGAGTCTATATACTAGAAAGGTAAAAGTAAACCTCACATCACTCAAAGGTGTAATAAAAATAAATAAAGGTTCTAAGACCTACATCTCTAAAAATCTGGCGATAAGAGGGTGCATGAGAGAGGAAGCTAGGCCGGATGGTGAGGAGCACTTGGAACAACGAAATGGGTCAAGCCCACCGCAATAAGATAATATCTTATCCCTTAAGTAATAAAATGACAATCATGCATATGGATAATAAATCCATAATTATTAACTCAACTGTTATGCCCCACCCATTAATGGTGTAAATCTTTCATAATATATTTTATATAATATCTTACTAGTTCGCGTTAATGAAAATATGACTAGTATATCCAATATCCACAACCTTATAAGAGATATTTACACCCCAAATAAGTATATATCCTAAATATACCAATACATAAAATTGAGACTAGCCCCCACTAACTATTGGCTCACAAATAAACCAAATAACCATTACTAGGACTTGTTTATTATGGAGTTACTAGCATGTAAGTCCTCCATTTTATTGGTGGCATAGATAATTAAGCCGACACAACCCTCTGCCCACCACCATATAAAACTGACATACCCACATACCCGTCTCCATAAAAACAATCAATATAGCATAACCATGACTCTAACACGAGCCAAGGAACATAGAGTTTCAATACCCAGACAACTTTAATGTATTAGACTAAAGGAAACCTACTCCATTTATTTTATTAACTAAACGCTAAGTTTTTTCTTTTTAACACATTATCTTCCCAACATGTTTTATGAAAATAACAAGTGTAATCATAACTTGGGGCTAAGTTCCAAAGTGTATCTTTGTAATTCAACTTTTATAGTACAATGTTTTGTCGGGAGCGTGGCCATCATATAGAAATTCTAATAAATTTCCAAAACCTATTTATAGTATAACACTCATAGATTAAGAATTTATTACTCCTTTAAAGGATTCCTAGTTGTAACATACTTATACATATGAGGGTTATATTAATTTCAAATGAACACATTATAGAGGAAGGTATGATTTAAAGTCTTTGATGCTATTTTCAAATGTAAGAGAGGGTGATTTAAATAACAATAGCCAACTTCTCAGATTATACCACAAATAGATGAGTTCAAGTCCAATTATCAATTATAATAGAGAATCATGATATCATTCTAACCCAACATTTTCCATGTTAAAGTGAAATATTTTAATTCAATCTCAAAACGGGAATTATAATCATACTTCACTATAAATGCATTCTAATTTGAGATTGAATTAACCTTAACAATTTAATCCTAGTACAGTATTTAAAATTTTCATTAATTGGATTTACATACAAATTTCATGAATTATAGTATCAATATTAAAAAGAGATTTCATATTTTTGAGAAATAGAATATCACATGATTATGCCTAATTAAATTGTATCCAAATTTTACAACTGATAAAATATTGAATAAGAGGTTACTACTTATAAGCATGAGAGGAGATACTAGTTTTATCTTTATTTTTACGAAACAGTATAGATTTTGTTAATGATAATTCAAGCTTCCTATTTTGAGAATTCTTTTTTGTTCTTCTTCCTTCAACTTCATTTGATTCTTATTACTTATTGGTTGGATTCCTTCTTTTAATCTTCTTAGCACTTGAACTAGTTTTGAAATGATGTTTTAGGTTTAGGAGATGACTAGGTTTGAGATGTGACAGGCCTTCTTAAACTCAAACCACCTTATATATGCCGCATGTTCAATTCCTGTTGAGTGAACAAATACTGAAGGGTGTTGTGGTTTCAAAATAACATGAATCTCTCTTCATACAAGTATTACCTCCAAAAATACAAAATGCAAAAAATTATCAATAAACCCCAACTCATGGGTGGGTTAGTTTCCATTACGAGGCTTAAGATTAAAAAAAGATAAAGCTATGGTCCTCACATCCTTCAAATGGACCCCCTTGTACATGTAAATATTCATTTTTATAAACCATATGCTACAATCCATCGAGTTACACGACAAGTTCTTTTAACTCCTCAATAGAAAAATTGCAGTACACATCCTAAACAAATGGTACTGATAAAAGGCTTTTTGTGTATAGCCATTTTCTTCAAAAGCCTAGTCTCAAAATCCCTTGAATACCTTCAAAACTTGTTTAGAAATCTCGTATTGTAGTCAGTACGGTTATCTATCAAACTTTCAAGGTGAAACAATTAATGTGAATGCTTGCAATTTTGATTTTTTTATTAATTTTTTAAAAAAACAATTTCAAGGGAGAATTAACTAATTAATGCTAAAATTATGAAATGACTAAATAACGAAAAATAATGTGCAATCGAGTGTGATAAATGTGAGAAGATTCAAGAGGTGGGATTACTCCGCTTTTCAGTTATTTTTAATTTCATAATTTATTAAAAAGAAATATTTTCAGATAACATTAAATTTATAATCGAACTCTCGTTAAAATTATAAATTCAATAATTTCATTTTCAGAAAACTCATTTAAAAATGCCACACTATGAAACTCAAAGATTTATACTCTTTTTAAAGAAATTACCCGCTAGTATCAATTTAATCAAAATTGCATGAATCATCGAATTTCAACACCGAATGACTATTCAAATATAAGGAAAAACCTATCTCTAGTTCGATTTCCAAAATCAAATATCAAAACAAAATTAATTCACTATCTCTTGATACGTAGATTAATGTGTAACAATTAAAAAGAAATATTCCTAAAAATAAAACAATCAATTAAATTAATTAATTAATTTAACATCTAACATAGTTTCATCCCACCCCTTGAATGGGGTGACTAGACAAGCATAATTAAATAATCAATCAGAGTCACAAACTTGAAACAAAAATTTAAAGAGAAGAGCAAGAAATACAATACGCAAAAGTCTCATTTCTAATTGATTCCTTGAATTGCGTTCGTGAAAGTGTGTCCCAATGTCTTCATAAATCAATCACTTGATACATAAATAAAAATAAAAACAAAACCTAAAAATCTATTCTAAAGTTAAACTAAGTTTTTTATTTACAAAATATAAAAAAAAAAAATGACTGTCTCTCTCTCTTCAGTTCTGCAGTGTTCTATATGAGAGTTCTCTGTGAGAGTCCTCCTTCATCTTTTAATAACCTCAAATGGTTTAGATTTGAGAGATATTTGGGATTTGAAACACTAAGTCCAAGATTTGGTGCGATGCACGTGGGTTTTATGGTTTAAAGCTTGAAAGGTGTGTTTGTGGTTGTGGGTTGGCTCCGATTTTTTGGGAGAGATAAGGCTAATGGGTTTGGTTCATGGAGATGGATTAGAATCGGGTAGAAGGTGGTGGGTATTGGGTTTAGGTTAGATTTCGAGTTAAGGAGGTTCGGGTAGTAGGAATCTTGTTCGAAGTGGGTTCCGGTAGCTCCGAGTCTGAGCTTGCCGGAGGTGGGTTGCTCAGGGTCGGAGCATTAGTGTAGGTTTCGTTTTTGTTGGTCTTGGGTTGACTAGGTTTAGTGGGTTGCGGTTTGGATCGAGGTCGCGGGTTTTGGTTGGTGGAAATGGAGGTCGTGGGTTAATGGGGGCTATGAGAGAGATGTGAGGAAGAAGATAGGTGAGGGGGAGTGTTACGATGGGTGTGTGTGTATTGTAGTTAAGGGGTGTGTGTTTGTGTGTTAATTTTGCACCTAATGAAAAAACAAAAACCCATTCAACTACAATTATAAAATTAATAAAACTTAAAAACATAAAACCTATTAAAAATTAAAAAGTAAATACCTAACATAAAAAAATAAAAGACATAAATAAAACAAAGTAGAAAAATAATAATAATAATAATAATAATAATAATAATAATAATAATAATAATAATAATAATAATAAAACTAACCTAATATAATTAAAAATAAGGAAAATAAAATATAGGTAAACTTAATAGAATACACACTTAAACATATATAAAAAATACTCGACGCATAATAAATACACATACCCTACTATATATAACTATTCGCACACAATTAAAGTATAAAATATAAATCCTGAAAGTATAAAATAAATCCTAAAAATTATATACGACTCAAATAAACATTCTAAAAAATAATAAAAATACAAACTAAACACACATGAGGTTCAGGTAATGTCTTGGGCTCGGTTTAGGCATAAGTTTGGTGCGGAACTGGGCTTATGGCATCAGAAAACCTCGGGGCAAGGTAAAAAATGGACTCGAACTTCACGATCTCATTGATTTTCTTCATTCAATGGTTTTTAGTGCTATTTTGTCACAATTCACTTGATTTAGCATTGTTTGGTGCTGCGACTGATGATTGTCGTACAAAATAGTAAAATGCGACATAAAGTCATTTTTAATTAAAATGAGTGACTAAAATGCTTATATTCAGCACTTAAATTAAACACTTTTGAGTGCTTATCAGGTACCACCTTCTGGGTGAGGTGAGCCAGCGGCCCCTCAATCCTTGAGAACACCAAAATATGTTTGGATTTTATATATTATTAAAAAAATGTAGATCATTTGAAATGATAATCATATTTGTGAGAATGATTTATAATTACATTTTTAAATATATTTTTTACATATGTACAGGAATTTTACTTAGTAGGAATTTCGGTGAGCTGGGTTCCACCTAATGATTGGATATGGGAAGATTTGTTCTAGAACAATTAAAGAAGTCATAATCTATACAGAGAGTTGACATCCAATCGACATGGTTGCATGTGCAATCCTATAAGTTTTTGACCAACTATGGGAACCTGTCTGATGGTTCAAGAACTTGTATGATAGTTCTAAATACGATTATAAATAGTACATCTAAGATTTTATTTAACATGACCATCCATTAGAATTGAATAAAAGGTCTATCTTTTTTGACATAAATAATCTCACATTATTTTTAAAGGGTGCATATATTTTTAATCCTGAGACTAATAAGGATTAAAATGCTTGCACAATTATTGCTTTGATTTATGTTGAAGAGAATCGATTTCATATAGGGTCAATCAATCCCCATAAGTTAGGAAATAGTTGTGTGAGTAGGTTTGAGGTCATAATTCAGAACAAGTGATTCCCCCTTAAAATATTTATACGATTGGTTTAAACCTAGTTAATGGACTATTTCATAATTTGATGGAGTAGAAAAACAAGTGATGTATGAGAATAAAGGAATTAATTAGATGTTAGTGAAAATTTATTAGCGAAATATTAATAGGACCAAGTGGGTATCAGGGGCTTAATGTTGGGAATTATATTATGTGCCATAATCAACTTTTCAAATAAGAACTAATTATATCCCTTTGATTTATGAGAATCTTAAATTGGAGTGAAATCATAATTATTTAATGGAATTGTTTTTGATTAAATAAATAAAGGAAATAAATTACGAGGTTGTGATTTGAGATTTCTGAGTATTTTTTTTACAATCTCATTATTTGTCTTGAGTCCATTATATAGTCCGTAATCTCCAGTGGTTTGGACCAAACATTCTATATTACCCGTTTAGCCAAAATCCATAACTTATATATATATATATATATATATATATATACCGTCTACCTAGATATGGGAGGACCATATACTAGAATATCCAAGAAGTTCGGTGAACACAAATAAGACTTTAGAGGAGAAAAATAAGTAATCCCCTTCCATCTTCATATATACCTTTATCCATTCTCGAATTTTAACTAGATCCGTAATGGTAATGTATTCATAAGCCTAGGTTTAATCTCCAAAACCCAGTTTCTCATTTTTCACTTTTCGTAACATGATTAATCAAAGATTCATCGGTTAAATTCTTTTATTTTCCATATATTGATCTCCAATAATGGGTATCAGATCCCTCAGCTTAGATTAGTAATGTTTTAGAAAGACCCATGTTGTCAACCGACTTAAATCCGAGGTTTATGTGTTAAAAATATGTTCACGGATATATATATATATATATATATATATATATACGTGAACATATATGTCTATGTGCTAACATAGTTTTGCACGATTTGAATGCTTATATCCCTTCCATCATGATCATATGAATGTTTGTTATGTGAATGGATCTTACAATAGTTTACCATAGTTAGATTTCTCATACATATAATTTGGTTGCAATAATTAGGATTTTTTATTGTTGCATGTGATATATGTATTTGGTGGAGTTTGTGAGGTGATGTATTAATTAGATGTTAGGATTTTATATTCTACATAGGGTTTTAATGATTTTCAATATCCATGTAATCCCTTTGATTTTTCATCAAGAACAAAGGTCTATTAATGGAGTTTTGCAGACTATTGGAAATTAAAAACAATGAAGTTTTTATATGACTTCAAAAAACCTAAATAACAAGAAGAGAATGATAGAAGAATCAACCAACTAGCAATGAACACCGATCACGGGGCTGCGAGCATATGTCATACTGCTACAATACCGAGTCTGCTAGCCTTGACTATATGTTTCGATATTCCTATCATGAGTAGCGATGTGAGGTATCATGGAGGCAGAAGACGTTTCTGACTCTTTTTGTTTCTTTTCTTGGTCATAATTCATTTATCAATCACATATTGCTTTGGCATATATTCGACTGATGAAAAACCCTCATCAAGCTTACTAGTATATTTCCATAATAATATCGAAACACAATCATAAATCCAAATGGAACTAAAGATTTATTAGCATCATTTCCACTATATTTTCATTTTTAGATTATAATGTATACTAGTCTTATAATTATATATTTTGAGTAATATTCGGTTCAACCCAAATAACAATATTTCTCATAAATTCCCAACGAGGATGCATAATCTCTAATGTTCGTTAGAAATTTCCATGAAAATTTTATTTCATCCCAACTAAATCTAAGTCAAGTAGAACTAACGTTCAAGGTTATTTTAAATCATACCAAATACAATACTTATTCCAGTTCATATCATATTCGTGTTTAAGAAAATGTTAGTTCATATCATATTCGATTTCACAAACTATAAACTATAAATCTAATTCAAGTAGAACTAACGTTCAACTATTAAACTGCAAAATATTATTGTCATGATTCCGAATTTACCACACCATTTTCTAGTCAAAAGGCCAAACATTATCAATGTTGTTCAAGAATATTAACATGAAAATTTATGTTACTCTTTCACTAATTAAATTTCTAACCATGTTTAAATCTTAACTCATAGGAGTTTAGGCAATATTTAACACATTTAATAGCTAAAGGGAAAAGTATAAATATATTTGCCTTTCAGACATACAATTTTAAAATTATGATATTTTTTTTACTAGATTTATTTATCTCCAAATTCTAACTCTAGAAATGAAATCTATGTGAAAAATTGAGTCGGGTTTATGGTTTGTGTTTTTCAAAACTCATAAGAGAATGTATTCAAAGATGGAGTTGAATATCAATATTCTCTGGATAAAAAAAAATGGGAAAAACCTCTTTGGTGCCCAAATGTGACCCTCTAGCTTTCATAGCGGCCTAAGGCACAACTATAGCGGCCCAAGACGCCGCTATTGTGGTCTTATAGCGTTCCATTGAGACCCAAACACTTTTTTCTCTTTTCCTTTATTTTATCTTCCGATTTCTTTCATTTTATCTCTTTTTCTTCCTTTCTTCTGCTTCCTCCTACCATATATATATACACACACACACTTATGTTTCGGTCCTTAATTTTTACAAATCATAAATCCCAAGATATGCTATATATCCCTTTTACCCCTAAGTTAAATGTTATATCAACTTCTTTAGTATGAAATACACTTTACGCCTCATGGTTCCTATCATTAACGTCATTAATTGCGCTAAAACCAACTCAGAAAAATATATATACTAAGACTACCATTTATCCAACATGGTACATTAAATTTATATTGTGTTCTACCACACTTGTATAATTACTCTTTTAAATAACAATTTGCACATATGAAAATCATACTCGTTCATTGTCACAATTTTCGCATGTTTCATAATCAACACCTTTCCAATCTATTGTGTTAATATGAAATATAGGAATTTTTTTATTTTATCTTAATATCATGTTTTATAACAACTTAAACAAGTACTATTTTTATATCTTAATTGTCATACCTATAGTATATTTGTTTAACAATCAACGCCACCGTTGTATAAATATCACGAAACACATCCTTATCTACAATTTAGATTTTTTTTATCCATTACCCATTCTACCACACATTTACTCAATATATCACACATTCATGGTTATATTTTTAACCCATAACGGATTCATAAATATATCCACATATGCAAAGATCCCCTTACAAATTTATCTTTCATGCCAACATATTCCTTTATTCATGAAGTTCGTATATAACTCCATGTTAATCTTTCATTAGTTGTGTGAGTAGGGATATTTTATTATCTATACCATGTCAAGATATGTATGTAGTGTCTATCCATAGGCTAGTGGGCGAGGTTACTAGGTAATTGCATTTTATTAACGAGTAGACCCAGGGCAGAGACCACAATGTCCTTAAATAAGATTACCATAGTTTAGGAGTTCCCTAATGTGTTTGATGACATTTTGGGGTTGCGACTAATTCGATATATTGATTTTGTCATAGACTTAACACTGGGAATGAAACCTATATCTAGGTCACATACCATATGGCCCCTATGGAGATGAAGGATCTTAAGGATCAGATTAATAAATTAATAGATCAGGGATTTATCCATCGTAGCATACACCTTAGGCTGTGCTACTGTTGTTTCTAAAGAACAAGGGTGAGTCTTCAAGTTTATGTAAAAGTATCTCAATCTAAATAAAGTGATAGTGAATAATAAGTAATAAATACCAAGGATTAACGATATTTTTAATCAATTAGAGGGAGTTTAATTCTTTCTAAAGATTTATTTATGATTTAGTTACCATCAACTGAGGGTACAAGCAAAAGATTTTTCCAAGAAACAATTGTTGACTTGTTATGGGTATTTCGAGTTATGATTAATGTCATTAAACTTGACGAATGCCCGACATTAGTCATGGAGTTAGTGAATCAATTGTTCAATTCAAATTTTAATCATTTCATCATAGTCTGCATTGTTGTGACTAGCTAGTCATGTCCCGCAGTTATGACCATATCAACCTTAGCATGACCATATCTATGCCCCAGTGTGGGCATAGATGATCCTGGAAGTGGTCATGGCTTCATGATCTTGGTGCCAAAATCGTGCCAAAATTCTCTCCATGTTTGGTCATGGTTGGCTCATGGCCTTAGTTCATGACTAAAGCTGTAATACCCCCAAGTGGGTCATGACCTTGGGCCGTAACTATCTTAATGCATGGGTCATGCTTGGAGACCGTGGCCATCTAGTTGCTTATACGAAAAATTAATTGGTCATGGTTGTGAGTCATGTTTGTTACGATAAAAATATCTTCCCGACTAGAATTTTTCTTCCCTCTTCAAACCCTCTAATCTCTCTCTTAATCTCGACAGTATCTCTCTTAATCCCCGCGATTTTGACTCATTTCTCTCTCAATCTTAAAGGTAACCATAATAATTGTATGTGTGTGTATTTCTGTGTATATGTGTGTATTTATATATTATGTGTATATAATTATTTTTTAAGAAACGGGGATGTATAAATTAATGAACCCCAAGACATTGTATTGTGGGCTATTTTTTTTAGATAAAATATTATTCAAAACCCTAGACATTATATTTTTTTGATAAAAAATAATTAAATGGATTTTTAATAAGTAAAAGAAATTACGTCAATCGTGTTGTGGGTTATATTTGTGTCATCATATTATATTGCGGTTTATATACTCAGGGTGTAGGGGTATGGTATGTGTGTATATGCATATATAGTTATTTTTTAAGAACAGGGGATGTATAAATAAATAAACCCTAAACATTGTATTAGGGGTTATTCTGTTGACAAAGTATTGTTCAAAACTGTAGACATTATATTTTTTTTGACAAAAATAATTAAATAAATTTTTAATAAGTAAAATAAATTACATCTACCATGTTGTGGGTTATATGTGTGTCATCATATTATATTGTGGTTTATATATTCGGGGTGTAGGGGTATGGTATTGAAGGGCTATCCATTTGTGGGTTTTCATTTTTGACTTTTCAATTGTAGTAATACTAGTATAGTGACAAATGACCTCACTATAGTGAGAAATGATGTTACTATAGTGAGATACTATGAGTTGCATACACGTGTGCACATTAATAATTGTATTGGTTTGGTTGTTGGATAGTATGTTGGATTTCTTATATTGATAATAAACATATACTTTTAAACTCTCTCATAATAAATCCTAAGAAAACCTATTGCAAACAATTACGGTTGGTTGTTGTATAGATTTCACATCGAGGAGATCCAAAATGCAAAGGGTTTAGAGAAGGGTAACGATGAATTAAAGTCCTAATCAAACTAATATAACCTGGTACGTCGTATGTTTGAATTAATAATTATTAATTAATTGGAGCCCTTAATTATAGGACTCATATTCACGCCCTCGTATACTTTTCGTAGGAAAATTGAAGTAGGGTGATAATCAGTGGCAACAAGAGTGGGAAAGGTTGCAATTGGAATTCACATATAACTCTTTTATTAGTAAGCGCTATATAGAGGGTACTCATATTTATATGTTTGTAAATAAAAAGATCGAACAATTTAACTACGTTGTAAATCGTGGAGTTAATATCCAACAAAATTACTTATTCAATCGTATTCTATTTTCCCAACGAAAAAAAATGGGATGACATTACAAAATATATTTCAGACACATAGTCATGACGTAGCCCTGGCCTTGGTTACGTTGTCGGAGAAAGCGGAAAAAAATTCCTCCCATTATGGACACAACTATGTACAAAGAGCATTGACATAGATGGTGATGTCTCGAGCCATATGCACATAAAATTGAATCTTGCGAACAAGTTAAAAAATATGGGTTTTGATTTCAGGCCCCCGATATCTACACATCAATCATGAATACCTTTCATCCTTGTTGGCCACGTGCAAAAATTCATAGGTTTTTAAAAACTAATACCGAATGGATGGAGATCAGACACATTGAAAATATTCTAATATCTTACTCTGAAAAGGTGTATATATATATATATATATATATATATTCGTAAGCTTGATTAATGAGTTATTATTTTATATTAATATAATTATTTAGTCATTTAAGATCTTTCATTTTTGTAGATAATTTCGAAAGGAAACAACCCAATGGTACCAAGTATTGAGGTGACACCGCAACGAGATTGACCATCTCGTGCACAAACCAAATTCTCATCACCAATGATTCACTCCTCATCAAATTCAACTCCAACTTCTCCACCGCCCTCATCCAGCACTCATGTTGTCCAATGCCCCCATCCAATGCTATCAACGCCTCCCCCTCAATCCAAAAAAAGCCCATTGGTTTCTCCCTTCTTAGGAATAACCAAACGGGTGATAGGAATGGTGTCGTAAACTTTAAAGCCCAGTGTTTGTCATTGGGAAAAATGAATGTGGGAGTCGATGGACCAGAAAACTGGAGACTTGTTGATCAAGCCACCAAAGATGACATATTTGATCAACTTTGCAAGAATTTCTCATTTCCAAACCCTTCCAAGAGTAAGGTTCTATCTCGGGTTACTGAAGCACTGAGGACATACAGGAGAAACCTTCAGAAGAAACATTTCCCAAAGGAGTAAGCGAGCTCCTATATTTTGATTTTGAAAGAGAGAGTACCTCCCAATATTGAAATGTCAGTGGAGTAGTGGAATAATTTTTTGTAGAATGAGGCAAAGGAGAAAATGATGGTGCAAAGGGAGAAAAACAAAAAAATAGGGAATACAAAATTGATATGCACAAGATGGAATACAAATCTTATGAGGATTTGAACAATAAATCGTGGAGTAGGACAAAGTATGGTTCATATGATGGTAAACAACCAAACTGAACCATATTATTTGTTCATGATCGGCGGGATAAAGAAAATAAATTATTACTACACTTACCTAAGATGCTGGAATTAATAGAGGCCATTAACCATCAATCTGGTTCGAGACGTAATGACCAAACCTATTGAAAGGAAAAAAGAAGGAGGACGATAGGTGTTGGATAACATATGCCAAAAGAAAAAATTTAACACACCGCACGTCTCGTGGATGAGGTTTATTTGGTCAAGGATTATATCTCGTCCACTGAGGAAAAATAGTTCAAGATCATTAAGGATGTCCAGGAGATTAAAAATAACCTTGGAATCTTGTCGGATCAAATTGGGCAACATGTGAGCCTTTTTAAAGCTTATAGCCCCCACTGCCTTCTCAAGGTTACCCTTACCCTCCTCCTAAAGGTTTCCCCTATCCTTATTTTTCAAGTTTTCCTTCCCAAACGCTGCCTCCTTCAATATTCCCCTCCTAGATGTCTCCTCCTCCAACATTACCCTCCCAAACGCCAACTCCTACAACATTTTCCTCCCAAATCCCAACTCTTCCAATATGCCCCTTCCCCGTGCCTCCACTTATCACGGAACTTGGATCATTGTCAATAACACGACGGCTATGGCTAAAAGTACTGTTTCAGGGACCTGAGAAATGAGAGGATTATTGGGGTGTTTACATTCGTGTCCATGGTTGTTGGAACACAAGTACACGACCGAGATTTAGGGAGGGGTAAGGCTCAAATAATGGTCGGTGAAATTTACACCGATTGCAGAGATGTACCTATGCTCGTTGACAATGGGGAAGGGAGGAAATCGAGGAATTATGCAAACTCTTTTATTGTTTGTCCAGTTTATTTGTTATTCAAGTTCTAATTATATTTTCTTTCATTTAAATCATAATAACATTTTTTTGGTTTTAGTTGTAAAAGTTTTTTTTCCAGTTATAAGAATATTATTTTATCCATGTAAATCTCATTGGTATTTTATTATGATATTAACGCTTTACTTTGATGTATGAATGTTTAGTTACTTTTACAAATGTTTAATATGATTTATGTGGGTTAACTTTCGATAATATGTTATGTTTAGTCTAATGTTTTGTTACTTTCACAAGGCACTAGGTTTGAGGATAGAGTCATTTAAGTTTAGGATTGGTTCAAATTGATCGAGCTCAATTTTGACGTTCTCATGTACATATACATTTGTTGATCAGTTTCATTGTTGCAGTCTTCATAAAATGAAGTTAAATTAGCTTTATTTTATGAAGACTGTATTAAAGAAAATAATCAACAAATGTACATGTAAAAGAATATTGTGTGTTGGGGGGGGGGGGGGGGGGGGGGCTCCATGATCAATTTGGTCTAATCACGTATTTAGAAGACTCTATTTAATGGCCTTCTTGGATCAAATAAACTAGGTACTCTTTACTTTAACTGAACTAGTTATATAAATGATATATATTTGTTATCATTTAAATATTTTAGATGATAGAAGAAGTACGAGGGAATTTTTTTGTCTTGGATTTTGGATAATTATCAGTTGTCGGATAGTACATTAGAAGGAGAACGAGATAATTATTGGTTTGATTATTTGAAAATATTATGCATAATTATTAGTTGTCATTGTCACGGAACTCCTAATTTTGAGAATATGACGATAATTTGAAAATATCTTGACTTACGGTGAAAAACTTACCGTTAGAGGGAGAAAAACCAAAACACGCCACAAACAGCCTCGTCAAAGGCACGAAAACCTCGCACAGGACCAATGTAACTCGTACGAAGTGACCGCATGGTCACACGACTCCTGTTTGATAATATGACGATAATTTGAAAATATCTAGACTTAGGCTTAAAAACATGCCGTTAAAGGGAAAAAACTCAAAACACCCTCCAAACGGCCACGTGAGAGGCGCAAACACCTCGCATGGGACCAATGTAACTAGCAGGAACTGATCGAGTGTTCATGGCACTCCCGATTTAAGAATACAATGATAATTTGAAAATATCTACACTTGGGCTTAAAACAAGTCGTTAGAGGGCAAAATACCAAAACACCACCCTAACAGCCCCGTGAAAGATGCGAACACCTCGCACGGGACCAATGTCACTCGTAGGAACTGATCACTTGGTCATGGGTTCATCGGTTTCAGAATATGATGATAATTTGAAGCTATATAGACTTGGGATTAATCAAATGCCGTTAGAGGGTGAAAACCTAAAAAACCCTGGTAAACGGCCTCGTGAGATGCGCAAACACCTTGCATGGGGCCGATGTCCATTTTTTGGATAATATGTTAGATAAATGTTGGTTGTCATAGAATGTTGGCTTCCTATTTTCTCAAATTTCCTGTTCACCAATCTATGGCTTTAAAAAGTTGAAAAACTCTTGATCTCTAAACAGTGGCATACGAGGTGTTCTTGCCACTCACGGTATTGTCTGGGTGCTCCCGGGGATGTCAACCCCCACGTGGCACGCTTTCAAGCCTAATTGTGTTTATTTTTGAATTTTGTTGAATTTTACACACACTTCTTGCTAATCTAGACAAACACTACACTATCCTTGACACTTTCCCAAGTTTTCAATGCCATGCCTACGATGGCAAATCCCGAATATGAGGTTGAGTACAAATCCACTACCGGCGATGCTTGGTAAACCTCTCGATTGGTTGTCCTTAATCAATATCTGATCGTGAAGATCTTAAACATCCCCTACTCTTATGAAGGGAAATTCAGTGTCCACTATTTCAAAACCCCGCAAGCCATGGATGACTAATAAACAACCACTGGTCCAAAATAATCAAAGGCATCACTAATAGGAAACTAATTGTTCATACGAGTATAAAGATATGTTGGAATTTTTTATTGATACACATATAAATGTACTAACGAATTATATACTATTAGTGATGGTGGGAACTGTATGGACGAATTGTTTTCTTAACAGACATGGTGTGCTGGAACTGTATGGAAACAATTTGTCCATATGTGCATACGAGTCTCAATGAAATAATCCAAGATAAATCGATACTCATATGGACAAATTTTTTCTTATTAGGGACAGCTTTGATTATTTTTAAGCAAATCTTGTCATGTACTTGTCCAGATCAATCCTGAACTTCTGGCAAAAGTCGTGAATGACTTGTGGAGTATTGAAATGTTGAGCATTGAATTTATCATTGGCAGAGTCATGGAAGTTTAAGAGCTTCTCGGCCAAATACTTACCATGGACAATTAGTAGAGATGTGTACCAGGTGTTGTCAACGGTGGATTTTTACTCCACCTTATTCTCATAATTTTCCATCTTAGGTATGTTTTTGGAAACTAGGGAAAGTGTCAAAGCTAGTGTAATATTTGTCAAGAGTAGCACGGGGGTTGTGTGTGAAATATAATAAAATCCGAAAACAAGTACATTTAGGCTTGAAAACTTACCGCAGGAGGGAGGGAAACCCCAACGGCACCAAAATGACACCGAGAGTGGCATGGAAATCTCGTGTGCAAGTGCTTGGAGATTAAGAATTTTCTGAACTGGACATTAATTGGAGAGAGATATTGTGAAGCCTACGTGCTACATAAGATGGCATGGGATGCCCAATTTGAGAATATGACAATACTTTGAAAATATTTGGACTTAGGCTAAAAACACACCCTTAGAGGGTGAAAATAAAAAAAAAAATCCCCCAAAAGGCCCCATGAGAGGCACGACCTCCTCCCAAGGGACCAATGTAACCCGTAGGAACTGAATGCGTGGTTATGGGACTATCTGTTAGAGAATATGATGAAAATTTGAAAATATCTACACGTAGGCATAAAAGCATGCCTTTATAATACAAAAACCAAAAACAACCCTCGACGTGTCCCGTGAGAGGCGCAAACACATGTACTTAGGCTTAAAAATGCCGTTAAAGGGAGAAAACTCAATACACCCCCCAAACGGCCCCGTGAGAGGCGCGAACACCTCGCACTAGACCAATGTAACTCACAGGAACTAACCACAAAATCACTGGACTCTAGGTTTAAGAATACGACAATAATTTGAAATTATCTAGACTTAGGCATAAAAACATGTTGTTAGAGGGCGAAACTCAAAACAATCCCCAAATAGTTATGCGAGAGATGTGGACACCTCGCATGGGACAAATGTAACATGAAGGATCTGATTGCATGGTCACGAGACTCCTGATTTGTGAATATGAGGATACTTTGAAAATATCTATACTTAGGATTAAAAACATGCCGTTAGAGGGCAGAAACCCAAAACACCCACTAAACGGATCCATGAAAGGCGTGAACACCTCGCATGGGATCAATGTAACTCACAAGAACTAACATCATGGTAAAATGACTATTGATTTTAGAATATGACGATAATATTAAAAATAGGACTTTAGCGGGTGAAAATCTAAACGGCCCCGTGAGAGGCACAAACACCTCGCACTGAACTAATGTAACTTGCAAGAGCTGGATGCGTGTTCACAGGGATCACCATTTGAGAATGTGATGATAATTTGAAAATATATATACTTGGGCCTAAAACATATTGTTCGAGGGCAAAAACTCAAAACACCCTACAAATGGCCACCGGAGATTCATAAAAACCTCACACGGGACCGATGTAACTCGTACGAACTAACTGTATGGTCATGGGGCCTGCGGTTTATGAATATGATGATAATTAAAAAATATCTAGATTTAGGTTTAAAAACATGTCGTTAGAGAGAGAAAACCTAAAACACCATCGAAACGAACCCGTGAGAGGAACGAACACCTTGTAGGGGACCAATGTAACTCAAAGGAATGGACTGCATGGTCGCAGGACTCTCGGTGTGAGAATATGTCAATAATTTGAAAATTTCTACACTTAGGCTTGAAAACATGCTGTTGTAGGGAGAAAGCCAAAATGCCCCCAAAACGGTCCAGTTAGAGGCGAAACACCTTGGAAGGGACCAACATATCTCACAGGAACTGACCCCGTGGTCATGGGATCCTCGGTTTCAGAAGATGATAATAATATTAAAATATCTACATTTAGGATTAAATACGTATCGTTAGAGGGAGAAAATAAAAAATACCACTCAAATGGCTCCTGAGAGGCGCGAACACCACGGATGAAACCAATGTAACGATCAGGAGCTAACCTCACATTCACAGGACTCTAGGTTTAAAAATATGATGATAATTTGAAAATATCTATATTTAGGCTTAAAACATGCTGTTTGAGGACAAAAACCAAAAACACCTCCTAAACAGCTCCGTCAGAGACGCAGACACCTTACACGGGACCAATGTAACTCGCAGGAATTGACCACTTGGTCTGGGACTCCCATTTTGATAATGTGATGATAATATGAAAATTTCTAGACTTAGGCTTATAAACATGCTGGTAGAGGGAGAAAACTCAAAACACCTCCAAAACGGCTCGCGAGAGCTGCTGACGCCTCTCACAGTAATAATTTAACTCGCAGGAACTAACTACATGGTGATGGAACTCCAAGTTTGAGAATATGATGATAATTTGGAAATATCTAGACTTAAGTTAAAAACATTCTATTTGAGGTAGAAAATCACAAGAGGCTCCGTGAGAGGCGTGAACACCTCACACGAAATGATCGCATGGTCACGGGACCCCCCATTTGAGAATATGATGATAATTTGAAAATATTTACACTTACGGTTGAAAACATGTCATTCGAAGGAGAAAATCCATGATGCCAACAAAAAGGCCCCGCAAGAGATGTGGAAACCTCACACGACACCAATGTAACTCATAGGAACTGACTACGTGGTCATAGGATTCCTGATTTGAGAATATGACCATAATTTGAAACTAAATGGACTTCTGCTTAAAAATGTGTTGTTGGAGGGAAAAAAATCAAAATACCACCCAAACGGCCCAGTGAGAGGCTCGAACACCTCGCGCGGGACCAATGTAAGTCACAAAAATTGATTGCATGGTCACAGAACTCCTGATTTGAGAATATGATGATAATTTGAAAATATTGACACTCAGTCTTATAAATTTGTTGTTAGACAGCGAAGACCGAAAACACCCTCGGAATCACCACATGAGAGGTGTGAACAATTCGTAATGGACGGATGTAACTAGCTGGAACTAGTCGCGTGGTCACAGGGTTCCCCATCTTAGAATATGATGATAATTTGAAAATATCTAGACTCAAGCATGCCATTAGAGGGCGAAAACTCAAAACTCCCCAAAAATAGCCCCACGAGAGGCAAGAACACCTTGCATGTGACCAATGTAACTCACATGAATTGACCGCGTGTTCATGGGACTCCCAATTGAGAATATGATGATATTTTGAAATTATCTAATGCTAGTCTTAAAAACACCCTGTTAGAGGGAGAAAACCCATAACACACCCCAAACGACCCTGTGAGAGGCGCGAACACCTCGCACGGAACCAATATAACTCACAATAACTACCATGTTCAAATGACTCCTATTTTGAGAATATGATGGTTAATTGAAAATATTTACCCTTGGGCTCGAAATCATGCCATTGCAGGGAGAAAACCAAAAACACCCTCCAAATGGCTCCACGAGTGGTGTAGACACATCGCTTAGTACCAATGTAACTCGCAGGAACTGACTACATGCCAATCAAACTCCCGAATTGAGAATATGATGATATTTCAAAAATATTTTCATTGAGTCTAAAAATCATGCCGTTAGATGGCGAAAACCCAAAACACTCCCCAAACGGTCCCGTAAGATGCGCGAACACCTCGTACGGAACCATTGTAACTCGCAGGAATTGATAGCATGGCCACAAGACTTTCGGTGTTAAAATATGATGATAATTTGAAAATATCTAGACTTAGAATTAAAAATATGCCTTTAGAGGGAGAAAACCCAAAATACCCCCAAACATCCGCACAAGAGGCGCAGACACCTTGCGCGGGACCAACATAACTCGTAGGAACTAATCGAGTTGTCGCGGGACTCCTAAATTGAGAATAAGATGATAATATGAAAATATATAAACTTAGTTTTAGAAAAATAATGTTAGAGGGCGAAAACCCAAAACTCCCCCCCAATTGGCCTTATGAGAGGCGCGAACACCTCGTAATGGACTAATGTAAGTTGGAGGAACTGACCACGTGGTCACGGGACTCCTGATTTAAGAATATGGTGATAATTTGAAATAATCTAGACTTAGGCTTAAAAACATGTAGTTAAAGGGAAAAAGACAAAAAAACTCCCCAAACGACCTCGTGAGAGGCTCGAACACGTCGCAAGTGACTAGTGTAACTCGCAAGAATTGATGTGATCACACGACTCCTGATTTTAGAATATGAAGATAAATTGAAAATATCTAGATTGTGGTCGAAAGCATGACTTGAAGAAGAAAACTCAAAACACCCCCAATTAGCCCCGCGAGAGGCGTAAACACGTCGAATGGGACCCATGTAACTTGTAGGAACTAACCACTTGGTCACGGAACTTCTGGTTTATGAGTATGATGATAATTTGAAAATATCTTGATTTAGTCTAAAAAACATGATGCTGGGGGTGAAAACCCAAAACACCTAAAAAATGGCCCCATAAGAGGCCCGTACACCTCGCACTGATCCAACATTAAGTCGCAGGAACTGACGACTTGGTCTCAATACACCCGGTTTGAGAATATCTACGCTTATGCTTAAAAACATGCTGTTAGATGGAGAGAAACCAAAAAACTACCTAAACAACCATGTGAGAGGCGAGAACACCTCGTATGGAACAAATGTAACTCGCAGGAACTGACAGTGTGGTCATGGTGCTCACGATTAGCGACTATGATGATAATTCGAAATTATCTAGACCTAGGCTTAAAAATAAGCCATTAGAGGGAGAAAACACAAGACCCCCCCAAACGTCCTTGGGACAGTGCGAACACCTCGCATGAGGGCAATGTTACTCCCAGGAACAGACCCAGTGGTCATGGCCCCCTATTTTGAAAATATGAAAACAGTTTGAAAATATCAAGACTTAGGCTTAGGAATATGCCGTTAGAGGGAGAAAACCTAAAAATCCCACCATAGGGCACCATGAGCGGTGCGAACATCTCGCACGGGACCAATGTAACTCATACAAATTGACCACATGGTCACGATACTCCCACTTAAAGAATGTGATGATAATTTTAAATCATCTAGACATAGGCTTAAAAATATGCCTTTAGAGGGCGAAAACCCAAAACACCCCCCAAACGGCCTTGTGAGAGGCACAAACTCCTCTCATGGGCCAAATGTAAGTCGTAAGAAATGACGTGGTTATGAGACTACTAGTTTAAGAATATGACGATAAATTGAAAATATCAACACTTGGGATCAAAACACATGCCATTCTAGGGAGAAAAACCTAAACACCCCTCCAAAAAGCCCTGTAAGAGGCGTAGACACTTCGCATCGGACCAATATAACTCGTAGGAATTAACCACGTGGTTGCGGGACTCCCGGTTTAAGATTTTGGTGATAATTTAATAATATATTGATTTAGGCTTAAAAACATGCCATTAGAGGGTGAAAACCCAAAATACCACCAAAATGGCCCCAGGGGAAGTGCATACACTTCGCATGTGTCCAATGTAACTCGTAGAAATTGACTGCATGGTCACAAGACTCCCGATTTGAGATTTTGATGCTAATTAGAAAATTTCTAAACTTAGGCTTAAAATCATGCACTTAGATAGCGAAAACCCAAAACACTCACCAAACGGCCACGGGAGAGGCGCGAACACCTCGTACGGAACCAATGTAACTCGCAAGAATTAGCAGCATGGGCACAAGACTCTTGATTTGAGAATATGATGATAATTTGAAAATATCTAGACTTAGGCTTAAAAACATGCCATTAGAGGGAGAAACCCAAAAACACCCCCCAAACATCCCCGCGAGAGGCGCAGACACCTCACACGGGACCAATAAAACTCGTAGGAACTAATAGCGTGGTCAAGGGACTCCTGCATTAACAATATGATGATAATCTTAAAATACACTTATTTTTAGGAAATTATCATTATAGGAGAAAAACCCAAAACACCCCCCAATTGGCCCTTTGAGAGGCCCGAACACCTCGTATGGGACCAATGTAACTCAGAGGAACTGAATGCATGGTCATGGGACTATGGAAGTGAGAATATGATGATAATTTGAATTTATCTGTACTTAGGCAAAAAAAATGTTGTTAGATGGGAAAAAGTCCAAAACACTCCCCAAACGGCCCCATAAGAGGCTCGAACAGCTCGCACGTGACCAACGTAACTAGTAAGAACTGATGTGGTCACGGGACTCTCGGTTTAAGAATATGACGATAGAATGATAATATCTACACTTGGGCTAAAAAACAAACCTTGTAGGGGAAAACCTAAAACACCCCGAAACGGGCCTGTGAGAGGCGCAGAGACGTCACATGGGACCCATGTAAGTAACAGGAATAAACCACATGTTCACGGGACTCCCGGTTCAAAAATATGATGATAATTTGAAAATATCTTGACTTAGGCTTAAAAACATACTGCTAGAGGGCAAAAACAAAAAATACCCCCAAAACGGCCCTGTGGGAGGTGTGGACACCTCACCCGGGTCCAACGTAACTCGCAGGAACTGACTGCGTGGTCCTCCCAATTTAAGAATATGATGATAAATAGAAAATATCTACACTTAAACTTAAAATCATGCTATTAGATGCCAAAACCCCAAATCACTCCCCAAACGGCCCCGTGAGAGGCGCGAGCACCTCATACGGAACCAATGTAACTCGGAGGAATTGATAGCATGGTCATATGACTCCCGATTTTAGAATATGATGATCATTTGAAAATATATAGAGTTAGGCTTAAAAACATGCCATTAGAGGGAGAAAACCCAAAACTCCCGAAAGGGCCCCATGAGAGGCTCGCAGGAACTGATAGCATGGAACCCCCCCCCCCCCCAAATAACTCGTATGGAACTAATGTAACTCACAGGAACTGACAACATCATCACGAGACTCTATATTAGAGAATATGATGATAATTGGAAATTACCTAGATTTAGGCTTAAACCATGTCGTTAGAGGGCGAAAACATAAGACACCGCCCAAACGGCCATGCGACAGGTGCAGACACCTCGCACGAGGCCAATGTTACTCATAGGAACTGACCTGGTGGTCATGGGACTCCTAGTTTAAGAATATGATGATAATTTGAAAATATCAAGGCATAGTCTTAAAAAAATTCCGTTAGAGGACGAAAACCCAAAACACCCCCAAAGGGCCCCATGAGCGGCGCGAACACCTCACATGGGACCAATGTAACTCGTAGGAACTAACCACGTGGTCACGGGACTCCAAGTTTTAGAATATGATGATAATTTGAAATCATACAGACTTAGGTTTAAAAACATGTCGTTAGAGATCGATGTGAGAAGCGCGAACACTTCCCATGGAACAAATATAACTCGTAAGAACTGACGTGGTTACGAGACTGCCAGTTTTAGAATATGATGATAAATAGAAAGTATAAACACTTGGGATAAAAAAAACATGACGTTGTTGGGAGAAAACCCTATACACCCCTTCAAACAGCCTCACGACCGGAGCAAACACCTCGCATGGGACCAACATAACTCACAGGAATTGAACGCGTGGTCACGGGACTCCTGGTTTATGAGTGTGATGATAATTTAGTAATATCTTAACTTAGGATTAAAAATATGTCGTTAGAGTGTGAAAACCCAAACACCCCCAAAATGGCCCCATGAAAGGCGCGGACACTTCGCACGGGTCCTATTACTCACAGGAATTGACTGCGTGGGCATGAGACTCCCAATTTTAGAATATGATGCTAAGTAGAAAATATCTACACTTAGGATTAAAATCATGTAGTTAGATGGCGAAAACCCAAAACACTCTCCAAACGGCCCCGTGAGAGGCTTGAACACCTCATACGAAACCAATGTAACTCGCAGTAATTGACAGCATGGTTAGAGGACTCTCATTTTGAGAATATGATGATAATTTGAAAATATCTATACTTTGGCTTAAAAACATACCATTAGAGGGAGAAAATCCAAAACACCCCCAAAGGGCCCCATGAGAGGTTCGGAGGAACTGACAACGTGGAACCAAAACACCCCTAAATAACTCGTATGGAACCAATGTAACTCACAGGAACTGACAACATAGTCACGAGACTCTCAATTAGAGAATGTGACAATAATTGGAAATTTTCTAGGCCTAGGCTTAAAAACATGCAGTTTTAGGGAGAAAACACAAGATACTTGTAACTCGCTGGAACAAATAGTGTGGTCAAGGGCCTCCTCCATTGATAATATGATGATAATTTGAAAATATATAGACTTAATTTAAAAAAATACCATCAGAGGATGAATACCCAAAACATCACCCAATTGGGACTCTAAGAGGTGTGAACACCTTGCACGGGACCAATATAACTCATATGAGCTGATCACGTGGCCACGGGACTCCCAATTTTATATTATGGTGATAATTTGAATTCATCTATACTTAGGAATAAAATCCCGTCATTAGAGGGTGAAAACCCAAATCACTCCCCAAAGGGCCTCGTGAGAGGCTCAAACACCTCGCACGTGACAAATGTAACCTGTAAGAATTGATGTGGTCATGGGACTCCCAGTTTGACGATATCTACACTTGGGAAAAAAACATGCCTTGTAGGGGAAAACCAAAAACTCCCACAAATGACCCCTCAACAGGTGCAGACACGTCGCATGGGACCTATGTAAGTTGCTGGAACTATACACGTGGTCACGGGACTCTCGGTTTAAAAATATGGCGATAATTTTAAAATATCTTTGCTGAGGCTTAAAAACATGCTACTAGAGGGCTAAAACCCAAAACACGACCAAAATTGCCCCTTGAGAGGCGCAAACACCTCACCTGGGTCCAATGTAACTCGCCGGAACTGACTATGTTGTCATGAGTCTCCATGTTTAAGAATATGATGATAGCTAGAAAATATCGACACTTAGGATTAAAAACTTGCTATTAAATGGCGAAAACCCAAAACACTCCCTAAACAACCTCATGAGAGGCACAATAACCTTGTATGGAACTAATGTAGCTTGCTAGAACTAACAGTGTGGTCACAGGACTCTTGATTAGAGAATATGTTAATAATTGGAAATTATCTAGACTTAGGCTTACAAGCATGTCGTTAGAGGGAAAAAACACAAGATACCTACCAAACGGCTCTGAGAGAGGTGCGAACACTGCGCACGAGGCCAATGTAAATTGTAGGAGCTGACTCGGTGGTCATGGACTCCTGGTTTGATATTTTGATGATAATTTGAAAATTTCTAGACACAGGCTTAGAAAAATGTCGTTAGAGGGAAAAAACCCAAAACACCCCCCAAACGGCTCCATGACCATCGTGAGTACCTCGCATGGGACCAGTGTAACTCACAGGAACTGACCACACCAGGTATGACAATATTATGAAAATTTGAAATAATCTAGACTTAGGCTTAAAAATTCCATTGGAAGGTGAAAACCCAAAACACCCCCAAACGACCTCGTTAGAGGAACGAACACCTCCCACGAGGCAAATGTAACTCACAAGAATTGACATGGTTACGAGACTACTGGTTTAAGAATATGATGATAAATTGAAAATATCAAAACTTGGGATAAAAAAAAGTCATTGTATGGAGAAAACCCCAAACATCCCCAAAAATTGCCTCGAGAGGCGCATACACCTAGCACGGGACCAATCTAACTCATAGGGACTAATAACATGATCACAAGTCTCATGCTTTAGGAATATGATGATAATTTGAAAATATTTGGACTAAGGTTTAGAAAAATATGGTTAGATGGAGAAAATATAAAACAACACCCACTGGGCCCTGTGAGAGGCGTGAACACCTCGCACGAGTCCAAAGTAACTCGAAGGAACTCGCTGCGTGGTCATGGGACTCTAGGTTTGAGAACATGATGATAATTTGAAATTATCTATAGGTCGGCATAAAACATGTGACTAGAGGGGAAATGACCCAAAACACTCCCCAAACGGCCTCGTGAGAGGCGTGAACACCTCACACGGAACAAATGTATCTCAGAGGAACTGATGTGGTCACGGGACTCTGGATTTGAGAATTTGATGATAAATTGAAAATATCTACACTTGGGCTCCAAAACATGCTTTGCAGGGGGAAATCCATAATACCCCTAAACGGCCCTGTGAGTGGCGCAAACACGCCACATGGGTCCCATGTAACTCACATGAACTAAGCTCGTGGCATGGGACTACCGATTTAAGAATATGATGATAATTTTAAAATATCTTGACTTAGGCTTAAAAACATGACGCTAGAGGGAGAAAATAAAAAATTCCCCCAAAACGGCACCGTGTGAGAGGCAGACACCTCGCACGGGTCCAATGTAACTCTCAAGAATCGACTACGATGTCATGAGACTCCCGGTTAGAGAATATGATGATAACAATAAAATATATACAATTAGGCTTAAAAAGATGCTGTTTGATGGTGAAAACCCAAAACACTCCCTAAACTGCCTCGTGAGAGGCGCGGACACCTCATACATAACCAATGTAGCCCGCAGGAACTGACAGCATGGTGACGGGACTCCTAATTAGAGAATATTTTGATAATTGGAAATTATCTAAACTTAGGCTTTAAAAGATGCTGTTAGAGAGCGAAAACCCAAGACACCTCCCAAACAGCCCAGTAAGAGGTGTGGACACCTCGCACGGGACCATTGTAACTCGCAGAAACTGACTTGGAGGTCATGGGACTCCTAATTTGAAAACCCCAAACACCGCACCACACATCCCCACGAGAGGTGCAGAAACCTTGCATGGGACCAATGTAACTCGCTGGAATTGACCACGTGGTCATGGGAATGCTTGTTTAAGAATATGATGGTAACTAAAAAATATCTACACTTAGGCTTAAAACTGTGCCTTTTGGTGGCGAAAACCCCAAACACTTCCAAAATGGTCCTGTGAGAGGCGCGAACACCTAGTACGAAGCCCATATAACTTGTAGGAATTGACATCGTGCTCATAGGACTCCCGGTTTGAGAATATGATGATAATTTTAATATATCTATACATAGGATAAAAAACATGCCATTATACGGAGAAAACCCAAAATACCTGCAAAACATGCCTGCGAGAAGCGAACACACCTCGCACGGGACCAATGGAACTCGTCAGAACTAATACTGTGGTCACGGGACTCCTGGTTTGAGAATATGATAAATATTTGAAAATATCAAGATTTAGTTTTAAAAAAATACCGTTAAAGGGTAAAAACAAAAAATACACCCCAATGGGCCCTGTGAGAGGCCCGAACACCTCGCACGGGACCAATATAACTCAGAGAAACTGATTGCATGGTCACGGATCTCCTGGTTTGAGAATATAATGATAATTTGAAATTATCTAGACTTGGTCATAAAAACATGTCATTAGAGGGAGAAAACCCTGAACACCACGCACGGGACCAATGTAACTCACAAGAACTGATGTGGTTACGGGACTCGTGGTTTGAGAATATGATGGAAAATTGAAAATATCTACACTTGGGCTC
The DNA here is from genome assembly GCA_949130495.1 of Sambucus nigra. Classification (NCBI taxonomy): domain Eukaryota; kingdom Viridiplantae; phylum Streptophyta; class Magnoliopsida; order Dipsacales; family Adoxaceae; genus Sambucus; species Sambucus nigra. Next base: position 356,933,312 of record OX422213.1, on the reverse strand, counting down.
GAAAATATGCCTTGTAGGGGAAAACCCAAAACACTCCCCAAACGGCCCCACGAGAGGCCTAGACACGTTGCATGGGACCCATGTAACTCACTGGAACTAACCACATGGTCAAGGGAATACCCGTTTAAGAATATAAAAACAATTTGAAAATATATTAATTTAGGCTTAAAATCATGCCACAACAGGGTGAAAACCCAAAAGACCCCCTAAATGGCCCCGTGAGAGACGCCAACACCTCACACCGGTTCAACGTAACTCGTAGAAACCGACTATGCAATCACAAGACTCTTGATTTGATAATGTGATACTAATTAAAAATTAGCTACACTTAGGCTTCAAAACATGCAGTCGAGAGCTGCGAACACCTCACACGGGGCCGATGTAACTCGTAAGAACTGACTTGTGGGTGGGACTCCCAGTTTGATAATATGATGATAAGTTAAAAATATCTAGACTTAGGATTACAAAATGCCGTTAGAAGGAAAAAAACCAAAAACACCCACCAAAGGGCCCTGTGAGAAGCACGAACACCTTGCACAGGACACACGTAACTCCAATGAACTGACCACATGGTCATGGGGCTCCCAGTTTGAGAATATGATGAGAAGTTGAAATTATCTTGACTAGGCTCAAAACCACGCCATTAGAGGGTGAAAACCCTAAACACCCCCTTAACGGCCTCGTGAGAGGTGCTAACTCATCGCACGACAAAAATGTGACTCGCGAGAACTGGCGGGGTCACAAGAATCCCAATTTGAGAATATGATAGTAAATTGAAAATATCAACACTTTGGATTGAAAGCATGTCGTTGTAAGGAGAAAAACAAACACACCCCTCCAAATAACCCCCCAAGGGGCACAAACACTTCAGATGGAACCAATGCAACTTGCAAGAACTGACCACGTGGTCACAGAAATCTCGGTTTAAGAATGTTACGTTAATTCAAAAATAACTTAACCTAGGCTTAAAAACATAATGCAAGAGAGGAAACACCCAAAAATCCCCTAAAATGTCCCCATGAGGGGCGTGGACACCTCACATAGGTCCAATGTAAGTCGCAGGAACTGACATCGTGATCACGAGACTCCCGATTTGAGAATGTGATCCTGACTAAAAAATATCTTCATTTAGGCTTTAAAACATGTCGTTAGATGGATAAAACCAAAAACACTCCCTAATTGTCCCCGTGACAGGCAAGACCAAGTCGTAGGGGACTAACTTTGCTCGCAGGAACAGAAATCATAGTCACAGGACTCCCAATCTGAGAATATGATGGCAATAGTAAATTATCTTGGCTTTGGATTAAAAACATGTCATCATAGGGTAGGAAACCAAAACACCACCTAAATGGCCCCGCAAGAGGCACTGACACCTCGCCTGGGACCAATATAACTCGCAGAAACATACTCGGTGGTCATGGGACTCATGGTTTAAGAATATGATGATATTTTGAAAATATCTATACATACTCTTAGAGAAATTCCATTAGAGGGTGGAAACCCAAAACACCCTTAAAGGGCCCCATGAGCGGCACGAAAACCTCGCATGGTACCAATGAAACTCGTAGGAATTGACCACGTGGTCATGAGACTTTGAGTTTTAGAATATGATGATAATTTGAAATTATCGAGTCTTAGGCTAAAAAACATGCCGTTGGAGGGAAAAAGCCCCAAACACCCCCAAATAGCCTCGTAAGAGGTGCAGACATCTCGCATGAAAAAAAATGTAATTTGTGAGAACTGACGTGGCCACGAGAATCATAATTAGAGAATATGATGGTAAATTGAAAATATTAACACTTGGGATCTAAAATGTGCCGTTGTAGGGAGACAACCCAACACTCCCCTCCAAATAGCACCCAAGAGGTGTAAAGACCTCACATGGGACCATGTAACTTGCAGGAACTGACCACCTGGTCACGGGACACCCGGTTTGAGAATATGAGGATAATTTAAAAATATCTTGACTTAGGCTTAAAAATATGCCATTAGAGGACGAAAACCCCAATCATCCCCAAAATGGTCCCATAAGAGGCGTAGACATTTCGCACGGGTCCAATGTAACTTGCAAGAATTGACTACGTGGTCATGAGGCTCCCAGTTTGAGAATACAATTCTAACTAGAAAATATCTACACTTAGGCTTAAAACGATGTTGTTAGATGTCGAAAACTCAAAACACTCCCCAAACGGCCCTGTGAGAGGTGCAAACACCTCGTACGGAATCAATGTAAGTCGCAGGAACTGACGGTGTGGTCAAAGGACTTTCGGTTTGACCATATGATGATAATTTGAAAATATCTAGACTTCTGCTTAAAAGTATGGCATTAAAGGGACAGAACCCAAAACGCACCCCAAACAGACTCGCCAGAGGTGCAGACAACTCGAACAAGACCAATGTAACTCGCATGAACTAATAGCATGGTCACAAGACTCCCTCTTTGAGATTAAGAAGATGATTGGAAAATATAAAGACTTAATCTTAGAAAAATGACGTTATAGGGAGATAACAAAAAATACCCCCTCCAAAAGGCCCTTTGAGAGACGCGAACACCTCGCACGGGACCAATGTCTCTTGTAGGAACTGACTGTGTGGTTGTTGGACTCCCATCTTAAAAATATGATGATAATTTGAAATTATCTAGACTTAAGCATAACAACATGCCATTAGAGGATGAAAACCAAAATCACCCTCAAAAGGCCTTGTGAGAGGCACGAACACCTTGCACGGGGCAAATATACGTCACTAGAACTGACATGGTCATGGGACTTTCGGTTTGAGAATATGGTGATAAATTGAAACTATGTACACTTGGTCTTGAAAAACGTGCCATTATAGGGACAAAACCGAAAACACTGCCCAAATGGCCCCGTGAGAAGTGGAAACACCTCACATGGCCGCAATGCAACTCACAGGGACTAACCACGTGGTCACGGGACTCCCGATTTGAGAGTATAATGGTAATTTGAAAATATATTGACTTAGGATTAAAAACATGCCGCTAGAGGGTAAAATTGAAAGCACCCACGTGAGAGGCGTGGACACCTCACAAGGAACTGACTACGTGGTCATAAGACTTTTGGTTTCAGAATATGACGGTAATTAGAAAATATTGACACTTAGGATTAAAATCGTACCGTTAGATGGCAAAAATCCAAAACACTCCCCCAAACGGCCTAGTGAGAGGCGCAAACACCTCATACAAAATTAATGTAGCTCGAAAGAACCAAAAATGTGGTCATAGGACTCTCGGTTTGAGAATATGATGATAATTTGAAACTATCTAGACGTAAGCTTAGAAACATGCCATTAGATGGAGAAAAATCAAAACTCCCTCCAAACATCCCTGTGAGAGGCGTAGACTACTCGCATGGGACCAATGTAACTCACATGAACGGATAGCGTGGTCACGGGACTCCCACTTTGTGAATATGAAGATAATTTGAAAATATCTAGACCGAGGCTTAGAAAATGCTCTTAGAGGGAGAAAACACAAAACAACCCCCCCCCCCCCCCGCCCCCCCAAAGGGTCATGTGAGAAGTGTAAACACCTAGTAGGGGCCAATGTAACTTGGACAAATAGATCGCGTGTTCAAAGGACTCCCGACTTGAAAATATGATGATAATTGAAAATTGTCTAGACTTAGGCATAAAAACATGTCGTTAGAGGGCCAAAACCCCAAACACCCCAGACGTCCCCATGAGAGGTATAAACACCTCGCACGGGACTAATGCAACCCGCAATAACTGACCTGGTAAGGGTACTTTCGATTGAGAATATGATGATAATTTGAAAATATCGACACTTGGGCTTGAAAACATGTCATTATAGGGAGAAACCCAAAACACCCCCCAAATGGCCCCACGAGAGGCCCAAACACCTTGCATGGGATCAATGTAACTCACAGGGTCTGACAACATGGTCACGGGACTCCCGATTTAAGAATATAAAGATAATTTGAAAATATATTGAATTAGTTTTAAAAACATGACTCTAGAGGGCGAAAACAAAAAACACCTCCAAAACGGCCCCATGAGAGGCACAAACACCTCGCATCGATCAAGTGTAACTCCCAAGAAATGATTGCATGGTCACGAGATTCCTGATTTGACAATATGACGATAACTAGAAAATATCTACACGTAGGCTTAAAAATCATGCCATTAGATGGCGAAAACCCAAAACACTCCCCAAACAGCCCCGTGAGGGGAGTGAACACCTCGTACAGAACTAATGTAACTCGCGGGAAATGACAGTGTGGTCATGGGACTCTCGGTTTGAGAATGTAATGATAATTTGAAAATATCTAGACTTATGCTTAAAACATACCATTGGATGTAGAAACCCTAAAACACCATGTAAACATCGTCAGAAGAGGCGCATACAACTTGCATGGGATGAATGTAACTCACAGGAACTGATAGCATGGACACGGGACTCACTCTTTAAGAATATGAAGATAATTTGAAAATAGCTAGACTTAGGATTAGAAAAATGTTACAAGAGGGCGAAAACACATAAGGGCCCAATAAGAGGCGCGGAAACCACGCACGGGACCAATGTTACTCATAGTAATAGCCTCTGTCACGAAACTTTTAATTTGAGAATATGAAGGTAAATTCAAACTATCTACACTTGAACTCAAAAGAGTGTCTTCGAAGGGAGGAAAAAAAAAAGAAATGGCCCAATGAGTGACATCATGACTCGCAGGAACTGACCACGTGGTTACGGGACTCCCAGTTTAACAATATGATGATAATTTGAAAATATCTCCCCTTAGGCTTAAAAAATTTTTGCTAGAGGGAGAAAGCCCCAAACACCCCCAAATCTGCCCCGTGTGAGGCGCGGACACCTCACACATGTCCAATGTAACTCGTAGGAACCGAGTACATGGTCACGAGACTCCCGATTTGAGAATATGATGCTAACTAGAAAATATATATACTTAGGCTTAAAAGCATGCCATTAGAAAGAAAAAAAACCAAATCACTCCACAACCGGCCCCATGAGAGGCATGAACACCTCGCACGGAACCAACGTAACTCCCAGGAACTAACAGCGTGATCGTGGGACTCATGGTTTGAGAATAGGATGATAATTGGAAATTATCAAGATTAGGCTTAAAAACATGTCGTTAGAGGGGGGATAGCCAAAAACACCTCCAAAATCGCCTCGTGAGAGGAGTGGTCACCTTGCACGGGTCCAATGTAACTCATAGGAATATCTATGCTCATGGAACTCCAAATTTGAGAATATGATGGTAAATTTAAAATATCTACACTTGTGCTAAAAAACATGTCGTTGTAGGGAGAACCCCACCCCCCCAAAAAACGGCCCCGCGAGTGACCAATGTAACTCTCAGGAACTGACCATGTGGTTACAGGACTCCCATTGTAAGAATATGACAATAATTTGGAAATATCTTCACATAGGTTTAAAAAATTTCAACTAGAGGGGAAAAACCCAAAACACCCCCAAAAATCCCCGTGAGAGGTGCGGACATGCCGCATAGATCCAATGTTACTCACAGGAACTGAGTGCAAGGTCACGAGACTCCCAATTTGAGAATATCATGCTAAATAAAAAATATCTACACTTATGCTTAAAAATATGATGTTCGATGGAAAAAACCCAAATCACTCCCTAAACCACCCCGTGAGAGGCGCGAACACCTTGTACAGAACCAATGTAACTCGCAGGAATTAACAACGTGATCATGGGACTCCCGGTGGGAGAATATGATGATAATTGGAAATTATTTGGACTTAGGCTTAAAAACATGCCGATACGTGGGGAAAACTAAAAACAACCTCAAAATGGCCCCATGAGAGGCGCGGTCACCTCGCACGGGTCCAATGTAACTCGTAAGAACCGACTGAGTGGTCACAAGACTCCTGATTTGAGAATATTTTTCTAACTATAAAATATCTAAACTTACGCTTAAAAACATGCCCTTAAATAGAGAAAACCCCTGTAGCGGGACTCCCTATTTAATAATACGATGATAACTTGAAAGATCATCAATTAGGCTTAAAAACTTGCCGCTAGAGGGCGACAACCTAAAACACTCTGAAAACGGGCTTGTGATAGGCGCAATCACCTAGCATGCGACAATTGTAAAATGGAGGAGCTGACATCGCGGTCATGAGACTCTCGGTTTAAGAATATGATGATAGCTTGATATTATCTAGACTTAAAAACATTCCATTAGAGGGAGAAAACCCAAAACACCCCCAAACGGCCCTGTGAGAGGTGCGAACACCAGACACAGGAGCAATATAACTCACAGGAATAACCGTGGTCACGGAACTCCCAATTTGATAATATGACGATAAATTCAAAATATCTACACATAAGCTAAAAAACATGTCGTTGCAGGAAGAAAACCCAACCCCTCCCAAACCGCCCCGCGAGTGATCAATGTAACTTTTATGAACTGAACACTTTGTTACGAGACTCCCAGTCTAAGAATATGACAATAATTTGAAAATACCTTCACCTAGTCTTAAAAACTTTCCGCTAGAGGGTGAAAACCTAAAACACCCCCAAAATGCCCCTGTAAAAGCCGCGAATACGTCGTACAGGTCCAATGTAACTCGTAGGAACTGAGGGCATGGTCACGAGACTCTAGGTTGAGAATATGATGCAAACTATAAAATATCTACACGTAGGATTAAAAATATGTCTTTAGATGGAATAAACCCAAATCAGTCCCCAAACGGCCCCGTGAGAGACACAAACACCTCGTACGGAACTAATGTAACTCGCATAAACTTACAGCGTGGTCACGGGACTCTCGGTTTGAGAATATGATGTTAATTGGAAATTATCTAGACTTAGGCTTAAAAGCATGCCCCTACAGGGGGAAAACCAAAAACACCTCCAACTTGGCCCCGTGAGAGGCACGATCACCTTGTACTGGTCTAATGTAACATCTAGGAACTTAGTGCATGGTCACGACACTTTAGGTTTGAGAATATGATGATAACTAGAGAATATATACCATTAGGCTTAAAAACATGACGTTATATGGAAAAACCCAAAACACTCCCCAAATGGCCTTGCGAGGCGCGCAAATAACTAGTATGGGGCCAATGTTACTCAGAGGAACTGACAGTGTGGGAAAGAGACTCACGGTTTGATGATTTGATGATAATTGGAAACTATCTACACTTAGGCTTAAAAACATGCTATTAGATGGAGAAAACCCAAAACACCAAAAAAACAGCCCCACGAGAGGTGCAAACACCTCCCACGGGAATGATGCAACTTACTACAACTAATTGCGTGGTCACGAGAATCCTAATTTGAGAATATGACAATAATTTGAAAATATCTAGACATAGGGATGGAAAAACACCGTTAGAGGGCGAAAATCCAAAACAACCCTAAAAGTTACCTGTAAGAGGCGCAAAAACCTTGCCCGTGACCAATGCAACTCGCAAGAACTAATGTGGCCACATGACTCCCGATTTGAGAATATGATGGTAGTTGAAAATATTTAGACCAGGGCTAGAAAACATGCCGTTTTAAGGGGAAAAACCAAAACACCCCTCTAAACGGCTCCGCAAGAAGCGCAACCACCTCGCCTGGGACCAATGTATCTAGTAGGAAATGACCACATGGTCACTGGACTCCCAGGTTTAATAATATGACCATAATTTCACAATATCTTCACTTAAGCTTAAAAACATGCCGCTAGACGGAAACACCCCAAAACGACATGGTGACAGGCGCGAACACCTCGAACGGGACCAATGTAACCAAAGGGAACTGACAACGTGATCTCGGGACTCCCGATTTGAGAATGTGATGATATTTTAAATTATCTAGACTTATACTTAAAAACATGCCCTTAGAGGAAAAAAATTATTACACCCCCAAACAACCACATGAGAGGTGCAAACACCACGCACGGGACCAATGTAACTCATAAGAACAATCATGGTCACACGACTCCCAATTTGAGAATATGATGGTAAATTGAAAAAATCTACACTTGGGATCGAAAACATTCCATTTCAAGGAGAAATCCATCCCCCCCCTAAATGGCCCCGCGATTGACCGATGTAACTCGCATGAACTGACCACATTGTCACGGGACTCCGAGTTTAATAATATGATGATAATTTTGAAATATCTTCACTTAGGCCTAAAAACTTGCCTACAGAGGGAAAAACCCTAAATACCCCCAAAATGTACCCCTGAGAGGTGCGAACACCTTGCACGGATCCAATGTAACTCAAAGAAATTGATTGCGTGATCACGAGATTCCCAATTTCAGAAAAGGATGATAACTATAATATATTTCCACATAGGCTTAAAACATGTCGTTAGATGGAAAAAACCCAAAACACTCCCCAAATGGCTCCGTGAGAGGTGTGAACACATTGTAAAGGACTAATGTAACTTGTAGGAACTGACTGTGTCATCACGGGATTCCCAATTTGAGAATATTATGATAATTTGAAAATATCTAGACTTCGGCTTAAAAAAATGTCGTTAGATGGTGAAAACCCAAGACACTATCCAAAGGGCCCCGTGAGAGGCACAAACACCTCGCAAAGGACCAATGAAACTCGGAGGAACTGACTGCATGGTCATGGGACTACCATCTTGAGAATATGATAATATTTTGAAATTATCAAGACTTAGGCATAAAAGCATGCCGTTATAGGGAAAAAATGAAAACTCCCCCAAACGGCCCAGTGAGAGACACAAACACCTCAAACGGGACCAATGTAACTCGTATGAACTAATGTGGTCACTCGACACCCGATTTGAGAATATGATGGTAAATTGAAAATATGTACACTTGGTCTCGAAAACACCCCTCCAAACGGCCCCATGAGAGGCACAAACACATCGCATAGGACCAATGTATCTCACACGAAATGGCAATTTGTTCGATTTTAGAAGATGACAATAAGTTGAAAATATCTTGACTTAGGCTTAAAAACATGATGTTAAGGGGTGAAAACCTAAAACACCCTCGAAATGGCCCCATGAGAGGTGCGGAGACCTCACACGGGTCCAATGTTAGTTATAGAAACTGACGGCTTGGTGACAATACTCATGATTGGAGAATATGATGATAATTTAAAAATATCTAGACTTAGGCTTAAAAACATGCCATTAGAGGGAGTAAACCCAAAACGCCCCCAAACATCCCCACAAGAGGCGCAAACAACTTGCATAGGATCAATGTAACGTAGAGGAATCGATAGTGTGGTCATGAGAATCCCGTTTTGAGAATATGATGCTAATTTGAAAATATCTAGACCTAGGCTTGGAAATGTCGTAAGAGGGAGAAGACCCAAAAGCCCCTCAAAGGGATCTGTGAGTGGAGCGAACACCTAGTACGGGACCAATGTAACTTCGAGGGACTGACATCGTGGTCACTGGAATCCCATGTTGAGAATATGATGATAATTTGAAATTATCAAGACTTTGGCATAAAAACGTACCGTTAGAGGGCAAAAAACAAAAACTCCCCCAAAACTCCCCGCGAGAGACGCAAACACCATGCATGGGACCAATTTAACTCGCAGGGACTGTCCATCTGGTCACAAGAATTCCAATTTATGAATATGACAATAAATTGAAAATATGTTGACTTATGCTTAAAAACATGCTATTACAAGGAGAAAGCCCAAAACACTGCAAAAACGGTCCTATGAGAGGGGTTGACACCTCACGTGGGTCCAAGGTGACTTGAGGAACTGACTGCGTATAACGAGACTTCTGGTTTTCAGTATATGATGATAACTAGAAAATATATAGACGTTGGGTTAAAAACATGCAGATAGATGGTGAAAACCCAGAACACTCCCCAAACAACATGGGAGAGGTGTGAACACCTCGTATGAGACCAATGTAACTCGTCAAAATTAACAGCGTTGTCACCGTACTCTTGGTTTGAGAATATGATGATAATTTGAAAATATCACGACTTAGGCTTAATAGGGACTGACGATGTGATCACAGGATTCCCAATCTCAGAATATGATGATAATTTGAAATTATCTAGACTTATCCTTAAAAACATGTCGTTAGAGGGCTAAAAACAAAAACACACCACAAATGACCCCGTGGGAGGCGCGAACACCTCGCACAGGAGCAATCTAACTTGTAAGAACTAACATGGTTACGGTACTCCTAGTTTGAAAATATGATGGTAAATTGAAAATAACTACACTTGGGCTTGAAAACATGCCGTTACACAGAAAAAACCCAAATGGTCCCTCGAGAGGCGCAAACACTTCGCATGGGACCAATGTAACTCGTAAGAACTGACCAAATGGTCATGCGACTCCCGTTTTAAGAATATGATGATAATTTTAAAATATCACGACTTAATCTGAAAAACATGCCACTAGAGGGTAAAAACCCAATACACCCTCAAAATGGCCCCGTGAGAGGCGTGGACACCTTGTACGGGTCCAATGTAACTCGTTAGAACTGTCTGCGTGGTAACAAGACTCCTGGTTTTGACTATATGATGCTAACTAGAAAATATCTACACTTTGGCTTAAAAATATGTCGTTAGACGGAGATAACGCAAAACACTCCTAAAAGATATGCAATAACCCCTTATATGGGACCAATGTAGCTCATAAAAACTGACAACATGGTCACGAGAATCCCGATTTTAGAATATGATGACAATTGGAAATTAACTAGACTTAGCCTTAAACATATGCCGTTAGAGGGAAAAAATTTAAAACACCTCCAAAGCACCCCACGAGAGGCGCGACACCTCGCATGGGTCCAATGTAACTCGCAAGAACTGACTGTGTGGTCATGGGAATCCCATTTGAGTATATGATGCTAACTATAAAATATCTACACTTAGGCTAAAAAACATGTTGTTAGATGGTGAAAACCTAAAACAATCGGCAAACGGCCCCGTGAGAGGCGTGGACACCTCTTATCGGACCAATGTAACTCGTCAGAACTAACAACATGGTCATAATACTCGTGGTTTGAAAATATGATGATAATTTGAAAATATCAAGACTTAGGCTTAGAAAAGTGCCATTAGAGGGAGAAAACCTAAAAAAATCACAAAGAGCCCCGTTAGAGGCGCAAACATGCCGTATAGGACCAATGTCACTTGCAAGCAAGAACTGACTACGTGGTTGTGGGACTCTTGATTTGACAATATGATGATAATTTGAAATTATCTTGACTTAGGCTTCAAAACACGCCATTAGAGGGCAATTGTTTTTTAAAAAATGGTCGTGTGATAGGTGCGGAGATCTCGCACGAGACTAATGTAACCTAGAAGAACATTCGTGGTCATACGACTCCTGGTTGGAGAATATGACGATAAATTTAAAATATATAACCTTGGGCATGAAAACATGACGTTGCAAGGATAAAATCCAAATCACCCCACAAACGGTCCTACGAGAGGTGTAGACTCCTCGCATGGTACCCATGTAACTTGCACGAACTGACCACGTGGTCACGAGACTCTCGGTTTAAGAATACGATAATAGCTTTTAAATATTTTGACATAGGCTTAAAAACATGCCATTAGAGGGTGAAAACCCAAAAAAACCCTAAAAATGGCCCCATGAGAGATGCGGATACCTCGCATGGGTCCAATGTAACTTGCAGGATTTGATTGCATGGTCACAAGACTTTCGGTTTGAGAATATGTAGATAATTGAAAATATGTCGTTACAGGGAGGAATCCCAAAACTCCCCCAAAATAGTACCACAAGAGGCACAAACACCTCGTACAGGACTGATGTTACTCGAAGGAACTATCCACGTGGTCACGGGACTCCTCGTTTAAGAATATGATGATAATTTGAAAATATATTGACTTAGGCTTAAAAACATGCTGTTAACGGCCCTGTGAGAGCTGCGAACACCTCTCACGGGTCTAATGTAACTCGCATGAACAGATTGCATGATCACGAGAGTACCAATTTTAATATATGATGAGAACCATAAAATATCTACATTTAGGCTTAAAAACATGCCGTTAGATTGTGAAAATACTAAACACTCCCCAAAGGGCCCCATCAGAGGTGTGAATACATCGTGTGGGACCAATGTAACTCGTAGGAACTTATAGGTTGGTCCTAGGACTTCTGATTTAAGAATAAAATGATAATTTGGAAATATCTAGACTTGGGCTTAAAAACAAGGCGTTAGAGGGTGAAAACCCAAAATACCTCTCAAATGGTCTAGTGAGAGGCGATGACACCTTCGACGGTACCAATGTAACTCGCAGGAGCTGACTACATGGTCATGGGACTCCTGGTTTGAGAATATGATGATAATTTGAAAATATCTAGACTTAGGCATAAAAAAATTCCATTAGAGGGAGAAAAACTAAAACACCCCTCAATGGGCCCGGTGAGAGGCACGAACACATCGCCCGGGACTAATGTAACACTTAAGATCTGACATGGTCTCGGGACTCCAGGTTCCTGAATATGACAATAAATTGAAAATATCTACACTTGACCATGAAACATGCCATTGCAGGGAGAAAATCTAAAACACCCCCCAAACTGCCCCACGAGAGGCACAAACAACTCACGTGGGACCAAGGTAAGTCATAGGAACTGACCACGTGGCACATGACTTTTGATTTAAGAATAGGACCATAATTTTAAAATATCTTGACTTAGGCTTACAAAAATTCCGCTAGAGGATGAAAACCCAAAACATACAAAAAACGACCCTATGAGAGGTTCAAACACCTCGCATGGGGTCTAATGTAACTCGCTGGAGCTGACTATGTGGTCACTAGAATCTCGATTTAAGAATATGATGCTAACTAGAAAATTTCTACACTGTCTTAAAAACATGTCATTATATGGAAGAAATCCAAAACACTCCCCAAACAACCCAGTGAGAGGAGCAGACACCTCGCACGAAACAATTTTAACTCACAGGAACTAACAGCGTGGTCACAGGACTCTCGATTTGAGAATATGATGATAATATGAAAACATCAACACTTAGTCTAAAAAATATGCCATTATAGGGAGAAAACCGAAATCACCTCTAAACATCCCCACGAGAGGAGCGAAGAACTTTCACGGGACTAATGTAAGTCCCAAGAATTGATGGTGTGGTCAGGGGACTCCTTCTTTGATAATACGATGATAATGTAACACCCCGCCCGCCCGGGGAGAGTTAACGGAGTGATAATGCGATAAAATTAATCCAAATCCACAAGTGACAAGGTATAGAGCATCTAAATAAACCCACAATAATATAAATCCACTAATCTCAGTCTCTTCAATTACAACAAGTCTCTCGAATAAAAAAAATACAACAACTAACTCGAAAATAAAATACAAATCTCCAAAGCTCTATACATCAAAATAATACAAATCTTTACCAAACAATCCTCGCTAAAATCAATCTCCATAGCACCCCAAAATCCGCGCGAACCTGCCACTAAAAGAAAATATGGGGAAGTACACAATACGACAAGAAAGATGCTCAACAAATACGGATTAACAACGAATAAAACGTAACAACACGAGTACGAATATTCAAATCAAAATACAAATCTCAAAGCATTTATCAATATAATTTCTCAACAACACTTTAACTGGGACACCAGGCCTCACCACATCCGTATATGCTTTATCAAGCCATAGCCCGGGAAACAGGAATTTTGGCGGGTGCCCAACATCCGTGCCATATTAAAATCTCATGACAACGTGCTCAATTACAACATGAATAATACCACATGAATCAAAATAATTTCAACAATTATTTTCCAGATTTCAATGAATTTATCAATTCAAATAGGAGTTCAATTAATCAGAAATCAAAGAGAATGACACTCGCGAGATTTAAGGAGCATATTGTGTAAAACCCCATACCTCAAACCATGATGAGAAACCAATGATCACATCCTCAAGAACAACTCAAAATATCTACAAAATATCCTCCAAGAACCTCCAACAAAATAGCCCCAAGAACACCTCTAATCTAAGGTTGGAACTCACAAATCTCAAGGCCCAATGTGTATATAAAAAGAAGAGGAATATAAAATATATTTGCTGCCAAAATTTATGCCAAAAGTATGTTAAAAGGCTTGCCCATGACTTCCTTTTATAATTCAAAGAAATGAAGAGTTGGAATCCAAAAGACTCCTTTAAACAAGGCAAAGAAATTAAGAGTTGGAAGTCAAAACAACTCCAAGAGTTAAAAACATTTAAAAATCATTTTAAAATCCGTTTTAACTCCGTTTTTGAAACCGTTTGAAATTCTTGCCTTTAAAAATAATAACCAACATATTTGAGCAATAAAAATAATTTTATCAAAAACTTTATTTTCCTTTATTTTCCAAAAATTAATTAAAATAGCCCAAAAATTACGCGAGTTGTTACACTTCCCCACTAACAATGGAATTTCGCCCTCGAAATTCGTCGAATGCCTAACTCTCAAAATCAGGCCACTATACTAACTCCAAAAATAAATCATGTCTCCCAAAAATAAATTCCTCACCTCTAATCTTGAAACTTATCACGAATATCACCTTAAATTTTCTATCTCTAAAAATTGCTAACCACGCAATGAACCCAAAACTCAAGCCCTGAGGGTTGCTGTATACCTAAGCTCTGATACCATTTGTAACACCCCGCCCACCCGGGGAGAGCGAACGGAGCTATAATGCGATAAATCCAAATCCACAAGTTACAAAGTATAGAGCATCTAAATAAACCCACAATAATATAAATCCACTAATCTCAGTCTCTTCAATTACAACAAGTCTCTCGAATAAAAAAAATACAACAACTAACTCGAAAATAAAATAAAAATCTCCAAAGCTCTATACATCAAAATAATACAAATATTTACCAAAGAATCCTCGCTAAAATCAATCTCCATAGCACCCCAAAATCCGCGCTAACATGCCACTAAAAGAAAATATGGGGAAGTACACAATACGACAGGAAAGATGCTCAACAGATACGGATTAGCAACGAATAAAACGTAACAACACGAGTACGAATATTCAAATCAAAATACAAATCTCAAAGCATTTATCAATATAATTTCTCAACAACACTTTAACTCGGTCACCAGGCCTCACCACATTCGTATATGCTTTATCAAGCCATAGCCCGGGAAACAGGAATTTTGGCGGGTGCCCAACATCCGTGCCATATTAAAATCTCATGACAACGTGCTCAATTACAACATGAATAATACCACATGAATCAAAATAATTTCAACAATTATTTTCCAGATTTCAATGAATTTATCAATTCAAATATGGGTTCAATTAATAAGAAATCAAATAGAATGACACTCGCGAGATTTAAGGAGCATATTGTGTAAAATCCCATACCTCAAACCATGATGAGAAACCAATGATCACATCCTCAAGAACAACTCAAAAGATCTACAAAATATCCTCCAAGAACCTCCAACAAAATAGCCCCAATAACACCTCTAATCTAAGGTTGGAACTCACAAATCTCAAGGCCCAATGTGTATATAAAAAGAAGAGGAATATAAAATATATTTGCTGCCAAAATTTACGCCAAAAGTATGTTAAAAGGCTTGCCCACGACTTCCTTTTATAATTCAAAGAAATGAAGAGTTGGAATCCAAAAGACTCCTTTAAACAAGGCAAATAAATTAAGAGTTGGAAGTCAAAACAACTCCAAGAGTTAAAAACATTTAAAAATCATTTTAAAATCCGTTTTAACTCCGTTTTCGAAACCATTTGAAATTCTTGCCTTTAAAAATAATAACCAACATATTTGAGCAATAAAAATAATTTTATCAAAAACTTTATTTTCCTTCATTTTCCAAAAATTAATTAAAATAGCCCAAAAATTACGCGGGTTGTTACACTTCCCCACTAACAATGGAACTTCGCCCTCACACAATACTAATGTAACTCATAGGAACTAATAATGTGGTCATGTGCCTCCCGGTTTAAAAATATGATGATAATTTGAAAATATCTACACTTAGGATTTGAAAAATTTTGTTAGAGGGAAAAAATCAAAAATACCTTCCATATGACCCGGAAGAGATGCGAACACCTTACACGAGACCAATATAATGCAAAGGAACTGACCGTGTGGTCACGGGACTCCCAATTTGAGAATATGATGATAATTAGAAATTTTCTAGACTTAGACATAAAAAATGCCTTTAGGGGCGCCCCCCCCCCCCCCCCAAAGGGCCCCGTGAGAGGTGCGCACACTTTGCACGGGGCCAATGTAACTCGGAGGAACTAATCGCATGGTCAATTGATTCCCGATTTGAGAATATGATGGTAATTTGAAATTATCTAGACTTAGGCTTAATAACTTTTCGTTAGAGGGCAAAAAATATAAACACCCGCTAAACGACCCCGTAAGAGGCACGAAGACTTCGATGGGGACCAATGTAACTCGCAAGAACTGATGTGGTCATAGGACTCCTGGGCTAAGAATATGGTGATAAATTAGAAATATCTACATTTGGGCATTAAATCATGCCATTGTTGGGAGAAAATCACAAACAACCCCCTAAAAAGACCCACAAGAGGCGTACACACCTCGTAGGAACTAACAATGTGATGATGAGACTCGCAGTTTAAGAATAAGATGCTAACCAAAAAATATCTACACTAAAGCTTATAAATGTGTCGTTATATGGGGAGAATCCAAAGTTGTCCCAGAACGGTTCCGCGACAGATGCAAACACCTCACACTGGTATAATGTAACTCTTAGGAACTGACTACGTGTTCACGAGTCTCTCGATTTGAGAATACGATTCTAACAAGAAAATATTTAAAGTTTGTCTTAAAATCATGTCATTAGATGGCAAAAACCCAATGCACTACCCAAACATCCCCGTGAGAATCGTGAACACCTCGCATGGGACCAATATAGCTCGAAGGAACTGACAGCGTGGTCATGGGACTCCCGATTTGAGAATATGAGGACATTTTTAAGATATCTATCCTTAGGCTAAAAATATTATATTTGAGGGAGATATCCCAAAACCACCCCAAAATAGCCCCACAAGAGGCCCAGACACCTCGTACGGGACAAATGTAACTCCTAGAAACTCACATCGTGGTCACAGAATACCCGGTTTGAGAATATAATGAAAATTTGAAAATATATTGACTTAGGCTTTGAAAAATGTCATTAGAGGGTGAAAAACCATAACACCCACCAAAGGTTAGTTGGTATGTTCTCCACATGTTTTGGGAGAAAAACTTTGTTTATGGGTTTCAAACTTGGGATCGTCCCCCACTGCCTAGAAAGGGATGCAGCCTGGAAGTTCAACTACCTTTTTTACCGCAACCTCTACTAGTGCAGACATATGTGCTTCACTGGTCGTGGCCACATCAGTAGTATCACGCAGTAGTGAAAATGATGCATCCCAACTTTCTATTGTGTTAATCTAATATTTTTGTGATTACTCACTTATGTTAGTTTTATCTCAGATTATATATACTTTGTAATGACTAACAAATCATAAAATTGAAGGAGAATCCAGCCAGAGCACAAAAGTCAAAGATGAGATTGTTCAATTGTATGATCACCTCAACCATCTCTATGACAACCATTCTTCACTCCAAACCCAAGTCAACTATTTGACCCATAGGGTCCTCATGCATGAGGCTACAGCTACATCCAATGAGGGTGAGGCACCCAAGATCATTTTTGTATCTCCTATCACGGCTGCGACCATAACATCCGGAATCGAGGAAGTATCCCCGATAAAAGCAGTGGTCGCAGAAGGCAAAGCCACGGCTAGAGCCCTAAAGAGGATGATCAAATAAGAAGAGCTGCATGAGAACTATGCACGTCTGAACTCTAGGCTAAAGGATATCCTAGGAATCATCGAGTAGAAATTTCTATGGTGGCCAGAAAAGCAGAGAGCTCCACCTCATAAAAGGGACAAAGCCAAGTGGTGCAAATTCCACCATGACCATGGACACCTCACCGCACAGTGTCACTCTTTGAAGAATGAAATTGAGACCCTCATAAGGCAAGGGATGCTACAGTGTTTCCTTAAGGACGCTTAAGGGATACAACCTAGTCTGACAGGCCATATTACTCTTTTTATGCCCATATTTATATTTCATCTATTTCTTCTCTTAGTGAAAACTCTTTTAAATAGCTCCATGTTAACTTTGTATTGTCCTAACAAACTCATGAATATATAAATAGATATATGAAATCAAGTTCACTTTATACTACCATATTTTAATTTCTCGATTCTATGAAAGGTTATATTCTAAAGACTATTTGTCTTAAACAGATTCCGTATCGAGATAATATCTTGTATCGTGAATGATTATATCTAAATGGGACCACAACATCACTCAGAAGGAAAATGATAATTCAAAGTGTCAAAAGCAACTATTGAGAGCAGCTATCAGAATTGGTCTGCAACATCACTCATAAGGGCTTCAAGTTACCTATCTTAGCTTTTGGGATACATCATTAGATGCAAGGGTTTACAGTGCCAGTTCTCAGTTTTTGAGATGCGTCATTAGCTGGAAAGGCTTATAATGCCCATTGTTAGGTTTTGGGATGCGTCGTTAGCCCAGGGAGCTTTCTCCTATGGAAAACATCATTAATTTTGTGAATTATGAGACTACACATCATTCATTTGGTGATCTCATCCCTAAAACAACATTAACTTCATGGATATGAGACTAAAAATCATTCATTTGGTGATCTCATCCCTAAAACATCATTAACTTAGTGGATATGAGACTAAACATCATTCATTTGGTGATCTAAACCCTAAAACATCACTAACATGGTGGATATGGGACTAAACATCATTCGTTTAGTGATCTCAATCCTAAAATATCATTAACCTAGTGGATTTGAGACTAAACATGATTCATTTCCTTATCTCAGCCCTAAAACATCATTAACTTGGTGATCTCACGTTATCTTGGGGAAGATTAAAAATACCTATCTCGGGGGGTCCTGATAATAACGCAATCGAAATGACTAAAGGAAAGATACAAAATGAAATCAAAGCGACTGAAAGAATTTGTGACACTGACATCATGAAGCATGGAAAAGCTACAGAAAGAGAGTGGCCTTAGCCCAGCATGATGTCATGAATTCCTTAAAAGGTTAAAAAGGTGTCGCGGCCAGCAAGGAGTTCATTCTGATTAGCAAAGAGGGATGTCGCAACCTTATCATTTGGGTTGAACAAGGCTTTGAAAGTGATGGAAATTTATAATAAAAGGAGATAATGCGCATCCTCAGCATTACAACCCACTTCGAAAAAGAAGAAGTTTAGTCGCGACCACATGTACGGTTACAAAAGTATTAAAGAAAAGTGGTATAAAGATTTAATTATCTGCGACAAGGGACTTATTCCCCAATATCCACTATTGCTATGATAATACAAACGCATCCTACTGCTAAAAGGTGCAAGAGTTATCATCACTCTACAAAATTCAATAAAGATTATGTGGCCCTATTCAAGAAAAGACTGCATCCACCATCAAACATATTTATGTGGTAATAATATACTAGAATACAAGTGGAAAGTCCTAGGTGAATAAAATTGGCCGCAACCTGTGTGAAGAAACCATTTATACTAAGATGTCGCGATCTTAATCTATTAGTCTACAAGTTTGTTAAATCATGCAATAAAACATCTATACAAATAAGGAGGAGAATAAAAAGTATTGGAAGTATTAAATCATAGGAAGAGAGTAAAGAAGCAGTCAAGAAAAATGGAAAAATCAAAGGCTAAAGCATTGACAAAAGATTAAAATGTCAAGTTATACAAACAAGAGGCCACATCCTTGATAATGATATTCACAATGTTTAAAGGGTTACAGCCCAACGTATATGTCAACAAAAATCAGTGAAATTAAGGGATGCATCCCATGTTCAGTGAATTTAAGAGGCAGCGTCATTATCCTCTTCACCTTCCTCTCCTTCTGCGGCAATCATTGTCTCCTTATAAGCTGCCACATACTTAGCACATAGCCTAGCCCTTTCTTTCACAATAGCCTTGATCTCAACCACACATTGGTCATGCTAAGCATCACCTAATTTCCATGACATGATTGTCTCTTTAGACTCTGAGAAATTTTTAATGACCCTGTGCCTCAGTTCCTGGAAGCCTCGAAAGCAGGCCTTATTATCAATTAGGAAGAAGTCTTTAGAGGATTTGAAGGACTCCACACTGCTATCAATGGTCAATTGGAGGGTCCCGACATGATCTTCATCATTTTTCTTAATGGCCTTGCATGGTCCTCCTCCATTTTCTTTTTAGTCGCGACATGATCCTCGTCCATCTTTTTTATCACCTCAGTATGGGCCTAGGCATCATCAATAACCTTAGTTTCCAACTCCTTATACCTCTTATGAAGAAGTAAAAGTTTTTATGGGAAAGTACCGCATCTTGAGTGGCAACCGCAGTCTGAGCTTGAGAAACCTTCAGAGACTCTACGGCCTGGTTAAATTTCATCTCAGCATCATTTTTGACTTTTTTCGCAGCCTCAATGGTTGCAGCTGGATTCATCTTACATAACTCTAGTGCCATTATAGAATATTTCTTTCCGGATTCAAAAGATTCAGCTCTTTCCTTTTCCAAATCAGCATTATGAACACCCTCCACAGCCTCTTTAAGAGTGTATAGACCCTCATACTTGAGTTTCTGGGTCGCCACAACTTCTACAACCTATAAATGTATTGAGTTAGAAAATAAAACTAAAGATACAATGAATTATTAGAAAGCTAGAATTTCTTACCCTTAGCAGACTATGGAGGGCATAATACTCCACGTCCTCGTGGTCCTCATCCATCAACCGATCTAAGTCGGCCTCATCCATCACCTTCTTTATCTTATGGACAACACGGGCAGTTGTGTCCCAACAAGATCGAGGATTTGGCCTGCGTAGTTGTAGCTGAAAAAGTTTGCTTTGTGGAGGTGAAAAATATTATTGACAGCAACTATTATTAGAGAGGGAGGAGAATTTATCTCATGTATAGGCGAAGTGTCACGGCCACCTTAATCAGAAAAAGAGGACATCAACCCCGATGCATCCAAATGAGCTCCAATGTCATCATAAAAGTTACCCTCGGACCTTTAATGAGAGGTCTCCTCCTCAACTTGCATTTTGGGCGTGATAAGAATATTATGATCCACAACATGATTTAGGGGCGCGGTCGTAGTAGTATGACCCTCAGGGTTTTTAGGGGGAATAAAAGTATTATTCCAATCCACAGAGTGCGTAGTTGGCGTGGCAGGCTCAACTTGGCCTCTAGAAGTGACTGCGGTAGGATCTTTGGACTTGGTCCTTTTCCTTTTCCTCTACCCTGCAGTGTTATTGAGGATAACTGCGTCCTCATCCCTCTCAGCAAGCTGAGATGCTAATAGAGATCTATCAATCTACTCATTCAGGAAATAATGAATCGAGGTTAATATCCATGCTTGAAGAAATTTTCGTGGCATAAATAATCAAACAATAGCATTACCTTCGGCACACATCTCTTTAGGAATTGATTTGTTGGGAAAGAAGCATCCCTTATAGATTTAAGAAGAGGTTACAAGAGGGTTGAACTTCTTCTTGTCAGCCAGAATTGTCACTGCCTCAATGACCCTCTCAGAGGGATAACCCCATAGTCGAAGGAAAATGCAAAGGTTAGTACAAAAGAAAAATATGGAGAATTATATGAAATTGTAAAAACAGGATACGATCGTTATTCAAAAATATTCACTAAGCTTAGAGGGATAACCCCACAATCGCAGCATCCTAAAGGTTCTCTGCCTCTCAGTCTCTTAGGGGTGAATCTCCCACCCTTCTCCAGAAATGAAAAAATATTTTTACTTACAGTTATTTACACTAGTAGGCCCCCCTGAGTAAAGGGTATTATCTCTATCGTGAATAGAAAAGTAATAATACCTTGAAATTTTACGTAGTTTTCCTTTGGGCAGTAGAAGTGGAAAAACTTCGTCGGAGTAATGTCTCTCTTGAATTTCTTCTTCCATAATACTATGGTTGCAAGAATTGACCTCCAACCATTAGGATCTAATTGGGCTGGGGATAACTTCATCACTTCAAAAAATCTTCTAACTGGAACTGGGGCAGGAAGTCGTACCCCTATATGTGAAAGCATGGAGGGGTAAGCAGACCCCATCGTCAGCAAGTGTCGTGCATGTCCTTTGTTCCGTGGTAGGGGCTGAGCACATCAAATTCTCAGGAAATTCAAATGCTTCAGCAACCTGATCCACCCACTCTTAGGTCATAGTGGTGCGGAAACTAAGTGTGGAAAGAGGTATTTCAACCCTCCCAGATGTGCTAGCAGCTATATCCATAACCTTAGAGGGACACCCCCGTCGTGGCATTCTCATCTATGTCCATTGTATAATTACTTGAATTAGACTCTTCCTCCATGATCGCGGAATCTGAGTCTGAATCTAGCACAACACAATTAGGGAAATCTCTCAACTAGCATGGACTTATTGTCCTCAAAGGAAGAAGTGAAGAAAGTTCGGGAGGATAGGCTCCAAAACATTTGTTCCAAAAGCCGCTCAGAAATTCGTCTGGGTAAAAGTTCATATGGCTACAACAACACCTGAAAAGTAGAGAGTTTGTAGTTAGGCGCCACAACCAGTATGGTCTTAATGCATGTCATAGGCTATGACAGGTATAATGATATATCAAGTTGTGGGTAAACAAGAAATGTGTAATACCCCTTATTTATGAGTAATTATTTTTATACTAATTTGCCTAGTGGGTTAATTATATAAAATGAAGGAAGTTGAGTAAATATTACTTTAAGTGAATTAAGAGATAATATTTACTGAGTTTGGCATAATTACTGTTAAGTGATTGTAAATAGCATCCATTATGTTTTGTTGCATCGTTGTGCTTCAAGCGACAGTTATGACTTTTATTGCAAGTTGATCAGTATTAATGAATTAATATGACGTTGGAACATGAAATAATTTTTGATATCTCGGATGCCAATTTAGAGGGTGCGATTAGTCTGGAAATGGTTGAAATAGTCAAAACAATTACCAAGTTTTATTTTTGGGCTTCGGGTACTTTTGACCGGTTATGACTTAATTATGTTGTTACGAGTCAATTTAAATGGTGTAGTAGCGTTTAAAGTTGGATTTATTGGTTAGTGGGGGTGTAGGAATGATTTGGGGTTAGTATGAGTTGATCATGTTGGGATTTGAGGGAAGAAAAATAGGTTTTGGGTATTTAGGGTTCATATAATCCATAGCCCCAACTGGGCAAATTGACTAAGGCGAATCGTTTCGCCCTCCCTAGTTACTCGATTCGCTAAAAAGTGTGGCTACAGGTCTAAGGAATCTAATTGATTTGTGTTCAGGCCGAATCGATTCGGCCTGCGACAGAATGTTGGTTTCCTCAGCTAAATCGATTCTCTATTTGGACGAATCGATTCGAAAATCCTTCTGTTTTAGGGTATTTTTCAAACTTAGTTTTTAGCCACTTTATTTTAGGTTTAAGGCCAAGGAACCTTCTTTTATGAAGTAATATAGAGTACTAGAGTCTTATATTAGGGAGATGAATACATTAGATTATAAAGGGGGTAATTGGTCTTATTTTGGGGGTCATTTTAATATCAGTTAATTTAGTTTTTTTTATTAGTAAGCTAGTTTAGTGCTAGGGGAAAGTAGGGTGATATGGTTTTGGACATTTAGAGATTTGAATGAGTTAGATCACACTTGTGGACTTATAGGGCTGTCGTTATCTCTCGAAGACTAGTATGGGGACACTTAAACTTTGTGGTTTATGTCGTTAAACACATATGGTTCCAGATACAATGTGATGCACATTTTAATTGGCATATATTATGAATTATGACTTGCATATACATACCTCTCTAAATTCTATCATAAGGTAAGTCACGCGAATGACATGAAGTTCCCTAGCTAGTGAATGCAGGGCGAATATAGTCCTCATCCATAGGATCGCTGGTTATATTGTGTTGCTATTTTATTCCAAGTGAGGTAATTTCAGGTATGGTTATGACTCACTGTCAAAGGTATATGGACGCTTCCCACGCGACGCAATTTAGGATGCCCAGGTAGTCTTGGTTATAGGCCTTGGAATATGATAGCTATTTAGGGGAGCATCCAGTAGGGTAACTCCCGAAAGGATGGTCTTAGAATCTTTATATTTTCATTATAACTATTCTCACGAATGTGGCATTTCATAAATGGATAATGCATTTATAAATCAAAGGTATGGATTAAGTTTACTAATGCGGAATGCACTTATGAAGTCATATTTTACAAAACTGCAATTTACGCTTATTAAAATGGGATTTAGTTATTTCTCTTGAATTGATGAATAGTTAACAATAAATGGCATTGCGTTAGGATGTGTACTTAGATGAGAGGTGAGGATTATTGTTATTTAAAGAGCGATTTAATCTTGTTTATGATGTTACCATTCATATATGTTATGCATTTTATTCACGCGTATATCATATCAAACCGGGCCCTAACCTGTTTATATTTCTCTGTTTTTTATGGATCCTATTTATGCTCAGGTGCTCCGCCGCAAGGACGCTCGTGTTAATATCTCTTTCTCAGTGTTAGGGAGCTATAACATTTTTGCGATGTTGTAGGATTTTTGCTATTAACGCATCCATCTTTTGTACTTGCATATATTGTGGTATTTAACTGAAATACTTGGAGTAACCTGTTTGTATTAGTCTGTTAATCGACAACTTATTCGGTTATTATTTGGTAGATAGGTTGTTAAACTATTACATGCTTCTATATATTTATCAACCTTCTTTTCAAATTGGATTGTCGAAATGGTTTTTATTAAACTTGCAAATTAATTTGACATATGTTTTCTAAAATAATTGGTGGTTATGTCGTACTACTATTTTCACGATAGTAATGCTAAGAATGGACCATCTGTGAATACTGTATTTATTAGAGTATCGGGTTAGCCACCTCTTATTTTAATATGCGGGGTGTTATAGATGGTATTAGAGAATCTGGTTCTAGAGTCCTTAGGATTTATGCAGAGTTGTCACGTTCTACCGTAGCGCTTTTTAATATAGAGCGCTATTGTTTGGACTGTTTTGTTTGGGCATGCTTGCGATCCTCTGCAAAGATAAATTGTTTTAAATGTATTCTAATTCAGTTGTTTCTTATCTCAGATGCTGTCTAGAAGAGGTTCCCGAAGAAAGTAAATCGAGTTGCAAATAATGTAGAGACCTCTCCACCGTGAGGAACAATAAATGCGACGGAGGTGGCTAATATTGTTGCCTAGGCAGTCAACGCTGTAATGACCGTTATGGCCCAATAGTTTCCCCAAGCCCAACAATTGGTAGCACCAGAGGTTCAACCCCATGTGGGACCCTCTGCGTGGAAGAGAGTTAGAGAATCTTTCTTAAAAGGTCACCCTCCAGAATTTTAGGGTGGTGCTGATGTGATTGTGGAAAATCAGTGGAAGAAAGATAGGCAATGCCATCTCTGAATGGTGGAGTGTAGCGGGGAATGAAAATATATTCTTGCAACTTTCAAGCTGGTAGGAGTAGCTCTACATTAGTGGGAGTCGGTGACAACTCCAGAGCAGAGGGATACAATGTCTATCCCAGACTTCTAGGTTTTCTTCGATTAAAAGTATTTTCCTCCTGCGGTCCAGAAGAAGATGAGGAGGAAACTCCAGGATGTTGTTCAAGGGGAACGGTCAGTTGCAGAATATGAAGAGGAATTTATGCTTCAAGAGAACTTTGTGCTGGATCAAGTCATTCCAGAGGAAAGGAGGATATCAAAATTTATTGGGGGTTTGAATTGGAGAATAAGGAAACACTTTGTGGGAAATCCATGTTTACAAACGTTTGGTGACGTGATGAATGCGGCCTTGCTTCATTGCCAAGATCACCGTATTCATGTGAAAGGGAGTAAGAAGAGTATGGATTTGGGTCTAGACATTAAGCAAGGAGTTAACGGTGCCGGTGGAGCACTACCCTCACTATAACGGTCGAGAAGCAAACAGAAAGAGAGAGACATCCAGTAGGGGGACTCAATTATGAAAAAATATTTTGGGTGTTTTATCTTTGGCGGAGTTGGTTTTAGACTCAGTCAGTGATCCACATAATAGGATCAATTAGGCCAATAGGGCCAAGACGGTAGAGGAAATAATGGGGGCCCAGGCCTTCAGGGCCAAGGCACGAGTCAATTTTGAAATAATAATCAGGGTTGTTATTCAAAAAATTTTGCGGACCGCTATTTTTAGTGTCATGGGCAGGATCACTTTAAGAAATCTTATCCACAGTTGATCGAAGGACAGTTGCCTAGAGGTCCTCAGCATCAGTACGTGCACTTACAACCTCCAACTCCTATTTTAGTTGTCCCTCTATAACAGGGGAAACTTCAGTATGGGCGTGTGTATCATATTAAGGATGCTTTACTTCCCCCGGCCCCACCCGCACCGCCTTTTATTGAGGGTAAGTTTCACATTCACGGGTATGTGGGTCGAGTGTTATTTGATAAATGCGCAACGCACTCATTTGTTACTAGGAATTTTTCTCATTCGACGAGGTTGATTATGTCTGCAGAGAATACCTTTATTAGTGTGGAATCTTTCATGGGTGATGGTTCACAAATATTCTTTATTTGAAAGAGGGTAGGAATAGACCTTAGTAATTTGCATGTTGAGGCTGATTTACTCGTCTTGGATGTGGTCGGGTATGATGTTATTTTGGGTATGGACTGGTTAGTGAAATACCGAGCCATGGTAAATTTTTATGGGAGAATTATAGTCTTTGCTATTGCAGGGCAAGAAATGTTTTTAGTGGCCACGCCTCTTTTAGAGGGAGGTCCGAACACGTACTTATATTGTATTAATGAGGAGACTTCATGCGATATAGTAATTTCCTTAGCCTCAATTATCGTTGTTAGATAATTTGAGGTTGTTTTTTGGGAGATTTTGGGCTTACCCCCAAGACGTGAGATTGAGTTTGTAATTGATTTAGCACTGGGAACTCGACCGATTGGGAGAGCTATATACTGTATGGCTCCTGTGGAAATGAGGGAATTAAGGTATCAAATTCAGCAACCGTTGGAGCAGGCATTTATTCGGCATAACACCTCGCCATGGGGTGATCCTGGCATTTATATTGTGGGATTTTTTTTAGATGCTCTATACCTTGTTATATTGTGGATTTAGTTTAGTTTTATCGCATTAGCGCTCCGTTCGCTCTCCTTGTGAAGAAAAGAGATGGTTCCTTCCGGTTATGCGTTGATTATCGAGAAATGAATAAGTTCACCATCAGGAACAAATACCCGTTACCTCGGATCGATGATTTATTTGATCAATTAAGGGGAGAAGCATACTTCTCTAGGATAAATTTGAGGACTGGGTATCATCAGGTACGAATTCGAGAGCAATACGTGTTGAGGATTGCATTCTTGACTAGATATGGGTCCTGTGAGTTTTTTTTATCATGCCTTTTGGGCTAACCAATGTTCCTGTAGTATTTATGGACCTTACAAATAGAGTGTTTCGGGACTTCGTAGACCAGGTTTTCATAGTGTTTATTGACAACATTCTAGTTTATTCTCTAACAGAAACCGATCATAATGAACATCTACGATTAGTCCTACAAACACTATGGGATCATCAACTGTAAGATAAGTTCGATAAGTGTGGTTTCTTGTTACAAGAACTGCATTTTTCAGGGCATAATGTGATTGATGATGGAATTTTCGTAGACCCGAGTAAAGTTGTTGCGGTGAGGAAATGGAGTCAGCCCACGATGCCCACTGAGATTCGTAGTTTTATGGGCTTGGCGGGTTATTAACACAATTTCATTAAAGGTTTTTCAAAGATTGGTGGCCCTTTGTTGAACTTGACCCGCAAGGGAATGCAATTTTTTTGGGATGATTCCTGTCAGCTTGCTTTCGACGAGTTGAAGGACAAGTGGACTTCTTCTCCTATACTCGTGTTGCCATGACCGAGAGTGGACTATTTAGTCTTTACTGACGCGTCTCTTCAAGGATTGTGAGGTGTGTTATAACAAGAGCATAGGTCCATTGTTTATGCCAATCTCAAGCTAAAGCCCCATGAGAAGAATGATTTCGTGCATGCTTTTGAGCTTGTTGCAGTAGTGTTCAACTTGAAGATATGGAGTCATTACCTCCTAGGGGAGAAGTTTAGCCTTTTCACGGACCACAAATCGTTGCAATATTTATTCTTGTAGAAAGTTTTGAATATGCAACAACGTCGCTGGTTGGAGTTCGTGAAGGACTATCAATTCGATATTCATTATCACCTAGGCAAGGCAAATATAGTAGCGGATGCGCTGAGTCAAAAGCCCGAGGGGAGATAACGAAGGTATGGAAGTCTAAATGGAAAGATTTTAGCTAGGAGGATGCTGTAGCAAGATCATTTATGTCAGTGTGGACCATAACTCTTACTATTATGATGAGAGTCGTGGAAGCACAAGGAATTGACAATGACTGCCAAGACCAGGTACGCCAAGTGTTAACTGAGGGAGCAAAGTCCTACTCTATTAGTTCTGAGGGTGGTTTACGTTTCCACGAAAAACTTCTAGTCCTAGATGAGGGAGATTTGAGATGTGATGCCATGAATGAATCCCATGGTTCTAGATTTACAGTACACCCAAGTGGAGACAAAATGTACCAAGACATGCGTCGTCAATATTGGTGGACGGGTATGAAAAGGGATATCTCTAAATTTGTTTCCCAATGTACCACGTGTCAATTGGTGAAGGTAGACCACAATTGACCAACGGGATTGTTACAACGTCCCAAAGAGGTCATGATTCCATTTGGGTTATTGTCAATCGTCTAACCAAGTCGGCACATTTCTTACCGGTACATATGGATTACAATACGACACGTTATGCCCGACTCTTTATTGTGGAGATTTTAAAATTCAACGAGGTGCCTATCAATATAGTCTCAGACCGAGATAAGATTGTTTGTCCCATTTTTGGCGTAGTTTCCAAGAAGTATTAAGTACCGAATTTAAGTTGAGTACCTCCTACCACCCGCAAACTGATGGACAAACAGAGAGAGTCAATCAAATGTTGGAGGATCTACTTCGAATGTGTGTACTTGACTTTAAAGGTGGATGGGAGGAATAACTTCCCTTGGTTGAATTTTCATATAATAATTCGTACCAATTCATAATAGGTATGGCATCGTATGAAGCATTGTATGGTTGGCCATGTAGATCACCCGCTTATTGGTTGGAAGTAGGAGATAATAAGCTCCCTGGACCTTAAATGATCCAGAATACCTCTTCGAAGATTGATCTCATTCGAAACAACATCCTAATTTCCTAAGACCATCAAAAAAGCTATGCCAGATGCAAATAGAACGCATGTAGTGGAATAAGGGGTATTACATATGCCTTTTTTATAAGTAATTATTTTTATATTAATGCCCCTTATTTATAAGTGATTATTTTTATACTAATTTGCTTAGTGGGTTAATTATATAAAATGAAGGAAGTTGAAGTAAATAGTACTTGAAGTAAATTAAGGGATAATATTTACTGAGTTTTGCATAATTAATGTTAAGTGATTGTAACATCACATTATGTTTTGTTGCGTCGTTGTGCTTCAAGCGACAATTATGACTTTTATTCCAAGTGGATCACTATTAATGAATCAATATGACGTTGGAACATGAAATAATTTTTGGTATCTTGGATGCTAATTTAGAGGGCGCAGTTTGTCCATAAATGGTTGAAATAGTGAAAATAAGTACCAAGTTGTATTTTTGGGTTCCGGTTACTATTGATCGGTTATGACTTAATTATGTTATTACGAGTCATTTTAAATGGTGTAGTAGCATTTAAAGTTGGACTTAGTGTAATTTGGGTATTTTAGTCTTGCTAGAAAGTTTATTTCTCATTTATTCCTAAACCTAAAAGAGTGTTATAGAGAGAGAGTGAACTTAGAGAAAGTGAGAGAAAGAGGAGATTTGTTGTTTGGAGCTTGGAAATCGTTGCTATAAAGAGAATTCGAGACTACAAACTTAAGGCAAGTTTCTAAATTGCAATTATGGATGATTTAGTGTGGATAATTTGTGTTGATGGTTGTTTTTCGAATATAAACCATTTATGGGTTTTGAATATTTTTGGTGTTTAAACCCTTAAATATTGATTTAGATGATTTGAGATGGACTTATTAGGTAATGGGGGTGTAGGAATGATTTGGGTTTAGTATGAGTTGATCATATTGGGATTTTAGGGAAGAAAAATAGGTTTTGGGTATATGGGTTCATATAATCCGTAGCCTTAACTAGGCAAATGGACCAGGGTGAATCGATTCGCCCTCCCTAGCAAATCGATTCGCTAAAAAGGGTGGCTACATGTCTGAGGAATTGAATCCATTTGGGTTAAGGCCGAATAAATTTAGCCTGAGACAGAATGTTGGTTTCCTCAGCTGAGTCGATTCTCTTTTTGGGCGAATCAATTCGCTATCATGGGAGAATCGATTCGACCCTAGGCGAATTGATTCAAAAATCCTGCTCTATTAGGGTATTTTTCAAACTTAGTTTTTAGACCTTTTCTTTTAGGTTTAAGGCCTAGGAACCTTCTTTTATGAAGTAATATGGACTACTAGAGTCTTATTAGGGAGATGAATACCTTAGATTAGAATGGGGGTAATTGGGATTATTTTGGGGGTCATTTTAATAGAAGTTAATGTAGTTTTTGATTTAGTAAGATAGTCTATAACGAGGTAGATCTAACTTGTGGACTTATGGGGATGTCATTAACTCTCGGAGACTAGTATGGGGACACTTAGACTTTATGGTTTACGGCATTAAACACATATGGTTCCAGATATAATGTATTTCACATTTTAAATTGGCATATCTTTTGAATTATGACTTGCATATACATACCTCTCTAAATGCTATCATAAGGGAAGTCGCGCGAATGAGGTGAAGTCACCTAGATAGTGAATGCAGGGCTAATATAGTCCTTGGCCATA
Organism: Sambucus nigra; assembly: GCA_949130495.1. Lineage (NCBI taxonomy): Eukaryota > Viridiplantae > Streptophyta > Magnoliopsida > Dipsacales > Adoxaceae > Sambucus > Sambucus nigra. The sequence continues at coordinate 356,902,348 of OX422213.1, read as the reverse complement.
GGATCGATGGTTATATTGTGTTGCTATTTTATTCGAAGTGAGGTAATTCTGGGTAGGATTATGACTCATTGTCGAAGGTATATGGCCGCTTCCCATGCGATGCGATTTAGGATGCCCAGGTGGTCTTGGTTATAGGCCCTGGAAGATTATAGCTATTTAGGGGCACATCCAGTGAGGTGACTCCCGGAAGGATGGTCTTAGAATCATTGTATTTTAATTGTAACTATTCTCACGAATGTGGCATTTTATAAATGGCTAATGCGTTTATAAATCAACAGTATGGATTAAGTTTACTAATTCGGAATGGACTTATGAAGTCATATTTTACAAAACTTTAATTTAAGATTATTAAAATGGAATTTAGTTATTTCTCTTGCATTGATGAATAGTTAACAATAAATGGAATTGCGCTAGGATGTGCACTTAGATAAGAGGTGAGGATTGTTCTTATTGTGAACATCGATTTAAACTTGTTTAGGATGTTAGAATTCATAACTGTTATGCATTTTATTCACAAGTATATGATATCAAATCAGGCCCTGGCCCGTTTATATTTCTCTTTTTTGTATGGATCTTATTTATGATCAGGTGCTCCGCCGCAAGGACGCCCGTGTTAATCTTTCCTTCTTAGTGTCAGGTAGCTACATCATTTTTGTGAATGTTGTAGGATTTTTTTTATAGACTCATCCATCTTTTGTATAATATAGTTATGATCAGTCTATATATTCGATCATGTTTCCCATGTTTCGTACTTGCATATACCATGATCTTTACTGAAATACTTGGTGTAACCTATTTGTATTAGTATATTAATCGACAACTTATTCGATTATTATTTTGTAGATGAGTTGTTAAACTGTTACATGTTTCTATATATTTATCCAACTTCTTTTCAAATTGGATTGTGGAAACTTTTTTTATTAAACTTGCAAATTAATTTGACATCCGTTTTCTAAAATAATTGGTGGTTATCTCGTAGTACTATTTCATGACACTGATGCTAAGAACGGACCATCCACGATTCCTGTATTTATTGGAGTATCGGGATGGCCATCTCTTTTTTTAATAAGCGGGGTGTCACAAAATGTTGGGCAAAATTGGCTGAGTATACCAAGTGTTGGGTTCTAAAGCCCTAGAAGTTAATTGTTGTCGTAGCCTATTGTTTTGGGGGAAGGAAATGTTATCTTCTTGCATGCCGTAGTCATTAAACTGTGAGCTAAAATTCCACGAACTATAATCTAATAACCTTAAGGAAAAAGGATTAGAGTTGTTAGGGGATGCAACCATATTTTTTCATGCCCCAGACTTTATTTGATACATGCCGCAACCTTAACTTATTACAAGCCGCAGATGTTTATTAAATCACTATTTGAAGGTTTCATTAATTCAAGATAGCCTTAATTTACTAAAGGGATTTTCCCGTGTCGTGGCTACTCACTCAAACAAGTTAGTATTTAGTCTGGGTAAATTCAAAGATCCAAAGCCTCCCTAGAATACCAAGACTCCCTCTCAAGAACATTAAGAACATAATGGGAGTTCAGAAATGTAAAAGCCAACAGACGTATTCAAGATCGATTACCTAGTTCAAATACAAACAACTATGTGAATTCAAATGGTCTCGATTAGTTAGGAAATTAGCAGAAATAAATATAGACTAAGAATCATTAAGTTACAACATGAACTTCCCAGAATTAGAAGTTCAGAAAGCAGCAAACATGATTGCAATTCAACTAAACACATTCAATTCGTGATGAGTTTAGCAGATATAATTCAACATTGGGTGATTCACAAAGGCACATATTCAGAAGTTCAGTTGATAAGTTGTGAATTGCGAATTGGAAAAGCTATTAAAGAGATTTTTAATTAAAAAAATACCTGGAAATAAAGAAACCACCAATGCTCAACCTCAAACCACCTTCAACCGCCTTAGAACCACCACTCACAGCTGCTAGAGATCGCCAAAATATGTAAGGAGACAAAGGCGCGGGAAGATGAAGCGTCACCTTTGAAATACCGGAGTATCTTGAGATGACTTGATCACTCAGCCGCAGACGTCTTGGGGGCTTATTGATATGAAAGATATAATACCCTGGGAAAGTGCCGAAGACTTGTTGCCAAAACCTATAAATTATAGGCTACGGACTTATCCATATCTTACTCACTGGAATATTCCGCAGCGTCTCATGCACAGGCTACAGAACCTTTATGCTACAAGGTACGACCCTACTTGATACAGGCAGCTACCCAACTTACTATAGGGTGCGGCCTTAGTCTTATCATATTAACTGGTCGCTCCCACCTTTCATCAACCAGCAATACAACACCTATAAATAGATGCCAACACCTCAAGATAGAGGATACGTATTCATTTTTCTTACACCGATACATAGCTCGAAGCTAATCTCTCTCTCACTCCCTACGCCACTAAGCATATCTTGGGGGCTACTAGCCGGAGCGTCACAGACACCATCTCGGAGCCACCGAAATCCTTGTAAACATGTATTATCTTCTATTCTCATGCTTGTACGCCTCTTTAGTCCATATTACTATGTACCAAACTGCATATGTAATGAGAGTGTGGCACCAAAGTGGACGTAGGCTCATTTTTATAGCCGAACCACTCTATAATGTGTCTTCTATCTCTTTTTGCTTGCTCCATTTGCTTGTTATGCACTTAATACTTGATTTGATGGTACGAGAGCGACAAGTGGACGATTTCTCGTATCATTAATGCATGCTTTAAAATAATCCATTAGATGGCGAAAACCCAAAACACTCCTCAAACGACCCTGTGAGAGGCACAAATACCTCATAAGGGACCAATGTAACTCACAAGAATTGATAGCATGCATACAAGACTCTCGATTTAAGAATATTACAATAATTCAAAAATATATAGAGTTAGGCTTAAAAAGATACCATTAGAGGGATAAAACCCAACATACCACCCAAATAGCACTGCGAGAGGCGCAATCACTTCACACGGGACCAATGTAACTCACGCCTATCACAAGACCATTTCAGTGGTGTTTTGAAACTATCTAGACATAGGATTATAACCATGCCCTTAGAGGAATAAAACCCAAAACACCCCCCAAATGGACTCGTGAGAGACATGTACACCTCTCTGGTGGACCAATGTAACTTGTTGAATCTAACAGTGTGGTTACGGGACTCCCAGTTTTTGAATATGATGATAATTAGAAAATATTTAAACTTACGCTTAAAAACATGTCGTTAGAGGGATAAAAGACACCACCCCAATAGCCCCGTGAGAGGATTAGACACCTCGAGCGGGACCAATATTACCGAAAAAATATGATCTCATGTCACAGAACTACCAATTTTAGAATATGATGATAATTTGAAAATACTTACACTTAGGCTTAAAAAAATTTGTGAGAGGGGGAAAGCCCAAAACACCCGCCAAACGGCCCCGTGAGAGGCGAAAACACCTCGCACGGGCCCAATGTAACTCATAGGAGCTGATCGTGTGGTCACTAGGGTCCTGGTTTGAGAATATGACTATATTTTCAAAATTACTAGACATAGGCATAAAAACATGCCGTTAGATAGTGAAAACCAAGAACACCACCAAAACAGCCCCGTTAGCGGCATATACACCTCGCACGGAACCAATGTAACTATCATGAACTCATCACGTTGTCACGAGACTCCCATTTTTTAGAATATGATAATATTTTGAAAATATCTACACCAATTCTTAAAAACATGTCGTTAAAGGGAGAAAAACCAAAAAACCAATGAAATGGTCTTGCGATAGGCGCGAACACGTCACACAGGACCACTGAAATGGTCTTGGTTACGGGAATCCCGATTTGAGAAAATACAATAATTTGAAAATGTCTAAATTTGGCTTAAAAACTCATAATCAGAGGGAAAAACCCCAAAACACTCTTTAAACGGCCAAGTGAGAGGGGCGAAAACCTTGCACGGGACCAATATAACTGGCACGAATTCACAGTGTGACCACATGACTCCCAATTCTAGAATATTATGATAATTTGAAAATATCTAGACCAAGGATTAAAATCACGCTGTTAGAGGGCGAAATCCCAAAATAACCCCGAAACAGCCCCCCGAGAGGTGTGAACACCTTGCATGGGACGAATGTAACTCACAGGAACTGACATATTGCTCATGGGACCCCCAATTTGAGAATTTAATAATAATTTGAAAATATCGTGACTTAGTCTTAGAAAATTGTCGTTGGAGGTCAAAAACAAAAAACACCCATAAAGGTCCTCGTGGGAGGTGCGAACACCTCTCACGGGACTAATGTAATTCGTAGGAACTGATCGCATGGTCATGGGACTCCCGGTTTGATAAAATGATGATAATTTGAAAATATCTAGACTTAGGCATAAAAACATGCCATTAGAGGGACAAAACAAAAAAAACTAAACAACCCCGCGAGCGTCACAGACACCTCGCATGGGACCAATGCAATACAACTCACAGGAATTAACCGCATGGTTATGGGACCCCCTGCTTGAGAATATGATGATAATTTGGAAATATCTACACTCAAACTTAAAAACATGTCGTTACAGGGTGAAAATAACAAGCACCCCCCAAACGGACCCATAAGAAGCACGAGCACCTCACATTGAACCAATGTAAGTTATAGGAACTGATCGCATGATTACGCGACCCCTAGTTTCAGAATATGATGCTAATATGAAAATATTTATACTTAAGATTAAAACACATGCCGTTAGAGGGAAAAAACCCAAGACACCCTTAGCATGGCCCCCAAGAGATGCAGACACCTTGCACGGGACCAATGTAACTCATAAGAATTGATAGTGTGTTATTGGGACTTTCGGTTTGAGAATATGACGATAATTCAAGAATATATAGAGTTAGGCTTAGAAAAATGTCGATAGAGGGAAAAAACCCAAAACACCCATAAAGGTCCCCGTGAGAGGAGTGGACACCGCATATGGGACCAATGTAACTCATAGGAACTGACCGCATGTCCATGTTACTCGTGGTTTGAGAATACAGTAATAATTTGAAAATATCTAGACTTAGGATTTAAAACATGTCGCTAGATGGATAAAAGCCAAAACACCCACCAAACGGTCCTGCGAGAGGCGCGAACACCTCGCACGGGACAATGCAACTTGCAGGAATTGATTGCGTGGTCATGAGACTCTCGATTTGAAAATATAATAATGAGATAATTTCTAGACTCGAGCTTAAAAATAAGGCATCACACGGTGAAAATGATAAACACACCCAAAATCGCTCGTAAGACGCACGGACACCTCACATTCAACTATTGAAACTCGCATAAACTGAGCGCATGGTCACGGGACCCCTGGTTTGAGAATATGACGATAATTTTATAATATCTACACTTAGGCTTAAAAACATGCCGTCATAGGGACAAAACCAAAAAAAAACCTAAATATCCCCACAAGAGGCGCAAACACCTTGCGTGGGACCAATGCAACTCGAACGAATTGACTGCGTGGTTATGGAAATCCCAATTTTAGAATATAACGATAATTTGGAAATATTTAGGCTTAAGGTTAAAAAATGTCGTTAGAGGATGAAAATAATAAACACCCCCGTAAGAGGCACGAACATCTCGCATTGAACCAATGTAACTTGCAGGAACTGACCATATGGTCACGGGACTCCCGATTTGAGAATATGATGAGAATTTGAAAATATCTACACTTACAATTAAAACAAATGACGAAAAAGAGTGGAAACCTAAAACTCTCCCCCAAACAGCTCCTCAAGAGGTGTAGACACCTCACACGGGACTAATGTAACTAGTAGGAACTGATAGCGTGGTCAAGGGATTCTGGGTTTGAGAGTTTGGAGATAATTTGAAAAAAACTATATTTATGGAAAAAACGTGATGTTAGAGGGAAAAAACCCAAAACACTCCCCAAACAGCCTCTTGAGAGGAGCGGACACCTCTTATGGGACCAATGTAACTTCCAAAAAATGACCTCATGGCCATGTGACTCACGATTTCAGAATATGACGATAATTTGAAAATATTTAAACTTAGGATTTAAAACATGCTGTGAGAGGGGGCAACCCCCCCCCCCCCCCCCAAACGGCTCCATGAGAGGCAAGAACATCTTGCATGGGACCAATGCAACTCGCAAAAACTGACCGTGTGGTCATGGGACTCTCATTCTTCAAAAGTGACGATAATTCAAAAATATCTACACATAGTCTTAAAAACATGTCGTTAAAGGGAAAAAAAACCCAAAACACTCATTAAACAGCCCCACGAGAGGTGCAGACACCTCGCACGGGACCAATGTAACTCACAAGAATTGACAACGTGGTCACGGGAGTTTGAACTTGAGAATATGATGATAATTTGACAATATTTGGATCTAGGTTTAGAAAAATGCCGTTAGAGGGAAAAAACCCAAAAGACTTCCCAAAGTACCCCATGAGAGGCACGAACACCTCGCACGGGACCAATTTAACTCATAGGAAATGACCACGTGGTCACGGGACTTCTAGGTTGAGAATATGATGAAAATTTGTAATTATCTAGACCTAGGATTAAAAACATGTTGTTAGAGGTCGAAAACCCAAAAGACACACCAAACGACCCCATGAGAGGCACAAACACCTCGCACGGGACCATTGTAACTTGCAAGAACTGATGTGGTCATGGGACTCCCTATTTCAGAATATGATGATAAATTTAAAATATCTACACTTGGGCTTGAAAACATGCCACTACTGGGTGAAAACCCAAAACATCCTCCAAATGGCCCCACCAGAGGTGCAGACATCTTTCACGGGACCAATGTAACTCTCAGGAACTGACCACTTGGTCACGGGACTCCCGATTAAAGAATATGAGGATAATTTTAAAATATTTTGATGTAGGCTTAAACATGATCCGTTAGATGGAGAAAACCCAAGACACTCCTTAAACGACCCTGAGAAAGGCACGAACACCTCGTAAGGGACCAATGTAACTCGCATGAATTGATAGCATGGTCATGGGACTCCGAGTTTGAGAATATGATGATAATTTTAAAATATCTACACTTAGGATAAAAAACAATACATTTGAGGGATAAAACAATACATTAATCGCAGTCGCCTCGAACGGGGCTAGTGTAAGTCAGAGGAACTGACACCATGGTCATGGGACTCCTGCTTTGAGAATATGATGATAATTTGAAAGATCTATCCACAGGCTTAGAAAAATTCCTTAGAGGGTAACCCTCCCCCCCCCCTCCCCCAAAGGGCCCTGTGAGAGGTTCAAACACCTCACATAGGATAAATGTAATTCACAAGAACTGACCCTGTGGCTATAGGACTCCCGATTTGAGAATATGATGATAATTTGAAACTATCTACACTTAGTCCTAAACGATTCACTTAGAGTAATAAACCCAAAACACCCCTCAAATGTCCCCGCGAGTGGCGCGAACACCTTACACGAGACCAACATAACTCGCAGGAACTGACTACGTGATCATGAGACTCTTGGTTTGAGAATAAGATGAAAATTTTAAAATATCTATACTTAGTCTTAAAACATGCCAGTTGAGGGAGAAAAGCAAAAATACCCCCCCCCCCCACCACCACCAAATGGCCTCATGAGAGGCGCCTCACATGGGACCAATGTAACTTGTTGAAACTAACAGTGTTCTTGTGGTACTCCTGATTTGTTAATATGATTATAATTAGAAAACACCTACACTTTGCCTTAAAAACGTGCCGTTATAGGGTGAAAACACAAAACACCCCCTAAACGGCCCCACGAGAAGATCGAACACCTCGAACGGGACCAATATTACCCAAAAAACATATCGCGTGCTCATAAAACTTCTAATTTTGGAATATGATGATAATTTAAAAATACCTACACTTAGTCTTAAAAACTTTTCGTGAAAGGGGGAAGCCTAAAACACCCCCCAAACGGCCCTGTGAGAGGTATGAACACCTCGCACAAGACCAATGTAACTCGCAGGATCTGACCGAGTGGTAACTGAATTCCGAGTTTGAGAATATGAGTAAAATTTGATAATTACTTGGCTTAGGCTAAAAAACATGCCGTTAGAGAGTGAAAACCCAAAACACCTCCCAAACGACCCTGCTAGACGTGCGTTCACCTCGCACGAGACGAATGTAATAAGCAGGAACTCACCGCGTGGTCACGGGACTCCCAGTTTGAAAATATGGTGATAATTTTAAAATATCTAGACTGAGGCTTAAAAACATGTCATTAAAAGGAAAAATCCCAACACCCCCGAAACGGTCCTGTGAGAGGAGTGTACACCTCACACGGGACTAATGGAACTCGTATGAACTAATCTCTTGGTTACAGGACTCTTGGTTTGATAGAATGACAATAATTTGAAAATCTTGATATTTAGGCTTAAAAACTCTTAATTAGAGGGCAAAACCCCAAAACACTCTCTAAACGGTCCAGCGAGAGGGGAAAAACCTTACAATGGACCACTATAACTCGCATGAATTCACACCATGGTCATAGGACTCTAGGTTTGAGAATATTATGAAAATTTGAAAATATCTAGACCTAAGATTAAAAACTTGCTATTAGAGGGCGAAATCCCAAAAGACCCCCGAAACGGCCCTGCAAGAGGTGCGAACACCTTGCACGGGACCAATGTAACACGTAAAAACTGACGGTATGATCATGGGGATCCTAATTTGAGAATCTGACAATAATTTGAAAATATTTAGAAATAGGCTTAGAAAAATGTTGTTAGAGGGAAAAAACCAAAAACACCCAAAAAGTTCCCCGCGAGAGGACCGAACACCTCACACGGGACTGATGTAATTCCCAGGAACTGATAGCATGGTCACGAGAATCCCGATTTAAGAAAATGATGATAATTTGAAAATATCTAGAATCGGGCATAAAAATTTATAGTTATAAGGACAAAACCAAATAAAACCCAAACAACCCCGCGAGAGTCGCTGACACCTCGCACGGGACCAATGCAATGCAACTCGCTAGAATTGACCTCGTGGTCATGGGACTCCGATTTGAGAATATAACAATAATTTGGAAATATATTGAGTCAATCTTAAAAATATGATGTCAGATGGTTAAAACAATAAACACTTCCCAAAGGGCCCCATAAAAGGCACGAACACTTCGCATTGAATGAATATAACTTGCAGGAACTGATTGCATGGTCACGGGACCCTAGTTTGAGAATATGATGATAATTTGAAAATATCTACACTTAGGATTAAAACATATGCCGTTAGAGGGAAAAAAAACCCAAGATACCCCTAAATCGTCCCCACGAGAGATGTGAACACCTCGCACATAACCAATGTAACTCATGGGAATTGATAGCCTGGTTATGGGACTCCTGGTTGGAGAATGTGATGATAATTTGAAAATATCAGGACAGGCTTAGAAAAAATCCATTTGAGGAAAATATCCCAAAACACCCATAAAGGTCCCCATGAGAGGAACGAACACCTTACATGGAACCAATGTAACTCGCAGGAACTTACCACATGGCCATGGGACTCACAGTTTGAGAATATGATGATAATTTGAAAATATCTAGACTTAGGCTTACAAACGTGTCCTTAGAGGGAAAACCCCCTCCCAAACGGTCCCGTAAGAGGTGAGAACTCCCCACACTAGACCAATGCAACTTGCAGGAATTGACCGCGTGGTCATGGGACTCCGAGTTTAAGAATATAATGATAATTTGTAAATATCTAGACTCAATCTTAAAAACATGCCATTAGATGATGAAAATAATAAACACCCCCAAACGGCCCGTAAGAGGCACGAACACCTCGCATTGAGTCAATGTAACTCGCTTGGACTAACCACATGGTCACTGGACCCCCGATTTGAGAATATGACGATAATTTGAAAATATCTAGACTTTGGCTTATAAACATGCCATTAGAAGTACAAAACCAAAAAAACCCAAATAGCCCGATGAGAGGCATAGACACCTCGCATAAGACCATTGTAACTCACAGGAATTGACTACATGGGACTCCTGATTTAAGAAAATAACGATAATTTGGAAATATCTAGGCTTAATTTTTAAAACGTGCCATTCGAGGGTGAAAATAATAAACACCGTTAAGAGGAACGAGCTCCTCCCATTGAACCAATGTGTAACAACCCGCGTAATTTTTGAGCTATTTTAATTAATTTTTGGAAAATGGAGGAAAATAATGTTTTTGATAAAATTATTTTTATTGTTAAAACTTGTTGGTTATTATTTTTAAAGGCGATAATTTCAAACGATTTCGAAAACGGAGTTAAAACGGATTTTAAAATCATTTTAAAATGTTTTTAACTCTTGGAGTTGTTTTGACTTCCAACTCTTCATTTATTTGTCTTATTTAAAGGTGTCTTTTGGATTCCAACTTTTCATTCATTTGCATTATAAAAGGAAGTCGTGGGAAAACCCTTTTAACATACTTTTGGCACAAATTTTGGCAGCAAATATATTTTATATTCCTCTTCTTTTTATATAAACATTGGCCCTTGATACTTGTAAGTTCCAACCTTAGATTAGAGGTGTTCTTGGGGCTATTTTGTTGAGGTTCTTAGAGAAGCTTTTGTAGATCTTTTGTGTTGATCTTGAGGATGTGATCATTGGTTTCTCATCATGGTTTGAGGTATGGGGTTTTACACAATATGCTCCTTAAATCTCGCGAGTGTCATTCTCTTTGAATTCTTGTTTAATTGAACTCATATTTGAATTGATAAATTCATTGAAATCTGAAAAATAATTGTTGAAATTATTTTGATTCATGTGGTATCATTATATTGTTGATGAGCACGTTGTCATGAGATTTTAATATGGCACGGATGTTGGGCACCGACCGAAATTCCTATTTCCTGGGCTATGGCTTGATAAAGCATATACGGATGTGGTGAGGCCTGGTGACCCGGTTAAAGTGTTGTTGAAAAATTATAATGATGAAATGCTATTGAGATTTGCATTTTGTTTTGAATATTCATACTCGTGTTGTTACGTTTTATTCATCGCTAACATATATTTATTAAGCATCATTCTTGTCGTATTGTGTACTTCCCCATATTTTCTTTTGGTGGCAGGTTAGCGCGGATTTTGGAGCGCTATGGAGATTGATTTTAGCGAGGATTGTTTGGGAAAGATTTGTATTATTTTGATGTATAGAGCTTTGGAGATTTGTATTTTATTTTCGAGTTAGATAGTTGAAATTTTAATTTGAGAGACTTGTTGTAATTGAAGAGATTGAGATTTTTAGTTTCTCTTTTGTTGTTGTGGGACATAGATGCTCTATACCTTGTCACTTATGGATTTGGATTTATTTTATCGCACTAGCGCTCCATTCGCTCTCTCTGAGCGGGTGGGGTGTTACACAATGTAACTTGCAGGAACCGACCATATGGTCACGGGACACTCGATTTGAGAATATGATGATAATTTGAAAATATTTGCGTATAGAATTAAAATCCATGCCGTTAAAGGACGAAAACCCAAAATAGCCCTCCAAATAGCCCTGTGAGAGGTGTAGACACCTCGCGTGGGACCAATGTAACTCGCAGGGACTCTGGGTTTGGGAGTATGACAGTGTTGTTAAAGGACTCTGGGTTTGGTAGCATGACAATAATTTGAAAATAACTAGACTTAGGGAAAAATACGTGTTGTTAGAGGGACAAAACCTAAAAAACTAGCCAAATGGCCCTTGTGATGAGTGGACACCTCGCATGGGACCTGTTGATGCAAAAAACTGGACCGAATCCCATTTTTATGATCGCAGATAAATAGATGAAAGCAATCCAATCAAGCACATAAGAGACAAGGATTTTTAAAGTGGTTCGGCTATGAATAAAGCCTACGTCCACTTTATTTTATTCCCAAGGGTTTACAATATCACCATACGGTGTAGAGAGAGAAAGGATGTGCATCTTGTATATGGGGTTTCTAGGTTTTCTTGAATCTCCTCCCTTTCGGCTAAGGGGATACATGTATTTATAGTGATGGGAGATAAAAAGATTCATTGTATGTAGGCATTTATGTCTACATTCAACGAATCTAATTGTTGAATTGCTTGGTATGCTATGTGTTGTCATCTATTAATATAGTATAAATGTACATTAAGGATCATTAAATGCGTTGCCATCTTTATTAATGCACATTAAATGCATAGTTATCCTTTGATCTTCCTTGTTGGTATGCCGACCAACTCTCCTCGGGTGCCGACTAACTCTCCTCGGGTGCCAACCAACTCTCCTCGGGTGCCGACAAATACTCCTCGGGTGCCAACTAAATTTCCTCGGGTACTGACCAACTCTCCTCGGGTGCCGACCAACTCTCCTCGGATGTCGAATATTGCCACGTAGGATGACATGTGTCCTTTTCTTATTGGTCATCGTAGATGGAGAATTTTTGCGTTAACAGGACCGATGTAACTCTCATAATCTAACTGCATGGCCATGGGACTCATGGTTTGAGAATATGACGATAATTTGAAAATATGTGTACTTAATCTTTAAAACATGCCGTGAGGGAGGGTAAACCAAAAACACCCCCCAAACATGTCCGTGATAGGCGCGAACACCCTTTAAGAGACCATTGTAACACACGGAATCTGACCGCATGGTCACGAGATTCTCGTTTTTAAAAAGTGATGTAATTTAAAAATATCTACACTTAGGCTTCAAAACATGTCATTAAAGGGAGAAAACCTAAAACACCCCCCCAACAGCCTCGCGAGAGGCGGAAACACCTCGAACGAGACCCATGTAACTGATAGGAATGGGCAACGTCGTCACGGGACACCGGCTTTGAGAAGATGACGATAACTTGAAAATATCTAGACCTAGGTTTAGAAAAATGCCATTAGAGGGTGAAAACCCAATAGACATCCCAACGGGCCCGTGAGAGGCGCAAACACAACGCAAGGGACCAATGTAACTCACAGGACATGACCACATGGTAATAGGACTCACGGGTTGAGAATATGATGGAAATTTGAAATTATCTAAACCTAGGCTTTAAATATTGGCGTTAGAGGTTGAAAACGTAAAAGACCCCCCAAACGGCCCCATGAGAGGCACGAACACCTCACATTAGACAAATGTAACTCACAAGATCTTACGTGATCACGGGACTCCCCGTTTGAGAATATGATGATAAATTGAAAATATCTACTCCTGGGATTGAAAACAGATCGTTCCTAGGTGAAAACCCAAAACATCCTCCAAACGACACTGTGAGAAGGCAGACACCTCGCACGGGACCAATGTAACTCTCAAGAACTGACAACGTGGTCATGGGACTCTCAATTAAAGAATATGAGGATAATTTGAAAATATCTTAACATAAGCTTAAAAATAATCCATTAGATGGAAAAAATTGAAAACACTCCTCAAACGGCCCTAAGAGAGGCACGACACCTCGTAAGGGACGTGATGAGACTCCTAGTTTGATAATATGACAATAATTTGAAAATATCTAGACTTAGGCATAAAAATGTTGTTAGAGGAATAGAACCCAAAATACCACCTAAATAGAACCACGAGAGGCGTAGTCACCTCGCAAAAGACCAATGTAACCCGAAGGAACTGACACTGTGGTCACGAGACTCCCACTTTGAGAATAGGATGATAATTTGAAAATATCTATAGGTAGGCTTAGAAAAATTCCTTGGAGGACGAAAGGCAAAATCCATCAAAGGGCCTCGTGAGAGTTGTGACCACTTCCATGGGACAAACGTAATTCATAAGAACTGACCTCATAACCACAGGACTCCCGATTTGATATTATGATGACAATTTGAAACTACTTAGACTTAGGCTTAAAAGTATGCCCAAAACATCCCCCAAATGGCCTTGTGAGAGGTGTGGACACCTCCACACGGGACCAACGTAACTCATCGGAACTGACTCCATGGTCATGGGACTCCCCGTTTGAGAATAGTAAGAAAATTTTAAAATATCTGAAGTTAGGCTTAAAAAGATGCCCTTTAAGGGAGAAAACTCAAAACACCCCCCATATGGCCTCATTAGAGGCGCAACCACCTCACACGGGACTAATGTAAATTGTTAAAACTAACTGTGTGGTTACGAGACTCCCGATTTGTGAATATGACGATAATTAAAAAATATCTACACTTCGGCTTAAAAAATGTCGTTAGAGGGCGAAAACACAAAACACCCCCCCAAACGGCCCCGCTTGAGGATCGAGCACCTCGAACGGGACCAATATTACCCGAAAAAATTGATCGCGTGGTCATGGAAAACCTAAATTTGGAATATGATGATAATTTAAAAATACCTACAGGTAGGCTTAAAAACATGCCGTGAAAGGGGGAAAGATAAAAACGCCCCCAAAAGGCCCCGTTAGAGGGGAGAACACCTCGCTCGTGACCAATGTAACTCGCATGAATTGACCGCGTGGTCACTGGACTCCTGGTTTGAGAATATGACTACAATTTTAAAACTACTAGACTTAGGCTTAAAAACATGCCGTTAGAGAGTGAAAACCTAAAATACCCCACAAACGGCCCCGCTAAAGGCGTGTCCACCTATCAAGAGACCAATGTAACAAGCGGGAACTTACCGTCTTGTCACAGGACTCCCGATTTCTACAATATGATGATTATTTGAAAATATAGAAATTGAGTCTTAAAAGCGAGTAATTTAAGGGAGAAAAGCCGAAACGGTCCTGCGAGAGGCGCAGACACCTCGCACGGGACCAATGTTACTCGTATGAACTAATCTCTTGGTTACGGGACTCTCGATTTGAGAAAATAATAATAATTTGAAAATGTCCACACATAGGATTAATTTTTTTTTAATAAAGGGCGAAACCCAAAAACCTTGCACGGGACCAATATGACTCGCATGAATTCACAACATGGTCACAGGACTCCCAGTTTGACAATATTACGATAATTTGAAAATATCTAGACCTAGGCTTAAAAACATGTTGTTAGAGGGTGAAATCCCAAAATAATCCTAAAACAGCTC
The DNA here is from genome assembly GCA_949130495.1 of Sambucus nigra. Lineage (NCBI taxonomy): Eukaryota > Viridiplantae > Streptophyta > Magnoliopsida > Dipsacales > Adoxaceae > Sambucus > Sambucus nigra. The sequence continues at coordinate 356,887,344 of OX422213.1, read as the reverse complement.
CGCGAGGTGCGGACACCTTGCAAGAACTCGCAGGAACTGGCAACATCCTCATGGGACTCCCGATTTAAGAATATGACAATAATTTGAAAGTATCTTGACTTAGGCTTAGAAAAATGTCATTAGAGGGGAAAAACCCAAAACACACATAAAGGACCCCGTGAGAGGTGCGAACACCTCGCACGGGACTAATGTAATTCACAGGAACTAATCGCGTGGTCAGGGGACTCCAAGTTTGAATAAATAATCACAATTTGAAAATATCTAGACTTAGGCATAAAAACATGCCGTTAGAGGGAGAAAACAAAAAAAAATGTCTGAGTCTCGAACATCTCGCGCGAGTTCAATGCAACTCACATGAATTGATCGTGTGGTCATGGGACTCCCGGTTTGAGAATATAATGATAATTTGGAAATATCTGGACTCAAGCTTAAAAAAAAGCCGTTAGAGGCTTAAAACAATAAACAACCCCCAAAGGGCCCCAAAAGAGCCACAGACACCTCGCATAGAACCAATGTAACTTGTAGGAACTAACCTCATTACACAGGATTCAAACACATGCAAAAACCTCACATGGGAGTAATGTAACTTGAGAATATGACCATAATTTGAAAATATATACACATGGGATTAAAACACATGCCATTAGAGGGGAAAAAACCCAAGACACCCCTAAAATGACCCCACAAGAGATGCAGACACCTCGCATGGGACCAATGTAACTCACAAGAATTGATAGTGTGGTTATGGGACTCCCGGTTTGAGAATATGACACTAATTTGAAAATATCTAGACTTAGGCTTAAAAAATTAGTGTTAGAGGGAAAAAAACCCAAAACACCCATAAAGTCCCTGTGAGAGGAGCGGACACCTCGCATGGGACCAATGTAACTCGTAGGAACTAATCGAATGGCCATGGGACACATGGTTTGAGAATATGACAATAATTTGAAAATATATATACTTAGGCTTAAAAGCATACCGCTAGAGTGAGAAACCCCAAAACACCCCCCAAACGGTCCCGTGCAAGGTGTGAACACCTCGCTCGAGACCAATTTAATTTGCAAGAACTGACCGCGTGGTCATGGCACTCCCGATTTGAGAATATAATGATAAGTTATAAATATATAGACTGGAACTTAAAAACATGTTGTTAGAGGGTGAAAACAATAAACAAGCTCCAACGGCTCCGTTAGAGGCACAGACACCTCGTATTGCACCAATGTAACTCGCACGAACTGACTGCATGGTCATGGGACCCTCGGTTTGAGAATATGACAATAATTTGAAAATATCTAGAATTAGGCTTAAAAACATTTAGTTAGATGGATAAAACCAAATAGCCCCGCGAGAGGCGCGAACACCTCGCATGGAACCAATGCAACTCACAGGAATTGACTGCGTTGTTATGGGACTTCTGACTTAGGAATATAACGATAATTTGGAAATATATAGGTTTAATATTAATAGCATGTTGTTAGAGGGTGAAAACAACAAACACCCACATAAGAAGTAGGAACACCTCACATTGAACGAATGTAACTTGTAGGAAATGAAAATATGGTCACGGAACTCTCGATTTGAGAATATGAAGATCATTTGAAAACATTTTCACTTAGAATTAAAATACAAGCCGTTAAAGGGAAAAACCCAAAACACGCCCCCAAACAGCCCCGCAAGAGGTGCAGACACCTCCCACGGGACCAATAGAACTTATAGGAACTGACGGCGTGGCCAAGGGACTCTGTGTTTAAGAGTATGATTATAATTTGAAAATAACTACACTTGGTGAAAAAAATGTGCTATTAGAGGGATAAAACCCAAAACACTACCCAAACATCCCCTTGAGAGGAGCAAACACCTCACATGGGACCAATGTTACTCTCAGAAATTGATCGCATAGCCATGGACTCATGGTTTGAGAATATGGTGATAATTCAAAAATATATACACTTAGGCTTTAAAAGTTCCCGTGATAGGGTGAAAACGCAAAACATGTCCCCTTAAATAACCCCGCGAGAGTTGTAGACACCTCGCACGAGACAAATGTAACTCGCAGGAACTGAAAGCATGGTAAAGGGACTCCGGGTTTGAAAGTGTGACTATAATTTGAAAATAACTAGACTCAAGCCAAAAAACGTGCTATTCGAGGTATGAAATCCAAAATACTCCCCAAACAGCCCCTTCAGAGGAGCGACCACCTCGCATGGGGCTAGTGTAACTTTAAGAAATTAATCGCATGGTCATACGACCCATGGTTTTAAAATATGATGATACTTTTAATTTATCTACAGTGAGGATTAAAGTATGACTTTAGAGGCTCAAAACACAAAACAACCCCCAAGCGGCCCCACTAGAGGCGTGGACACCTTGTACGGGACCAATGTAACTCTTAGGAACATATCGCATTGTCACGGGACTCCCGGTTCAAGAATATGATGATAATTTGAAAATATCTAGACTTATGCATAGAAATGTGTCATTAGAGGGAGAAAACCTCAAACACCTCCAAACGACCCAGTAGGAGGCGCGAACACCTCGTAGTGACCAATGTAACTTATTGAAACTAACCGTATTGTCATGGGACTCTTGGTTTATGAATATGACAATAATTAGAATATATCTACACTTAGGCTTAAAAATATGTCGTTAGAGGGTGAGAACCAAAAAACCCCCCCAACCAGCCCCAGGAGAGGATCGGACACCTCGCACGAATCTAATATTACTTGCGAAAACTGACGGCATGGCCACAACACTACCAGTTTTGGAATATGATGATAATCAGAAAATATCTACACTTAGGCTTAGCAACATGCCATGAGAGGGGAAAACCCAAAACACCCCCCAAACGGCCCCGTGAGAGGCGTGAGCACCTCCTACGGGAGCAATGTAACTCGAGGAAACTGACTTCATTTTGATGGGACTCGCATATTAAGAAAGTGACGATAAATTGAAAATATCTACAAATGAGGTTAAAAACACACCGTTAGAGAGAAAAAAACTCAAAACATCACCCAAAGTGCCCCGCTAGAGGCGCGTACGCCCGAAACGGGACGAATGTAACAAAAAAGAACTGACCCCCTAGTCAAGAGACTCCTGATTTTGAGAATATGATGATAATTTGAAAATATCAAGAATTGGGATTAAAAACATGTCGTTAATGGTCGAACATCCAAAACACCCCACAAACAGCCTCGCGGGAGGTGCAAACACCTCGCAATGGACAAATGTAACTTGTATGAACTGACTGCGTTGTCAAGGAACTCCGAGTTTAAGAATATTACAATAATTTTAATATATATAGGCTTAGGCTTAAAAACATGCCGCTACAGGGAGAAAACCCAAAACAACCCCCAAACGGTCCCACGAGAGGTGCTAACACCTCGCTCGGGACCAATGTAACTCATATGAATGAGCCGCTTATTTACGGGACTCACGATTAGAGAAAATGATAATAATTTGAAAATATCTACACTCGGGCTTTAAAACATGTTGTTAGAGGGAGAAAACCCAAAACACTCTCAATTTGAGAATATGACGAGAATTTGAAAATATCAAGACCAAGGATTAAAAACATGTTGTTAGAGTTCGAAAGGCATAAACACCCCCAAATGGCCCCGCGAGAGGTGCGAACACATCGCACGGGATCAATATTACTATCTGGAACTAACAGCGTGCTCACGGGACCTCCAATTTGAGAATTCGACATTAATTTGAAAATATATAGACTTAATCCTAGAAAAATGTTGTTAGAGGGCAATAACATAAAACCCCCACAAAGGTCCCCGTTAGAGGCGCGAACATCTCGCACGCGACTAATGTAATTCATAGAATCAGATAGCATTGTCACAGGACTCCTGGTTAGAGAAAGAACAATCATTTGAAAATATCTAGACTTACGCTTAAAAACATGCCATTGGGGGGACAAAACTTCCCAAACAGCCTCGCGAGAGGTGCAACCACCTCGCACGGGACCAATGCAACTCGCAAGAATTGACAGTGTGGTCATGAGACTCCCCGTTTGAAAATATAATGATAATTTGAAAGTATGTACACTCGAGCTTAAAACCATGCCGTTAGAGGGAACAATAAACACTCCCTAAAAGGCCACGTAAGAGGCACGAACAACTCACATTGAACTAACATAACTCGCAGGAACTGATCGCTTGGACACGGGACCCTCGATTTAAGAATATGATGATAATTTAAAAATATCTAAACTTAGGATTAATACATATGTCGTTAGAGGGGAAAAACCAAGACACCGCTAAAACGGCCCTACAAGAAATGAGACCACCTCGCGCGAGATCAATGTAAATCACAGTAATTGATTGTATGGTCATGGGACTCCCGATTTGAGAATATCATGATAATTTAAAAATAACTGTACTTTGGCCAAAAAAATTGTTGTTAAGGGGTTAAAACCCAAAACACCCCCTAAACGGCCCTTTAAGAGGGGCGAACACCCCGCGTGGGGACAATGTAATTCTCAGATGCTGACCTCATGGCCATGGGACTCATGGCTTGAAAATATGAGGATAATTTGAAGATATCAAAATTCAGGCTTAAAAACATGCCATCGGAGGCCGAAAACCCAAAACACCCCCAAAACGGCCTCGTGAGAGGAGCGGACACCTCACATGGGACCAACGTAACTTATTGAAACTGACCGTGTGGTCCCAGTACTCTTTGTTTTTGAATATAACGAAATTAGAAAATATTTACACTTAGGCTTAAAAACGTGTCGTTAGAGGGAGAAAACCCAAAACACCCCCGCGAGAGGAGTGGACACCTCACACATGAACAACATTACCCGCAAAAACTAATCACGTGGTCACAGGACTCCTAGTTTTGGAATATAACGATCATTTAAAAATATCTACACTTAGGCTAAAAAACATGTCGTAAGAGGGAGAAAACTCAAACCCCCTCCAAACGTCCCCACTAGAAGTGAAGACACTTCGCATACACCTCACACGGAACCAATGTAAATAAGCAGGAACTGACCACATGGTCACGGGACTCTCAATTTTGAGAATATGATGATAATTTACAAATATCTAAACTTAGGCTTAAAACCATTCCGTTAAATGGTGAAAACCCAAAATCGCCCCCAAACAATCCTCGCGAGAGGTGTAGACATCTCGCACGGGACTAATGTAACTCACAGGAACTGAGTACGTGGTCACAGGACTCCCGATTTGAGAATATGATGATAATTTAAAAATGTCTACATTCAATATTAAAACACATGCCTTTATAGGGAGAAAACTCGAGACACCCCTAAAATGACCGCATAAGAGATTCGGACACCTCGTACGGGACCAATGTAACTCACAGGAATTATCAGCGTGGTCATTGGACTCCCGAATTGAGAACATGATGATAATTTTAAAATAACTAGACTTTGGCCAAAAAAGTGTCGTTAAAAGACTAGAACCCAAAACACTCCCCAAACGGCCCCTTGAGGGGAGAGAACACCTCGCATGGGGACAATGTAACTCTCAGATGCTGATTGCATGGCCATGGAACTCATGGTTTAAAAATATCAAGACTTGGGCTTAAAAAATGCCATTCGAGGATGAAAACCCAAAACACCCCCTAAATAGCCTCGTGAAAAGAGCAAACACCTCAGACGGGACCACGTAACTTGTTGAAACTGATCATGTTGTCTTGGGACTCCCGGTTGGTTGATATGACAAAAATTAGAAAATATCTACACTTAGGCTTAAAAACATGTCGTTGGAGGGAAAAAACCTAAAACACCCAACAAGTAGCCCCACGAGAGGAGCAGACACCTCGCATTGGACAAATATTACCCGTAAAAATGAATCGCGTGGTCACGGGGCCCAATTTTGGAATATGATGATAATTTTAAAACATTTACAATTAGGCTTAAAAACATGTCATGAGAGGGGGGGAAACCCAAAACAATCCCCAAACGGCTCCGCTAGAGGAACGTACACTTCACACGGGACTAATGTAATAAGAAGGAACTGTCCACGTGGTCAAGTCACACCTAGTTTTGAGAATATAATTATATTTTGAAAATATCTAGACATAGGCTTAAAAACATGAGTTAAAGGGTGAAAACCCAAAATAGACCCCAAATCGCCCCGTGAGAGGCACAAACACCTCGCACGAGACTAATTTAATTTACAGGAACTAACATTGTGGTCAAGGAACTCCTGGTTTGATAATATGATGATAATATGAAATTATCTTGACCCAGGTTTAGAAGAATGCCATTAAAGGGCCAAAACCCATAACACAACCCAAAGGGCCCCATGAGAGGCGCGAACACCGCCCACAACACAAATGTAAGTCGCTACGGGACTCCCATTTTTAGAATATGATGATAACATGGAATTATCTAAACCTAGACTTAAAAACATCCTGTTAGAGGTCAAAAACTCAAAAACCCCCCAAATGGCCCTATGATAGCCATGAACACCATGCACAAGAACAATGTAACTGGCAAGAACTAATATAATCACGGGACTCTCAATTTTTGAATATGACGATAATTAGAAAATATCTATGCTTAGGATTAAAAATATGTCGTTAGAGGGTGAAAACCCAAAACACCCCCCAAACGGCCCCGCGAGAGGAGCGAACATCTCACACGGGACCAACATTACTCGCAAAAATTCACCGTGTGATCACGGGACTCCCAATTTTGGAATATGATGATAATTTAAAAAGATCTACACATCGGCTTAAATAAATTCCATTAGAGGGGGAAAAAACACCCCCCGAACAACCCCGCTAAAAGTGCAGACACTTCGCATGGGACCAATGTAACTCCGAGGAACTGATAGCGTTATCATGGGACTCCCGAATTGAGAATTTGACAATAATATGAAAATAGCTAGACTTAGGCTTAGAAAAATGTTATTAGAGGGAAAACATCCTAAACGCCCGTAAAGGTCCTCATGAGAGGTGCGAACACCTCGCATAAGACTAATATAATTCGCAAGAACTCATTGCATGGTCATGGGACTTCTAGTTTAAGAAAATGTTGATCACTTGAAAATATCTACACTCTGGCTTAAAAACATGATGTTTGAGGGATAAAACCAAAAAAAAATACAAGGGTCACGGACTCCTCGCACATGACCAATGCATGTCGCAGGAATTGACTGCAAGGTTATGGGACTCTTAGTGTAAGAATATAATGATATTTTGAAAATATCTAGACACAAGCTTAAATATAAGCCGTTAGAGGGTAAAAATAGTAAACACCGCTAAAACGGCCCCTTAAGAGGCATGAACACCTCACATTGAACCAATGTAACTCACAGGAACTGACTGCATGGTCACACCCCCCGATTTGAGAATATGACAATAATTTAAAAATATGTACACTTTCACTTAAAAACATGGTGCTAAATGGCAAAAACCCAAAATACTCACTCAATGGCGCTGTGAGAGGTGAGAAGACCTGGCACGGGACCAATGTAACTCGAAGGAATTAACTTTGAGGTCATGGGACTCTCGATTTGAGAATATGATGATGATTTGGAAATATCAAAACTTAGGCTTAAAAACGTGCCGTTAGAGTGGGAAAACCCAAAACCCCACCCAAACGGCCCCGTGAGAGGCCCGAGCACCTTGTATGGGACCAATGTAACTCACAGAAACTGACACACAATTTGAGAATATAATGACAATTTGAAAATACCTACAGTTGCGCTTAAAAACATGTTGTTAAAGGGCGAAAACCCAAAATAGCCAACAAACGGTTCTCCTAGAGGCGCGAAAACCTCGCATAGGACTAATGAAACTCGCATGGAGAGACCACGTGTTCACGGGACTCCCGGTTTGATAATATGATGATAATTTAAAACTATCAAGAATTAGGCTTAAAAACATGTCATTTGAGGGCAAAAACCCAAAACACCCCCAAACGGTTACGCGAGAGGCGTGAACACCTCACACGGGACCAATGTAACTTGTTGAAACTGATTGTGTGGCCACAGGACTCCCCATTTGTGCTAATGACAATAATTAGAAAATATCTACACCTAGGCTCAAAAATATGTTGTTAGAGTGTAAACCCCCCCCAAAAAACTAAACGAAACCAATATTACTCATAGACACTGCTCCCATGGTCTCGGGACTCCTAGTTTTAGAATATGATGATAATTTGAAAACATATACACTTAGTGTTAAAAACATGTCATCAGAGGGAAAAAACCTAAAACACTCCCCAAACAGCCTCGTGAGAGGTGTAGACACATCGCACGGGACCAATGTAACTCGCAAAAACTGATCGCGTGGTCACATGACTCACGTTTTGAGAATGTGATGATAATTGGAAAATATCTACACTTAGACTTTAAAATGTACCATTAGAGCGATAAAACCCAAAAAACCCCTCAAATAGCCCTATCAGTTGTGCGGACACCTCGTATGGGACAAAAGTATCCCATAAAACCTGATCGCCTGGTCACAGCACTCCCGGTTATATAATACGACAACGATTTAAAAATAACTACACTTAGGGTTAAAAAATTCCATTAGAGGATGAAAACCCAAAACACCCCTCAAATGGCTCCGCTAGAAGCGGTGACACCAAGCACGAGACCAATGTAACTCGGAGGATCTACCAGCATGGTCACAAGACTCCCAATTTGGGAATATTACAATGATTTGAAATTAACACGACTTAGGCTTTACAACCCCCCAAATAGCCCGTGAGGGGCGTAGACACATTATACGGGACCAATGTAGCACGCCGAGACTACCTACGTGGTCACCTCACTCCCTATTTGAGAATATGATGCTAATTTAAAATTATTTACACTTAGGCTTAAAAACATGCGGTTAGAGGACAAAAACCATAAACACCCCCGATTAGCCTTGTGAGAGGCATGAACACCTCTCACGAGACCAATGTAACTCGAAGGAACTTACCGCATGGTGACGAGACTCACTTTTTAAGAATACGACTAAAATTTAAAACTATCTAGACATAGTCTTAAAAATGCGCCATTAGAGGGCAAAAACCCAAACCACCAACCAAACGTCCATGCGAGAGTTGCGAATGCCTTGCATGAGACCAATGTGACTCGGAGGAATTGACTGACTATTCACGGGACTCCCTATTTGAAAATATTACTATACTTTGAAAATATCTAGACTTAGGCTTAAAACCTGGATTCTACGGGGCAAAACCCCAAAACATCGCCAAATGGGCCTATGAGAGGCGTGGACTCCTCGCGGAGGACAAATGTAATGCGTATGAACTGATTGCGTGATTGTGGAACCACCATTTTAAGAACATAATGTTTTAAAAATATCTAGATTTAGGATGAAAAACATGCCCTTACAGGACGAAAACAATAACATCCCCCAAACGTCCCCCTTAGAGGCGCGGACTCCTCGTATTGGACCAATGTAACTCGTAGGAATATATCGCATGGTCATGCGACCCCTTGTTTGAGATCATGATGATAAAATTGAAAATGTTTGTACATAGGTTTAAAAACATGGCGTTAGAGGGTAAAAACCATAAACACCATCGAAAAGGCCTCGTGAGAGGCGTGAACACCTCGCACTAGACCAATGTAACTCACAAGAAATGACCACGCTGTCGCTGAACTCTCAATTTGAGAAAATGATGATAATTTGAAAATAACTAGTCTTTGGCTTAAAAAAAATACTGTTAGAGGGTGAAAACCCAAAACACTTCCCAATCATCCCAGCAAGAGGCGATAACACCTCCCACGGGACCAATGTAACTCCTAGGAACTAACCGCATGGTCACGAGATTCTCGATTTTATAATATTATGATAATATGAAAATATCTAGACAGTCTTAAAAACATTCCTCTAGAGGGCATAAACCCAAAACAAAACCCAAATGGCCCCGAGAAAGGCGTGGACACCGTGCATGACAACAATGTAACTCGTAGGACCTTACAATGTGGTCACAAGACTCCTGGTTTGAGAAGGTCATGATACTTTGAAAATATCAAGAATGTAGGATTAAAAACATTCTATTAGAGGGTGAAATCCCAAAAATAACCCCCAAACGGCCCCGCAAGAGGTGTGGACACCTCAGACAGGACTAATGTAACTTGCAAGAATTGACAGGGTGCTCACGGAACTATCGATTTGAGAATATGACAATAATTTTGAAATATATAGACTTGGGCGAAGAAAAAAGTCATTAGCGGGCGATAACTCAAAACACCGGCCAAAGGACCCCGCTAGAGGCTCGTACATCTCACATAGGATCAATGTAACAAGCAGGAACTAACCATGTGGTCACGAGATTCCCGGTTTTGATAATATGATGATAATTTTAAAATATATAGACTTTGGATTAAAAACATGTCGTTAAAGGAAAAAATCCTAAAATAGCCCCCAAACAGCCCCACGAGAAGTGCAGACACCTCACACGGGTACGATGTAACTCGCAGGAACTGACAACATGGTCACGGAACTCCTAACTTGATAATATGATGATAATTTGAAAGTATCTAGACCTGGGTTTAGAAAAATTCCGTTAGAGGGCGAAACTCCAAAGGGCCGTGTGAGAGCTGCAAACCCCTCTCCTAAAACAAACGTAACTCGTCAAAAATGATTGCATAGTCACGGGGCTCCCACTTTTAAAATATTATGATAAATTGTAATTATCTATACGTAGGCCTAAAAACATCTTGTTAGAGGTCGAAAACCCAAAACATCCCCCGAAATTCCCTATGATAGCCACAAACACCTCGCATGGAACCAATGTAACTCTCAATAACTAACGTGGTCACGGGACTCCATGTTTGAGAATATGGCAATAAATTTAAAATATCTACACTTGGGCTTTAAAACATGCCATTGCTAGTTGAAAACCTAAAATATCCCCCAAACGGCCCGTCGAGAGGCGCAGATGCTTCGTACGGGACCAGTGCAACTAGCAGGAACTGACAGCATGCTCACAGGACTCTCAATTTTAGAACCTACAAATAATTTGAAAATATCTAGACTTAAGCTTAGAAAAATGTCATTAGAGGGGAAAAACCCCAAACCACCCATAAAAGTCCTCGTGAGAGGTGCGAACACCTCGCACGGGATTAATGTTGTTCACAGGAACTGATCAAGTGGTCACGGGACCCCTAGTTTGATAAAATGATGATCACTTGAAAAAATCTAGACTTAGGCTTAAAAGCATGCCGTTAGAGGGGAAAAAAAAAAAAAATAGCCCCGCGAGTGGCGCGGACACCTCACATAGGATCAATACAACTCGCAGGAATTGACTGCATGGTTATGGGACTCCCGACTTAAGAATATAATAATAATTTGGAAATATCTAGACTCAAGCTTAACACGAAGACATTCGATGGTGAAAATACAAAACACCCCCCAAACGACCCTCTAAGAGTCACGAGCACCTTGCATTAAACCAGTGTAACTTGCAGGAACTCACCGCATGGCCACCAGACCCCCGATTTGAGAATATGATGATAATTTAAAAATATCTACTCTTATGATTAAAAAAATGTTGTTAGAGGGCAAAAACCCACAACACTCACTAAATGATGCGTTGAGAGGTGCGAACACCTGGCACAGGACAAGTGTAACTCACAGGAATTGATCGGGCGGTCATGGGACTCTCGGTTTGAGAATATGATGATAATTTGGAGATATCAAGACTTGGGCTTAAAAATGTGTCGTTAGACGGCGAAAACCTAGAATACCACCCAAACGACCCCATGCGGAGCCCAAGGACTACGCATGGGGTGAATGTAATTAAAAAAAACTAACCGTATGGTCACGGGATGAACGATTTGAGAATATGATGACTTTGAAAATATGTAGAGTTAGGCTTAAAACATGTCGATGAAGGGATAAAACCTAAAATAGCCAACAAACGGCAATGCTAGAGTCACGAACACCTTTCACGGGACTAATGAAAATCGCATGAATAGACCACGCAGTGAAGGGACTCCCAATTTGAGAATATGATGATAATCTGAAATTGTCTACAATTACTCTTAGAAACATGTCATTTGAATGTGAACCCCCCCCCCCCCCCCCCAAAAAAAAAAATGGCCAACTGAGAGGCATGAACACCTCACATGGGACCAATGTAACTTATTGAAATTGACCCTTTGGTCACGGGACTCCCGATTTGTGCTAATGACAATAATTAGAAAATATCTACACTTAGTCTAAAAAACATGTTGTTTGAGTGTGAAAACCCAAAACACCCATCAAACGGACCTGCGAGAGGCGCAAACACTTCGCACGGAACCAATATTACTCGTAGACACCGATCGCATGATCACTGGACTCCCAATTTTACAATATTATAATAATTTGAAAATATCTACACTTAGGCTTAAAAACATTTCATTGGAGGGAGAAAATCCAAAACACCCCCCAAACGGCCTCGTGAGAGGAGTAGACACCTCGCACGGGACCAATGTAACTCACAGAAAACTAATCACGTGGTCACGGGACTCCCATTTTGAGAATGTGATGATAATGGAAAAATATCGACCCATAGGCTTAAAAACGTGCCATTATAGATGGAAAACCCAAAACACCCCCAAACACCCCTATGAGTGGCGCGAACACGTCATATGGGACAAGCCCCAAAAAATAGATCCCTTGGTTATGGTACTTCTGGTTTTATAATATGACAATAATTTTAAAATAACTAAATATAGGCTTAAAAATACCGTTAGAAGACGAAAACCGAAAATACCCCCTAAATGGCCCCGCTAGAGGAGCTGACACCTTGTACAAGACCAATGTAATTCACAGGAACTTCCTGTGTGGTCACGGGACTCCTAGTTTGAGAATATGACAATAATTTTAAAATTATAGGACTTAGGCTTAACAACGTGTCTTATAATGGCAAAAACACAAAACACCACCCAAACGGCCCCGTAAAAGGCGTAAACACCTTACACGGGACCAAAGTAACATGCCAAAACTACTTGCATGGTCACCTGACTCCCTGTTTGATAATATGATGGTAATTTGAAAACATGAAGTTAGAGGGAGAAAACCATAAACACCTCCCAAATGGCCTCGTGAGAGGCACGGAAACAACACACGAGATCATTGTAACTCGCAAGAATTTATCGCGTGGTGACGAGACTCCCATTTTATGATTATCACTACAATTTTAAAATATCTAGATATAGGCTTTAAAACGTGCCATTAGAGCACAAAAACCCAAAACACGCACCAAATAGCACCGTGAGAGGCGCGAACACCTCACACGGGACCGATGTAACTTATAGGATGTGACAACGTGGTCATAGGATTCTCAGTTTGAGAATTTGAAGATAATTTGAAAATATCTTGAATCATGGTTTGAAAACATTTCATTATGGGTAAAAATCCCAAAATATCCCCTAAACGGCCCCGCGAGAGGTGCATGCACCTCACACGAGACTAATGTAACTTGACAGCGTCCTCACGGAACTAACGTTTTGGGAATATGACAATAATTTGGAAATATATAGACTTAGTCTTACAAAAATATCATTAGAAGGCAATAACCCAATACACCTCCCAAAGGTCCCAGTGAGATGTGAACACCTCGCACCAGACAGTTGTAACTCACATGAACTCATCGCATCGTCACGCGACTTTCGATTTGAGAAAAGGATGATAATTAGAAACTATCTATAATTTGGCTAAAAACACGTCGTTAGAAGGACTAATCACAAAAAAAAACCTCCTCACGAGAGGCGAATACCTCGTAGGGTACCAATGTAACTCGCAGGAACTGACTGCGTGGTCATGAGACTCCCGATTTGAGAATATGACGATAATTTGTAAATATCTAGACTTATGCTTAAAAACATGTGATTAGAGGGCGAAAACCATAAGCACCACCAAATAGCCCTGTGAGAGGCACCAACACCTCACACGAGGCCAATGTAACTCGCAGGAAGTGACCACAAAGTCACGGGACCCACAGTTTGGGAATATGATGATAATTTGAAAATATCTACACTTAGGCTTAAAAACATGTCCTTGGATGAGAAAACCCAAGACACCCCAAAAATGGCCCCACGAGAGATGCGAACACCTTGCACGGGACCAGTTTAACTCACAGGATTTGACCACATGGTCATGGGACTCCCAAGTTGAGAATAAGACGATAATTTGAAAATAACTAAACTTAGGCTAAACAACATGTCGCTAGAGGGCAAAAACCCAAAACATCCTGCAAATGGTGCTGTTTGAGGCATAAACACCTCACACAAGAGCAATGTAACTCATAGGAACTTATCACGTAATCATTGGACTCCTATTTTGAGAAACTGACGATAATTTGAAAATATTTAGATTTAGGATTAAAAGCATGCCATTAGAGGGAGAAAGCCCAAAACACTCTCTAAACGGACCCGTAAGATGTGCGAACGCCTCACATAAGAACTGACAACGTGGTCACAAGTCTCTCGATTTGAGAATATGATGATAATTTGAAAATATCTGGATTTCATCTTTATAAAATTCCGTCGGAGGGTAAAATCCCAAAACACCCTCCAAATAGTCCCGCGAGAGTGCGAATACCTCACATGGTACTATCGATTTAAGAATCCGGAAATAATTTGAAAAAATATGTACTTAGGCTTAGAATTTTTTTTGGGAGGATGAAAACCAAAAACACACCCAAAGTGCCCCGTGAGAAGTGAGAACACCTCTCACGGGACTAATGTAACTCACAGTAACTGACCGTATGGTCACGGGACTCGGGGTTTGAGAATATGATGATAATTTGAAAAATTCTACACTTAGGATTATAAACAAGACGTTAAGGGGACGAAACCCAAAAAAACCCAAACGTCACAACGAGAGGTGAGGACACCTCACACGGAACCAATGTAAATTGTAGGAACTGACTACGTTGGTAATGGGACTCTCGATTTGAGAATATGACGATAATTTTGAAATATTTAGGCTTATGCTTAAAAACATGCCGTTAGAGGGCGAAACCCATAAACATCAACCAAATGGCCCTGTGAGAGGTGAGAACACCTTACGCAGGACCAATGTAGCTAAGAGAAATTGACTGCATGATCATAAAACTCCCAGTATGAGAATATGACGATAATTTGTAAATATCAACACTTAGGATTAAAAACATGCCTTTGGAAGGCAAAAACTCAAGACACCCCTAAAACGGCCCAACGAGAGATGTGGACACCTCGTATAGGATGAATATTACTTGGAGGAGCTAACCCTGTGGTCATGGGACTCTTGGTTTATGAATATGACAATAATTTGAAAATTACTAGACTCGGGCTTAAAACCGTGTCGTTAGAGGGCCAAACCCCAAACACCCTCCAAGCGGCCAAGTGAGAGGCACGACCACCTCGCTTGGGGCCAATGTAACTCGCGTAAATTATCGACGTGATCACGGGACTCGCAGTTTGAGAATATGATGATAATTTGAAAATATCAACATTTAGGCTTTAACACCTGCCATTAGAGGGTGAAAACCAAAATCACCCCCAAACAGCCCCATTAAAGGCACGGAGAACTCGTACGGGACCAATATAACTTACATGAACTGACCTCATTGTCACGGGACTCCGTGTTCAACAATTTTATGACAATTTAAAATTATATTGACTTAGGTGTAAAAACGAGTCATTAGAGGGTGAAAAAACAAAACACCTCCAAAAGGGCTCCGTAAGAGGCGCGAACACCTCGCACGGGACCAATGTAACTTGTTAAAACTAACCGCATGTCCATGGGACTCCCAATTTGAAAATATGATGAAAATTTGAAATTTTCTACACTAAGGCTTAAAAAGGGCCCGTTGGGGGTGTATTGGGTTTTCTCCCTCTAATGAAATTATTCTAAGCCTAAGTCTAGATAATTTCAAATAATCATTAGATTTCCAAATTAGGAGTCTCGTGAGCATGTTGTCAGTTCCTGCGAGTTATAATGGTCTCATGCAAGGTGTTCGCGCCTCTAGGGGGGCCATTTAGGGGTGTTTCGAGTTTTCATCCTCTAACGGCATGCTTTTAACCCTATGTATTGATATTTACAAATTAGCATCATATTCTCAAATCGGTAGTCCCATGACCACAGAGTCAGTTCCTGTGAGTTACATTGGTCCCGTGGGAGGTGTTCACACCTCTCATGGGACCCTTTGTCGGGTATTTGTGTTTCTACCCTCTAACGAAATATTTTAAGCCTAAGTGTAGATATTTACAAATTAGCCTCATATTCTCAAACCAGGATTATTTTGACCATGCAATTTGTTCATGTGAGTTATATTTTTGCGTGTGAGGTGCCCGCGCCTCTAGCGGGGCTGTTTAGGGGGCGTTTTAAGCACAATTTTTGATATTTTCAAATTATTGCCATATTCTCAAATCAGAAGTCCAATGACAACGCGATCAGTGTCTGTAAGTTACATTTGCCTCTTACTTTGTCTGCGCCCATCTCACGCGGCCATTTGTGTGGTGTTTAGGGTTTTCACTCTCTAACGACATGTTTTTAAGCCTAAAAGTTGATAATTTCAAATTATCCTCATATTTTCAAATCGAGAGTACCATGTCCCCGTGATTAGTTTCTCAAAGTTATATTTGTCCCTTTTGAGAAGTTTACTTCTCTCACGGGGACGCTTGGGGGGTGTTTTAGGTTTTCGTCCTCTCACAGCCTATTTTCAAGCTAGGCGTTGATATTTTCAAATGATTGTAATATTTATAAACTGGAAGTCCCGTGACTGCAAGATCAGTTTCAACACGTAATATTGGTCCCGTGAGAGGTATTTGAGCCATTCACGGGGCCTTTTGGGGGGTGTTTTATGTTTTCCCCTTTAATGACATGTTTTTAAGCGTAAGTGAAGATGTTTCCAAATTATCATCATATTCTCATACCAGGAGTCCTGTAACCATGTGATCAGTTTCAACATGTTACATTGGTCTCATGCGAGGTGTATGCACCTCTCACGATGCCATTTGGGGGTGTTTTGGGTTTTCTCTCTCTAACGACACATTTTAAACCTAAGTCCACATATACTCAATTTATATCATATTCTCATATCGGGAGCCCTATGACCACGCGATCAGTTCCTATAAGTTACATTGGTTCCATGTTAGGTGTCCGCGCCTCTAGCTGGGGGTCGTTTAAGGAGGTCTTTTTGGTTTTCTTCCACTAACTTTTAAGCCTTGGTGTATAAATTTTCAAATTATTGTCTTATTCTCAAATCGGGAGTCCTGTGACCACACGATAAGTTTTTCCGAGCTATATTTGCCCTGTACGAGGTGAACGTGCCTCTCCGAGGGCCGTTTGGGAGGTGTTTTGCATTTTTCCTATCTAACGATATGTTTTTAAGCCCAAGTGTTGCTATTTTCAAATTATCATCACATTCTCAAATCGAGAGTCCCGTGACCATGTGGTTAGTTTCTACGAGTAACATTGGTCACATGCGAGGAGTCCGTACCTCAAGGGGCCCTTTCGGGTGTTTTGGGGTTTTGCCCACTCACGGCTTGTTTTTAAGCCTAAGTGTCGATATTTTTAAATTATCATCAAATTCTCAAATCGGGATTTTCATGACCACGCGGTCAATTTCAACAAGTTACATTGGTCCCGTGCGAGGTGTTCACACCTCTCACGGGGCCGATTTTTTTTGGGGGGGGGGGGGGGGAGGTTCCCTCTAATGACACGTTTTTTAGCCCAAGTCTAGATATTTTCAACTTATCATCATAATCTCAAATCGAAAGTCCCATCATCACGCAGTCAGTTCCTATGAGTTACATTAGTCTGATGAGGTAGCGGGGATGTTTTGGGTTTTCGCACTCTAACGACATGTTTTTAAGCCAAAGCATTGTTACTTTCAAATTATCATCATTTTCTAAAATCAAGAGTCCCGTGACCATGTGTCCAGTTCCTAAAAGTTACAAAGGTCCCATGCGAGGTGTTTGCATCTCTCGTGCAGACGTTTGGGGGTTGTCATGAGTTTTTTTTACTCTAACGGTATGTTTTTAATCCTAAGTGTAGATATTTTAAAATTATCATCATATTCTCAAATCAGAGGTCACATGACCTTGCGGTCAGTTCCCCCAAGTTACAAAGGAATCGTGTGAGGTGTTCACGGGGGCCATTTGGGGGTTATTTATGGTTTCCTCCCTCTAACAGCATGATTTTGAGCATAAGTCAAGATATTTCCAAACTATAATCATATTCTCAAATAGGGAGTTCCATGACCTAGTGGTTAGTTCCTGTGAGTTACATTGATCCCGTCTGAGGTGTCCACACCTCTCGTGGGTCTGTTTGGAGTTTTTTTAGGTTTTAGCCCTCTAAAAATGTTTTTAACCCAATCCTAGATACTTTAGAATTATCATCATTTTCTTAAGCTGGGAGTCCCGTGACCACATGGTCAGTTCCACTGAGTTACATTAGTCCCATGCGAGATATTCTCACCTATCATGGGGCCATTTGGGGGGGGGGGGGATTTTACATTTTAGCGGCATGATTTTAAGCCTAAGTCCATATATTTTCAAATTATAGTCACATTTTCAAAATCAGGAGTCTCCTGACCACGCGGACTATTCATGCGAGTTACATTTATATGATGCAAGTTGTTCCCGCCTCTCACGGGTCCTTGGGAGGTGTTTTTGGTTTTTACCCTCTAACGGTACATTTTAATCCTAAGTCTAGATATTTTACAAACTTCCAATGTATTCTCAAAATGGGAGTTCCATCACCACACGATCAGTTCCTGGGAATTACATTGATCTCATATGAGGTGCCCACATACCTCGCAGGGGTTTGTGGGGGGTTTTTTGGGTTTTCTTCGTCCAACAGCATGTTTTTAAGCATAAGTGTAGATATTTTATAATTAGCATCATTTTCTTAAATCGGGTGTCCCATGACATGGCAAGAAGTTTCTGCGAGGTACATTTGTCCCCTGCAATGTGGTTTCGCCTCCCACTGGGTCCTTTGTAGGTGTTTTGGGTTTTTTCCCCTCTCATGACACGTTTTTATCCCTAAGTCTAGTGGTTTCCAAATTATAATCATATTCTCAAATATGGAGTCCCGATACCATGCGGTCAGTTCTTGCAGGATACATTGGTGCCATGCGAGGTGTCAGCGCCTCTAGTGGAGCTTTTTTGGGTGGAAGAGTATTTTTGGATTTCATCCTCTATTGGGATGTTTGTAAGCCTTAGTGTAGTTAATTTAAAATTATTGTCATATTTTTAGACCGGGAGTCCCGTGACCACGTTGTCAGTTTCTATGAGTTACATTTTTACCCTATGAGGTGTTCATGCCTCTCACAGGACCGTTTGTGGGGGGTTTTGGATTTCTCTCTCAAACGGTACATTTTAATGCTTCAGTGTTGAGTTTTTCAAATTACCGTCACATTGTGAAATCGGGAGTCCCATGACCATGCGATCCAATCAGTTTTAGCGAGTTACATTTGTCCCACGCGAGGTCTTCGTGCCTCCAATATGGCTATTTATGGGGTATTTTGGATTTTATCCCTCTCACTTCATGTTTTTAAACCAAAGAGTATATATTTTCAATTTATCATCATATTCTCAAGCTAGGAGTCCCGTGAGGACGTGGTCATTTTATTTGAGTATTTTTGGTCCCGTGCGAGTTGTCTGCACTTGTCGTTGGGCCAGGTGGGGGTGTTTTGAGTTTTCTCCCTCTAACGACATGTTTTAAGCCTAAGTGTACATATTTTATAACTAACGTCATATTCTCAAATCGGGTGTCCCGTGACCTTGCAAGCAGTTTTTGCGAGGTACGTTGATCCCGAGCAAGGTGGTTGTGCCTCCCATAGGGCGTTTGGGGGTGTTTTGGGTTTTCTCCCTCTAACGGCACATTTTTGAGCCTAAGTCTAGTTGTTTACAATTTCTCGAATCAGGAGTCCCATTACCACACGACCATTTCCTTCGAGTTACAAAGGTCCCGTGAGAGGTGTCCACATCTCTCGCCAGGACGTTTGGGTGGTGTATTGGGTTTTTCGCACCTTAACGACATGTTTTAAGACTAAGTGTAGATATTTTAAAATTATCTCCATATTCTCAAATCAGGGGTCCCGTGACTATGCGATCAGTTCCTCTGAGTTATATTGGTTTCGGGTGAGGTGTTCATATCTCTCATGGGGTCGTTTGGGGGTTATTTGTCATTTCACCCCTCTCACAACATGATATTGAGCTTAAGTCTAGATATTTCCAAACTATCTTCATATTCTCAAATCGGGTGTCCCATGACCAGGTGGTTAGTTCCTGCTAGTTACATTGGTCCCGTGCGAGGTGTCAGCGCCTCTTGCAGGTCCGTTTGGAATTTTTTTTGTTTTCTCCCTCTAACGACATATTTTAAGCCCAAGTCTAGAGATTTTGAAATTATCATCATATTCTTAAATTACGAATCCCATGAGTAGGCGCTCAATTCATACGAGTTACATTAGTCCCGTGCGAGATGTTTGAACCTTTCACGGGGCCCTTTAGGGGGTTTTTTGGGATTCTGCGTGCTAACGGAATGTTTTTTAGCGTAAGTCCTAATATTTTCAAATTATTGTTATATTCTCAAAAGGGACTCCCGTGACCACACTGTCAGTTCCTCCGAGTTAAACTGGTCTCGTGCGAGGTGTTTGCGCCTCTCACGGGTCCGTTTAGGGAGTGTTTTGGCTTTTCACCCTCTAACGACATGTTTTTAAGCCTAAGTGTGGATATTTTCAAATTATCATCATTTTCATAAACCGAGAGTCCTATAACCACTGGAATAGTTCCTACGAGTTACATTGGTCCCTTTGAGGTGCCTGTGCCTATCATGGGGCGATTTGGGGTGTGTTTTGTCTTTTCGCTCTCTAATGGCTTATTTTTAAGCCTAGGTGTAGATATTTTCAAATTATCACCACATTCTCAAACTGAAAGTCCCATGATCACGCAGTCGGTTTTTGTGAGTTACATTGGTCCCGTGTGAGGTGACCACACCTCTTACACGACCGTTTGAGGGGTGTTTTTGGTTGTTTTCCCTCACACGACATGTTTTTAAGCTTAAGTGTGTATATTATCAAAATTATCATCATATTCTCGAACAGGGAGTCCCGTGTCTAATTGGTCAGTTCCAACGAGTAACATTGGTTCCGTGTGAGGTGTTCGCAGCAGTCATAGGGCCCTTTGGCGGTGTTTATGGTTTTCGCTCTTAAACGACACGTTATTAAGATCAAGTCTAGATATTTCCCAATTATCATCATATTCCAAAATTGAAATTCCCATGACCATGTGGTCAGTTCCTACGAGTAACATTGGTCCTGTACGATTTGTCCGCGCCACTCGCAGAGCAATCTGTGGTTTTTTTGGGGGGGTTTTCCTTCTGACGACATATTTTTAAGCCTATGTCTAGAAATTTTCAAATTATCAAATTATTCACAAATAATAAGTCATGTCTCGTCCGAGGTTTTTACCCTTCTCACGGGGCCCTTTGAGGGGTGTTTTGGGTTTTCACCCTCCAACGGTAAGTTTTAAAGCTTAAGTCTAGATATTTTAAAATTTTCATCAGATTCTAAAATTGGGAGGCCCGTGAGCATGCAATATGTTCTTGTTGAGTTACATTGGTCATATTTGAGGTGTCCATACCTCTCATAGGGCCATTTGGGGGGTGTTTTGGGATTTTACCCTCTAACGGCTTGTTTTTAAGACTAAGTCTATATATTTTCAAATTATCATGATATTCTCAAATCGGGAGTCCCGTGACCACATTGTAAGATCCAATGAGTTACAGTGGTCACGTGCGAGGTGTTTGAGCCTCTCTCGGGGCCGTTTATGGAGTCTTTTAGATTTTCACCCTCTAATGACATGTTTTTAAGCCTAAGTGTGGATATTTTCTAATTTTAATCATTTTCTCAAATCAAGAGTCATTTAACCACGCGATCAGTTCCTATAAGTTAAATTGGTCCCGTGCAAGGTTTTCGTGCCTCTCACGGGGCTGTTTAGGGGGTGTTTTGTGTTTTCATCATCTCATGACCCATTTCTAAGCCAAATTGTAGATATTTTCGAATGAGAGTAATATTGATCTCGTACGAGGTGTCCCGACCTCTAAATGGGCCATTTGGGTGTTGTTTTGGCTTTTCTTCCTCTAACAGCATGCTTTTAAGTCGAAGTGTAGATATTTTTGAATTAATGTAATATTCTCAAATCGGGAATCCCATGAACCTGCAATCAGTTTCTGCGAGTTACATTTTCCTTGTGGGAGGATTTCGCGCCTCTCATAGGGCCGTTTGGGATGTGTTTGTGGTTTTCACTCTCTAATGACATATTTTGTGCCTAAGTGTAGATATTTTAAATTTATCATCATATTCTTAAATCGGGACTCCCGTAACCATGCGATTAGTTTATACGGGTACATTGGTCTCGTGTGAGTTGTCTGCACCTCACGAGGCCATTTGGGGGGTGCTTTGGATTATCGTCCCCTCATGGCATGTTTTTAACCCTAAATGTAGATATTTTATAATTAGTATCATATTCTCAAATTGGGTGTCATGTGACATTGGAGGCAGTTCCTACAAGTTACCTTGGTTCCGTGCAAGGTGTTAGCACCTCTCACGGGGCCCTTTTAGGGGTTTTTTAGGCTATCACCCTCCAACGGCATTTTTTAAGCCTAAGTCTAAATATTTTCGAACTATTCTTCAGATTCTCGAATCAAGAATACCGTGATCACGCTGTTAGTGTCTGCAAGTTACATTGGTCCCGTGAGAGGTGTTCGCGCCTCTCGTAGGACCGTTTAGGGGGTGTTTTGGAATTTTTCACTCTAATGGCATGTTCTAATGCCTAAGTCCAGATATTTTCAAATTATAATCATATTCCCAAATCAGGAGTCTCGTGACCACACTTTCAGTTCCTTTGAGTTACATTGGTCTCATATGAGATGTTTGTGAGGGTACAATACAACTATAAAAATACTACTCACCACTGATTGAACCAAATGGACTAGACTCAGAGTTTTCCAACCCTGTAAGGTTCGACTACAATGCGAATATCGCAACTTCAGTCGTAGCAACCATCGACATGAGGTCGTTAAACCTGTTAAAGTGGAACTATTGTTGTACCGCATTCATATTGGCTATATCCAACTCCACGATGTATGACTGCTCTCATCCTAGGCACATAAGTTGTTCTTATTTTGTTGTGAGTTGACGAGCTCGCTTCATCTCAATGAACGCATCCATTTGAGAGTCAAATTTCATGGCACAATTATTCTTCCACTCCTGCTTACTTTTAAATATTGTATTGAAGTCTTCGCAATGTTTGAGTACCACGGTGTTACAATCCAATTTGTCAGAGCATGCTCATTGGCGTGCACATTGTTTCTCACCCTTCCTGCCTGGGGTTCTCGACAGTACGTCTCGTACGCCCTGACTGTCATCTTTTCCTATGGGTCTAGGGTTGTCGTCGTTCCCCGCTGTGTTTTGCAAGTCAAATTTTGGCAATTCTTTCAAAATTTGATTGCAGTTATCAAACGTAAATTATTTGTTGGTTTTAACGCGATACACCTCACGGGCATTTGTAAGCTCTTGGAACTCGTTCGTGTCGCTTCCCATATTATTGAGATGGTGAGAAAGATTTGCAATATATATCATTACGATATTCAATATATGATTGTAACGTTTTTATAGCATGGATCTCGTATGAATATTTATAATTTCAGGCGTGGTGTTATACTCACTCATCACGATGTCCCAAAATGAGCCAAAATTTATCGAGTTCCCTTCAATACTGCGACAAGTATATTTTGCATAAATGGTACATAACACCTCGCCCTCAAATGGAGTCATATTATGTTGTCGAGAAGTATTAGTAGTAGTCGGTTGAGAGGAAGACATTGCATTGACGGAAATTACATAAAATTTAGATGGAAATAATGAAATAAGAGAGAAGAATTAAAGTGTAAGAAAATCGGGTGGGATTGCAAAATTGAGAGAATTTGTGTTGCTCTTATAAGAATATTGCCCTTAGTTTTACCATTAAGTAAAAACTTTCCTACGAACTTCTTTTATTCATAGGAGTTCTTACGGAATTCTGAAGTTCATAGGAACACTTGAGAAGAAAAGAAGTTCATAGGAACTTCCTACAAACAACGGAACTTCGTAGGAAGTTTTTACTGAATTTCCATACATTCAGTAACTTTGCAAATCCCCTACCATTTCCTCTATTAAATTTGCAATCTTTTGTCCACCAGTGCGAGCCTTTCAATTTATAACTTTACCTATTTCTTTATCCACACACTCCACCAATGTCGATGCTCTAATGCTGCTGAAGCACCTCTCTTTATGTCTTTATTTTAACAAATGTCCACTAATAAGAAATTTATTCCCTATAGTGTAAGTGCATGATGATTTAAAATGTAAGAACAACCTATATTTTTTAGAGATAAATGAATTAAATTATTTGAAAATTATTATGTGTAGGTTATAATTGTAAAGTTTATTCTTATTTAAGTGTCATTGAATCTGCAAGAACAAATTTGTAATTGAGTTAATTTGTTTGTAATTGGCTTAATTCCGGAAAAAATAATTTGAGTATAGGCTAGTTTTAATTTAATTTTAATTGAAGCCTACGACAGTTCAAGATTGAAGAATTTTTAATTAAAAGCTTTGAAAAAGAAATCAAGTAAAGTTGCATTATGAGTTCTTGATCACACAGGTATGAATACTTAAAAGAATTGATGTGATTTAGAATTTTAATTAAATGATGGATGAGTTTAATGTATAAAAAAGTAGGAATTAAATATTTGCGAAGTTGTAAAACGTATTTCAAATATTTCTGAGTCAAATTAATTATTGAAAATTCGAGGAATTTATTTAAAAAGAAAATCAGTGTTTACTGTCGCTCGAACGATAGCGTGCCTCATTTTAACGACACGCGCATGTTTCTCGAGTGACATGACATGTCGCTTGAATGAGTTATCGCATCGATTTTCGTGTTTTGATTTTGTTGGACTCTTGTTTTCTCAGAAATAAACACCACACTGCATAGACGTTTTTCAGAAGATAACAAACAGTTTTAAAATTCTCATAGTATTCTTATCATCCGGAGTTTATTCAAGATCAAATTACTCAGTTCTATAAATTTGTGATCTTGAACGTGTTTACCGAAAGAAAGTTCATTTATTTATTACATTGATTGAGGTTGTTGGGGATGCTTGCGGGAATACCTTACTAAAGACGAGTGCTGCGGTTCTTGAGGGTTCTTGAGGGTGTCCTTTGCTGAATTAGACTGCGTGTCCATGTGGATTTACTGTTGTAGATTCATTACAGATTTTGCTATGTTGTAAGTTGCGATTTACTGTTCATAGTGAAATAAAAAGGTTTTACCCGAAAGGGATTTTTTCCTGAAATTATTTCTTTTACCGCATGCTTTAATTATTAAATGGATTGAATCACTTAGATGCATGTTTAGGGTTTAGGAAGTTAAAATTGGATTTGACTAAAATTGAAATAGTTGTTTTTACTTAAAGTACACACTAAAGGGCCTTCTCAAATTGGTATTAGAGCCTATTGCACTATTTTATTGTGTTTGTGATCCCGTGACTTTAGGTATGCCTTTCGATAATTTTGATGATTTTAGAACTCACGCGTTTGAAACTTTTAATTGGAAATCTCGCATGAAGTCTGCTCTTAAATTTTTTGTTAAAAAGGATAATTATGAGAAGTGTGTTTGTTGCGAGGGGTTTGGCCATAAGTTAGATGAGTTCCCCACTAAACTTAGGGATAATTTTAATAAAATGTTCAATCATGTTTCTATCGTTAGTGAGAGTGACCCTGAAGAATAAATTTTTTATTCTAGTAAGCGAGACCTTCCCACCCTTGTGGCTAATCAAGTAAGTGATGCCGACATACTTTTGCATGATTCTTCCGTAGTCACAGGTTGTGATACCCTAGAAAGTGAGGTTGAGGTGAGTGAGAATGAGAGTGAGGATAATAGAGACTTACAAACTGTTTTTAATGATTTATGCGAAGAAACCTTGAAAGTAAAGAAGACAAATTTGAAGTTATAAGTGAAATTGAAAGAACGTGCCATTGAAAATAATAATTCCAATACTTTAATTGAGGAACTTAGGGTGCATGATAAGAAAATTTGAGATAAGCTAGAATATGTCGAGGGTGAGAAAAATAGTTTTCGAGAGTTAATGAAGGCTATGAAAAAGGAATTACTTGAGTTTGAGGATTCTAGGCATTTACTTGAGTCGAGGATAGGTGAGCTTAAGGAGATATTGAGAGATTCGAGTAAGGTTAAATTTGATTTGGATGCTAGGTCTGAAAACTTAGATAAAATCTTAGGAACCGTCCAATTCAAAGATAATAGGAGACTTAGATAAAATCTTAGGAACCGTCCAATTCAAAGATAATAGGAGTGGCATGGGCTTAGATAAACATATTGCACCTGTTACCAAAGCCAAAACCATGCAAGCAAGAGAGCCACCTAGAATTGTTAGGAGAGATAAACCTAGGAACGTTAGAAAAAAAATTGTCCCATAGAAAACACTTCCCGCCGTATCTGTACATGCACTCATTATTATAGGAGAGGTCATCTTCGACGGTTTTTCTACGATCTTAAAAATGATCCTAGAAAGTGTAAGAATAAGGCCGTTCCGGCTCCCAAAACCCCCACTCGTCTTTTCACACCTACTTGGGTTAGGAAATCAGATTTATAGGTGTTAGGTATTAGACTTGGTGATACGCGTATCATTGCCTGTGGTTCTCCCCATGTTTCATCTTTCGGTTGAGCATATTCGTTGGTTTGTCATTCGCTAATATTTTCATCATGATTTATTGTTTGCTATTATTATGACCTATACTTCATTGTATTTTTCTTGAGTCTTGTTAAAAATACAAAAAGAATTTATTTTGGGTCAAAAATATTTTTTTGAAAAAACTCAAAAAGATTTTCGTTTTCTTGTGTCGTGAGTTTACGTGTTTGATGTGGCATATTGGTGTGCTTAGACACCTTCCTTTCATTATCCATGTGGCTAGGAAATTTAGTCATAATTATTGATGCTTAGAATGATCTGAACCATTATTTTAATGGGGTTGTTTTGATGTTGATATGCATTTTGATTCGACTTTGTATACATGCCATCGTATCACACATGCACGAGTTTATATGAATGTTTGACATCTCTTGCATATTTGAGTTTGGTGAGACGTTCGTATCTCAATTTTGTCATCTATGCCCAAGTAGACATAAGGAGGAGGTGTGCATGTAAGAATCATTTTTTTGTGAGGATTGTTATTTAAAAAAATGATGAGTGTTCACGGGAAAGGGCTGCGAGAGTGAAAAATTGCATATTTGAGTGTTCAATGATTACATTGACTGAGGTCATTAGGGATTCTTGCGGGTATGCCTTGCTGAAGACGAGACTTGCGATTCTCGAGGATTCTTGCGGGAGTTCTTTGCTGAGTTAGACTACACGTCTATGTGGATTTTCTGCTGTAGATTCATTGCAGATTTTGCTATGTTGTAAGTTGTGATTTACTATTCATAGTGAAATAAAAAGATTTTACTCGAATTTTTTTTCCTGAAATTGTTTCTTTTACCGCATGCTTTAATTATTTAATGGATTGAGTCACTTATATGCATGTATAGGGTTTAAGAAGTTAAAATTGGATTTGACTAAAATTGAAATAATTGTTTTTAACACTAAAGGGCCTTCTCAGACTCGTCAATAATTATTTATGTCATATTTTTAAAATATCTATCACTATCTTTACTAAAATACCCCAAGAATAAAAATAAATTTACCCTATCTCTTTCCCACGATTTCTTTATTCCTCCCTTTCTCCGTCTCTCTCTCCGATGATGATGATAATGGGAATTCTTTGCTCTTGATTTATCTCTCTATTCTCCTTTTTTTTTTCTACTATATTCTTTTTGTTTCTATTTTTTCCTTGTTTGGTGTGAAAGAAATTGCTAAGGCTGGATTTTTTCATATTGAGGTAAAGTTTGAGATTTTGGTTATGTGATCACAGTAATAGAGATTCTTTTCTCACGAGTTATCTTTTTTTTTCTACTATACACTCTTTATTTCTTTTTTTCCATTCTGGTGTTGGATATATAGTTAATGGTGGACTTTTTCCAGATGGATGGTGAAGATTACGTAGTGGTTTTGTCATTATTATGGGAGAAGTTTAATTGGAAGGTTTTATGGGAGGATCAGTGCAAATTTTGTTGAGTGAGAATCGACATGAGTACGGATGTAGGCGATGATTGAAAAACCTTTAATTCATTGCATTCTTAACATGACAACAAATATATACTGATTGTAACAATCTTTATTCACTATGATTTTGATTACAGTAAATTTACTATCTGATAAAACTTATAGATTACCGTTATTGTTCCATGACAATATATATTTATTATACTTAATGATTGAACAGTAAACCAGTATTAATCTTCATCTTTCTTGTTGTTAATCTTTATCTTTCTTGTTTTGTACTTTCATAGTATATGTTTATTATAAAATAAATATTATTTTGCGTGTTTATTGTTCTAATAATAAATATTTGTTAACACAGTCTATATTTACCATCTGAGAAAAATTAATATAGATTACGTGTATAATATTTTTTGTTAACACAATAAATATTTACTGTATTCATATTTTTTCTTTAGAATTTTATAGTCTTCATGGATCTTTTTTTGATAGATCTTGGTGAGTAAAATTTAAAAATAGTAATTTTACGAAAAATAAATTTGTAAATAAAAATTTATAGTCATTTGAAGAATAAAAATACGAGAGAAAAAAGTTCAACTGAATGAGATAACTTCCTCCAATAGTTACGGTTGGTTTGTTTACAAAGGGTAGATTTGTCAAATTAAAACCCTCCAAAAATTAGGAATATGACCTATTTGATGTTAGACTAGTCAATGAGACTTATTTATGAAAAGTGTTTTAAATGGAACTTATATGTAAGAGCCACTTCTATTTTTTACATAAACCCAGCAAAATTAACATAAAGAGCACACAAATAAGGAAACTATTATGATGAAACCTAGAAAAAACCTTCCCATATTATATATTAAAAGTATGGAATAATGAAAACAAATGAGATCATGAGTCCTTTAATAGGCAATGGGAACTCAAAGACATTTTCTCAATTTATAAATTAGATGACATACTAAAAAGTAGCTGAAAAAGTGACACATGGGACTCAGGAAAATGGAGATAAATATACCACATTAAGGGTGAAATGTATTCAGAACCTCTATATAATATCCAAATAACATTTGTTGTTCCCACAAGAACACCATGAGAAACATACCGTAGTGTTAAATCTTAAGATTGTATGCCGTCCACTTACGCCCCTCCTTCTACAAATAAACGAAAAATACTTTTACCTATTTTATAAGGCATAAACACTTTGGAGACAAGAATAAATATAATTATGAGTCATTGCAGTCTGTAATACAAAGTAACTCATAAAAGGATAGACGAGGGACGACAGTGGTGGATAAACTAAATCAACGACATACGAAGATAGCTATGAAAATAAAATCTTTGCTCAATTTGGATATGTATTGGCTATATTTTTCATTCATTGTGTGTCAAGAGGATCAAATGGCCTTGTACTGTCTGAAAATATAATCAGGAGAAGTATGTTGCGTTTGTTAGAATTATTTTAAATAATAATTATCCATAATGTATTCCATAATTAAATAACACTAAAAGTCACTTTGATTAATAAAAATGTACTATAAATACCAAGAGTAAATGTTATTAAGATGGTTAATCAAAGGACAGATTTTATTTATTAGTAACTAAGGACTATTGGGTATCTACTTTGATGGATGATTGATATTAAGTGACTGTTGGATATTTAGGTTTTATGGAGGCAGATCCCAAATTCGATCGAAGTATCAGAAGAAGAAGTGAAGCTTCGGGGAGGTTTGACGAAAGATCGAAGCTAATAGTATGCCAGGCCAAAGTCAGGTACGCAATTGACCTGAGAAGGAAAATGGTTCGAATTTGTTTTTGAAAGAAAGAGGGAGAATTGTTTGTATTTTTGGAAGAAGGAGAAAAAGTTTTGATATTTTTGGTTTTTAAAAAGGAGGAAAAAATAGGAGGAGAGTCTCAGCTTGATTATTATTATTAGGTTTTCACTTGTATTATGTTTTCCTGAATGCAAGAAAATGTTGGATAGGATTCGAGCCTAGGAAAATAAGATTTAAAGATATAATAGACGATTTGACTTGTTTCTAGGCACACGGGCTAGGTCCTATTTTAGAAAAAGAGAAATAGTGCAAGAAATCCGGGCGGTATGTCGACCCGAAACTTCGGTAGAGTTTTGCATGGTAAATGGCAAATTATGAGTGCCCTAACGTTGATGCCTATTTGAGGTTTATGCACTTATTAATTTAGTGGAAGGGTTCCCCCCTTCGGAATGACTTCCACGATATACCTCTTGCCTATAAGGGTAATCATTCATAGGTATGTGTGGACAAGACATTTGATATACCTGAGTGGACTTGAATTGCCTCGCGATATAGCTCATGGGGAGGTACGCGTGAGAGATAATTCGATATACTCAGCGTACGTGAATGATTTCCCTACTATATACGAGTTCGGTCAATCGGTATGATGCGGCGGGGAATGTTGGATATACGTTAAAGGTACAGGGACAATAGAACGTAAGAGTCAAATCACTTAGGTTAACTAAGCCCCAATGAATTCGACACCCGTCAGAAAGGGACTATTGAGTACGAGAAAAAATTTCGTCAATATTGCCATGATTTTGTGATGTAGTGTGCAAAAATGGCTAATTAGTATATTACGGAGAGAGATTTTTTATTTGCATGCTAAGTAAAAGGAGTACTACACAAATGAGGGAGAATATATAAGTGCTATGAGAAGTAAATCTAACATGAAGAATGAAGACGACACTAAGCATGGTGATCAGGAAGCATGAGGATATATACAACTGAGTGAGTGACATGTGAATATACATAAATGAATGTGTGTGGTAGTGACCCAATACATGGATCAACTACGTGTGGTGTCTGAGATTCATAACTAAGCGTGAAGATATATACAAATGATAGAAGTGTGGGTGTGTGCTAGTGAAGCTAAGCATGGATAATCTAACTGGCGTGTGGAGCATGTGAGAAAAAGTGAAACTACATACAAATGTAAGTGTGTGAAGTGAACATTGAGAACATATACAAGTGTGTGAAGTGTGAAAGTGAGCGAAAAATGATATATACATGAAATGGGAGCATGTTAGATATAAGAATGAGGTAGATACACAAAAACGTAAAGTAGAGGAGTAAAGGGAACATATAGGTGGGCGCATATGTACGCATATAGAAACCAATAACACCCATGTAGTAATAGAGTCTAGTCCTCTTAAAAATTACCCTAGCGAAGTTTCCACTGTGGCCATTTGATGTTGAATTCCCTCCAGCGCACGCAGATACGAGGTATGGCCGTCGTTAATTGGGGAATAATGTATAGAGATAAAGTCGCCAACCTATTTTGCTCAAAACAAGCAACTGAATGTTCCCCCCAAGAGAACGACATCAGGGATAAACTGATGCATGCGAAACCAAGTAGTTCAAGGGTATGGGGACAAAGTTACGGAATGGAAATGTGTTAGGCACCCATCCCTCCCTTTCGATCTCCCATAGACAAATGTTCATCTTCTCCTTTTAGACTCCATGACTGTGTACTAGTCTATAATATAAACTGATGGGATAATCGAATCGTTCAACTCCTGTCCCGAAAGGGATGGAGTGAATTCATTTGTAGGAGTGTTCCCGAAAATAATTGATAAAAAATGTTCGCTAAATCACAAATCGAGTAAATGTGCAGGTTGGACGATACATAAGTATGTAGGAGTAAAAACTCATAAAATATGTATAAGATATATTAAAGAGATATATAAATATGAAAACGGAAGGACTCAAATCTCGCGATGGGACCAAGATGCTTATGAAGCCCAAGCGGCATCAAAGTCCATGTAGTTCGAAAATAGCATAGGGGAGGGGTTCAACCCATAAATTTAAATGTGGATTTTCTTTTATGTTTGTTTAGAGAAAATGTGTTTTTAGAGTGAGTGGGTGAAATGGGAAATCCTGCGTTTGAAATTCACGAATGAACCCTTTTTTTTTTCTTTTTTTTGGGGCTTTTATGAAAATTGATTATATGCAATACTACTAATAAAAATTAGAGATTAAGGGATGTGATGTAATGGAGAAAAAGTATAAAAGTATAAAAGTATAAATAAGATAAACAACACTAAAAAGGAAAGACCAAAGAAAGGGATGGAGAAGTAGACCTCCTTACGAATGCTTGTTGGTGATCTTGATATGATAATATGGTGATCTTGAAATGGTATTGAAGTGCTATAAAGAGGTGGGGAGGATTACCAAGTAAGATAAGAGAGTGAATGAGGGAAATATGGGAACATGGGCTTTTAGGGAGTGTGAAAGTCACTGAATTCTAGGGGAACGTTCTCAGACTTTCTAAGAGGGGTTCCTTCTGTCCCTTTTAAGGTGAGGTCATGGACCCCATTTATTGTGTTAAAAGGGTGCCGATTGGCATGGGGATTGACCTGCCTATCGGTAGTGGGTTTGCCTTGCTGAGCAAGGAAAAGTACACCCTGCCGATAGGCAGGGTTTCTTGAGTTCCTATAGGCAGTCCGAAATAATTTTTCTTAAAAACTAGGCATAAAATTCAAACCGTAAGTCCAAATCGCGCACGGGGTCAACCATTGGAAAGATAATTCAAAGCCCTTTAAGAATCCAATGAGCGAATCCCATGTCTAGGAGTTGATTGAGGTGAAACAGGGCTCGAAAGCATCCGATGGTATCTGGATAGGAGGTTTTTAAAATGGACCATTCGTCCGAACCGTAAGGATGATTTGCATATGTTTCCAATCGTTGGGAAAGGAATTCAGTGCCCTTTGATATTTCATTTAGCTTCACGTGTTTTGGAGAGTTGGCCAATGTGAAAGGGGGCCTGAGATTTAGGAGTAAAATGGATGGTTTGTCCGAACCGTAAGGCTGATTAGTGCACGAGATGGATCGTTGGAAATGGAATTTAGAGATTTTCAAAGATTCATTAAGCTCCACTCAAGATGGGTAGTTGATAAGAGTCATATGAGCTAAGGAGTTCCTGTAAGCCTCCACATCAGTTTTCAAAGTAAAATGGATCATTTATCTGAATCGTAAGGTCGATTCCTGCACGAGCCAGACTGTTGGAATGGGGATTCAGAGCCATTTGAAGATTTATTGAGCTTGTCTCAAGAAGGAGAGTTGACTGGAGTTAACGGGGCTCAAGAGATATCGATGACCTCTAGACCGGTGATCAGAGTATTACCTGGGCTTAGAATGAACAGGTGAGTGCTAGGGACCTAAGGAGGTTCTTAAGGGGTCGTGTAATCGGGTCTTTACATCTACAACTTTTGGTCTTGCAATTAATGATAGTGACTATTTTGTTGGAGTTACAATTAATTCTGTCTAATTGTATCCCACCGATTCATTATGTGAAATGGAACCCCCTCGTGATGGACTTCCCCGTAGGGGGATCTAACTCATTCTCGTTCTGATTCTTGAAATTTTCATTTAAGAGTTTTAATGAATCCTTAATGCCCTATTTAATTCCATCTATGTGTGGCAGGGGGATAACGTAACGGACTTAAAATATAAAATCACATATGATTTATAAACATCGAAGGAGACGGTGGTGTTTATGTTGGAACCCCACTCCCACTTACTATGTTAAAACTCTTGAGGGCTTTTAAAAACTATTCATTCAATTCTAAAAGACCGAATTTAAATCCTTGGTAATTTTTAATTTACTTATACAAATTAAATTCCTTGATCACACAATTTTAATTTTTGAAAATAAACTATTTTAAATTAAAATAAAACCTAGATATCAAAACCTAATTTACAGGTTCAAGTTAATTACCCTTATTAAATTCAATTTAGAAAAGAATAAATAAAATATATTTTTTAGAGAAAAGCGGTGATCTAAGTTGGTCTTATTATTAAATTCATGTTGTTCGTAAAAATGAGTGTTCTTAATTTATTCAATTAGCACGCAAAATTATGCAACATGATAAAAAGAGACAAACATGAAAATACCTAAATAAATGCAAAAAAAAAAAATTAAAGGATAAACTTTTGGAAACAGTGCTCTCTAGTATGGGAAGATAAAAGAGTAAGAACTACCATGAAGAAACCATCAGACAACATAATAAAACCAACCATCTAAGGTTATTTGGGCCTGAACAGGTCATTCGGCTTGGAAACGAGATCGAACCAATTTGTAGATAAATCTTGGCTAAACTTCGAATTGGTCTGAGTCACCCGTGACAATTTCTTCTCCACTTCAAAAATTCATGAAAAAATGTCCATAACTCTTCCAAATCTTCATGAAAATCCATGAAACTTTGTCTAGCACCCAAAACCAAATAAATACATGATTTTGATAGTAAATGACCATTACATTCCCTAAAATAGCCTCTTTATACATCGATAATGAAGTAATTTCCAAAATTTAATTATTATAACCATATCAAATCAGGGAGCGAAAAATAACTACGGATAAACCACCGTAGCATCCAATTACACAAAATAAACATATGTGGCCATGATGGAAGGGATATAAATATAGAATCTCTACAAAACCTTGTTAGTATGATTTTATACACAAGATTGTACAATCATAAAACATGCCAAAAGTAGGTTTTTTATGTGGAAAACAAGGACCTTTTCAATACATGATAAATCTTAACTAGGGATCTGATACTAATTGTTATGAAACCAACATGGGATTGACATTTAAACCCATAATGTATTTAGCCCTAAAAATATTACATTTATATTGCATTAAAAATAAAATCAAGAACTAGGTCCAGATATTAAACCTAGGGTTTCAAGAATACAATGCCATAGAGAATCATGCTGTGATTGTTATGAGGAAACAAAGGTTAAAGATGATAAAATTATTGATTCCCTCCAAGGTCTCTGAAAACCTTATTTAAACTTTTTTTTAGGGATTAGATCTTCTAGTGTATGGACCTCTCCAAAGCTGGGTAGGTGCCTGGGCACCTTTCGAGATTAAAATATTCTATGAGTGAGCTGTGGTGGTATCTCTCTAGGCCTCTTTAAAAAAATGTGAATAGTGTGTTTTCTCATCCTCTCAAACCTAAATAATGAATCATTACCAATAAAACCCATTTCCACACCTTTATATACAAGTATAAAATGTGGGCTTGGGCTAAACTGGGTTTCTAAAGAGTTTAAGACTAACTACTTGGGT
The DNA here is from genome assembly GCA_949130495.1 of Sambucus nigra. Lineage (NCBI taxonomy): Eukaryota > Viridiplantae > Streptophyta > Magnoliopsida > Dipsacales > Adoxaceae > Sambucus > Sambucus nigra. The sequence goes on along the minus strand of OX422213.1, from coordinate 356,852,085 downwards.
CTATGAAATACACTTGGGATCTAGTTAAAAAAAAATACTCGAAAATCCCAATTAGAAATTAGGAATCTATTTCTTTTTTTTATTTGATCATAATTAATTCTAGTAAATAATAATGACTAATTTTCAATTCAATTAGCTCAGAAATTACTCGGATATAATCAGGTCTTATTTATAAACTTGATTATGTTACACAATATGATTTCCCACATTAAATGTCCGATACTTTCATGGTGAAATCAATTTACTGTTAATTGATTTTAACTCACATAAAATGAATTTCTTGATTCTCAGACTTAAGTTATTTGCTACTCCACTATAATTATAAAATAATCCATCGATCGGGTTTTACTTGTTGGAAGCAAAACATATAAGTATATCAATGGGGGATCACAATCCACGATATCTACTAGATTCGAATTCATGGGAATTATGATCCAAGACCTACTTACACGACTGTGAGATGCCATAATTTTAATAATTAGGTTGATCAAATCTATTTATTAAATCTTATTGTTTGTTAATTCAATTTAAATGATATCCTAAACATGAATGAAAACAAAAGATATAGATAATGCAACTAGGATACAATAAGGAAAATCCCAAAAGAAATAATGTAATAGGAATGACATCACCTCCAAGTAATCATTAAAAAGAAAACATAGTACAAGGTCTACAATAAGATTCCAAATAACCTCTACATGTCACCATAATTTAATCCGAACCACCAACAAGGATATATAACATGTTAAAAATATAAAAACAATTCTCACATCTCTCAAAAGTAAATGAGTGTATATAACCAAGACTGAAACCTACATTATGTACTAGTTATGAGACTAGGACAAACTTTCCACCAAAAACACTAGATTAAAAATGGTTACAAATAGACACCTTACAATGCTTGCTCAAAGATCAACAATCTTGCTTCATCTTCGAAACAGGAAACTCGAGGGCTCTATCCCCGCCCTATAATGGAATGGAGTGGTGAATGGAATGACCCAATTTTTTTTTCCAACTTCCTATTGTAATTTTTCTCTGTTTGAAAGAAGAACCCTAAATTTCCAGTGGTGGAGAACAAAGTTTCAATGAAAAGTTCCAGAAAAGAAAAATAAATGGACGTTGAGCCTCCTTTTAACAAAAATCGCCCACCACCACTACTAGGATTGAACTAGTCATATGCATTTAGGCCAAACAAATCTTTCTTTACTTATTGAATTCAATCAGTTATAATCATTACAAGAACTCCATCAACGTCAACATCTCCATCATCATCTCTTTCTTTACAATGTAAAAAATGATAAAATTGATAGTCACGGACATCTGAAGGGAAGGTTCAATCGTGATGGTCAAGCCACCGCAAGCCAACATAGCTAAGCCAGCCAATGATAATTATTCAAGTAAATAATAATTTAATAGTTTATAAATTTTCTCTCACAACGTATAATTTGGCTCATAAAATTATAACCAAGTAAAAATACAATTTTAAAAAGATCATTAAGAAGGACCCTGAGCTTACCTAGCACCCCACGCCCTTTTGAGGTGAATATAATTTTTCCATGAATATGCAATAAGTAACATCGTAAAAATAAATTCTACATCACAAACAATGTCCAACCTCCATCATATACACCTCAAAACACCATCACATAACAAAAAATTGACCTCCACCATATACGCCCCAAAAATTGCTGAAAAAGATTTTGTCGTCGATAATTATAACATTTTTACAATATGTACATAGCTTCCTAATTATGAGAAACATCAAGATTATCAGAAGGAATATCAGTCTGACACTGAGAAAGACAAGCAGCAAGTTCCCATGGTTAAAAAGCTAAAGATATGCTCATCAAGTTTTGATGAGAAGTTGTAGAATTATCAGAAGATTAAGGGCATTAAGAACAAGAAAGAGAACTTGGCTCATAGAAAAATACCTATACTTGGCATGCCCAAGAAATTATTTAACCCCACAAAGTCCTCACAATTTCACTTTAATCCTTTGTTCAAAACAGTGACGAGGTCAAGTGGTAAGGTAAAATCTCAAAATCCTTCTTCTTCCATTCAATGATTAATTTTGTTTGTTGGACCATTAGAGGAATAGCTCATAAATCTACAAATATAAGATTTAAGATACTTAAGAGATTCTATTCTCTCCCAACAATTGCCCTCCTTGAACCTAAAAAGGAATCGTTTAAAATTCACAAGTTTCAGAATAAATTGTGTTTTACCAATAGTGTGCATAACTTATCCCATAAAATTTGGTTTCTTTGGTCAACTAAGTTTGTTACCACAATAATTAGAGATGAATATCAATTGCTTTTGATGAAAATTGATTGGCCTAGCAACAACAAAACTCAGTTTATTGTGCTTGATTATGACATATTTTATGCTGCTGAAAGAACTCCTCTGTGGGATATTTTAGAGGATATTGCCATTTGATTCAAATCCCAAGCCCTTATGGTGATTAGGAACTTTAATGGGCAGCTAGTGAAGATGAAAATATTAGAGTCAATGACTTGCATTTTAACGACTTACAAGATTTCAAGGATATGATTCCTACCTGTGAGTTATCAGACCGGGGATTTATGGGATCCATATTCACATAGACAAACAACAGGGTGTTAGGTACCATTTTTTGTAGTCTGGATGAGATCTTAGTTAACTGTCAATGGTTAAATGAGTTACCTTAATTTAGTATTTCTCAACCTCACAAGCACCGTTCTGACCACAGTCCCCTATTTTTGTCTATTAAAGCTTCCATAGATTATTGTCCTAAGGCCTTCAAATTCCTCAACATGTAGTGTATGGATGATACTATTGATAAGGTGGTTAAATGTGCTTGGAATATAAGTGTGATTGTTGCCTCTATGCGATGTTTTGCAATCAAAATGAAAAACCTCAAGAATAAATTGAAGGAATGGGATGCTTCTTATTTCAAAAACATTTTCCAAAGAGTAAAAGATTTGAAACATCAGGTGTTAATTAAAGAGACAAATTTTGAATCTGATCCATCTATCCTTACTAGGAGTGATCTTCAAGAATGTAAGGCTCAGTTGAATCAAGCCTTCAAAATGGAGGAAGGCTTTTTGAAATAAAATGCAAGATCAAATGTCTAAAGGATGGGGACTCTAACACTAAACTATTTCCCACTGTAGTTAAGGTTAAGAGGAATCTTCTACTCATCAACCAAATGTCAAATCCTAATGGGTCTATGGAAGATACTAAAGATGGAATTAACAATACTTTCATCAACCACTTTTCCAATCTATGGAAAGCTGAATTTCAAAATATGAATGAAGACTACCTAAACTTTATTCAAAAAACCATCAAAGATGAAGAGAATGAAATCCTTGCTACTATTCCAGATGAAGAGGAAATTCTCAAGGCTATTTAAATCCTTTATAGTGATAGTTCCCCTGGGCTAGATGGATTTGGAATTTGTTTTACTCTAAATTTTGGGAGATTATAAAGAAAGAATTCATAAAAGCTATTCAAATATTTTTCAATGGTGCTGAGAGGCCCAAATGTTGGTCTGATACCAATATCATGCTCATTCCAATGGTTGATATCCTAATAAATGCTCAAATTTCAGGCCAATTAATTTGTGTAATTTCTCAAATAAAGTTAATTCTAAAATACTTTATGATAGACTTGGTCATATTCTTCCTCTTATCATATCCCCCAACCAAAGTGGTTTTGTCAAAGGCAGGAACATTCACGTTAACATCTTATTTGCCCAAGAAATTATTCAATCCCTCGGTAATAAAGCCCACGGAGGCAACATTATATTCAAACTTGTGATAGAAAAAGCCTATGATAGGGTTTATTGGTCATTCTTGTGCTATACTCTAAGGAAATTTGGCTTTTTTGAGGTTTTCATTGATTTGATTTGGAGACTAATAACTTATAATTGTTTTTTCTATAATTGTAAATGGTCAAAGTGCAAGCTTCTTTAATTCTACTATAGGTCTATGACAAGGATACCCCTTGTCTCCAAGTCTCTTCATTATAGCCACTAAAGTTATAAGAAGAAAATTGAATCATTTATTTCAGTCCAATATGGCCACTCCATTCTCTCAGCCTCCTAGAAGTGTCCTCATTAGCCTTTTGGGATTTGCAAATGACGTAATCATTTTCAGCAATGCATGTAAGAGATCCATAAAAGCTCTTTTTAAAGTGGTTATAGACTTTGAAAAAGCATCTGAGAAGCTAGTGAATTTAGAGAAAAGTGATTTTTCATGTATACGAAGATAAAAAATATAAGAATCAATGATATTGAAGCTATTATAGGCCTCCAGCATAGGTCTTTCCCCATCAAGTACCTAGGGTGTCCCCTCAGTCTAGGAAAAAAGAAAATTCTGCATTTCTCTGAGCTCATTAATAATATTAGAAATAATATATTCAGTTGGTCAGCTAAACTTATATCTCAGGGAGGTATACTGATCCTCATTAGGCATGTTTGACTTCTATCCCCTTACACAATTTATCAGTCATATCCCCTCCTAAGGAAATATTACATATAATTAAATCTCTATTCAGAAAATTTTGTTGGGGAGGCTGCTCAAATGTTAAGCATCATCATTGGACAAGTTGGGATATTATTTGGTACCTAATAGAGGAAGTTGGGCTAAATATAAGAAATTTGAATGATATCTTAAAAGATACTAGCCTAAAACTTTACTGGAAATTGAGATTTGATAATGGCCTTTCAAGGATCATTATGAGAAACAAATTCAAAAATGCTTTTGTCCTTGCTAAAGGATCTCATGCTTTGAAAAGAATAGGTTATGTTCATGATGAAGCTAGTGAGATCATAAATGAAGATAAATGAATATGGTTGCCTTTAACATCAGGGGACTTCACCTTCAAGTCTTCTTATGAAACCATTAAAACATCTAGACCTACAACTCAAAGTTGGAAGTACATTTGGAGCCACCATTGCCCACCAAAAATTAGCATTTTTTTGTGGAAAGTTTTGAATTATGTCGTTTCTACATATGTGTCTATTCAGAATATTGGTATTCGATTAGTATCCAGATGCAGAAATTGCGAATCAGATATTGAATCCACTGACCATTTGCTTTGTACCTATTCTATTTCTCAAGAAGTTTGTCTTTTCTTTGGTATCAAACTTGGTCTTATAGTGAAATTTGAGAACTGCATATCCCTCATCATGTCTTGGTGGCTATCCATTCCATCAAGAGATCATAGAGATTTTATCATATCAAATCTCCCAAAGCTGATTATGTGGGAGTTTTGGAAGTCTAGAAACCTTAAATTCTTTGAGAATGTTATTATGAAATCCGTAACTATTATAAATAATGTTCTGGGAACTTTTACTGACTTGGCTTCCATTCATGTGCTTAAAGACAGGTTAAAGAATGAAGATGAATTTGTTATCTCTTAGTTCAAGATGAGAATTAGTCCTCCTAAAGTAAAACTCATGAGATGTGTGTGGTTTAAGCTTTCTGAAGGTAAATTGAAAATTGATGGTGCATCCCAAGGTAATCCAGGCCCTAGTGGTATTGGCAGAGTAGTAAGAGATTACAAAGGCATTTTCATAGCAGGATTTATCATAGCGCACTACACCAAAAATAGGAATCTGGCACGATTTTGAACTGTGCCAGAATCATGTGTTCAAAAATGGCTATTTTTTTCTGGCATGGTTTAAAAGTGTGCCAGATTTGACCAAACATGAACACTTCGGGCACACTTTTAAACCATGCCAGAATTTGATATTTCTGGCACACTTTTGGCACAGTTTTGAGCTGTGCCAGATTGAGCACATTTTCATAAAAATTTGGCACAGTTAAAAACCGTGCCAAAATTTGATACACTTTTGGCACGGATTTGAACTCTGCCAAATTTTTGGATAAAAGAAAAAAAAATAATTATTTGAAAACAAGAAAATTCACAAATTGCAAATCTTTCACGTTGTTGATAAACTAATGTACATAAAAACTTCAAAATATTACAAGTCTTTAATATTACAAGTCTTTAGTAGTTCACAAACCCAAAAAAAATTGGGCAGAGTTTCCTCTATTTTCTGGACATTCTAAAACCTGTTAATATAAAACCTGCGTAACATAAAGCCCACACGGCCACAAAATATAACAATAAACTTACAAAAGCCCGCACGGCTATAAAAGTTAACAATAAAACTACAAATGCCCGCATGACCATAACACAAAAAAATAGAATCATGAATAAACCCCTTGTTGTAAACCATTGAGTTCTCCATCTGTTCCCCGTGAATAAATGCTAACGATAAAATGTTATCCTGTAAAAAGAAATAGGATACAAAAAAAAAGATATTAGTAACCAAGTAATTTATAAAAAAAACTTACTCAAGCTAAAAAAATTACTTATAGGAGTTGCAATTATTATTATATTCTAAAATTGAAAATTTTATGCAAGTTATGACTACCTAATCTATTCCTACGAGTTTCATTGGTCTCGTGTGAGGTGTTAGTGCCTCTTACGGTATCGTTTGGGGCTGGTTTGGGTTTTCACCCTTCAACAACTTGTTTCTAAGCCTAATCCATATATTATCAAATTATTGTCATATTCTCAAACCGAGAGGCCCGTGACTACGCTGTCACTTCGTACAAGTTACAGTGGTCCCGTGCGAGGTGTTCGTGCCTCTTACAGGACTGTTTGGGGGCTAGTTTGGGTTTTCACCCTTTAAGGGCGTGCTTTTAAGCTAAATCGATATATTTTGAAATTATTATCATATTCTCAAATCGAGAAGCCCGTCACTATGCGGTCAGTTCATACAAGTTACATTCATCCCGTGCGAGGTGTTCGTGCCTCATACGAGACCGTTTGGAGGCTGGTTTGGGTTTTCACCCTCAAACGACTTATTTTTAAGCATAATTTACGTATTTTGAAATTATCATCACATTCTCAAATCGGGAGACCCGCGACTACGCGGTCAGTCCGTACAAGTTACAATAGTCTCGTGCGAGTTGTTCGTGCCTCCTATGGGGCCGTTTGGGGGCTGGATTGGATTTTCACCCTCAAACGGTTTATTTTCAAGCCTAATGTACATATTTTGGAATTATCATCATATTTTCAAATCGAAAGACTCGCGACTACGCGGTCAGTTCGTACAAGTTACATTGGTCCCGTGCTAGGTGTTCGTGCCTCTTACGGGGCCGTTTGGGTGCTAGTTTGGGTTTTCAATCTTAAACGACTTGTTTTCAAGCCTAATCTACGTATTTTGAAATTATCGTCATATTCTCAAATCGGGAGACCCACGAATACGCAATCAGTTCGTAAAAATTACATTAGTCCCGTGCAAGGTGTTCGTACCTCTTACAGGACCGTTTGGGGGCTGGTTTGGGTTTTCACCCTTTAAGGGCTTATTTTTAAGCTTAATCGATATATTTTGAAATTATCGTCATATTCTCAAACCGAGAAGCCAGTGACTACGTGATCAGTTCGTACAAGTTACATTGGTTCCATGCGAGGTGTCCGTGCCTCATATGAGACCGTTTGGGGGCTAGTTTGGGTTTTCACCCTTTAAGGGCTTATTTTTAAGCCTAATCTACGTATTTTGAAATTATCATCATATTCTCAAATCGGGAGACTCGCGACTACGCGATCAGTTTGTACAAGTTACATTGGTCCCGTGCGAGTTGTTCGTGCCTCTTACGGGACCGTTTAGGGGATGGTTTGGGTTTTCACCCTCAAACGGCTTGTTTTCAAGATTAATCGATGTATTTTGAAATTGTCATTATATTCTCAAATTGGGAGACCCACGACTACGCGGTTAGTTCGTACAAGTTACATTGGTCCCATGCGAGGTGTTCGTGCCTCTTACGAGGCCATTTGGGGGCTGGTTTGGGTTTTAACCCTTAAACGACTTGTTTTCAAGCCTAATCTATGTATTTTAAAATTATCGTCATTATCTCAAACCGGGAGGTCCGTGACCACGCAGTCAGTTCCTACATGTTACGTTGGTCTTGTGCGAGGTGTTCGTGCCTCTTACGGGGCCATTTGGGGGCTAGTTTGGATTTTCACCCTCAAACGGATTTTTTTAAATATTTGAAATAAATAACATGAAAGAAACCAAATGATGCTAATATTTGAGGTCAAGATGTGAATTGACAAAAGTAATGCAAAAGTACTGATCGTATGTATACCTCAATGACCACGTGCATTCCAGTTCGATCCCTCTCATCACGAATGTCACTTATGCCTTCTAGATTCTAAAAATATAAAAGATAAAAATCAACAACAGCAAGTGCGAATTGTATCAACAAAATAGAGAAGTATGAATATGATTATCAACAAAATTCAAGTTAAAAGATCAAACAAAATTTGAGAGAGAATTACCTCAACTAGAAGAATGATTAACAATAGTTGTGTTTGTATGTTTCTTACATAAGAAATAATATAGTATAGAAAGTTTAATTGTTTGAATCTATATATGTAGAGGCTAGTCAATGAAAGGTGGGCATTGGGTTCTTGATGTAAAAATATATATATTACACTACATAGTAAAAAAAATACTTGAAAATTTGGGTGGGGCACATGCCCTACTCCAACATAGATCAAATTAAGCGACATGGACACACACACACACATAAATACGTTGAATATGTTACGCAACTTACAGTTCTATATATGGGATTTGCAGCTACCCATACGCTGAATCGAACATTCAATGATGAGTGGACAATAGGTGCGATATCTATTATAACCTGTTTATAACAGATATCTGTTATAATCTGTCTATATATGCATACAGGTGCAACAATGCATATATATACCGTGTATAAAGTGCATCTATAGAAGAAAACAGGTTCTACGGTAATAATTCCAGCACGGGATTCAGAATGTGAAGATTGAAATTTTGAATACCTGTTGCACATTTGTCCATGATAAAGACTCAAATATTGGATACTTGTTGCACAGAATCTAAAATTTTGAATACCTGTTGCACATTTGCAATTGAAAGAAACCAAGTTACCTTAGTAGTGGCATAAATAATTATTTAGTACACACTTAAACCCAAAAAATTAACCAAACAATACTGAAGGAAGTAATACTGAAGATACAACCAAAGAAAAGGAACATTAATCACAAGACATCACAGGATGAGTAAACTCACATACTAGCATACAATAATGTGGGGTAGCTGACGTGATGCTTGTAAATCAAACTTCTTGTATACATGCTAAACTCCAAGGCCCTTCACAGATTGAAGGAGGTGAGCACTACAAGAAGTTGGAAGTTTCAAATATAGTTAGTACATCAATTATACCGTCCCTCATTAAAAAAAAATTACATCAGTTATACATATAGTTAGTACATTAGTTATAAAATAATTACATCACCTATATGGTCCTTATTGAAAAAGAATTTCCGTCTAGACGAATAGCTTTGCACAATTGTAAGATAGGAAGGCATAAATATTACTTGATGGTGACTTTGGTTCTAGAATCAATATAGACAACATTAAAAACTCACTTATCATACACATTGATGGAGGAGGGTTAAGAGGTTGAATTATCACTGGCTAACAACCATACTTATGACTAAACATGTTATTCGGGCTGAAACCATCAGTTGCTATTGCAAGTCGAATATTCCGCGGATCTTTTGCAAAATCTCTCCACATAATGTTTGAATTTACCCATTCTGCTGAATCTCGGGGATGACGCAAGAATTCCATACAAGAGCTTGCACGAGTGTTCCAATTCATTTTCTCTGCTATCCATTTTATGGTATACAACCGTTTTAGCCTAGGGATTAGAGGGAAATGTCGCATTACCATCTTAGGAACCCTAGAGTACTTTTTTTTCCATTAGTATTATGAATTTATACCCCGTCCTCGTCTAGACAAATAAACTTGTATCGTAAAGAACCAAATATTATACATCTAGTAGATTTTTCATGCTCTTTCCAAAATAGCATACAGTTGTTAATGCATACGTCATACTTAACATAATACATACCGAGATCTCTAACGGTGTTTTTCATTTCTATATAACTAGTTGTCAAGTTATTCTCTTAAGAAAGTAGCTCATTTAACAATCAAAGAATTCCACTTGTAGCACCATCCGATAAATTGAATTGTGTTTTCAAATCATTCAACTTTATAAGAGCAAACATTGTGGTATGATGCAAAGAACCAGTAGCTGGGTGCAATGGCTCATGTGCGAGTTGATGTAAATGATCATATTTCTTGCCTTTGTATTTATGTGTGTGCGAATCATTGCGAACCTCAAAAGTTGGGGGGGGGGGGGGGGGGCTTCGTCACTGCCTACACAATTAGGTTCACTAGGTTTCGCTTTGCCCATAAACATCTCACAAGCATCATTCACAAGATCATTCAAAATTGGAATATTGTGCACATTAGCATGTTCCGTCGGTGTCGCAGATTGCGATGGTTGTTGGACTTGATCAACAACTAATTTCTCACCATGAAAATGCCATAAGGTATAGTTCATGTCCATACCATATGTCATTAAATGAACGAATATATCGTCTATAACAATATGTCCTTTCCCATTTCGACAACGTCTACATGGACATGAATGTTTAGCATTCGAACTATTACTACTCACATAATGTAGAAACTGTAACACCCCATCTCTATATGTATCGGTCTCGATATTTTTCTCATTTATCCACTCTTTGTTGATTCCCGACGACATCCTGATAAGTTTAAAGAAGACACATTATAATATAAACGCTTACTGTAAATATATTTAAGTTTATTCAAGTGTAAATATGTATATATTTGAACTTCTATATTTCCTCCATCTCCTCTACAGGGTAAGGGTCCTATCCCATTTGAAAATGCATATTTTGTATTGTTCATAATGTCTCATGCCATGTCGTAATTTGAAAATTTTCGCTAGTATCTCCCTACAGTTCTTCAAGTACACAACTTAAATTGGGAGTGTTCATGTGTTACTTAAGTTTTTCAACTAAGAAAACACAAAACACTACATCAATCTAGTATGCACTTAAAGAACGTAAAGAGATACCACCAATTTTTTCAAAATAGGACATGCATAAACATTATGTACAATACAAACTTTTGCATTTCCAAACTGTCCAAAAATGGGACAATTCAAGAGTTCTCACCACAGTCATAGTGAGACCTCTTGAACGGGTCTAAGGTTTTTCTACACGTGTAACATCATTTATGAATGCTTAGTATTAATGTCTACTTACTATTTAAATAGTTTCTTTAGTGTTTTCTTAAATTTTCAACACATAATCTCAATTATCCATTTAATTAGTGGGGTGTCTACTTTTCAATTTGTTAATTTTATATTATTATTGAATATTTAACACTTGAATTTTCTTAAAACTCCTTAACCTATACGAATCAGATCAAATATAACTTTTAAATATATGGGTAAGAACATAAAAACATATATTGCCACTAAAAGATTGCAAGGTCCTTCCAAAAACCAATGATTTAATTTTTTCATTATCAAATCACCAAAAACTCACACATTAAAAAAATATTTAAAAATGTATATATAAAACCCTAAAAAGCAAGCACGAATAAAATCACGCATATCATTACTTAGGTTAAAAATAATAATACCTGATTTGGATGAGTGGAGAGAGAGCGCCGACCCTAGAGAGAAAGATTGAGTTAGCACCGGAGAGAGAGAGGGTCGGCACAAAAGTTAGCGTCGACCGCAGACCTAGAGAGAGAAAGTGAGCTCCGACAGGATATATATATATATATATATATATATATATAGAGAGAGAGAGAGAGAGAGAGAGAGAGCTGGAATGAGGAGAGAGTGAGCGGGAATCGGGCGACCATGAGAGTGAGCGGGAATGAAAAGTGATGTAGAATTTTTTTTTTGGTATTATATATTTTAGTAAGTGTACTCAATTTTGGCACACTTAAAAACAATGCCAAATTTTGGCACTGTTTTAAAGTGTCCTAAATTGCTATTAAGCCGTGCCAAAATCTGGCACAATTTTAAACTGTGCCAGATTTTTAATATTAGGGTGTGCCAAATTGCTGTTTTTTGTGTAGTGGCATTGAGGGTTAACACCTCTATCTATACTGAGGCCACTGCTATTATTGAAGGCCTAAAGTTATGTAGGAACCTAAATCTTAATCTGGAAAATTTGTTGGTTGAGTGTGACTGTATAACAATGGTTGATTTTATTTTTAAAATAGGTAAACCTCCATGGATATTCAGGAGCAAGTGGAATAAATTTCAATATTTCATCATCTCAAGAATTCTCATTATTGGAGAGAGTTTAACACAGTTGAAGATGGTCTAGCTTCTAAGGTAGCCTCCTCTTATATGTCAGAAGTCCATGGATATTTCTCCTCCCTTCCAAGTATTATTAGAGGTTTTCTTCAAGTGGATTGATTAGGGATCCCTCAAATTAGAAAGTTAAAATTGTATTGGGGTTATTTATAAAATCCCAATTTTTTTAGCTTTGATTATCTATTTGTAAAGGGGATGTTTATAAATTCCCTTATTTTTAGCTTCCAAACTAGAGCTTTGGGCTCAACCTCTAGTTTTCTCTAGTTAAGATTTGTGGGGGTACTCTCCCTCTTTGTTAAAACATATATATATATATATATATATATATATATATATATATATATATATATATATATATATCCCCAAACGTCTTCATAAATTACTGTGATTGTGTCTGGCACCAAGTCCCCTTTGGGATTACCAAGTCCCATGATATGAAAATCAAACGTTCCCACACCTCAAATTTCTTCATCGTATGCATAATAGTAAAACAATAGTGATCCCATTTGTAGGGCCATACATAAATTGGTAGTGTTTTCCACTCTCGATAAAATTTCATAAATTATACTCACATGTCTTTTATACTTTATCTTTAAAATTCTATAGTTTTCTTGAATCCCTTCTTAATTTCTTTTTTCTTTCAAATACAATGGCACAGGGCATGTATTCAATACACTAACGTCTCAAAAGGGAAAAAGTCTTATTTAGAAATTATAATCTTTCCTCGCATGTTTTAATTTATTATTTCTCTCTATCTCTCTTATTATGGGGACATCATGCAATTTAATCATAAACTTCACTTTACACTGAAAAAGTCACAATTTTAACTTATAAGGGTATGATATCAACTTCATCCTTATAAAATGAATTAATTGAATCATGTATACTGACATACACGTGGGGTGGAATTATTCCTACTTGGATAACTAGAGAAATCATGGAATTGACGAAAGTATCGATAGCGCAACTCCATGCAAATGAACAACTTTGACAACATACAAATGTGCAAGATACTTGATCGAATAATTGGAATAGACTAAAAAAAAGTGTTCGAACTTTGTGAGGCAATCATCTATCACCCAAATTGAAATGTCCCAACCTAGACTTAAAGGTTAATAAAGGACTAACCCATTCCGATTCGTACGTTAATTGTGAAGTGCAATGAAACACCCTAAATGAGGTCCTTAATACAGTTTTATAATTATATAACGTTAAACTTATAAGCACGCGAGTTCAATTTACAATCACTATGTGATATGGACCAAGGGAAGTGACCCAAGGCCAAGTAAAGAGAGCCACTAAAATAATTACAAGTAAATACTTACCTGTATAATGAGCTCAAAATACGAAATTGCATGCAACTTGTCGTAACAAAAAGAGGGAGTGAGTTGAATGCTCAGTGGGAACTATACAAATGCAACATAGAAACGAATGACAGAAAAGAATACTAACACGCTACACTACATGTATGTGAAAGTACATATGTATCTGCATATATATCTTTGAAAATACATATCCCAATGTATTAAACCTTTTTATTCCCAAAACATCATTTATCCCGTTTATTCTCCTCATCTTTACAAAAAATCATTTTGTATCATTATTCTCAAAACTATCATTCCTTCCCATTAATGCACACGGTTAAACAATTAGCAATTGTTGGGAAAAATATTTTATTTACTTTCAAACGATTATCAAATCACGCCAGAGTTACTAAATCATATTATAGGACTTCCATTCAGTACACGCACACACCATGTTTAGAAAAATACTCATTTTCATTTAAAAGCCTCATTTAACACATGCATGTGTTTATTATGATTCAAACCTCATTAGGTAGCTTAAACATCATTAAGTCATCTTGTTTAACTATCCCATGTTACCACGTGAACATTAAACTCTTAATGCGTTATTCTTGCATTAATAAATCAATGAATCAATACCATTTATTTATGCCTCTTCCATGACTATTCAAGTCATAACTTAGCATTTTCCTTAAGGATTCCGTCGACACAAACATCCATCACAACACACGCACACCCACTATTTCACGAAATTTCACCACCCGATACCGAGCGCCAAGTAAACTGTAGATGGTTTGGAGTCTTTCACCACTAGGAACAACATAGCCCTGCTTAATTAATTAACCCGACATCATCTAATATCATTATCTTGTCAATCTGTTCAACATTTTCACATTGTCCATGTTAATTTGCCTTTTTCGTGATGAAGCCAAAGTCTTGGACTTAACCATCCATTTTTCCATTATTCATTTAGGAAAAATCATTATATTCCATTTTAGTCCATTTTTTTTCACACATGTTGATTTTACATTTAAAATCATTTCCGTTTAAGGACTCATTTCATTCTTTCCATACATGTGTCAAAATACTCTTTAACATTTTTTTGTTTTCTAAAAATATTATGCTTTAAGTAAATTGTCAATTTACCCAATTTACATAAAAATAAGTAACTTCACTTCTTATTCAAGTGTTATTTACAAAAAAAACACCATTTTTAGGCTTCAAACATAACACATAGGCATTTTAGTCACAATGAAAGTTTTTCAACTTCTAAGTTTTTCGAAAATCACATTTTTGCACATTACTCCCTTTAATATATAAAATCATACTTTTCACATATTAAAGTCTACACACTTTATTTATGAGTTTTAATACTAAAAACCCATTTTAGTCAACATTTACACATTGACACTTTTCATTTCAAACTTAGTGTTACACACTTTAATATGACTTTTTGCATAAAGATCCATCCTTAGACATTTTATTCACACTTGGTCTTCTATACTTTTATTATTTACATTTTCACCCAAAGTTTGCAAGAAGACTACACTTTCACCTATTTACACTTTTAACCTGATAACTTAGTTTAACAAACTAAATAGTACACTTTGTAAATGAAACTCCATTTGCTCATTTCATAATGATTCATCAACATTAAAATCATAATATTAATCTCATAAAAGGCATATACATACCAAGTGTTCTTCACATCAAAGAAATCATTCATTCACATTAAAACATGAGTTTAAAACATGTTATTTCGTAAAATGTTTGTGAATAGTGGGCTAAAAATTATCCATTCTAAAACCCATTGGATCCTTCATTTTAAGTGCCCATTTTGATAGAAAATAATAAGAATTATACTAATAAATCTATTCGTACATTTAAAACGTTACTCAACATATTTTAAGATACAAATATGTAGAAAAATCAAATTAAAATTGGTTTACTACAAGTTCCATTTCAAAGATAGAAATGAGAACGTGAGAATTACGTGTGATAATTGATTAACTTCGCAAATTTCTAATTTGACACACTTATTTAATTTCAGCCCCTAATCATGCATCTAAAGTGCAAGTGTCAACCCATAAACAAATAAAGCAAGCGACACAAAGTTAAGGAAAAATCCCCGAAGGGCAAAACCTTTTATTTCTAGAACTTTGAAGAATTTACAAGACCATTGACTTACATACAACCTGATAATCGCCCACAAGTGTAACGCACGGTGTCTTCGTCAAACCTTCAAAGCAACGACTAGAAACAGTGTCGGCTGGAATCTCCCGCAGGAACTCCAGGTGGTCAGCAACGAAGAAGAGAGGCGGATTCTCCACAACGGTTGAACAATAACAAAATTGTGTTCTAGGGTTCCAAAAGATTCACAAAAGTAAATGGGATTTTTTTGTGTGAATCAAAAAGATGTTTGGCACATCATAAACGAAGTCTTGTTGTGTTTTATCTCTTAGAAACGTTTTCTCAAAGACTTGAAAAAATACACCAACGAAGTAGGAATATATATAGAAAATAAGAGCTGGTGGATTAAAATCTCAAGGAACTGTTTGAACTTATCCCAGGCGGACCGGTCCGGCTTGGGGGCGGATCGATCCGTCCTCGGATCGATTCTTTTAAATTTTGGCTTCTTCGGTTCGCAATCGGTCTGTGGTCTACTGGACAAAGCAAGGCGGATCGTTCCGGGTAGAGGACGGACCGGTCCGAAGGCGGATCGATTCGGTATAGAGGCGGACCGGTCCGGCTTCCTAGAAAACTAAAAAACTTTTAAAAAACTTCTTATTTTTATAAAAAAATATTTTATAAAAATTTCCCAATACTAAATATGAACTTTAAGGAACGAAAAAACAAAATTTTACCAAGTTCATCCTCGCAGAGGCTATAATGTTGAAGATGCTTTGATATTCGGATCCGTTGATGTAGATGCGATCTTGAATTTCTTCAACGGTGTAACGACGTACGACATACAAATTGATAATGGACAAAAATGTCCTTACAAGAAAATCTCATTTTCTTCTAAACTATATCTTGAAATCATGTAGTATCTTATTTCTACACACCTAATATCAATAAGATGCAAAATACTCATACTAATATCAACATTAACTTAACTTAGTAAGAGATAAGTATTTTTCACCTCAAAATATCGTCAAATAATGGTAGGGAAGTTGGGTGACTCCCCCACCTCCAATGGTGGCCTTAAAGGGAGTCACAATAGCCCACTCTTAAAGCTCCCAAATGAATCTTAAATCTCCATGAACTACTTCTTTCTTCTTCCATGTGAAACTCCTTTCAAAAACTCCGAATAAGGTTTCCTTTGAGCTCCAAGAAATCCTCCCCAAACCTCCTATGAGCTATCCCAACTTTGAGAGATGTTTTAATGAAGTTTTGGGACCTCCAAGGTGGTGTTTTCAGGGTGTAAAGATGGTGGGTAAGAAGAACTACTAATTTGGGATGAAGGAAGAGCTCTCTCTTGGCCATATCGATGAGAAAATATGATGAAAAGAGTGAGATAAATATGGCAACCTCACTTTCCCTCCCATTTCTCTTATTAAACAAAAGGGGTAAGCTAGCACCCTATGAGCCCATGGTCAAGACCTAGATCCTTCTAATTAAGTGAAAAACTCCTCTCAAGGCTCTTAAATTTGATTTTTGTGAGGTGAATTGAGACAACACAATAATAAACTCGCATGTGACTTCCAGCATCACACAAAATCAACAAAAAATGGTGATTTGCGTCACTTTTTGTATTGGCCCCATTTTTTTTAAACTTTTAAATTAAGAATCATATTCCCTGCATTTTTTTAGATAAAAATCATATTTATAAATGACGTTTGGCCTCTCGGATTGTCATATTCAAGGCACGTAAGAATCGGGATCTCCGTGCAAAATAAATATTTTTTTTATTTTTCTTCGCATGGTAATATTCCTTATATTTTTATGAGTCTGAATATATGGTGCGAATATTTTTTTGACTTACCAATTATCCTAAATGATTCGCACAAGTTCGCATCCTTCGCGATGCGTGCTGATGAAAATCCACCTAACATGGGCCTAAATGATTTTTTCGAAGATGTCGAAGAAGAGAAAGTTTCTCAAAATTAAATTTTAAGTTGATCTTCAGATTTTCATAATTTTCTGAGCAATTTTATTTTTTTGACGAAACATAATTTTTTATTTATTTTTGACTTTGGACCCCATGGTATTTTTATATGTATTTTTTGGATTCTATAAAAGAGATCATTTCTATATTTGGGACCGCAATGCATGATACAAAAATCGTGCAAAGTTACCTATTATCTGCGTCTCCCAAATTACAGCATTATTAGCCATGACTGTGTCACAATCATTCAATAGTATTTTCGAGGTCAAACTTAACTAACAAACTTAATAGGATTATTAGAACTTAAACCCGCATCCAAGCGAATGATCGAGAAATAAAACCGAGCATCCGTGTAAATACACTAATCGTTGTTATCGGCTTCCGACCACAATAAAAAAACCTAAACTTTAACAACACTCTTATGAAGTATAGTGGCGAGTCTGGGTATCGAATCCATAGGGAATGTTTGATAGATAATAATTGGTTTATTACTTCAGAAAATAAAGTGTAAAAGATGACGATTAAGTGAGAAAGTAAAAATGGGGAAAATAAAGAAGTTAACTGAAACTAATTGGAAAATTAAGGTAGGGACACAATCCCCCAACTCCTAGTATGTTGCCTAGTACAAAACTAGTCGTAAATTAATTAATTGATCAAATCCAGTCTTTAGTACTCCCAAGCATTACATATATGAGGGATCGTAGCTCGCATCATACATAATCAAGAGATGAGTAAAGTAGTGTCGTATTAGCTACACACGCATTGCGCTCTTAAGCATCCCGGTTAACTAGGGCAAACGAGATCAAAAGTCCTACAACGGTTGTGATTACCATACTACACGATCTAATCAATTATTAAATTTAGAGAACTAATTTTATACCCATTCAAACCACATCGGGTTGGGTTCATGCATCTCAACCCTTAAAAATCTAGCCTAAGATGGTGAAATTAGTGAAAACTACGTTATCTACGTTGTATGAACTCATAATTACTTGGAAAGAGAGATTAAACATGAGAAATAATAATAAAAGTGCTAGAAATAAAAGTTACCAAGATTGCATAATAAGAACATGCAAGAAGAAATCAAAGGTTGAAGAAAAACTAGAAAACCTCTTGAATTAAATGTGCAAAATATGTAAATTCTTCTCCTAGATATTCCTACTTATTTTGGAGCTTTTACATGAATGAAATATGAATAAAAAGAGTCCTAATGACTAAATATATAGGATAAAGGTCGTTTAGAAGAGTCCCCAAAACATAAAACTCTTTTTGCTAAAAGATAAGACAAAATAAAAATCTCGTATCAGGCAATTTGTCACACTCGGAAAGCGTGACTAGTTTTGTAATGGATCTGGAGCATGACTAATGGCCGGATCGATCCCTTTATTATTTCACCCGGATCGATCCCCTAAATATGCCTCATGCAGTGAATTATAGAGGCCGGATGGATCCTTTTTTTTTTATTTCACCCGGATCGATTACCTTCTCCGGATCGATCCCTTTTTTATGCAGATCGGATCGATTCCCTTCAGAGACTCAACTTCTCTTCATTATCTCCTCAACTTCGAATGACAAAACTTCTTCACTATAGCTCATATTGAGGTGCCATTTTTTCCAATTTTGTTGTAATGGAAAGCTCTACAACTTTCCAGTTGGCCCACCTTTGGATTAAGGCTTCAAAATTACAAAAATGCCCTTCAACTCTCCATTTCTTAGTTTCTTCCACTGTATTGACTTCTCTTTCGCACTAACTTGCATGAAATACCTGTAAAACACATAATAGACAAAATATGAAATAATTGCCAAAAAGGATTAGTAACATAAATATGAGACAAATCCAAGCTAGTTACAATACACGGGATCATAAAAAGATCAAAATTAAGGGAATAAATGTGAAGAATTATGCCTAATCAAACCCCCTAACTTAGAACTTTGCGCGTCCCGAGCAATGTAAAAGAAAAAGAGTATGAGTTAATGACCCTTCAAAAACTTTATGTGGGATATAATACCTTTTTCGCGGGCAAGCGATTGCATTTAGCATATGCAACAAGCCGTTAAACCCCTAGGTTACCCTAGTAGGACGAGTGGTGTCTCCTGAGGGTTTGTAGTGAATATATCCACAAAATTCGTTATTGACTCAAAGAAAAATTAAAATACTTAAAAATTGTAAAATTTAAACTCCCCAAAAATAGTCACCTTAAAATCATATTTACAAGTCTCAAGTCATAGTGTGTGTGTGTGAAGCCAAAAATTGAACTGCTAATTATTACCAATTGATCACTACGTTACTTTTCGAAAATTCTCTTTGATTTCAAAACCTCACGGGATGCTCTCACAAATGAATCACTTGGAAATGTGACTTATTCTCTCGGTATGTGTGATAAAAAGAGTAAATATGATGGACACAAGTTCACGCACACAAGATTGAAAAGGCAGAAATTTATAGTGAAAAGATCTCATCATCGGAGCATGGTTATAAGTAAATGGATACATCGCCTCTAATTCACACCATTTAATCTCTTATATTATCTTTTGTGCCTTAGCTATCCACGCTGTAATCAAATTCGCAATTCGGACTCGGTTAGGACTTTCTTGGGTTTAAAGTGTATTTGGGTAAAATGGACATAGTGGGGACTTCGGATTGGAGAATTCATTTATGATGTCCATTTGTGCTTTTTCCGGGCTATTGCTCATTTTCTATTCTTTATTTATTTTTTTCTTATTTTTCTTTTTATTGCTATTTTTGTTGAGCATTCTATTTTTCTTTTCTTGCACCTTTTTACTGCACTGTTTGGACTTAATTTCTGACTTTTTTTAATTTTCACAATTTCGGGCTATTTGGATATTTCGGGTTATCAAACGAAGGAAAATTTTCTTCGACTCAAAATGGCTAGCAAAAGGGGAAAATTTTTTGTAACTTTTTATGTCTAATAGTTTTGGGTGACAAACGAGGGCCTAACATTATTTATCCCAATCACTAATCATTTTACCATATGCGTTTCGAGTTTTATTTAATTTAGAGATTGTTTAGCGCACTTTTCGAGGCAATATCTCACACTTTTCCCAAAACTGATCAAAATACTAAAATAGAGATCATCAACGACATATTAAAATGTCAAAAATAACTTTGAGTTAATCATAAACTCGGATTGATTTAAAATATTCTAAAAAAATATAGGCTCGAAATCTCACCGAGTTAATAATCTCCACACTTATTCATTAAATCGTCAATTTTCGCTCATTTTCCATCTTTGGTTAATTTCGGCTATATGCATTTTGAACTTTACAATTTGAGACAGAAAAAATGTGACATTTTTTAAGCTTTTAAATTCCATTTTTTTTTATTCTGAAGAAAAATATTTTTGGCTTTTTCAAACTTTTTGTTTTTTTTGGAAATTTCTAAAAAACCATACTTTGGAACGAAGATGTGATCAAATCAATAAATCTAAATAATAAACAGAAAGAATAGCCCGCACCCCCCAACTTAAATATTGCATTGTCCTCAATGCGAATTAAGAACACAACACAAAGAGAGAAAAATAAAGATATTACCCAAATGGAGCAATCCCCGATGAGTACGAGTCCATTGAATTTACAAAACATGTTAGAACCAAGCGTAACAAAAAGAATAACAAAAATTTTAACTGATTACACTAAACTCTAAAAAAGAGAAAAGAAAAAAAATCTAAGTATGTACATACGGTTTGAACTTCTAATAAGTTATACAATAGAAGTCGAAAAATTTGAGGGTCCACCCAAAATTCAATTTGACTTTGAGGGGTAATCGGTGTACCCTCATTAGGATGCATGCCTCCCGAAAAATAAGAATTACGTTTGAACAATGGAAGGCATGTATGAGATGGAAAAAATGAACCATCACCAATTAAATTTTTTAAAGGGATGATTGGGGGGGGGGGGTTAGATGCTAGGTGGGACAAGTACAATTGAGATCCAAGGCAAATATAATCACCTACCAAAGATTTTCAATTAGTATGGGGAGAGGGGCACACAAAAAGGAAGAGTCCATATTAGAATATAATTCTAGCAAAGTGTCCTTGTCGGTAAAAGGTGTAAACGTTTCAGAATTTTCAGTCGACTCACTGGAATCTAGCGGTACCACTAATAGTTCAATAACGGTGAATGAAAATAGTGATGAAATAAACTCAATCTCAAGTGATTCATCATCACTTGGAGATTTAATTTCAAGGGTAATAGACTCACTTTCAATGAGATGTTCTTTAGAATTTTGAGGTGACACACAAGTCTCAACCTCCTCTTTGTTTTCAGAATAAGAACGCACCTCATCGCAAAGTGCGTTCATTTACTTAACAAGATCATAATCGAAATTCTTCATGCTTTTGGTGGAAAGAAAATCCAATACTCTCTTGGTTAGAAAAATAATATTTTCTTCCAAAGTAGGATTCCTTGGCTCTAGAACCTCGGATTCCTCATTTGGTTGAAAACCTTCTTAAGTTTCAAAAATATTGGAAGAAAAGAATTCATTGGATTCGAATAATATATCCAGCTCATTCGTTTTCAAACTTTTCATATGCAAGATTTAGAAACGCCTCACCCATGGTAATAGGTCGAGGCATGGATTATTGAGAATAAAAAGATTGAATATAAATTTCTTTTCGATATTCGTTTTCAAGCCTTTCATACTACAGATTTAGAATGGCCTCACCAATGGTAATAGGTCGAGCCGCGAACTCTTGAGAATAAAAAGTTTGAAAACGATTACCATATGAACCATTATAATTACCGAACTCACCATGAAAAGACATGATTACCGAATAGTATGTAAATGGATAATTCGCGTACAGATGTGTGCGGTTGAAGATTCAACGTTTCTTGGCGCTCAATTGTGCAAGCTTGCAAAAAAAGGTTAAAATAAAAAAATATTTTGAAATAGTAAATCAATTATAATCTATAACAAAACACTCCCCGATAACGGTGCCATTTTGATCGACTGGAAAAACCGAGCGTCCGTGTAAATAGGCTAGTCGTTGTTATCCGCTTCCGCCCACAATACAACAACCAAAACTTTAGCTACACTCTTATGGAGTATAGTGGCGAGTCTGGATAATGTTTCATAGATTTTAATTGATTTATTACTTCAAAAAATAAAGTGTAAAAGATGATGATTAAGTGAGAAAGGAAAAAGGGGGGAAATAAAGAAGTTAACTAAAACTAATTTCAAATTAAGGTAGGGAAACAATCCCCCAACTCCTAATATGTTGCCCAGTACAAAACTAGTCGTAAATTAATTAATTTATCAAATTCCATCTTTAGTGTTCCCAAGCATTACATATATGTGGGATCGTAGCTCGAATCATACATAATCAAGAGATGAGTAAAGAAGTGTCGTATTAGCTACACGCGCGTTGCACTCTTAAGTATCTCGGTTACCTAGGGCAAACGAGATCAAAAGTCCTACAATGGTTGTGATCACCATACTACACGATCTAATCAATTATTAAATTTAGAGAACTAATTTTATACCTACGCAAACCACATCGGGTTGGGTTCATGCATCCCAACCCTTAAAAATCTAGCCTAAGATGGTGAAATTAGTGAAAACTACATTATCTACATTGCATGAACTCATAATTGCTTAGAAAGAGAGATTAAACATGAGAAATAATAATAAAAGTGATGGAAATAAAAGTTACCAAGATTGAAGAACAAGAACATGGAAGAAGAAATCAAAGGTTGAAGAAAAACTGGAAAACCTCTCGAATTAAAGGTACATAATATGTAAATTATTCTCCTAGATGTTCCTACTTATTTTGGAGCTTTTAAATGAATGAAATATGAATAAAAAGAGTCCCAATGACTAAATATATAAGCTAGAGGTTGTTTAGAAGAGTCCCCAAAACCGAAAACTCTTTTGGCTAAAAGATAAGCAAAAAATAAAAATCCCGTATCTGGCAAATTGTCACACTTAGAAAGTGTGACTAATTTTGTAACGGATGTGGAGAGTGACTAATGGACGGACCGATCCCTTAATTATTTCACCCGGATCGATCCCCTAAATATGCCTCATGCAGTGAATTCTAGAGGCCGGATCGATCCTTTTTTTTATTTCACTTGGATAGATCCCCTTCTCCGGATCGATCCCTTTTTTATGCAAACCGGATCGATCACCTTCATAGACTCAACTTCTCTTCATTATCTCCTCAACTTCAAATGACCATAAATTTTTCACCGTAGCTGAGAATGAGGTACCATTTTTTCCAGTGTTCTTATAATTGAAAGATCTACAACTTTCCAGTTTGCCCCACCTCTGGACTAAGGCTTCAAATTATAAAAATGCCCTTCAACTCTCCATTTCTTCGTTTCTTTCACTGTTTTCAGTTCTCTTTCGCACTAACTTGCACGAAATACCTGTAAAGCACATAAGAGATATACAAAACATGAAATACTTGCAAAAAATGGTTAGTAGCATAAATATGAGACAAATTCAAGTTATTTACAATACACGGGATCATAAAAAGACCGAAATTAAGGGGATAAATGTGAATATTTTATGCCTAATCAGCGAACCATGCGACATGGAGATTCTTTTCCTTAGTTACGTTTCGTAATGCACCACTTTTCGTTCCATTTGGCGTAATCCCCTTATATATTTATCTCATAAAAAATTGCTTTGAATATAATATTTCGATTATCATTAAATACTTATGTTCTAGGACAAGGTGTTACATTCTTCCTTCCTTGGGAAAATTTCACCCTCGAAATTCATGGTCATCAAGCTAACAAATCATTCATCTGACAATTTAATTCAAATCCTAGATATCTTTAACACTATAGTCTAACCCAACTATTTCATACCATTAATTTGATACAACCACAGTGGATCCTAATGTATTATTGCTAACTCCCAAGCATGCCTAACATGTCCATCTAAACAATACCTCAAAGTAGTTTATAGTCAGTAAGTATCATGCTAACATCCCAAAGAACTCTTTATCATGAACTATTCCAAACATCGGGATTTATAAACTTACTTTTTGCCAAACGATTTGGATCTTGACTAGCCTAGGAATATACATCCTCAAGATCAATAACCATTCACATAAATGATTTTAAGACAGCTATTTAATCCCAATGGTTCATCTGGCCAATACCTCGTATGAGACTACACATTAAGCTAGAGTTATCCTAGGTATGACAACCCAAATACACATGAGAGACTACATTCTCAATACACAAATTCCATATAGAGTGCAACACTAGCATTTAATATTCCATCAAGTTCCAATACTCATATCTTAGAATCGTAACCTCAAATCCACGATATACATTGTAACCACCTATATCGATTAACTAGCGAATGTGTTAACCTAAAGCTATCAAGTACAATTGTAAACTATAAGAAACAAATTGCGAGACAATGCGTACACACCAACCGATGCAAAACGAAGGTGCTTCTAAAAAGGAATGTACTCATGTGCCATGACTCATTGTGACACCCTACTCAAAATAATAACGGGTGTCCATCCCTATACTAAAATAATCAGGAATCTCAAGTGGATCATTCTCAGCATCTACTGACGATTCTAAAATAAACACGGCTAACAACCCATTACTATAAAAAGAGGGTGCCAAAAATTTTCTTTTTAAAACTTTTATTAAAACAAACTATGCAACAACTAATCAACAATATAACAACTACTAAGTATGATAAGAGACACACACCTGCTCAAATGATACAAAGGAGACCAATAAAAGAGTACAACACAATGTACGAAATAATATACCCGAATATGTTGTCGGGTCACAGACAATACAACAGTCTGAGAATGAATAATAAAAGTGCTACGTCTATAACACTTGGGTATAAACCCGATGTACACACTGAATCCTAATCTAGATACAACAAAGATAGGAATCGTCTATAATAAAATCCCGCAACAATCTGCATCTGTTACAGCTCCACGAATACGGATAGAAATGCATACTAGGTATCCCCGCAGCTGGACACCTAAAGTAATATACAATATATATAGCAAGAGAAAATATAAACGGATCAGAGCCCGAGGTGTGAAAACATTTTTAGCAAGTGCATTAAAATGCATAATAATTATAAATGCATTATAACATAATTAAGGTGGAGTCTCACTCTCCACAAAATTCAACTTACCCCCTCAACTAAAGCGCGCACTAAATGTATGCACATGATCTCCAAATAACTTCCCAAATCTATATTGAGGCAAAGTAATCTAACTTACTCCCAATTCATACTCATTTAATATTCGATCTTAAATTATAACCCTCAACTTCTACTAATCCCAATCTCAATTATTCAACCACTTTCTAAACATATACAATATACGTAATCATTCTCTTTTACTAGAACTTATCATATTCTAGTTTTTGACATAAATATAAATATAAATATATATGAGTTATTAGCATCTAAGTGCTAAGGACTAAACTTCTCCCAATTCTCAATACTACACTATGTTTCGTGCGTGGGATATCTCGCAAGAGAAATCCAGATAAGGAACCCCCCCGATACACTACTCCTTGGCAGTATTGATTGTCAAGATTCATTATGGCCTCAATGCATGACGCATTTAACCCAAATTATTATCACTGATCAATTTATATTATTATTCTCAATTCTCAACATTTCACGGCGTTTAGTGCGTGGGATGTCTCGCAAGCGAAATCCAAACAAGGAACCCCCCCGATACACTACTCCTAGGCACTGTTGATTATAGAGATATATATACCAATATATAATATGAGCACTAAGCACTAACTTCTCCTCACTCCCAACATTGAAATGCGTTTCATGTGTGGGATGTCTCGTAAGCGAAATCCAAACAAGGAACCCCCCCCCCCCCCCGATACACTACTCCTTAGCAATGTTGGTCGTTGAGGTCCATTATGCCCTCGATACCCAAAGTAATCTATATACTCATATAATTTTATTCTCTTCATTTTCACTTCAATATATTTATCATAATTTAGTCTAGATTTAATCTCCCGAGATGAGATTCAATCAATCTTTCTATGTCTCTTTACTCTAGAGACAAATATATGACACATATATGTTAATCACAATCCATATATCCATATTCGGCACCCATAGGCTTAAAAACGGTGCACACATTATTCTCTTTATATACACACATCACTTGGTATATAGATATATCACTATTGCACAATGGTTGTGAAACCCTTTGTGCTATGCATACCCGGCTATCCAGTCCAATTGCTACGCTCACGCACAGAGGACGATAGGTTCAATCTCTCACGAACCAATAAAACATATACACATATTGGAGGCGAGGATGGTCCCAAGCCTATGTGCTACGCACATACCTACGCACCCATATGACCGTCAACACTATCATTATCACAGATAGGCCGTACCTAGGTTCCATGTTCTAGTGGCACGAATCAAAAATCACCCCGAAGGCACACAAGATATGGTCGTGCACAACGCGCTAACCCCCACTCGATATCCAACAGCTAGGTATGTCATACACATAATAAACAATGATATAGATACACATTCCATCTATATAAATATAACATCAATGAGGTATTCACCCAACCATCATATAATTATAGGTATACATCTCACCTATACATAATTCCTCATGGGTATTTATTTAACCCATGTATATAATAGCATCAGGGCATACGCACCACCCATATAATATTCCTCTACGTAGTATATTTATATCTCGAACATCCTACGCATTTATCAATTTTATTGACTAATCTCCAATATTTATTTTCGAGCTTTTCTCACCGCATAATGGTATCACTAACAACACCGATATATTTATTCATCTCATGATATACATATACTCTAACGACATCGTATATATATATATATATATATATATATATATATATCTTCTTAATATTTTATGGCTGTAATCTCCAAACTCTTATAGCGATATCCAATAGCCTCGAATGTTCTCATTACCAATAATATAAGGCGTCACACAGTTAAAACACTACCCCAATACGTATTCTCTTATGTAATATTCAAATCACACCTAAATATCCCATTAAGTATTATTCCTTACGAACACTCCTATTTGGGTAAATTTTGGATTTTACTTTCAACTAGCCCAAGGTACACGCCTTATAAAAATTTATTAAGAAGTCCCCACACTATTTTTATGAACCCCAAATATTTATCTCCAAACAATTCTAGCCTTTATTTTTCCAACTTTCGGTTTGGTTTACGAGTTAATCATCAACCCCGGAACTATTTTCTTAGAAAAATCATATCAAATCGAAAAAATATCAGAAAAATACACGGGCAGCGCCCACGTGACCGTATCGAAAATATCTACGACTTTCATGTTTTGACTAAGAGCTGAATCAGTCCTCTTCCTGTCCGAATTTACTTCGAAAGCTACGGTGTTACTATTCATCATCTTCAACCCCGGAACTGTTATCTTATAAAAATCATAACAAATCAAAGAAAAATCAGAAAAATATGAGGTCAGCCCCCACGCTATCGTATCGAAAAGATTTACTACTTTCGTGTTTCGATTGAGATCTGAATCGACTGTCTTTCGGTCCGAATTTGCCCAGCAAGCTACGGTATTACTATTCATCATCTTCCCTAAAAATCCAAAATTCATTTTTATCATCCTCCAACCATTTCTTTTCAACCCCAACATATATATAACATCAAAATTCATTATATAACTCAACCCAACCAATTTCCAACCTGAAATTCATCATCTACACATCAATTATAAGATTTTACCCAAAATCTAGGTTTTAACAAACTTATCCCAAATTTCATAAATTTATCCACAAATCATGAAATAAATGATACACAACAATTATTTAGCAAGTTTAATCACTTGCCTCGAGTTTGTAGAGTCTGATTCGTCCTCAAAATCACAGGTTTGGCCGGAAAACCCAAGTTTTCTCCTCTTTCTCTTCTTCCTTTATTCTTCTCTTTCTTTTCCTCTTTCTTTCTTTTTCTCTCTAATGTGGAAGACTTCTCCCGTGAGCTTAATAAGCCTCAACACCAAAATACACAACTTTAAATGATAATATACACTTTAAATGACTCGGTCACTTTAATTCGAGCCAAATGAACTTAAAATATTTTGAAACCCAAATAAACCCCAAGTACAGTCATTTCGACTATCTTGACCCTTCCGGAAACAACCCGCACCCTCGAAATTTTCATTCGAATCACTTTCTAACACCTTCAATTTTTTTTACCTCAAATGCCAATTTAATAAATCTCTAATTAAAATAATATTTATTTCTCTAAAAAATAATTAAATTATTATCCCAAAAATCTTGGGGTATTACAGTCTTCCCCCCTTATAGGAATTTCGCCCTCGAAATTAAGCTAAGCCTAATACTTCAAAGCTCAACAAGTTTCTACTACACTTAACCTCGCTAACACTATACCCAATCCTCTAACTTCTCATGATGAATTATTTTAATTTATAAAACCAATTGTAACAACTAGGGTGCCCATACATCCTTAATTCGATCTCTAATCGTATAAATAAAATTTAGGCTTCTCTTGCCTTCAATAGTACCATAACTCGAAATATATTAAATTATACTAACCCACTAATAGTATAACCATTTTGAAAGGTCTAATGATTTAACTCCTCTCAATTCCTGACATTCTCTACTTTCATGCGGGGGAGGTCTCGCAAACGAAATCCAAACAAGGAACCCTCCTAATACACTAATATGTAGCGACGTCGGGGATTGAGAGTTTGTTAGATCGGGACTAGAGTTTAAAAAAAATATGTTTGTGTAAATCATTTTTTTGATAATGCGCAAAGGCCTATAAAAAAATTTCATTTTGAAAATAATTTATTATAAAACAGTTTATGTCTCTCGACATTCAAATAAAATACCTTATGCCTAAGACACAAGGTTTTAATATTTATCACACTCATAATAATATATAGTTCTCAAAGTTAACACAATTACGAGCTACAGTCTCTTGCTCAACAATAATCCACTAAATTCTGAATCATTTCAGTCATAATCTCTCACATCATAATAATATATTGCCATTCACTAGGATCTCCCATAGCTGGAATTTAACAATTATATAAGTCTAGCACGACTATATAAAAATATAGGTAGCTTTATCATTACTACTCAACACATTTCAACAATTTTTATGTTCACAACAAAGTTAGAGCTCTCTAATAGCACATCACAAAATGATCTATTCTCTCAAGAGATAGTAATATAAGAGCCTCACCTGCTCAAAATTCCCTTACAAGTCATTCCATACATAATAGGGTTATAACGCCACCCTCTCATATTAATCTCACATACAATATTCTCAAAGCTTCATATAGCATACTCCTATTCACAAAGGAAAAATATAACTTATACCATGCCTCTCTATTCCGATTTCACTACTTCATCAATGGGTTCACACACAAAGTCCCCTGGCCTAAAAAGGCCTCGAATCTGCTGTAAGGGTTTCACATTTAAAACTTCCTCAAAACGTGGTCCTTTACCTCTTTTAGGACAATCTCTCTTCCTATGACCAAATTCTTTACAGAAGAAGCATCTACCCGTAAATTCTCTCTACCCACCTTGAGGAACTTAATGCTGTTGTGATCCTCTAAAATTTTGCTTATACTCTCTGGCATTATTGGCATTCTCACAACCAGTCCTACTTGATGAACCTGAATCTCTAAAGTTCTTACCCCCTTGCGAACGAAGACGATATTCATGACACTGCAACAGTGCCGCATTCACTACCTCGGTGAAAGTCACTAACGATGGGTTCCCTAACAAATGCTGCAGAATTCTCCAATCTAAACCTCGTATGAACTTAGATATATGCTTTTCCTCTGTATTTACCTCATTGGGAACTAAATTTTCCAATCGAGTAAATTCCTCGTCATACTCGACCACCGTTCGATTACCCTGAAACACATCCATCAGTTTCCTCCTTACCTCATTCTCAATCGCGGAAGGAAAATACTTTCGGTAAAAGAGTTCCCAAAAATCTGTTATGGGCAATTTATCTCTCTGTTCTGATGTGGTGACAGACTCCCACCATCGGAGAGCTGATCCCGTCAAGTTAAAGGTGGCGAGAAATTGCTTCTACACCTCACTACATTCAACCATACGAAGGTGCCTTTGGATACTATTCTTCCATTGACTTGTAACCATCGCATCAACTCACCCTGAAAACTCGGGAGGACGCCCCTTAATAAAATCTTCCCATACTCTTTCCCACAAAAACGGTCCTAAATAGGTTTGGGCTGCTTAAACTGTAGGTTGATGCGCCATTGCAAAAATAGCAGAAGTTACTGCTTATGCCACAATACTGGCAACTTCATCTGTAGTCATAGTCCTTTGAGGCATTTGGGGCTCCACACTCTCAGACCCTTTATTCACATTTCTCGTACGGCCTCTCTTCGGTGGCATCTGAAACAAGAATACTTGTATCAGAATGCCTTTCTAATGTTTTCTCATCGCAGAAGAAAATATGTACGTATAAACACAATAGTCCTAATAATAGGGCTTTACATCAAGAACGCTTACGGAAGATCGCAGTAAACCCACACAGATCCTAAAGACACTAGAACCTGATGCTCTGATACCACCTGTGACACTCTGCTCAAAATAATAATGGGTGGCCAGCCCTATAATAAAATAATCAGGAATCTCAAGTGGATCATTCACAGCATCTACTAACGATTCTAAAATAAACACGGCTAACAACCCATTACTACAAAAAGAGGGTGCCAAAAATTTTCTTTTTAAAACTTTTATTAAACCAAACTATGCAACAACTAATCAACAATATAACAACTACTAAATATGATAAGAGACACACACCTGCTCAAATGATACAAAGGAGACCAATAAAAGAGTACAACACAATGTAAAAAATAATATACCCGAATATGTTGTCGGGTCACAGACAATACAACAGTGTGAGAATAAATAATAAAAGTGCTACGTCTACAACACTTGGGTATAAACCTGATGTACACACTGAATCCTAATCTAGATACAACAAAGATAGTAATCGGCTATAATAAAATTCCGCAACAATCTGTATCTGTTACTGCTCCACGAATACGGATAGAAAAGCATCCTAGGTATCCCCGCGGCTGGACACCTAAAGTAATATACAATATATATAGCAAGAGAAAATATAAACGGGTCAGAGCCCGAGGTGTGAAAATGTTTTTAGCAAGTGCATTAAAATGCATAATGATTATAAATGCATTATAACATGATTAAGGTGGAGTCGCACTCTCCACAAAATTGAACTTACCTCTCAACTAAAGCGCGCACTAAACGTGTGCACATGATCTCCAAATAATTGCCCAAATCTATCTTGAGGCAAAGTAATATAACTTACTCCCAATTCATACTCATTTAATATTCACTCTTAAATCATAACCCTCAACTTCTACTAATCCCAATCTCAATTATTCACCCACTTTCTAAACATATACAGTATACGTAAACATTCTCTTTTACTAGAATTTCTCATATTCTAGTTTTTGACATAAATATAAATATAAATATATATGAGTTATTAGCATCTAAGTGCTAAGGACTAAACTTCTCCCAATTCTCAATACTACACTGCATTTCGTGCGTGGGATGTCTCGCAAGCGAAATCCAGACAAGGAACCCCCCCCCCCCCGATACACTACTCCTTGGCAGTATTGATTGTCAAGATTCATTATGCCCTCAATGCATGACGCATTTAACCCAAATTATTATCACTAATCAATTTAAATTATTATTCTCAATTCTCAACATTGCACGGCGTTTTGTGCGTGGGACGTCTCGCAAGCGAATTCCAAACAAGGAACCCCCCCGATACACTACTACTAGGCACTGTCGATTATAGAGATATATATACCAATATATAATATGAGCACTAAGCACTAACTTCTCCTCACTCCCAACATTGCAATGTGTTTCATGCATGGGATGTCTCGCAAGCGAAATCCAAACAAGGAACCCCCCCGATACACTACTTCTTGGCAATGTTGGTCGTTGAGGTCCATTATACCCTCAATACCCAAAGTAATCTATATACTCATATAGTTTTATTCTCTTCATTTTCACTTCAATATATTTATCATAATGTAGTCCGAATTTAATCTCCCGCGATGAGATTCAATCAATCTTTCTATGTCTCTTTACTCTAGAGACAAATATATGACACATATATGTTAATCACAATACATATATCCATATTCGGCACCCATAGGCTTAACAGAGGTGCACACATTATTCTCTTTATATACACACATCACTTTGTATATAGATATATCACTACTACAAAATGGTTGCGAAACCCCTTGTGCTATGCATACTCGGCTATCGGTCCAATTTCTTCGCTCACGCACAGAGGACAATAGGTTCAATCTCTCACGAACCAATAAAACATATACACATATTGGAGGCGAGGATGGTCCCAAGCCTATGTGCTACGCACATACCTACGCACCCATATGACCGTCAACACTATCATTATCACAGATAGGCCGTACCTAGGTTCCATGTTCTAGTGGCACGAATCAAAAATCACCCCGAAGGCACACAAGATATGGTCGTGCACAACGCGCTAACCCCCACTCGATATCCAACAGCTAGGTATGTCATACACATAATAAACAATGATATAGATACACATTCCATCTATATAGATATAACATCAATGAGGTATTCACCCAACCATCATATAATTATAGGTATACATCTCACCTATACATAATTCCTCATGGGTATTTATTTAACCCATGTATATAATAGCATCAGGGCATACGCACCACCCATATAATATTCCTCTACGTAGTATATTTATATCTCGAACATCCTACGCATTTATCAATTTTATTGACTAATCTCCAATATTTATTTTCGAGCTTTTCTCACCGCATAATGATATCACTAACAACACCGATATATTTATTCATCTCATGATATACATACACTCTAACGACATCGTATATATATATATATATATATATATATATATATATATCTTCTTAATATTTTATGGCTATAATCTCCAAACTCTTATAGCGATATCCAATAGCCTCGAATGTTCTCATTCCCAATAATATAAGGCGTCACACAGTTAAAACACTACCCTAATACGTATTCTCTTATGTAATATTCAAATCACACCTAAATATCCCTTTAAGTATTATTCCTCATGAACACTCCTATTTTAGGTAAATCTTGGATTTTAGTTTCAACTAGCCCAAGGTACACGCCTTATAAAAATTTATTTAGAAGTCCCCACACTATTTTTATGAACCCCAAATGTTTATCTCCAAACAATTCTAGCCTTTATTTTTCCAACTTTCGGTTTGATTTCCGAGTTAATCATCGACCCCAGAACTGCTTTCTTAGAGAAATCATATCAAATCAAAAAAATATTACAAAAATACGCGGTTGGCGCCCACGCGACCATATCAAAAATATCTACGACTTTCATGTTTTGACCAAGAGTTGAATCAGTCCTCTTCCTGTCCGAATTTACTTCGAAAGCTACGGTATTACTATTCATCGTCTTCAACCCCGAAACTGTTATCTTATAAAAATCATAAAAAATCAAAGAAATATCGGAAAAATATGAGGTCAACCCCCACGCGATCGTATCGAAAAGATCTACGACTTTCGTGTTTCGACAGAGATCTGAGTCGATTGTCTTCCGGTCCGAATTTGCCCAGCAATCTACGGTATTACTATTCATCATCTTCCCCAAAAATCCAAAATTCATTTTTATCATCCTCCAACAATTTCTTTTCAACCCAAACATATATATAACATCAAAATTCATTATATAACTCAACCCAATTAATTTGCAACCTCAAATTCATCATCTACACATCAATTATAGTATTTTACCCAAAATCTAGGTTTTAACAAACTTATCCCAAATTTCTTAAATTTATCCACAAATCATGAAATAAATGATACACAACAATTATTTAGCAAGTTTAATCACATGCCTCGAGTTTGTAGAGTCTGATTCGTCCTCGAAATCACGGAATTGGCCGGAAAACCCAAGTTTTCTCCTTTTTCTCTTCTTCCTTTATTCTTCTCTTTCTTTTCCTCTTTCTTTCTCTTTCTCTCTAATGTGGAAGACTTCTCCCGTAAGCTTAATAAGCCTCAACCTCAAAATACACAACTTTAAATGATAATACACACTTTAAATGACTCGGT
The DNA here is from genome assembly GCA_949130495.1 of Sambucus nigra. Classification (NCBI taxonomy): domain Eukaryota; kingdom Viridiplantae; phylum Streptophyta; class Magnoliopsida; order Dipsacales; family Adoxaceae; genus Sambucus; species Sambucus nigra. The sequence goes on along the minus strand of OX422213.1, from coordinate 356,817,208 downwards.
CACTTTAATTCGAGCTAAACGAACTTAAAATATTTCGACACCCAAATAAACCCCAAGTATAGTCATTTCGACTATCTCGACCCTTCCGGAAACAACCGCACCGTCGGAATTATCATTTGAATCAATTTCTATCACCTTTAAAAAAAAATTTACCTCAAATGCCAATTTAATAAATCTCCAATTAAAATAATATTTATTTCTCCCAAAAATAATTAAATTATTGTCCCAAAAATCTCGGGGTATTACATTCATCAGCCTTAACCCGATCTATCCCACATCACTACTGAACTTATGCAACGCTACATCTGATTGCACACCCATAACTAGAATAACAACTTCCCATTATCGGCATCAAAGAAGACATAATAAGATGCACCGGATCAGACGACTGCCACGCCAGAATGAAACAATTGAATTCGGGTAACGAATCATGCCACGCGATGTAAGAACCACAACGTACACTAAAATTCTAAAACTTTGCCAACCTACACGTGCGCTAAAGTCTTATACTTGGCACGCGCCCTAGATTGAATCACTAATCACGACAACCCATTTTCAAAGGCAACTACTTGGGAACCGATTCATTTGGGAAGCTAAAATGCTAGGCTTCCCTCCTTAAGACTAAGGTTACTTTTTATCCTTTATATCAAAGAGAAGTTATATTTCTCATTGCTTAATGTTAATCACTGACCGAACATATTCAAGTCTCCACAATCTCAATATGTTATTGTGAACTTTCAAACCTAGAGATCCTTATTATCTAATGAAAGACAACTCTCCTATAATTTTACCCTACGGCCCATCGCTACAATCCTTATCATCATCCTATGTGATCCCAAATCATAACTATCGAATTAGTTACCATGACACTTCGATTTTTTTAATCATTATCCATGCCTAATACCTCATGATTCTCCTCACTAGAGTCATACTAAGCCATACGGGTAACACACGTAGGTTCTATAATCAATCCTAACACCCCATTATGAGAGCTATCTCTAAAATCATGATGAACATCATCGTGTTCTAAGTCTCCCAACTGTAAAACCTATCACTTATCTACTTATTTTCAATATTATCCCCAAGGGTCATACCTTAACACAAGCTTATCAACAATCTATGGCGCTAACTCCTAAGTATTTCCATAAAATGACACGACTAAATCGGACTACAAACATCAATAGCCTATGCATCCACATAATAAATTTCCCAACACTTTATGGAAAGGATACAAATTCAATCATCTCCAACAATCATGCACTTTCTAGAATATGAGTGATCACGAAACAATCCTACCAAGTACAACAACCGATCATGGCCATTAAATTTTTCTTTGAGGGACAAACACTAACCCGATTACTACGTGTTACACCAACAGTAACTCTATGTCCTTGACATCATAATAAATACCCAAAGTTCAAAGAGAGACATCCTTGTTATCGTAATACACGAAGCACAATCTAAAGTTCACCATTAATGGAGAATGTCTACCACTTGCACTAATAACTCATTAGCTAATACATAACACATATCTCTAAGGCATTATCAATATGGATTCACATGCATGTCCATAACTATAACCCGATATCAAACTCGTCAGGGCGTATAACTTAATCTTATTGAACACTCCTTTATGACAACTAACTTCTCTCACTACATAGCCATCACACTCATTTTCTAGATCACAAGATATCACCACTATAAAACCTTCGGTAGGATACGGGGCATATGGTACTACCTATAAAACTTAAGGCTAATACTTTTAACACCACAAGAGATCCTATTCCTCAGCACCACTTCATATTTCTAAAACTATAATTCAATACTACCATTTCCAACACTAAGTCACAAGGACTATATAGATTCGTTCTTAGATTACCCTAAATCAACATGATTACCTAAACCGAAATCATAATTAAGTCACTTAGGCATTATAATTTCCATAGAATTATTTATTCACAAGTCATGCTACCTAGTCACAAAATCCCGTAGATGAAACCACAAGCATGCTAGCTGAGATGCAACTGAAATCATTAAGAATTTCTAATCATCAAACATCCAGATGATACATCTCACACAAGCCTAAAGTGCCACAACTTTATGGACAACACCAAAACTCGATACTTTCCAGCTAACAATACCAGAACAAATGCAGCGGAATAAGAATGGCTACTAACTTAATCAGCTACCAACTCAAATAGAAGGTCACAATGTGCTCAAGACCTCGAATTTATCAAAACTATTGTTGGGAAAGCGTGATCGACTTCAACCAACAACGATGCTGACATATCCACTACCGACCTCACCACGTCACAACCGAAAGGAATATTGGACCTAAAGATTTGATACCAAGTTGTAACGCCCCGACCCGAATTTAAGGGTTGATAAAGGACTAACTCGATTCGATTCTCGCGTTAATTATGAAGTGCAATGAAACACCCTAAATAATGTTCTTAATCCAATTTTATTATTATTTAACGTTACACTTATAAGAATGCGAATTCAATTTACAATCACTACGTGATATGGACCAAGGGAAGTGACCCAAGGCCAACAAAATAGAGCCATTAAACTAATTGCAAGTAAATACTTACTTTATAACGCGCTCAAAATATGAAATTGCATGCAACATGTGGTAACAAAAGGAGTGAGTGAGCTGAATGCTCAGTGGGAACTATACAAATACAGTATAAAAATGAACGACAGAAAAGAATACTCACATGTAACACTGCATGCATGTGAACGTATGTATGTATCTACATATATACCTTTGAAAATACATATCCCAATGTATTAAATCGTTTTATTCCAAGAACATCATTTAACCCGTTTATTCTCCTTATCTTTAATAAAAAATTATTTTGTATTATTATGCTCAAAACTAGCGTTCCTTCCCATTAAAACACACGGTTAAACAATTAGCAATTGTTGGAAAAAATATTTTATTTACTTTCAAACGTTTATTAACTCACGCTAGAGTTACTAAATCATATTACACGCACACACCATGTTTAGAAAAATACTCATTTTCCTTTGAAAGACTCATATAACACACGCTTGTGTTTATTATGATTAAAACGCCATTGGGTAGCTTAAAAATCATTAAGTAATCTTGTTTAGCCATCCCATGTTACCACAAGAACAATAAACTTTTAATGCATTATTCTTGCATTAATAAATCAATGAATCAATACCATTATTTATGTCTCTTTCATGAATATTCAATTCATCAGTTAGCATTTTCTTTAGGGATTTCGCCGACACACACACCCATCACAACACACGCACACCCACAGTTTCACGAAATTGCATCGCTCGACACCGAGCGCCAAGTAAACTGCAGTTGATTTGGAGTCTTTCAACACTAGGGACAACATAGCCTTGCTTAATTATTTTACCCGACATCATCCAATATCATTATCTTGCCAATGTGTTCGACATTTTCATATTTTCCGCGTTAATTTGCCTTTTTCGGACCGAAACCAAAGTTTTGGAATTTTCCATTATTCATTGAGGAAAAAGCATTATAGTCCATTAATTTCCATTTTTTTTCACACATGTTGATTTTACACAAAAAATTATTTTCGTTTAAGGATTCATTTCATTCTTTATACAAACGTTCAAAACAGTCTTTAAAATTTTTTTGTTTCCTAAAAAAGTTACACTTTAAGTAAATTGTCAATTTACGCAATTTACATCAAAATACTTAACTTCCCTCCTTATTCAAGTGTTATTTACAAAAAAAACACCGTTTTTAAGCTTCAAACTTAACACATAGGCATTTTAGTCATCATGACACTTTTTTAACTTTTAAGTTTGTTGAAAATCACATTTTTTCACATTAGTCCCTTTAATATATAAAATCATACTTTTCACATCTTAAAGTCTACACACTTTATTTGTGAGTTTTAATACTAAAAACCCGTTTTAGTCGATATTTACACGTTGACACTTTTAACCCCATAATTTAGTTTAACAAGCTAAATAGTACACTTTGTAAATGAAACTCCATTTGCTCATTTCATAATGATTCATCAGCATTAAAATCACTATACTAATCTCATAAAAAGGCATATATATACCGAGTGTTCTTCACGTCAAAGAAATCATTTATTCACATTAAAACATGAGTTTAAAAATGTTATTTCATAAAATGTTTATGAATAGTGGGCTGAAAATTATCCATTCTAAAACCCATTCGATCCTTCATTTTATGTGCCCGTTTTGATAGAAAATAATAAGAATGATACTAATAAGTCTATTACTACATTTAAAACCTTACTCAACATATTTTAAGGTACAAATATGTAGAAAAATCAAATTAATTATTGGTTTACTACAAGTTCCATTTCAAAGATGGAAAATATCATTTTCTTCTAAACTATATCTTGAAATCATGTACTATTCAATCTTTAATCATGGATGGTTGTTTCTACACACCTAATATCAACAAGATGCAAAATACTCATACTAATATCATCATTAACTTAACTTATTAAGAGATAAGTATTTTGCACCTCAAAATATCATTAAATAATGGTAGAGAAGGTGGGTGACCCCTCCACCTCCAAAGGTTTCCCTAAAGGGAGTCACAAGAACCCACTCTACAAGCTCCCAAATGATCTTCAAGCTCCATGAGAAACTCCTTTCAAAAACTCCAAATAAGATTTCCTTTGAGCTCCAAGAACTCCTCTCAAATCCTCCTATGAGTTGTCCCAACTTTGAGAGATGTTTTAATGGAGTTGGGGGACCTTTAAGGTGGTGTTTTCATGGTGTAAAGATGGCGGGGGAAGAAGAACTATGAATTTGTGGTGAAGGAAGAGCTCTTGCTTAGCCATGGTGATGAAAAAATTATGATGAAAAGAGTGAGATAGAAATGGCCAACTCACTTTCACTCCCATTTCTCTTATTAAACAAAAGGGGTAAGCTAGCACCCTATGAGCCAATGGTCAAGACCTAGAGCCTTGTAATTAAGTGAAAAACTCCTCTGAAGGCTCTTACATCTGATTTTTGTGACCTGAATTGAGACAACACAAGAATAAACTCACATGTGACCCCAACATCCCCCAAAATCACCAAAAATATGGTGACTTGCATCACTTTTGTAACCAGCCCCAATATTTTTTTTTGAAAATTTTAACTTAAGGATCATGTTCCTTGCACTTTGTAGCTAAAAAATAATATTTACAATAGTCGTTTGACATATCGGATAGTCTTATACAAGGTGCGCAAGAATTGGGACTTCCGCACAAAACGTATTTTTTTATTTTTCTTCAAATGGTAATATTCCTTATCTTTTTATGACTCTAAATATGTGGTCGAAATATTTTTTTGAGTTACCAATTGTCCTAAAAAATTCGCGCATGTTCGCGTCCTGCGCGACACGTGCTAACGAAATGTAACAACCCGCCCTTTTGGAGACGATTAAATTCCATAATTAAGTATAAATTGGAATTTGGAGAATTTCTCAAAATAGTAATTGTTGGGATTTTCGAGGATTAAATGATTTTCGATGGATGCCGAGATTATTTTTGGGACCATATAGGTCGAAATATTTTAATTATATGTCGTCGTGGAGTATAGCGACAAAAGGGGTAAGTTTTTGAGTGGAAAACTCGCATTTACTTTTACAGGTTAGAATAGTGATTTGTGGTCAAGTATCTCGGATGGGAATTTCAACTGCGCCATGAGTCTCGAAATGCCCGAGACAGTCGAGAAAGAGCGTCCGATTGTCGAAATTAAGTTTCGGGGAATTTTGGAGTTAAAAAGGCTCGTAATTGAGTAAATGAGTCATTTTTGGGGTAATAAGAGATTAAACCATGTTCTCCTTATAAAAGGAGGAAGAGAGGGAGAAAAAGAGAAAGAAAGAAGAGAAAAGAGAAAGAAGAGAGAGAGGAGGAGAGAAAAGAGGAAAAAATGGGAGATTCCGGCCAGCCTCCGCAGGATTCTGCTCGAGGACGTCGGATTTTATCCACGAGGCAAGTGTTTACTTGCTTTATTTAATTTTTGAATAAATATCTCATACTGTAGTTTGGTATAATCAAACCCTAAAGATTTTGGGTTGGGTATTCGTGGATAAAATGGGTTTTTGGGTGTTAAAACGAATAAACCCCTAAATTTGAATAATTGGAGAAATTTAGAAATTAACTGAATTTATTAGGTGATTTCGTGTTCTAGGATGTTTAGAACCCGTATTATAAGTGTATTTGTTGTTGGTTTAAGATGTAGGCCGTTAGCTGAGGAGATGGAAGCTTGGGGGAAGCTTCCATGGTTGAAACAGCTTCTCGGAGAAGAAGCTGCCCCCCATGATCAATCGAACGATCATGGGGGTTCGATCGATCGAGGCCTTCGATCGATCGATAGCCATGGGTCGATCGATCGATCCTTGCTGAAAAACATCAATTTTTCTAGGGTGGTTTGGATGGGATAGATTCCATTTAATCTTGCTTTGAGGTTAATTAGGTGATAATCTAAGGGACCTTTTAGGACTTTATGGTACATTAATTAAGGGAATTGAGGAGGGTAAAGTAAGGGTTTTAAATATATAACCCTTAATCTATATTTTTGAGGAAAATAGAAAAATGGTAGAATTTAATGGTTTAGGGTTCCTAAAATATGTTGGGGACTTTAAGTGATTAATAGGACTAGGTGTGGTCCTTGAGTTCATGGAAATGAACTCCGTGACTCACTAAATTCAAGGTTTGGGAAAGATAAATCCCTAAGTTATGATTTTGGGCTTTTAGGCCTATATGATTTATGAGTATAGGAAAATATAGAAATATTGATATTGGTTGAGTGAATCCTATTAGAGGATTATGATGAAATTTGGGGGAATATAGTTATATATTCGCTTAGTGTGAAATGGTGTAATTGGAGTTATCCAAGTATATCCCTAGAGGGGATTAAGTTAAGTATTGTATATTAAAGTAAGAAATACTTTGGGTTTAGTATCATGGTTATGAATGCATGATTATGATTCCTGGAGGGAATCTTTGGGATTATTGGTCATCGCTAGAAGCTATAGGCCATTATGGCCGTTTATATATTCTAGGAGGAATATATGGCATGTATATATACTATGTGAATAAAGTATATATATATATATGATATGATGGAAATGATTTTGAAAATATAAAAATGAATATTTTCAAATTGGAAAGGCAAATAATTTTCATTATTGATAAATTATGGTTACACACCTCCCTAAATCGCTATCATAAGGGAAGTTACGCGCGTTGTGGTGAAGACCCCTGGCTATTGATCAGGGTGGATATAGTCCTTTAGGACATATGAACGATTATATATTTGTTTCTGCGCTGGTTAGGGGATTCTGGGTGTGGTCCTGTCTTTCCCGCAGGCATATGGCCGTTTCCCGACGTTGTTAGGCCCTGGAAGATGGTAGCCATTTAGGGGCGCGTCCAGTGGGGAAACCCGGAGGGGCGGTCTTAGATTTATTAAAGAAATTCATGATAATGGATTGGCTTTAATTACATTTCCTGTATATAGGAAGGGAAATGGGATAAAGGTTTTGGCTTCGGTATCACTCCCGGATGGAAGAAGGGATGTGGAAGCATATGGTATGATCAAAGAATTTTCATGATAATGAAAATGGCTTTGGGTACATTTCCTGAGTATAAAAAGGGAAATGGGATAATTTAAAAAGGAAAAGCATTTTTATGATAATAAAATTGGCTTTTAAAAGGTTATATGATTTGTGAAAGCGATTCATGATAATGAATTGGCTCTTAAATTTCATTTCCTCGATATGAGAAGGGAAATGGAAAGTTTTGATATGAGTATAGAATACACCTCAGTCCGGGAGGTAGATCCGGATGTGTATTATAAGATATAATTGAATTGGTAAACCTCAGTCCGGGAGGTAGATCCGGATGAGTATTATAAATATGATTATAAGTAAACCTCAGTCCGGGAGATATTATCCGGATGTATATTGTAGATGTATATATATGTATTTATACATTTGTGCGTGCTACGGGCCTAATGGATCTCTAGCATTAACCCTGCCAAGTAGTAGTGTATCGGGGGGGCGGGGTCCTTGTTTGGATTTCGCTTTGCGAGGCACCCCACGCACGAACTTAGTGCAGTGTTGAGAATGGAGGGAAGTTTAGCCCTTAGCAGTTGGACTATCTAGGGTAGATAGTAGTTGGGTTAGACTAGTTTAGCAGGGTAGCTGGACTAGGATGTTTAGAGGGATGCGCTAGGAGTGCACTGTTAGAAGAGAGGTGAGGGGTATCCCATGGGAGTGCGATAGCAAACTTATATATGAGATAAAACTATTTTTCTAAAAAAAATAAAGCATTTATAAACTTGCAAAATATTTTCAAACTCGGGCTCTGACTCGTTTATCTACCTTTCTTTCTTGCTATATATATATATACTAGGGAGTACCCGTGCCGATGGCACAGTGATAAATTTGTTTCCGTGATATTTTATACCCGTGCTAATAGCACATCGATAAAAATTTTTCCAGTGATATTTTGTACTTCAAACGTGTCACAAATAGTGAAAATATAAATATAAATTTTTTTCAGTGATATTTTGTACTTTAAATGTGTCGTAAATTGTGAAAATATACACATAAATTTTTTCTAGTGATATTTTGTACCCGTGCCGATGGCACAGCGAGAAATTTGTTCACGTGATATTTTGTCCCTGTGTCGATGACACAGTGATAAATTTATTCTTGTAATAAATTAATTCCCGTAATATGTAATTCATCATTTCCAAAAGCTCTATTCAAACTCAATTTACTTTTTTATCGATTTTATGCAATGCACATTTAGTAATAGTTATAAGTTAGGCAAAATAAGACGTGTGATAACATGATAAGAGCGTAATAAATTTTGTTTTGTTGTGCATATTATATTTTGTTGTGCAATTTACCCTCTGTTTTGTTGTGAACATTATATTTTAATCACCTTGCTTGTTAAATATTTAATTGAGTTCACTTGTTACTAATCATTTTCCAAACTCTCTACTTTATATATATTTATTTTACTACATTTTGAAAACTTATTTTAGCCGTCTCTTTTTTAAATAGTTTACATATTTTTATGTCACTAATCATTTTCTAAACGCTATACCTTATATATATATTTACTTTACCATGTTCTAAAAACTTATTTCAATAGTCTTTTTTTTAATAGTTTATATATTTTTAAAACCTAAAATAATATCAGTTATGATTGTGACACAATAAATATTTTATTTTCATTTTTCATTTCTATTTTCAATTATATATTTTGAAGACCTAAAATAATGTAAATTATGATTATAGGACAACACATATTTTATTTTCATTTTTCATTTCTATTTTCAAATGATTGATTGACATGACATACTATCATTTGTCATATTTACAAAATACATATTCCAAGAGACTCTAAATTTATTAAGCCTCCTTTTTAAATCGGTGTAAATAATGCTTCTGATAATGGATAATGTAATTTTTTTTATCATAACACGCTTTTATAGCTTTTTGGAAATTAAGTTTCGTTTTAGTCTTAAGCCGCGTGTTATCCTCTCTTTGTCAGATCCTGTCATTAGTTTGGTAGTTGAGATTGATATATGAGAAGTCTACTCTTTGGGCAACGAACATTGAACCACGCAAAATCTCTCCAATCTAAACTACTACCATCATATTTGTTGCTCATTAAGCCAAGCATTGTAAGACCAAAACATCCAACAAAACCAAATCTTTAGTGTACCTTTGGGGATATGGAAGTTTACAATGAGATTTCTGCCTGGATGTATCCAATAAGAAATAAAAACATAATATAAGGAACCTAAAAATGACTTGATTTTAATCATATATATAATACACTCTAATTTAAGAGATAATTATTATTATAAGTAGTAATTGAAAAAAGAAAATTAGAGAAGAAAAAAAATCAGTTTGAGCCAAAATTAAAAAAATCATGGGCCGTTTGTGCAAGTTACACAAACATACATCTTTCAGAAAATAATTTGGAAAAATGCATATGCATAAATAACATAAGTGTGTCAGTATTCTAGACAAATTATAATTAACGTGAATAATAAAAAATGCAATCAAGATAAAAAATTAATGATTTAACAAAAAACATAAAAAATGCAATCAAGATAAAAATTAATGATTTAACAAAAAACGGAGCGGTGTTATGTAAACGAAGATCAAACAGAGTTCCAGCGCAGAAACTTTACAGACACAAAGACAATATACATTACCTATCTTTTTAAATTTTTACACTAAATTAAAAACTACATACAAAGAAGCCCCTCAAGAAAATAAGGGATCAATATTGGCATCTGTAAAAGACCGCATAAAAAAATCACCTGATCAGTCTCAAACAAAAATTCAAAAAACACATAACTGAGTTGCATGAAACTTCAAATTGAAAATAACTTTGATCTTCAGCCCTAGAAAAGAACTCCTCCACCCACACCACCCATGACACCCATCACTCCGATTTTAAAACTAACAACCTTCCAACTCGGTTTTAAAAGACAACCGAGTAAACTCCACACCACGCCGGTGAGACGACCACCTTGACTCACCTCTATACCACTTGTTAAAACATCCAAGCCACCTTTCAACCGTCGACGATATCATTGAACTTCAAACTCGTGCATATTCGACTTCATTCATCATCCCATTTTAGACAAACCTTCTTAAAACTCCGACGACATACACCAACCACCACTGACCTGAAAAAATGGTATGTGATTTATGGAAATGGAAAGAAAAAATGTAACAAAACCAAACCTTAATAAATAACATCAAAAAATACAGAGGAGAAGGCGTCGCCGCCGGATCCATAACCTCCAACCTAGGAGCCAGATTTTTTAACCCTTTACTGACATAGCCATCGCTGCCGGGTCCATAACCTCCAACCTTGCGGCCAACTCCAATAGATCAAAAACAACAAAAAAAAGTGGGTTTCACAAAGAAAGTGGGTTTCTTTGTTCGTATTGCTTGGTTAAAATCGCAGAACAGTGGTAGTGGGTTGTGAGGTATTGGGTTACAATTGAAGAACATGGTTTCATAAGTGGTAGTGGGTTGTGAGGTAGTGGGTTGTGAGGGAGAGGCAGATCGAGGCGGATGGAGGGTGACGGTAAGGACTTACATAAGTGGTAGTGGGTTGTTAGGACTTACAAATGCCGAAAAGAAGATTGTAATTTATGGAAACCACCATCACCATATTTTTTTATGGAGACTCAAAACAGGTACACTGATTTTAAAAATAGGAGAGCCGAGTCAAAATCGAAGCTTCCCTAAGCCTCTCCTTCCCGAAGTTTCCCGCAAACAGTGGGAAAGCATCTAGCATTTGCAGAACTGATAGTGTTTTTTTTTAGGTTTTTGGAAAACGGGAGAGAGATCGAATGGATGCACTGTGGTTAAACACGAAGAGAGAGAGAGAGAGAGAGAGAGAGAGAGAGAGAGAGAGAGAGAGAGAGAGAGAGAGAGAGAGAGAGGAGACTGATTGAAACATTTGATGGGTTAAGAGGGCTGAGTGTGTTGGGTTAAGAGGGATTCTTGGAGCTGTTGTTACTTTCGGCGCAGTGAGGTACAATGGCAGATTTTAACTATCAAGTTGTTTCTCGAGCCTCGTTCCGGAATTGTAAAGCAAATCATTTTGGACCCTACGATTCAAATTCTCAAGATTAAATCCGAACCATCAGTTGATAAAGACCAAATTTATCAACTTTCAATCTCGACCGTTAGTTAGTCTAGAAAAAAAACCTCTTATTTTATTATATATATATATATATAATATAGGTGTCCAGACACAGGGACGCCTGGATGGCACTTCCTTCAAGTCAGACGTCAGCTGCAGCAGTTGTGGATGCGTGCAGGTTTTTAATAGCCGCTTCCATTCTTGTAATATAGAAAGGAGGTACTGTATAAACATTCGAGCCAATGGCACAATTACATTTATTTATTATTTTAGAACCTCATTCGATATGGTTGTATAATTTGAACCGAGTGTTCGATTATTTTATTTCATTTCATTTTCCTTTCAGTTTCATTTACGCATGAACTGTGTGTATGTTTTATTTTAATCGTTAAAAAAGAGTAGTTAATTAAAAGTTTTTAACGCTCGCCTAATAGGATATTAGTAATTAAATGGATTTTCGACAGTGATGCTAAGAATGATCCATATGTGACTCCTGTTTTAATTTGATATAGGAGTGATCGCCCGGTATCCCATTAGGCGGGTTGTTACACGAAAATCTTCCTAACATGGATCTAAAGGATTTTTCGCAGAGACGTTGAAGAAGATAAAATTTCTCAAAATTAAATTTTTCGTCGATCTTGAGATTTTCATAATTTTCTAAGCACTTCTATTTTTTTGACGAAAAATAATTTTTATTTATTTATTTATTCATTTTTTACTTTTGACCCCATGGTATTTTTATATGTATTTTTTGGACCCTATAAAAGTGGTCATTTCTATTTTTGGGACCGCGATGCATGATACAAAAATCATTCAAAGTTACCTATCATGCGCGTCGCATACCGTCCAAATTACCACATTATTAACCATGACCATGTCACAATCATTCATTGGTATTTCGCATTGAACTTAACCAACATACTTACTAGGATTATTAGAACTTAATACACATCCAAGCAAACCATGCGGCGTAGTAATTTTTCTCCTTAATTAGTTTTCGTAATGCGCCACTTTTCATGCCATTTGGCGTAATCCCCTTACATTTTTATTCCTTAAATTTTTCTTTGAATATAATATTTCGATTATCATTAAATACTTTTGTTACTTGTGACTACCTCGTGATCATCCACATCACAATCACTGGAGTTACTATGAGCATACCCATGAAGTCTCAGTCCAACTCACCAATAAATTCAGCTGAAATCCACTTGTTCAACTGAATAAATGATATGCTATCATTGTATCATCAACTTAATACATCATCCACCACGTTAGAATTCTCTGGGTGTTAACGGATCGTGGACTAGTAATACTTGATGAATTTAAACCACCTCCGCTACCCCTAATTCATATATTTCAGTGTAAACATATAGTAGAATTTTATGATCACTGAAGAGACTAAAATTCTCACCCCAAAGATAATGCCTTCGCATATGTAACAAAAATACTATGGCCACAGAATCTAAGTCATGAGTTGGATAATGAATCTCGTGCGGCTCTAGCTTACGAGAGGTATAAGAAAATAGTCGATCATTCAGCATTAAAACCCCACCTAATCCCTATAGAAAATCATAGATGTAAACTAAGAACACTTCACTCTTAGGCAAGGATTTTTCTAGTGCGAAAGTCAATTACTCCCGGAGAGTGTTAGACGCCTACTGACAATGCTTAGTAAAAAATAATGGCACACCCTTCTTAGTCAACTCATTTATTGATCCAACTATTTTTTAAAAATTGTAGGTGAATCTCCGATTACAACTAGCCAACCCCCAAAAGATTTCGGACACCAACAGGTGTCGTGAACAGTCTGTAATGCAACATTATTGACACCCTACACGGATCCGTGGATAGTCCCTTCTCTAACACAACATGCCCCAAAACCTTCATTTTCTTCTTCTAAAATGTACTCTCACTCAGTGTCTGTAATGCAATCCTCAAATGTTGTTTTTGCTCCTCCTCTATCAATGAGTAGATTATAATATCATAAATGAAGACTATGATAAATTGGTCCAGATACGGTTGAAACACCCAATTCATTACGTCTATGAATATTGATGGGCCATTCGTTAACACAAATGAGATCACTCCAAACTCATTAGACCCATATCGAGTCAAGAAAGTTGTCTTCAACATTGTTTTCCTCTCGTACCCTTAGTTGATGGTAATCTGGTAGCAGACTAATATTTGAAAGGATGAAAGCTGAGAAAGTAAGGTTATACGAATTACTCGTATCTTAGGGCAAACACAAAATATTAGTATTTACCAATTTTTATCTTGATTTAATTTATTGAACATGAAATTGAAATTATGAAGCCAAATTCCAAACCAACAAGCAAAAAGAAGAATTTTAGGAAAAAATCATTTCGGACAAAACATATAATTTCAACATTGTATAAGAGAAGACAGATACTTAATGACTTACAAACTAGTTGGAGATCCACTAAGTATAATATGGAGATGTCTTGAATCCTTTAATAGAAAACGATAATATTCAGTATCGGTCACATCAAGCATCTCTTTCCTCGGTAGCCACTAATCAGTCTTAGTATTCTTTAATTCCATTCTTCTTCAGTGGTATAGCATCGACTCCACAATTTAGCACTAGAGGATAACTCTATGAGGTTTTTTAAACTTTAAATTTGTCCTTCTTGATTTAGAAAAGTGATCCTTAAAGATCCAAGGGGTTTGGATGAAAAAAGTAGAGAGTTTGATCACAAAAGGAACCTTAAAAAGGCTTGGAGAAAAGTCTAATCCTTCATATATATTTATAGGGAAAGTTGTTGCAAAGAGATAGAGATTAAAGACTGAAGGATATGTTTTAAAAAAAACACGCGTACTCGTTCGAACGAACTATTACCTCGTTCTAATGAAGTGCCTCATTTTGTTAGATCGTGTTTCCAACAAAATTTCAACCAAAATTCAAGATCTTGCCAAAAAGGCATCGCATATTTTGTTTGAACAAAGGAACCTCGTTATAACGATATAATGAAACTCCTTCAAATGACATAACCATCTCGTTCGAGTTTTTCAAAAATCATTTTAAAATATTTTTAAATTTTTTAATGTAGACTCTTTAAAAACAATAACCCCCGGATAGTTAAATTCTTTACTAAACCAACTCATAACTCTTCTAAATGTTGTTGTGACGAACGGTCATCAATTTTTCAAAATTTCATCCACTATTTCTCTTCGATAACGTGGAAGTAGTCTTCAAAGTTCAATGGAGTGTAATGGGATAAGACAAATAAAAATAGAAAGGAACAATTATAAAAGTTTCTCTTATAAATCTCCCCCTTTGACTATTTCGCTACAACACAAGCTGAATCCAAATCGACAACTAATTCCCTCCCAAATCAAGAAACAAAAATTCATAAATGTATAAGTCTTTAACTGAAAAGTCTTTATCTTGTGTGGTCCATGAAAACATCATCAAGGCGGCATGACCTACGCACATGAGACAAAAGAAATATCGTGACGCGTAGACATATTAAATAAAAGAATATTGTGATGCGTACGAGTTTAAAAAATAAATAAACTCCCCCTCATTTAGTCCTTCCCCTTTTGTCCGTAATAGAAAAAGGGCATGAAACTAATCATAAAAGCATTATCATCACTCGAAGAAGCAAAGATAAGGTCACAAAAATAATCATTAAAGAACATGCGATAAAATTTCAAATGGCATAACAACAATTTTTCCAATTTTTAATTTTTTTTCAAGTATAGAAATATGTATAAAAAGTACATATAGGTTCAAATATACATAACATCATGGAACATTACTAAATAATCGAATCATGAAAGCGGAATGTAATTGTGTGAACATTTTCCACTGGAAAATAAACATAGGAATTCATAACATAGGAACAGGAAGTCAATGAGATACTTCTAAAGAGAGAACTCAAGTTCAACCTTAGGTGTAAAAATATTTAACTTAAATGAAAATGACTCGAGTTATGTAGCATACTCTGAATTTAACGCTTCTCAAATCAATGGCGTAAACTGTTTAATAATTTTCAAGAGAGTCCGTTGTGTAAACCCATTGATATTCAACTTTATAACACCCTCGAAATCTCACATATATAAGAATTCACCCTCAATTTTTAAAAATTGTCATAATTCTCATATGTAACGAAGAATCAATGAAATATATTATAATTGGCTTTGGCACTTCTGTGTTTGTGTGTCCTTAATCTTTTAGGCTCTTTCTGCAAATAATGGCATTTAACGCAAAGGGAATTTTGCTCTTTCGTTGCCCCTTTCCATTGCATAATATGTAACATTCCTTTTCGGGAAATGAATACGGACAATGATTCTTACATGCACAATATATTTATATTTATATTTAATTCATTATTAAACACGATTTAAATGAGAGCACCAAATTCGATATTTGATAAGTAAGCACAACGTTCAAAAAGTTTGTGCACGTGTTCGATAAAGGTGATATAGAGTATAGCATGACGAAAGTAATCATCAATGATCAATAAAATGCTATCCTCACGTTATTAAGCACATTAAAGAAGAGAAGACATGTCTCAAAATATCATGAAAAACTCACATGAATGGATAGAATGTAGGGGTGATCCGAATATCATAAATGCACATCCATACACGGTGAAAAATGAAAATACAATTTTTTTTTATCTTTTTCAAAAATTTATCAAAATAAAATCTTTTTGGAATATTTCGAACTTTTTAAAACAAATCGAAAACCTTTTTTGATTTTTCAAAATATATCAGAAATAAAAAGTATGTATAAACATAAAAATACTATAAATAAAGTACCCTAACTCAATCCACATAGAAAATACCCAACGAGTTCCTAAGATTCTTGAATATAAGTGCATTTAAAGGTTTGGTTAAAAGATCTGCTAATTGACGTTCGGTGCTCACAAAGCTCATGGGGATGACCTTCTCCTCAATGTGATCATTAATGAAATCCTCACGTATTCTAATGTTCTTTTTGCCAGAATGTTGGACCGAATTACGGGCTATATCAATTTCACTTATATTATCAGATGAAATATGGATTGTGCCTTGATAAATCCCATAATCTGTTGACATTTGGTTCATCCTGAAGAGTTGTGTGCAATGACACCCGGTAGCTATATACTCGGCCTCCGCCGTGGACAAAGATATAGAGTTTTGCTTCTTGCTCAATAGATACAAGAGCATTCCCAAAGAGAGAACACTCACCCTAGGTGCTCCTATAGCCATTAACATCCCTGGCCCAATCGACAATAGAATAGGAGGATAAATGGTCATCAATATCAACGGAATACTAATACCGTAAGAAAGAGTGATGCTCATTTATTTGATGATATGTTTCGGTGTGATCAAGTGAGACTCTTTTGGGATACTTGGTATCACACACAAACTCCAACGCTAAAGAAAATGTCAGTACGACTAGTAGTTAAGTAGAGAAGACTACCTATTAGTCACCTATAAATGGTTTTTCTATGTCCTTGAATAAAGAAACTTTGATATGTTTAGTCGATGTACTCATAGAGGTGGGTGAGTGCTTAGCGGAATCTAAAAAAACTTTTTCACTAGGTCCTTAGAATATTTGGATTGAGATAAGAATATTCCATCCTCAAGTTAATGCACTCCGAGGCCTAAGATTAACGTAAGCTCACCAACCATGATCCTCTCAAACTCACTCTTTATCTCTTGCTCAAAAGTATGAGCATGTAGAGAGAACATGGATCTAAATATTATGTTATCCACATAGACTTGGGCAACCAATATCATACAAATATCTCTTATCACAAACAACTCCTTATCAATTCTCCCTCTCTTAAAGTTGTGAGCTAAGAGATAATAAGTGAGACTCTCATGCCAAGAACAAGTTACTTGCTTCAAGATATACATTGATTTATTAAGATAAATGACATGTACTTACTGCTTTGGATCTTTAAACCCCTTTGGTTGTTCCATATAATTTTCCTCCTATAGAATGACACTAAGGAAGACAGTATTGACATCCATTTGATATAACATGAAGCATAGATGACATACTATGGAAAGTAGTAAGCGAAGGGACTCAAGCCTAGAAACATGAGAAAATGTATCATTAAATTCTACACCCTAAGTTTGTGTGCAGCCTTGAGCTACCAACACAACTTTATTGTTAACTATGGTACTACTCTCATCATTCTTATACTTTCAAATCCACTGGATACATATCACATTAGTCTCGCTAGGGCAGGAGACTAATGCCTAAACATTGTTCTTGCAAAATTCAAGTAACTAATCTTGCATAGAGGATATCCAATGCTTATCCTTGAGTAATTCTTTCATATTCTTAGGCTCGACTAAGGAGGTGTAGCAAAGGAAGATCGCACATTCTCAAGTTGAGAGCGAGTATTAGAACCTAGTGTGGGATCACCAAGACCCAAGAGGGTGGATCCTTTAAATACAACATGGGGTCCACTAGAGTAGTATAAAGAATGATAAGATCATCATCGGGGGTTATATCATCCTCACACTCGAGGTCAAGGGAAACAGACGTCGACTGCTCATCATCTCTAATCGTGAGGTTTATTGACTCCATAACCTTAGAGCTTGCAAGGTTAAATACCATATAAGTCCTACTCGATGAAGAATAAACTAAAAATATCCCTTCATCACTTCGGCACTCTAACTTACCTAAGTACTCTATATCTCTCAAGATGTAGCAATACTCCCAACGACATAAAAATACGATAGGTTGGGTTTCTTCCCTGTACACAACTCATATGATATGTGTAACATGTGTGGATGAATATATACTCGATTCATCGTATGGCATGCGATATAAGCAGTCTCTTCCCAAAAAGGTCTAGGAACGTTTCTTTTAAGAAGCATGGACCTGGACATTACTTTGATCGTCCGGTTCTTCCTCTCAATAATCCCATTTTGTTAAGGAGTATGAACGACCACAAACTTATTTTAATGCCCATTACATCATAATATCTATCCATTCTGACTTATTTAAATTCAATGATGTTGTCACTACGTATCTGATTAATAGTGACATCATGTTTGTTTTGTACGACATGACACTTAGTTATTAGGAACTCAACCTCAGCGGAATTTTTTCTCAAAAACCCCATGATAGAGTATCTTCAAAAGTAATCGACCACCACGAGAATGAATCTATTACCACATAAGCTCCCCGTACGAGTAGGATTCGTATGATCCATATGTATCAACTACAACACATGAGAGGTGGTAATGGTATTCAATGTATGATGGGAACTTCAAATTTGTTTTACGTATTGACAAGGACCATAAATCGAGGAAGTTAGTTTTTGAAGTTATGGTAAGCCATGAACTAGGTCCTTTTCATTAGTCTCTCAATGCCTATAAAGTTCACATGACCTAGTCATTAATGTAAAGGTTCATAGAGGAAACAGAGGCATTATTGCACAAAAAGGAGGATTTGGGAATGATCCTATAGTAATTAGCGTTAGTCCTCACTCCTTGAAGCAATAGTTAACCAGATTGATCATATACATTACAATCAAACCAGTTGAACTTTATCGCAAAGTTTGCATTGAAAAATTGGATCATGGTAATCAAGTTTGCTTTTAAAACTCTGATATACAACACATTATCTAATGTTGGAAATTCGGGTATCCAAACACAACCACGTCCGAAAACACTAGACCTACTCCCATCTCTAAAGGTGACTTTTCCTTCCTTGCGATCCACAAGGTCAGTAAAATATGACTTGTGACTAGTCGTGTGCTTAGAACACCTACTATCAAAATGCCATTGCGAACTATTTTGAACCTTGAGAGCGACATGAATAACAAGGACTTTGTCTTCTGGCCTAGGTACCGAAATGGAGAAAACCGTTTATTTCCCCATATCATTATTTACTCTAGTCGTAGAATTAGATGCATTATCAAAAGGCATAGACATCCTTTGAAATTCTTTCATTATATTTTGAAAATGGCAAAGTCGCTATGGTAGTGATCGGGAGTATGTCTAAGTTTAGTCATTTTACAATAGGTGCAAACATAGACTTGCTTGGGTATGCCTTGGTTTGTTCGTTTAGCCTCCCGAGCATGTTTGAGATCTTTCTCGAGTTAGGATACAAGGCCATCCAGTTTCTCATGAGTCTTGAATGAAGCTTGAGGATCTTTCGTATGACTAGCCACTTTGTTAGTCAAGTAACCATTTTCCCTCTTTACCAAAACTTATCTATCTCCCAAAGACACTTTCATCGAGGAATCTACCTCTCTCGACTCTCTATAACCTTTTTCTAATGATAATCCCATAAGTTCTAAACGTTTATGTTTCATTTCTCATTTTAAATGACTAGGCGTAAAGCTTAGGGTAAGCATGTTGAGAGTCACTATCTCCCTCAGTCTATCCTGTGTGATTAGAATCATTATTGAGGTCATCATGTTTACCAACTTCCTCATCGATGCGATGTGTATTAATGTACTAACATGATTGTCCATAGATGCGGTGAAGTTTTGTCCATGTAGTGATTCGTCCACAAAATCCACTGACTCAACTGTTCTATCACTAAGCATGTCATTGAAGAGAACTTTTTCTTTGCCTTGTCTCTTTAACCATTTATCACACTCGAGAGACTTGTGAACCTTACCCTCACACTCATAGCATCTCTCCTTATCTTTCATAGGGTACTCTCCTCTCATTTTTTTAAAAACATTTCCTACCCGACTTAAAAAATTTATCTTTAACAAAATTTTTGTTTTCTTTGGAAGTATTTTCTTTTCGTTGCATGAGATATTTTTATAATTTTTTTTGCAGAAAGGGCAAGATCATCTAGATCAAAATCATACTCGAAGTCAGAAGAAACCTCATCTTTCTTTTTAGATTGTAGTTTCAAATAAATTCCCTTTTCCTTTTGTTTAATAGTTATGGGAAATTTTTTGATTTCATAAGTCTAAAGGCCTCATACGAGTTCTTTTAATCTAAGGGTATCTAAAATTTCCAATGAATTTAGGATAGAAATTTCCAATGAATTTAGGATAGTGACCTTAGGAATACAACGTGACTGAAGGGATTTCAAAATAATTTTCACAATGCACGTCTCAGGAATTCTCTCACCTAAATAAAAACTAGTCTTAACGATATTAGACAATCGTGCATAATCACTACACCAAAGACAACAATTTGGCACACCCCGATATTAAAAATCTGGCACAATTTAATAGCAATTTGGCATACTTTAAAACATTGCCAAAATTTAGCACTGTTTTAAAGTGTGCCAAAATTGAGTACACTTACTAAAATATATAATATCCAAAACAAAACATTAGAGTAACATATATGTTTCCCGCTCTCGGCCTGCTCTCTCTCTCCTCATTCCCGCTCTCGCCCCTCTCGGTTCAGCTCGTTCTCTCTCCGACCAAGTCTCTCTCCGACTAACACTCTCTCTCTCAGTCCAACTCTCTCTTTCTTCGATCAACGTGTTATGCTCTCTCCTTTCAGCTCTATCTCTTTCTGCTTAGATCTCTCACTCCATTCACCCCACTCAGGTAATTGGTAAAAGCATCTATATTTTTTTAACCTAAGTTAGGTATCAGATTTGATCCTAGAGTTTATGTAGTCCGTGATTTGATTCGTGTTTGCATTTTTAGGGTTTTATATATACATTTTTAAATATGTATTGTGTTTTTTTAATGTGTGAGTTTTTGGTACAAATTGAATGTTGATGGTTAACGCAAAAATTCTCCATCTACGAGGACCAATCAGAAAAGGACACATGTCATCCTACGTGGTAATATTCGACACCCTAGGAGAGTTGGTCGGCATCCGAGGAGAGTTGGTCGGCACCCGAGGAGAGTTGGTCAGTACCCGAGGAGAATTAGTCGGCACCCGAGGAGAGTTGGTCGGCACCCGAGGAGTGTTAGTCGGCACCCGAGGAGAGTTGGTCGTCATATCAACCAGGAAGATCAAAGGATAACTATGCATTTAATGTGCATTAATGAAGATGGCAGCGCATTTAATGAGCCTTAATGTGCATTTATACTGTATTAGTAGATGACAACACATAGCATACCAAGCAATTCAACAATCAGATTCGTTGAATGTAGACATAAATGTCTACATACAATGAATCTCTTTATCTCCCATCACTATAAATACATGTATTCCCTTAGCCAAAAGGGGAGAGCTCAGGAGATCCGGGAGAATCGAGAGACACCATACACAAGATCCACACCTTTTTCTCTCTCTACACCACATTGTGCTATTATAAACCCCTGGGAATAAAATAATAGTGGACGTAGGCTTTATTCATAGCCGAACCACTTTAAAAATCTTTGTCTATCATGTTCTTGATTGGATTGTTTTTATCTATTTATCTGGATCATAAAAATGGGATTCGGTCCAGTTTTTTGCATCAACAGATTGGCATCATCTGTGGGAACATGTTACAAGCGTTGTTCTCCATCAAAAACTAAGTTTTTATTTTCTCTACGTATAATCAATTATACATATATCTTTTGATTCAATCATGATTTTTGTGTTTATATACATAAATTAATTGTCCAATTTTAACTGTAAAATATTGCATATCATGATTTTAAAATCATAACTATTAGATTAATTCTTATTTAGAAATCTGAAAAATAGTGGATTTCATAAATCATAACTTTTTGCTTGATTCTCAAGTTTCAATTTTATATCACAGAATAAATATTTTAAATGATTACATATACCAATATATATAACGGTGGTAAGATTTGATAATTTTCATTATAAATTTTTTAAGATCTTTGATGACTATTCAAATTCCCATTACATTTTTAATTAGAGAATTTGAAAAGGTTAAAGACAATAAAAAGTTTTCTCATGGAAATCATGACCCATATCTATTTTCTCTCTCTTCAAGTTTGAGTCTCTTTGCATTTATTTTTATGAACTACATACTTAATTTGGTTCATCTTCCATCTATGTCAATAAAGTCTCATTGACTGATTTTTGATATAAATTTGGTAGTAACTTCCATCATTAAGCATATTCTTATCTCTCCAAATAGGGAATAGGAAGGGCTCAATATAAAAAAATATTTTCTCTCACCTGAAAAACCATTACCCACCTCTTGTAAAAGAGGATCAGTAAAACAAATCATGGCCATATCAAGACTCTTTGGCACAAATTTGATATGTTGGCCCCTCGTTCATCACATCACATGGTTTCTTTATCAGAATCACACGATATAGTGGATTAGATAATTATTCATTTAATTAACATTCTTAATGCTTAAATTTTACATTGAATGTTATTTTTCTGATCTAAGGATTCGAGATATTCTGGTCAGCCATCTATATTGTTGGTCAGCATCATCTTGGGCCATATTTTATTCAAGAGAAGGTTAACCAGACCATTTTTGTTTGTCGGAGATAAGATTTGAAGACCCATCAGCAACGTTGAAATAATTTTATCCAACTACGAGGTATCTTATTATTTGTCGGAGCCCCATATTGTAGCTCGGTGGAACCAATTACAGGTCGATGATCATCTATTTCTTGATCGGCGACATCTCAGTATTGTTCGGAGGGTTCAATTTACTGGTCGGCAACTATCCAACTATCCACTTTTTGGTCAGTGACATCTAATGTTGTTCGGTGCTGTCAATGCACCATTTTTGTTGATCGGCGAAATTACTCAGCTGGTCGGGGACCATTTGCTTCTTGGTCGACACCATATATTCTATAACTTGAGATATCCTTAAATGTTGGTTGGCAACATCCATGCCGTTTGTTGGCAGCAGTAGAATCTTGGGGTATTAAAAAATGCGAAGCACCCCAGATATTTCTTTAGGCATGAGTTCAGCTCGGGGACAAATAGGGGGCTTAAGTCTTTTTTAACTTGTGATCACCCCAAAAATATTTTTAAAACCAAGTGATAAATAATTTTCAAACAGCAACTTATACCTGATTAGTTGTTGGAGATTAAATAACTTTACAAAAAACTCTACGTCTTATTTATGATGCATATTTGATAAAAATTTGTCCATCTCACGCACATTTGGCACAAAAATATTATATTTTGAAATTTTTATGCTGATACACATCACATATTGTTTGGCTGAATAATTATTCCCATGATAATAATTATTTTCTCTAGTCTCGACAGGTGCTCGGGCAACCTATTAAAATTTCATAGGGACGATATTCAATCCCAATGAAAGCTCTCGTAAACCTCTGGAAAAGTAGTATTGCTCGACATCAGGCAATTGTGCCTCGACATATCAGCCAACATATATTATTTCATTTTTTGAAATTAATATTTTTATTTCTCAAATATATACCTATCATATATTTATTGAATGATTAAATTATTCTCACGACTAATCAATTCAGCCTACACAAATGGTAGAGCAAGATATTAATTTTTACAGGTACAAGATTCAACTCCGACGAATGCTCGGAAATAATCTTGCTCTTCTGAAAAATATTGTCATAGCTCGGCAGTATGAAATTTCACTTCAGCGAGGAACTATTGATTTTATTATTGCTATGATATCTGCTCCAGCACAAATGATTCTATATATCCATTGGGATTCATATTCTATATTCATCTCAACATGGAGTTGGGCGAGATACTCATTATATATTCAGCTCGGAGGAAAAGCTACAACAATTATTATATTTCACCCCTAACGGATAGTTGGTCGGGGCAAATCTTATTTATATTCAGGCCCAGATATCGGCTCAAGCACATATTATTCTATATATCCCTTGGGATTCATATTCTATATTCATCTCAACATGGAACTCGGTGAGATACTTATTATCATATTCAGCTCCAAGGAGAACTATAACATTTATTATATGTCACCCCCAACGGATAGTTGGTTGGGGTAATTCTTATTTATATGCAGGCCCAGCAAAGT
The DNA here is from genome assembly GCA_949130495.1 of Sambucus nigra. Lineage (NCBI taxonomy): Eukaryota > Viridiplantae > Streptophyta > Magnoliopsida > Dipsacales > Adoxaceae > Sambucus > Sambucus nigra. The sequence goes on along the minus strand of OX422213.1, from coordinate 356,792,665 downwards.
TCTCGACCATATTCTTATGTTCTGTAAAATATTATTCGTATTCGGCATTATGAAATTGTGCCTCGGCAAGATACTTATTCAGCTTTAAGGAGAATTACAACATTCGTTGTATTTCACTCCCAACGGATAGTTGGTCGAATAATTCTTATTTATATTCAGGCCTGATAACGTTCTCGGTCATATTCTTATGTTCTGGAAGATCTTATTCTTGTTCGGCATTATATAATTCTACCTCGACAGATCAACGAGTCACTTTATTATTATTCTTTATATCTATTTGGATGCATATTCTATTCTTATTTCAGCATGGAGCCCGACAAATATTTATAATCATATATTCAGCTCCAAGGAGGTCTCCAGCATATATTATTCCCAACAATCTGTTGGTCAGCTCCAAGGATGTCTCCAGTATTTATTATATTTTATTACCAACAATCTGTTGGTCAGCGCCGAGGAGTTCTCCAGCCTTTATTATATTTTACTCCCAACAATCTGTTGGTAAGCGCTGAGGAGGTATCCATCATTTATTATATTTTATTCCCAACAATCTGTTGGTCAGCGCCGAGGAATTCTCCAGCATTTATTATATTTTATTCCCAACAATCTGTTGGTCAGCGCCGAGGAGGTCTCTAGCATTTATTATATCTTATTTTATTCCCAACAATCTGTTGGTCAGCGCCGAGGAGGTCTCCAACATTTATTATATTTTATTCCCAACAATTTGTTGGTCAGCGCCGAGGAGGTCTCCAGCATTTATTATATTTTATTTCCAACAATCTGTTGGTCAGCGCCGAGGAGGTCTCCAGCATTTATTATATCTTATTCTATTCCCAACAATCTATTGGTTAGCTCCGAGAAAGTTTCTAGCATTTATTATCAATTACCACCAACATCGGTTGGTTGGGAAGAAATAAAATCCAACTCCGGTTGGTCGAAAAAATCCGACTCCGGTTGGTAGATAAAATCCAACTCCGGTTGGTAAATAAAATCCAACTCCGGTTGATAGATAAAATCCAACTCCGGTTGGTAGATAAATCTCTTCCAACTCCGGTTGGTCGGGAAACAAATCCAACTCTGGTTGGTCGACAAAATCCAACTTCGATTGGTCGATAAATCTCATTCAAAGTTCACATTCCACACTTGGGGGCTTCTATTACAGATATATTTGTTCATTTGGTGGCACATTCTTATAACATCATGCAGTCGAGCATCAAATTCAACTCCACAAACTCACACGGTCGGGGCCCCGACAAATCATCATTCAAGAGTTATTTTTCTTGCTCAGGAATTATTTTTGATATTGAAGTTCAGGAGGCGCATTCAGAAGTTCAGGAAGTGCATTCAGAAGTTCATGAGGCATATTCAGGAGTTATTATGCACATACTATTGAAGTTAAGAAGTCAAATTCAGCATCTACAGCACTGAGATCTTTACTACTACTGTCCCGACCAACATTGAAGAAGAAGTTGTATAAAAATATTTCGAAGTCCACCACTAGCTTGGTACTAATCAGATTGAAGAGTTGGGTTCAAAAGCTAGTATGTTACTCGACAAAGTATTCTGAGGATCATAAATCAGAAGAATCAAGCACGTGAAGTTAGCACTCAGTTGCTCGGCACAGGAGGCAGTTGGTCAGCTAGCAAACCAATCAACATACTTGAAGATTATGACAAGCTACAAGCTGCATACTATGGTATGGCTGCATCCAAATTCCCAGAGGTAATACATAGCACACGGAGTTCCTCAAAAGAAAGATTAGCAACCATCGATTAGCCTGCATCATATGTCATCTAGGAAATAATGCACTTTATGTTGAACAAATTAAGAAGGTAGATCAAGAATTTCACGAGTACCGAGCAACACTGGAGAATAAATACTCCATCCTTTCATGTAAACCATCAAGCATGGAGCATTGGGGGCTTCTGTTACCGCAAAAATTCTCCATCTATGAGGACCAATCAGAAAAGGACACATGTCATCCTACGTGGTAATATTTGACACCCTAGGAGAGTTGGTCGGCATCCGAGGAGAGTTGGTCGGCACCCGAGGAGAGTTGGTCAGTACCCGAGGAGAAATAGTTGGCACCCGAGGAGAGTTGGTCGGCACCCGAGGAGTGTTAGTCGTCACTCGAGGAGAGTTGGTAGGCATATCAACCAGGAAGGTCAAAGGATAACTATGCATTTAATGTGCATTAATGAAGATGGCAGTGCATTTAATGAGCCTTAATGTACATTTATACTGTATTAATAGATGACAACACATAGCATACCAAGCAATTAAACAATCAGATTCGTTGAATGTAGACATAAATGTCTACATACAATGAATCTCTTTATCTCCCATCACTATAAATACATGTATTCCCTTAGCCAAAAGGGGAGAGCTCGGGAGATCCGGGAGAATCGAGAGACACCATACACAAGATCCACACCTTTTTCTCTCTCTAGACCACATTGTGCTATTGTAAACCCCTGGGAATAAAATAATAGTGGACGTAGGCTTTATTCATAGCCGAACCACTTCAAAAATCTTTGTCTATCATGTGCTTGATTGGATTGTTTTTATCTATTTATCTGTGATCATAAAAACGGGATTCGGTCTAGTTTTTTGCATCAACATTGATAATTAGTCGATTTCCTATATTGAATTTGAATATTTATTTGAATTGCAACATGATGAAAAGGAGAAAAGAATGCCTTATTAAAATCTTAAATTTGGATTCAAATTGCTGAATGTATGATCAAAGCACTCAACATAGTTTTTAATATTTTTGGATATCCATCAGGCTGAAATTTTGCATTATCGTCCAAATGTTAAAGCTTTTAAATTCGATTTTGCAATATTTAAGTATGTTCTCTGTTCAGCTTTGTTATGGATGAATTAACCCTATCATGAGTGTTCCTTGTACTATATTATATTCTAATTTTAGAAAATTACAAAATCATCATGTACTACTACATTTTTTCAAAAAAAAAAAAACTCCAAAAAGATTTTCTTAATCGCTTCATTAAAAAAAGATTTCCCAAATCGATACATAATTAAGACTCAAAGAAGTTGTCCTCGTAGATGTGCACGAGGCTCCCACTATTGGGTACACTGGGGTGGGGGGGGTAGATATATGCAAACTTACCCCTCTCATATGCAGCCTTGCCCCTCGGTGTCTGCACTTGAAGGAAAATGTGAAAAATGTGAAAGATGTTCCAAATGCCTCATATATTGTGTATCCATTTGGTACATTCTTTTGGAGGTAAAATTTGTTGGTATAAACATGTTGTTTAAGGATTTTTTTGCAGTAGCCCTTTAAATTTTCCATGCATGTATAGGGACCACTAGTTCACGGCGTCCATCTGATCTCGATGGGTTCATATTATACATATTACATATTGATAGGTAAGTTTTCATTGTGACAGGCAAAAAAAAGCTTCCTGGAATTCCATTGGGATATTTAAATTATCTAATATTTTTGGAAAAAGACGCGATCTAGTGCCTAAAACAGCTGGTGGTGAAACTGATATGGAGTGTGATAGTAGCGATAGTGATGAAGATGGATAAGGGGATGCTGGATCTGGGACGCTAGTTTTACAGATAATTTTTTTATTCTTCCTCTTTATTCATTCGTGTTAAATGTTGCGATAATTTTGTAATAAACTCCGTCTAACTAAGTTTATTGTTGCAATTTTTATATGTCTACAACTTTACAAAGTGTTTCATGAAGGATGTGATAATAGAATACGTGACATGACACAAAGCCTCCACATAATTGCGTCTTGGGAAGATACTAGTCACGTGCAGGTTAGACTTGTTTCCCTGAAAATTTTGGAGTATTTTTTCATATGCATGCCTTTGACTTTACTATGTGTACATTGGGGAAAGTGAGGATGCTAACTTGAATAATTTTTGTAAGACAGAAAAATGGGAACTTTAGTTTAAATTATTGGTTTCATGGGTGGCTTAGGCTTGTCTGATTTTTATGTCAGTAATTGAGTAACATATCCTTAGTCTTTTATACCTGTATAAATGACTCATGTTCTTTGTTCCTGTATCAATTCATGTTTTGAAGTCACTATATAATCATGTGGATTATATGTTGAAGCTTTAAAGCCTCTTTCAATGCCCATTCGTATAATTCTTAGTGTGAAATAAGATACCTGAGGAAGCAATAAATATGAAACTGCAACATGAGTTTTAGGCCCTTGATATGTTAATGAAAAGGGACAACAATAGATATATGCATTACATCTGAGCCAAGTAGTTTTGTGGGTACTTTTAGTTTCTACGGATATGAGCACCATAACTGTTGATGTAAACAAGTTTGGGTGCGAAACCATACTTTGTCTAGTGAGGTTTTTATAGCATTTTGATGGGAATAGAGTACGGGGGTCTTAATTTTAATACATCAAAGTGTAATTTTTATTTTTTGTTTGGGGTATTATATTCTTAGTGTGCCTTATTAAGTTATTTTTCCTTTTAGGACATTGTAATTAGTTGATAGTTTAGTGAGAGAGTTTAGTATTATTTATGTTGCTATGGTGTGTTATTTGTCGTGTTACGTCACATTGGTATCAAAGCCATAACAGTTCTTGTTGTTGTAAAACAAAAAGTGTCACAATATCAATGGCGTGCGTGAGGTCAAGACAAATTAGACTTGAACAACGCCTCTCTGCCCTAGAGGAGACACTGGCCACTTTCGTTTTATAATTTCGAGGATTCACCACCTGTCGGCGGTGGAGACTACTTTGTTTCAACCCCCATCCACACCTCCATACTTTATCTAGTTCTTCTACCCCAGAACCATACCCTAAGCTCAGCCAGACCACCCACCTCTTTGATGAAGGAAAAAATTAAAAGAAGGGAAAAATTAAAAGACCCACCTTTGGGGCTGCAAGTAGAAGAGAGGTAGGGCATGAGAAGTTACCCCGCCCGTTTCCCTATTATTTTCTCTCCATTCTTTGGTAATCAATGTTTTTTAATCATTTAAAAGGAAGAAATTTGACTGTTTAATGGTTGTACGATTTGAAACCCTTACAGATATGGGATTTTAGATCTCATCTAAATGCTTTGGCAGAATAAAAAACTGAAGTTAGCCAAGGAGATTTCAAAATTATTAATTAGGCCCCTCTATTTAAGTTTAGTTGGCACAAAGATGAAGCCTATGTAATAGACTGGAGTCCTATTGTTCCCAGGAGGCTTGTAACTTGTAGGATTTATAATATACATCAAAATTTAGTAAATAACTCTACCAAAAGGACCTTGAATGGTTATATATAATCATGAAATTTAAAATAATTGATGGTGCCATTCATCTTGAAAAGGGGACTGCAAAAATTGTATATATCTATGGGAACCAACATCTGATTCGACGTGGAATGTTGCTCTAGTCCATTTGTTGTCATACTGCCAGTGTTGAAGATTCAAGGGATTAAGGATAGTGTGGAAGGTGGTGGTGAGTTGGAGGTGATAGAGGTGAAAAAGAAGGATGAGAATTCAGCTAAGAAAAAGGAGTCGAAGAAGGGAAGGATATAACAGTTATATAAATAGCTATATATAATAGTGATATAACTGTGATATAAACAATTATATAACTATTATATTAACAATTATATAACATTTTCCCAAGGCTATGGTAAAGTAGTCAGTAGAATATGACTTTAGCATGTTTACATTCATATTTCTTTATATAAGTAACTACTAACTTCTTAGTTGGCATAACACTAGCTATGCTCTATTTTGGTAGACTATTTTCAATGATGAGAATTTTTATCAATTGCAATCATTTGATGAATTAATTGTACTTCTCGATCTTGTTTTTTAGGAGAAGGCCCCAAGAGCAAATAAAGGTACTAATGTATATTCAATATGTTATTTATAACATCTCTTGTTTGGTGTTTATATTGTTAATAGTTTAGAAGGTTATAGCTGTCTGATGAGAAATTGATTCAACTAGTATGGATCTTAATGAGATATTTTCTTTTGCTTCTTACCAGTTTTCCTCAGTAGATTAATTTGCAAGAGATTAATGTTCTATTGACTCTAAAATACATATATTATTTCTCTACACTCGTCATAACTTACTTTTTAAGTATAACATCTTAATTTTTAGCATAACACTTTTGTAGGTGAAGGGATTACTGCTTATGCACTATTGATATTTTGATGTTCGGATTTATTAGAGAGCGCAAATAAGATTTTAGGATTTATTGAAAATCTGTGTCAGATTTTAGGATTTGGGACATGATAATGTAGTGGTGAATTTAATAAACTTCAGCAAGTTAAAACTGTTTTTGAATATAATGAGACATTTTAAGAACTTAAGGCCTTAATTGTAATGAAGAATAAGCAGTTAACTGATGAGTATTTTGTGTTGAGTTTTCTAAGTGGTCTAAAGGAGAAAATTCAATTTCTAGTTAATGTATTTCATCCCACTACTTTGAACCAGACTATTTATCTAGCAAGAATGTAAGAGGAAAATATGGCGAGCACCTTCAAGAAATTGAAACCAATACCAATTTTTTACTCAAATATAATAATACCCTATTTCAACAATCCAAAACTAACTAATCAAAGTGATCTCAAGTAGTTCACTGATGTCTGAATGTAATTACTTGTTTATTTTCTTAATTCTAGGTAGCCCTGCTCTTGGTGGTGACAGAGTGAGTGCATGTTAAGTTAGCAAGTGGCTTATCAACGAGGGGAAGATATTGGGGAATCTACATTTGATTAACAGGTCTCCCACAATAAATATTCCATTGCTTACTAATGGACTAGCGGTACGCCCTCTCCCTGATATCTCTCGTTCTTATTTTTGTATAATAACTGCATCTGAAGTGTATTATTTGTTCCAACCAAAGACTTCGGTCCAATTTCTATTACATATGTTCTTCATTAGGGGTATTTGTTCCAACCATATATTCTTTGTAATAAACTCCCCCTAATTTCTAAAAAAAATATTTGGATTCTTAATAGAAAAAAATAAACATACTTATTTAATAGAAAAAATATTTCCTTTTTAGACAAGTGAAAACTCAAACTAGCTCCCAAACAGCCCCTGTAAGAGGCTCGAACACCTCGCACGAATGTAACTTGTAGGAACTGACCGTGTAGTCATGGGTCTCCCAATTTGAGATTATGACGATAATTTAAAAATATTTAGATTAGGCTTAAAAACAAGCTGTCTAAGGGTGAAAACCCAAACCAACCCCCAAACGGTCCAGTAAGACGTACGAACATCTCACAGGGGACCAACGTAACTTGTAGGAACTGACCTTATAGTCACGGGTCTCCCGATTTGAGATTATGATGATAATTTAAAAATATTTAGATTATTCTTAAAAACATGCCGCTTGAGGGTGAAAACTCAAACCAGCCTCTAAATGATCCTGTAAGAGGCATTAACACCTTGCACAGGGTGAATGTAACTCGTAGGAACTGACCGCATCGACACATGACATATGACTTGAAAAAACTATGATAATTTGAAAATATCGAGACTTTGGCTTCAAAACATGTCGTTAGTAGGTCAAAACCCAAACTAGACACCAAATGGCCCCGTAAGAGGCACAAACGTCTCGCACAGCGTCAATGTAACTCGTAAGAACTAACCACGTAGTCGTGGGTCTCTCGTTTTGAGAATAGGACGATAATTTAAAAATATCTAGATTAGGTTTAAAAATAAGCCGTTAAAGGGTGAAAACCCAAACCAACTCCCAAACGGCCCGGTAAGAGGCACGAACACCTAGCATGGGATCAAGGTAACTTGTATGAACTAACTATGTAATCATGATTCTCCGGGTTTGGGAATATGATGAAAATTTGAAAATATCTAGATTAGGCTTAAAAACAAGCCGTTAAAGGGTGAAAACCCAAACCAACTCTAAAACGGCCCTATAAGAGGCACAGACACCTCGCACAGGACCAATGTAACTTGTAGGAACTCACCGTGGAGTCACGGTTCTCCCGATTTGAGAATATGACGATAATTTCAAAATATCAAGATTAGGCTTAAAAACAAGTCGCTAAAGTGTGAAAACCCAAACTAGACCCCAAACGGTCCCGTAAGATGCACAAACACCTCGCACGAGACTAATGTAACTTGTAGGAACTGACCGTGTAGTCGGGGGTCTGCCGATTTTAGATTACGATGCTAATTTAAAAGTATTAGATTAATCTTAAAAACATGCCGTTTGAGGATGAAAACTCAAACCAACCCCCCAAATGATCCTGTAAAGGGAATTAACACCTCGCAAGGGGTGAATGTAACTCGTAGGAACTGATGACAGAGTCACGGGATAAATGATTTGAAAATACTATGATAATTTGAAAATATCTAGACTTTGGCTTAAAAATATTCCATTAGTGCGTGAAAACCCAAACTAGACACCAAATGGCCCCGTAAGAGGCACGGACACCTCGCACAACGTCAATGTAACTCGTAGGAATTGACCACGCAGTCGTGGGTCTCTCATTTTAAGAATATGATGATAATTTAAAAATATATAGATTAGGCTTAAAAATAAGCCGTTAAAGGGTGAAAATGCAAACCAGCTCCCAAACGGCCCAGTAAGATGCACGAACACCTCACACGGGATCAATGTAACTTGTAGGAACTGACTGCGTAATCACAGTTCTCCAGGTTTGAGAATATGATGATAATTTAAAAATATCTAGATTAGTCTTAAAAACAAGCCGTTAAAGGGTGAAAACCCAAACCAACTCCGAAACGACCCCGTAAGAGGCACGAACACCTCGTATGGGACTAATGTAACTTGTAGGAACATATCGTGTAGTAACGGTTCTCCCAATTTGAGAATATGACGATAATTTTAAAATATCTAGATTAGGCTTAAAAATAAGCCGTTAAAGGGTGAAAACCCAAACCAGTACCTTAAGACGCACGAACACCTCGCACGGTAGGAACTGGCCGTGTAGTCATGAGCCTGTCGATTTAAGATTATGACAGTAATTTAAAAATATTTAGATTATTCTTAAAAACATGCCATTTGAGGGTGAAAACTCAAACCAACCCCCAAACGATATTGTAAGAGGCATTAACACCTCGCACGGGGTGAATGTAACTCGTAAGAACTGATTGCATAGTCACGAGACAAATGATTTGAAAATACTATGATAATTTGAAAACATCTTGATTTTGGCTTAAAAACATGCCGTTAGTGCGCGAAAACCCAAACTAGACACCAAATGGCCCCGTAAGAGGCACGAACACCTTGCACCACTCTAATTTAACTCGTAGGAATTGACCGCGCAGTCGTGGGTCTCTCATTTTGAGAATATGATGATAATTTAAAAATATTTAGATTAGGCTTAAAAATAAGCCGTTAAAGGGAGAAAACCCAAACGAGCTCCCAAACGACCCGATAAGAGACACGAACACCTCGCACGGGACGAATGTAACTTGTAGGAACTGACTGTGTAATCAGGGTTCTCCCAGTTTGAGAATATGACGATAATTTTAAAATATCTAGATTAGTCTTAAAAACAAGACGTTAAAGGGTGAAAATCCAAACTAGCTCCTAAACGGCTCTGTAAGAGGCACGAACACCTCGCACGGGACTAATGTAACTTGTAGGAACATACTGTGTAGTCACGGTTATCCCAGTTTGCGAATATGAAGATAAATTGAAAATATCTAGATTAGGCTTAAAAATAAGCCATTAAGGGGTGAAAACCTAAACCAGCCCCCAAACGACCCCGTAAGAGGTGCGAACACCTCGCACGGTAGGAACTGACTGTGTAGTCACGGGTCTGCCGATTTGAGATTATGAAAATAATTTTAAAATATTTTGATTATTCTTAAAAACATGCCATTTGAGGGTTAAAACTCAAACTAGTCCCCAAACGATGCTGTAAGAGGCATTAACACCTCGGATGGGGTGAATGTAACTCGTAGGAACTGACCTCATAGTCACGTGACACATGATTTGAAAATACTGTGATACTTTGAAAATGTTTAGAATTTAGCTTAAAAACATGTTGTTAGTGGGTGAAAACCCAAACTAGACACCAAACGGCCCCGTAAGAGGCACGAACACCTCGCACGGGGTCAATGTAACTTACAGGAATTGACCATGTAGTCGCGGGTCTCTCGATTTGAGAATATGATGATAATTTAAAAATATTTAGATTATTCTTAAAAACAGGCCGTTTGAGGGTGAAAACTCAAATTAGCCCCCAAACGGCATTGTAAAAAGCACTCACACCTCGCACGGAGACAATGTAACTAGTAGGAACTGACGATATAGTCACATGACATATGGTTATAAAATACGATGATAATTTGAAAACATATAGACTTTGGCTTAAAAACATGCCATTAGTGGGTTAAAACAAAAATTAGACCCCAAATGGCCACGTAAGAGCCACGAATACCTCATATGGGACTAATGTAATTCGTAAGAGTTGATTACGTAGTTGCGGGTATCTCAGTTTGAGAATATGATGATAATTTGAAAATATCTAGATTAGACTTAAAAAGAAGCTGTTAAAGGGGGAAAACCCAAATCCGACCCCAAACGGCCCCGTATGAGGCATGAATTCCTCGGACGTGACTAATGTAACTCATAGGAATTGACTGCGTAGTCATGAGTCTCTTGATTTGAGAGTATGACGATAATTTAAAAATATCGAGATTAGCCTTCAAAATAACCCCTTAAATGGTGAAAAATTAAATCAGTCCTCAAACAGCCCCATAAGAAGCACTAACACCTCGCATGGGACTAATGTAACTCGTAGGAGCGAACCATGTAGTCACGAGAATTTTTATTTGAAATACAGTAATAATTTTAATTCATATATGGAAATTTTTAACTTGAATAAGATTTTTTTTTTAAATTACTCGGTTACTAATATCATCTCCTTTCTGTATCACATTCTTTTGCAACATAACTTTTTGTCGTAAGCTTTTATCCATGTGGAACACACGAAGTCAATGGTTTCCAACATGGGGATTATTTACTTAATGTCGTTAATATTCAGGATTCTATTTTTTTATGTTATGGCCGTGTGGGTTTTTACAGTTTTATTGTTAACTTGTATGGTCGTGCGGGAATTTATAGTTTTATTGTTAGCTTTTATGGCCGTGAAGTCTTTTATAATTTTATTGTTATATTTTATGGCCGTGTGGGAGTTACATTATGCATGTATTATATTAATATGTTTTTGAATGTCCAGAAATAGAAGAAACTCTGTCCAATTTTTTTGGTTTGTGAACTATTAATACTTGTAATATTTTGAAGTTTGTATGTACATTAGCTTATCAGTAACTTTCGAGATTCACAATTTGTGAATTTTCTTGTTTTCAAATAATTAATTTTTTTTCTTTGATCCAAAAAATTTGGCACAGTTCAAAACCGTACCAAAAGTGTATCAAATTTTGACACGATTTTGAATTGTGCCGAAAGAGTACCAAAATGTACTCGATCTGGCACAGTTATAAAGTGTGCTAGAAATATCAAATTCTGGCACAGTTTTAAAGTGTGTCATAAGTGTTCCTGTTTGATCAAATCTGGAACACCTTTAAACCATGCCAGAAAAAATGGCCATTTTGGAACACCTGATTTTGGCACACTTCAAAATTGTGCTAGATTGTTGTTTTTGGTGTAGTGAATGTTCAATAAATGACTCAGTCTCTATCATGGTAAAAGTATCAAACCGTGTGGTGAGATTCGGTATCTTTGAAGCCTTTATAGCATTGGTACCCTCATGAGTGAGTTAGAGGATATCCTACGCTTCCTTAGACGTGGGAAGTCATTATGAGGGGAAACTCATCAGAGGTGAAGATTCAAAAAATTGCACATAAACCGCGTGAGTTAAAACTACTCCATTTTAGTTCAATTCTACCTAAGTGATGATGGGTTTAGGACTGATGAAATCTCCATTAGTCATAGTGGGTGTCCACCCTTATTCACAAATAAGCGAGACACACTCATCAATAGCTTCCAAACAACACCTCATTCGAGATTCCAAAATAGAATAATTAAAGCCATCGAAAAAGGTAGCCTATAATAAAAGTCATCAATAAAAATCCAATTTAAAGATCAAACAAAAACTTAATGTAACATCCTCTGAGGCTAATTTTTAAAAATCAAGGTCATACGAATTATCTTAGGCCAAAAACACAAATTCAATATTTAGTAAATTTCATCTTGACTTAATTTATACAATAGAAAATATGAAGCCAAATTCCAAAGCAACCAGCAAGACGAAGAATTTGAGAAAAAATCCCTTTCAGGCAAAACCTTTAATTTCAGCACTATTTAAGAAAAGAGAGACACTTAACGGCGTACATACTACTTACAGATCAACTAAGTATAATGAAAAGATGTGTTCAATCCTTGTAAAAAAAATGTATAATCCAGCATCGCCCATAATAAGCAGCTCTTGCCTCGGTATTTATCGATCACTTTCAGTAATCTTCAATTCCTTTTTTCTTCAACAATATATCCTTGACTCCACAATTCTATAGTATAGAATGACTCTAAAAGGGATTTGAACATGGAATTTGTTCTTCTTGATTTGGAAAGTGATCCTTAATGATCCAATGCGTTTGTATGAAAAAAGTATAGATATTTATCACAAAAGTAACTCTAAAAAGGCATGGAGAAAATTCTAATCCCACATCTCTATTTATATGGAAAGTTTTTGGAAAGAGATTTGGATTTAGAATTTTGAAAGATATGCATTAAAAAATAAAAACACGTGACTCATTAGAACTAACTGGTACCTCATTCGAATGAAGTCCCTCATCTCGTTCAATCATGTTTCTAACAAAACGTCAAGCGACTTTCTAGAGCTTGCCAAAAATGCGTCACTTTAGATCTCGTTCGAACATGGGAAACTCATTATAAAAACATGCCCAATCTCATTTGAACAAAATCCAACGATACTTCGAACGACACTTCAGAACTGACAAAAAGGAAAGATTCTAAACTGCGTTCGAACGTACAAACTTCTTTTTAATGATACAACGCAACTCATTCGAACGATATATCCATCTCCTTCTAACAATTTGGCAAGTTTTTCAAAAATTATTTGAAAAATAATATTAAAATATTTTGAAAACGTTTAAATGCAAACCCTTTAAAAATAGTAACCCCTGGATAATTAGTGTCTTTACCAAATCACCTTATAACTCTTCTGAATGTCATTATGATGAATGACCTTAATTTTTTTGTAATGACATTAACTTCTTGTCTTCTAATACATGAAAGTAGCCATGAAGGTTCAGTGGGGTGTAATGGGATAATTCCATTGAAATTAAAAAATGGGCAATTATAAAACTTGATCTTACAAACGCTATCTCTAACTATTCAAAAATATTATCAATCCTCGATAGTGTGTATTTGTTCTTCGCCATCTCCTTATTCAACTCACAATAATCAATGCACAAACTAAAAGACTCATATTTTTTCCTCATAAACAAAAGTGAAACATAAAAATGTGAAGTTCTACAACAAATGAAACCCTCCTCTAGTAACTTCTTAATCTATTCTCTAAGATCCTTCATCTCCAAAGGATATATGCGATACGGTGCCTAGATATCAACATCGTGCTCGGTGTGACATATATCAAAAAGTGAATCTATCTGCTAAGTGATTATTGGGAAGAAAAATAACTTGGGGTTGACATTTAAATGAAAAGACAATTCATCCCTATAGATCTTTTATTAATCATTCAATGAAAAGAAAACAAGAACTAGGTTTAAGGATTAAACCTAGGGTTTCAAGAATTCATGACGTAAGGAATCTTTTTATGATTCATATGATAAAAAGGTAGAATATGCTGAAATCCTTCATTCCCAGAAGGTCTTCGAACATCTTATTTAACCTAATGTAAAGATCGTATCTTCTAGTGTATGATCCTCCCAAGGCTAGGTAAGTGTGTGGACACCTTTTGATATGAAAACCCTTCCTTCCGAGTGAGATATTGTGGTCTCTCTCTAGGAATATTCACAAAAACGTGAATAGTTTTTCTTCTCACCCCTCTCAAACCCTAATGATCAATAATAATGACTAAACCCCTCTTCCAACACTTTTATATACAATTAAAGGAGGTGGGATTGGTCCAAACTAGGTTTCATGAGAGTATTGGCCTCACTACTTGGATATATGGACTACACTAGGGACCCAAGATAAATAATTAAATTGTCTTCAAAATAAATACTCGAAAATCTTAATTACCATTATCGTAATCCATTTCATTTCTTTATTTAATCATAATTAGTTCCACAAAATAATTATGACTTCATTGCAATTTAATTATCTCATAAATCACTTGAATATAATATGGTCTTATTTTCATAGTTTGTTATGGTACATATTATGATAATACTCGTCTCGTCAAATAATTTTACTGTTAATAGAATTTAACTAATGTCTAATCAATTTCCTTGACTCTTAGACTTATCTTAATCCCTACTCCACATGGATTATGAAATAATCCACCTATCTGGTTTTACTTGGTGGAAACAATATTTTTAAGTGTATTAAGGGAGGATTACAGTTAAATATATCCCCAGACACAGATTCCTCCAAATTAAGATCTCAGACCTACACATATAATTGTCTCCCAATATGTGGGGATAATTTCATTCAATCTAAAATTTAATATCACCCATATCAATCAAAGATACACATACATAAGAATTCCAATCCTTATAATTCTCAGGACCAAGAATATGTGAACCTTTTGCAAATAGTGTGAGATTCTCTAAGTCTAATCTAGACCACTTTTAGACTCAAACTAGTGGTCATGTTCAATACATTGCTGAGATGTATTAATCACATTCAAATATTAAACTATCGTATAAGTTATCGAACCATCATAGAGGTTCTCGTAGTTTGAGATAAACCACATAAGATTGCATTGCAACCACTCTAACGGGGTCTCAAATTCATATCTATATTGTAAACATTTTAATAGTGCTAGAATCAGAATTTAAATCTCGTTATGATCAGTCCGAAGTCGTGTAGTTGGGATTCCTACCAAGATTTATTAATTGATATTGATATGAAACTATATATTTAAGCAAAATATAAGGAATTCTCATTACCATGATTCTTATTTCAAAGTGAAATGACACACCTTTTCTTCAAAACAACCATCCTACATGGTTTTACGAATAAAACCCCAAAAATCTCCCACTTAGTCTTGACACAATATATCTAACTCATATTCCATATACACGATAGTTTATTGCCTATCAGTAGAAGGTCTAACAAGGTGTTATCTGATATAACCTTGTGATAAACTTATCACCCACCTGTTTGATCTCTCGAACTAGGTGAAACCTTCTCTCAATGTGATTAACTCTTTTATGGGTTATGGGTTCTCTCAAACTCGTAATTGCACCTCTAAGAACACTTAATTTTGTGACACCCGACTAATTAAATACTTGGTAGTTTCCCTCGCCTGACATATGCATTGTTCGGCACACAAACTGACCTGAATGCAAATAAGATTCACTATGATATACATTATAGCAGGGGAACAAAATCTCACCATAGAAATTAACAATCCTAAAAATAGGGCTCGATATCAAAGAAAGCTACGTTGGAAGCATAATTAGGTGCATAGATCCTAAAGGACACTAGAACCTGATGCTCTGATACCACTTGTGACACCCCGAATAAGTAAATACCTAGTAGATACTCCTTTATTAAATTAATAAAGAATATCAAGTTGGTTCAGTCTTAACATCACTGTCGAAAAGTATTTAGTTAATTACTAGCCACCTAATATTTAAATACTGAGATGCCAAATTTTATTAATTAAGTTAACAATTAATTAAGTAATTAAATCCTTATCCATCAATCGCATAAGCAATCTCATATAAATAATCAATGTAAAGAAATAAATTGAGTCTGGAGTAAACACTCCAGTAATAATACCAGAGTAAAATAAAGACCCGTTACAAGAGTCTGAATAAATAAACCAATATCTAAAATAATTAAAGTCTGTATCTACAACTTCTAAATAAGAATGGGCAACATTCCCTAACTGATATGAATGACACTGAAGGAATCAAAGATATATGTTGAGGCGTCTAATACGAAGATCCTGTAGCTTCCACTACGGCTACAACTTTTCTTAAGAATGAAAATTCTATGCTTGGCGACCCTATGACTGGGCACCTAAAAGGTTTTTACAAACAAAATATATTTGGAGGAAAACGAGTTAGATCTCGAGGTAAAAACAGTTTAAAAATATAGCAAGTGTTTAAATTTAAATTTTAAATAACACATATATTAAACATGCTAGTTACGTACTCTCACATGAGTTTCTCACCCCTCAACTAATGTGCACACCTAATGTATACTCTTAACTCATCCTAGTTATGCCGCTAACTAACTAGTCTGTACCACTCCTGCATTCACATTCTAACATAGGGCATCTACTCGTATTACCCAAACAAGCCATATTTATATCCCATTTTCACATTCATTAAATTACTTATCTCAAGTGTTATTTAAATTCTCATATTCTTAGCCCATTAAAATATCTTAGTTATTCACATCTACTCAGCAACAGTGAACCAGTCATAAGTACACATATAAATCACTCTCAGTACATATACAAATATATGGTACCCCTAGGCTAAGCTGCGGTGCACGCATACTCTGCTATTAAATCCATGTACATTATGTACGTAAGGATCGCGTGTTTCGAATCACTCAGGAAATGTCTCAATATAAATCACACATATTGGAGGCGAACATAGTTCACATACCCATGGGTCACGCACATACCTACACTCCCATGGTTAGCTGACTTATCAACTCACAAATAAGTCATTCACAGTCCTATGTTCTTAAGGTACCAATCTAAATCCCGCCAAAGGCACACAAAGATAAGATGGTCCTTTTCCAAAAATCAACCTCCCATGATAGCAAGTATGGTAGGTATGCCATACACATAATAATCCATACACTATGTAATCACACAACTTATATAATCATCACATTAATATAGGTATACACCAGCCCTATATCTTACGTCTCATACGTAACATATTTTCATCCCGATTTTTCCACGTAATATGTTTAGCGCAACAACTCTCGTCGTATATGTCTGAATACTTAAACCTACCTCACAAGGCTACTAAGTCACCCACTAGACACTAAGGTTATCTCAGTAATTCAAATCCCCTCTTCTAATTTTCCTAACATTAAGTTATCATTCACCCAAATTTTAATCCCAATTTATAAATTTTCTAACGGTTTTTCACTCAGCAAACACCCGTAAGTATCCCATTCAATCCTAATTGTTATAACATTTTCCGAGCGTAAACTAAAATCCTACTGAACTTACCCATGTTCGACAACAATATATAATATCCCATAAGAGTTCTTACAAGCTTGTTATTTGTCAAACCTTAAAGGAAAACAATCTACAAAAATCAGGAGGGGTTGATCGATCGAGGAAAATGGTCGATCGATCGATTGACATTCTTGAGTCGATCGATCAGGTATTTGCCCATAATTTGTTTAAAATGTACGGTTTCTTCAAATTTTACACCCCAAATACTCCATTAAAACATACCAATGTCCAAAGTAAGTTTACTAATCGTTAAACCTGTAAGGACATATTTTTATAGGTCCGTTATCAATTTATTGTGTCATATACCGCTACACCGTCGAAGAGCATTCAAGAGACATATACATCAAAGACGGATCTGAATTACTCAAGTTATTCATCATTCAAGACTCTACTAAGTTTACTTTGGTAAGGTTATGTTTTAAATAACTTAACTTTTCACTAAGAGCTTTTGGGATATTTTTACAAAATATTTTTCTAAAGATTTTGTTCTTGGACACCTTTTCGTAGAAAAATCATATCTAATTCATAAAAAATCAGAAAAATATGAAACTGGTGGCCACGCGTTCGTATTGAAATTATCTACAAGCATGCACGGAATATAATTTGATAGGTCATCTAAAAACCTACTTTTGTCATTCAAAAGAAATTGCATCTCGTGAGATCTCGTTCGAACGACATTTGTCCTTCGTTCGAGCGACATGCTGATCTCGTTCGAACGAGCTCTATTTCCGATGCGGAGCGATTTTCTATAAAATATCATTCTCTGGTTCTGTTGTCATTAAGAAGTCACAGCGTTTTGACGAACAGAAAATTTGCGAAAGCAGAATTCTTTTAGGCTTCTTCCTTTAGGGTTTTAATCCCTTTTTGTTTTCAATTCACAAAACTCCCATATGCCCTAGTGAATTGTTTTGGTTTTCAAGAACATACTTTGCTCTTGTTTATACTTGTGGGGAGATCTCTACAACCTACAGTTGCATGCTATTGTGGAGTGAGTCCTTATAAAGTTCACTCTTATGGAGAAGCCGTTTTTCTTCTACATTGCTGCCCTCCTCGAAAGGGAAAATTTCAGCCGTAACTTGTGGAGGAGCCATCTTCTTTACTGCTGCCCTCCTGGAAAGGAAAAGTTCCAGCTGAGACATTGGAACCGATACCTGGGGGTATTTTGTATGTCACATTATTTCATTGTAATCCGTGTAAGCCGTTTTCTTACAAATTATAGTGAAATAAAAGGTTTTGCCCCTTTGGGGGATTTTTTCTGAAATTGTTCATTTTATCCTACATGCTTTATTTTATTGGATAAACCATCTAGATGCATGTTTTAGGGTTTAACAAAAATTTTGAATTAATTAAAATTGGATTTTATTTGAGAAGTCGCAATATTTCCGCTGTAGCGATTCTACAAATTGGTATCAGAGCTTGTTTAAGCGATCACCACTTTACAAAACCAACATATCTATAGAAGTTTTAACGTTCAAGAATCATCAAACTATCGTAGAGCATCATTTTCTTGGATTAAAAGTCATGAATTTCACTACAACCCTAATACTTCACTATTTCTTCCATAATCATCATAATCCTTAATTAAATTTCGTGATTCTCAACCCTTAACTTATAATTTCATTGATAAAACATTTCTAGAAGAACCACTACATGAAAACCCACCCAAAATCAATTATTAAGTCTCCAAATTCATATTTTTGCCATTATTCATAAATTGACATCAAACCTAAAATCTCATGTAAAGTATATGTTGATGTAAAAAATTAGATTATATCTAATTATTTAATCACATATAAAATAAATGAGACAAATAAGTTTTAAAGTGGTTCAGCCTTATAAGAATGGCCTACGTCCACTGTTTATGCTATTGATGACTGTTTGGGAATTCTCGATTACAAGTTCAATCAAGAAATTCCGATCCCCTTACAATGAGGGTAATACAATGTATTTATAGCCCTGAGGCTATAATGTGAAAGGGTAATACATTAAATGCTTTACATGTAAAAGGGTAATGTATTAAATGCCCCTTAAGTGTATACATCTGAAGGATAAGCATTTAATGAACAGTTAAACTGTTGGTTATCCTGCTATTAATGCTTTGTTCGAGGTGCAGCTCGGACCGCCTAAGCTTCTCGAACCACCTAAGTTCCTCGGTACTCAAAAGTTCCTCAGAGAGTTCTTGTAAGTCGGAGCGTCTGAGTTGGTCGGGGAAGCAGTTTTCCTCGTTGTAGCATAGTTCCTCGGAGCATTTGAGTTCCTCGAAAGTTTTTGTTGTTGCCACGTAGATTGCCACGTGTCTTCACCCAATTGAGCCATGTCAGCAGACTAAATTTAATAGAAGACCCTAATGTTTCATAGTTTGAAATTTGAGGAGTGTGGAACATTCTTTCTCGATGTATGGCGGTTTTAAATGGTTATCTTGAAATTTAGGAGTGTTTCCTTTGTATTTATTTTTCCTTCCAAATTTGTAGAATCAGGCTTTTTTGAATTTTTATAACCGCCTCGATCTCCGCGTACTTTTTGTCCTTCTAGACGCCGGTAGCATAATCGTTTCTTTTTGTAATCATTAACTTTACCATTTCCAAAGGCAAAGTATTTAAACGCTGCAGAAAATCCCATCGTCTTCTACTTTTTCAAATTTGTATCTTAGAGTTTTCCATAGTCTCTTTCTCTCCTGTGCACTCATCTCTTCCATCGTTCATTTTCAACATATTCATTCTTTTTCTGTAAGATCTTCTTCCTTCCTCTTCATTTCCTTTATTCATCATGGTTTACCTTGTTGAATCTCTTGATAAATTTTGTTCTGATTTTTTTATTCCTTCATGGGTTATTCTAGAGGAACTTTCTGAACCTTCTGATTATTTCCGTTTGGCTGAGGGACATTGGTTCCTCAGTCTCTTTGTTGCTGAGTGTGGATTTTATTTTCCCCCAAACCCTCTATGTCTGGAATTCTGCCAATACTTTGACGTGGTTACTGCAAGAATAGCCCCCAATACATGGAGAATAGTTAATGGGGTTCATAGACTAAATCAAATTCATGGAACTCGCATAGGAATTCCAAAAATCATGTTTTGTTATAGATGGGTTGTTGGTGATAATACTTATTATTTAAAAACTAGATTTTTAAATAGGGCTTTAGTGGTCAATCTCCCGGATGCTAATATGGACTATTTTGAGCACGGGGTTGTTATGAAAAATTGGCAACATGCTCCTTTATCTGGAGATGAAGTGTATCAGGGTCCCAGATGCCCTCCCTATGGCAATGGGATAGGTTATTTTTATTTCATTTTATTTATTTTGAGATTATGCTTCCTTTATGTTTGATAAAATGTGGCACTGATATTTTAATGTTTATTTATTTGCAGTTGACAACAAAAGAAAGTGTCCAAAAGAGGCAAACGTTAATATAAGGCACTTAAAACTTATCTGGAGTTTGCATCAGACTGTTGCCGACGAGCATATTAGGTAAGCTTCATATCTGCTTCAGTACAAGAGTTACATAACTTCTTTTACTGCTCGTCCGGTGATAAGCGACGCAGAGCCAGTACCAGCTTCTACTAGTTCTTCGCCTGAGTCACATGTTCCTTTAAGTGAAAGGATGAAGAAAAAAAGACCTCCCACCCTGTTCGAGAAACCTGCCTCTGGTGATGGAGAGGCAAAAAGAAGTAAACATGATGTCCCAAAAGGGATAAAGAAAATTGATGAAGCCCCTCCAACTGCTCCTGTAAAGGTTGCTGAGAAGCCTTCAGTGGCCCCGAGCAAGGATGCTGCTCCAGGCGAGGTGATTGTCATATCACCGACCAAGAGTTCTTCCTTAGTCGAAACTATTCCTGTTCCTCTGAGGAGGCTGAAGAAGAGCTCATCGGTCAATTTGGCTGACACTGTCTCTCAGCCCCCGACTAATGGAGTTCCCAATTTTATTCCCCTGAGCTCTGCCATGAGCTCGGTGAAGACTTGAATCATTCCCGAGATCCAAGCTATTGAAGAAAACCTTTCTCGGGACATGGTTACCTCATTGGCTGCTCGCCATATTGCTTCTGTAAGTCTTATTATTTTGAACTTTTCATCTTTCCCTTGTTATATCTGTATCTGACTTGCTTTCATTTTCTTTTCACAGTTAGTGAGCTGTTTTAACACAATTTTGAAGAAGGATGAAGCTATTAAAGCTTCCAGCTCCTCGTCTGGTGTAGAAGAAGCTTTGATGGGCTTGGGGCTGTCTCTGAAAGATTCTCGCCCGAAATATGCTGAGGATAAGGTTGATTAGGAGAAGAAACTTGCCTCAATCGAGCAGGAGAAGGCTCAAGTTGTTGAAATCTCCAAGGAGTTGGAGAAAAAATTAAATAGTCTGGAGGAGAAGAATAAAGAGCTTGAAGGGAAGATCAAGAATGCTGAGGAGTTTGAAGATAAACTCAAGGTTGCTGAGGAAAAGTTGGGTCAGCTTCAGGAAGTAAGTCGGCAGAAGGAAGAAGTTGAGAATAAACTGAAGGCTGCTGAAAATCTTTTGTCCAAGAAGCTTTCCTCGGAGAAGTTAAAAAGGAAGTTGGCTGTGAAGAAATCTTTCAACGCTGGCTGGGATAAGGGGTGTAACAAAGGCTTGGCTACCATGATGTCGTAAGTTGAATATGGCAGCCTAAAATACTTTAGAGATGGATGGGTCGCAGCTCTTCAGGAGATGAAGGTTGATGAAACTTCTGAACTCTTCCAACGACACATCCCTGGTCCCCCTCCAACTCCTGAAGACAAAGAAGAGGACGAAGCTGCCTCTGAGGAGTCTTCCATGGTGATGGGAGATCAAGTTTCTCATTACCCAGCCATCCAGCCTACTAACGAGGAACTTCGGCAACTCGTTACTTCATCCGAGCAACTACCAGCGCTCCCCGATCAACTTTTTGTTCCTTCCGAGCAACCTACCTCCTCGTCCCAGCCTCCTGAGAAAGTTTTGGGAGACAAAGAAAAGGTGTAGAGTTGTTCGGGTTTCTTTCTATTTTATTTCTCTTTATCAAATGTAACCCTGAACATGTAACTCTGATCTTTATGATATAATAAAATTTAAACTTTTGTTTATGCATACTGTCGTTTCTTCTCTTCATACTTTGTTGGTACTCTTATTGATTATTTCTTTTTCTTCCTCTAGTAGTTTTTGGCCAGGATGGAATTATTATCTTCTTATGATACAAAGCTGTTACAGCAATGCAATGAATATTTTAAGGCTGGTCACAAAGATCTGAGTGTCTATATCCTCGGCCAAGATGCTTCGAAATAGGCAATTGAAGCTTACTAATATTTAAAGTGTCTGCTTGATCGTGCGGTGGCCAATAATGTAGCTTATTATGATATGATTGTGGATCTCCAAGTCACTCTTGAAGACCTTCAACAATAATATAAGGAATCCACTGGCCTCTTGCATGAGGGGTACGAGAAGAAGTATCAGCAAATCATTGCCGACAAGGGATACGAGAAGCATTTTGCTGCATACTATGTGAGGGAAAGAACTTTGAAAGCCGAGGTCAAAAAGCACAGGAAAATAGCCGAGTTGTTGGAGCAAGAAAATAACAACTTGCAAAGAGAATTATCTCAATTAAAATCTGCTGCCTCCACCTCAAATGCTTTGATCCCAGTGACTGACGAGGGATTCTCATTCTTGGAGGTAGGGAACGCCAACCTGAGGGATGAGTTGGAAATCTTGAAAAGAGTTGGCCCTTCTACATCTTCTCGTGGACGAGCAAGAGCTGCTCGGATTCCTGTCGAGGAACAAAGGACTCAATCTTCTTTAGAGAACCAGTCCTTCCAACTGATGGCGAAGAACCAGGCATTGGCTGAGATGTCTAAGAAAATCAGGGACCTAGAAGAGCAGCTTTCTACGCAAAAATCTATCTTGGAGAATAAAGAACTCTTCATTAAAAATCTCTACGAGCAGCTGGAAAGACTGACATATCAATTTCACAAGCAGCCCAGGGAGTTCTGGATGGCTGGCTACAACGAGGCTCTCAACCACTTGGACGACCGTATCCAGAATACAAATAATGAGGGCTACAAACAGGGATGGCTGAATGCCCTAGGTGTGCTGCAACTCGAACAAGGTCATTACATGTGGGATTACCATAATCCTAGACTACTCGACCTACCCGTGCCACCATTCAATCTTGATATGAGTTGGATCCCTGGTCGGGCCATCCCTCGTTGTCTGATTTCCAAATACCTCGGTTATTACAATCTCCATTCAAATGTCGAGATATCTCATCCCAAGCACCTCCTAGATCGACCGTCCGTGATGAATATCAGGATGCTAAAAGATCTTAACTTCATAAATTCTCCTCTCGCTTTAAACGATACACCTGCTGGCGAGGAACCTGTTTCAAAAGCAGAGGTGAAGAAACCAATAGAATAGGAGTATTAATGTAATAAATTTGTATTTCATTCCTGATGTATTCTGTTCTACATTTAATGAAATAATTTTATTTGCAAATCTTGACTGCTATCATTTTGTAACACTTTACATCTGTGCATGTGTATCTGTTAAAAAGATAACAATATTGTGTTATTTGTCGACCAACTTATTGTCGAGTAGTTTGAATTTGTGGTAGTCATTTGGCAAAAATGATGTTTTGTTTCTCGACCAACTTAGTAATAATATCAAAAATTTCGCTCAATCACTTTCTCGTGTTCATAAAATGTTTCCGACCAACCAAGGTCGGTAAATTTTCCTTCTCGACCAACTACAATTAGTGGGTTTTTATCCCCGACCAGCCATAGTTAGTGGATTTTTCCTCTACGAGGAGCTTTGGCACTTTCTCGAATAATTTTACCTCCCGACCAACTTTAGTTGGCGTTTTCGAGAATATATTTACTTTCTAACCAACATAAGTTGGCCTTTTTAGGAATATATAGTTTTACTTCCTGTAGGAATACATTTACTTCCTAACAAACATAAGTTGGCATTTCTAGGAATACATAGTTTTACTTCCCGTAGGAATACATTGTTTTACTTCCCGGAGGAATACATTTACTTCCTAACCAACTTAAGTTGGCATTTTTAGGAATACATAGTTTTACTTCCCGGAGGAATACATTGTTTTACTTCCCGGAGGAATACATTTACTTCCTAACCAACATAAGTTGGCATTTTTAGGAATACATAGTTTTACTTCCCGGAGGAATACATTTACTTCCTAACCAACATAAGTTGGCATTTTTAGGAATACATAGTTTTACTTCCTGGAGGAATACATTGTTTTACTTCCCGGAGGAATACATTTACTTCCTAACCAACATAAGTTGGCATTTTTAGGAATACAGAGTTTTACTTCCCAGAGGAATACATTGTTTTACTTCCTGGAGGAATACATTTGTTTCCCGACCAACCTTAGTTGGCATTTTCGAGAATAAATTTGAGTAGTCCGAGTTTTGTCGAGTAGTGTGTAGCACTAGTATTACCCGAAAAACTTTCAATAAAAGGAGATAATTTGGCAGAATATCTTCATTTTATTCATACTGACGGAATTGCGTTACATGAGAATATACATCACTGATAATACTTGTGCAGGTTCTCTGCGTTCCATGCATTCTTAAACTCCTCCCCCTCTAAATTTGCTATTCGGTAAGTTCCTGGTCGAAAAACTTCTGTAATTCGGTATGGTCCATGCCAGTTTGCCTCCAGTTTGTTGTGCTTTTGAATCACTTTCTTTAGCACATAGTCTCCTTCTTTCAGGTCACACTTCTTCACCCTCTTATTGTAGATTCCTGATGGCTGCTTCTTCTCTAACTTCCTCGAGCATGTCTAAATTTAATCTTCTCATTAAGCCGCTGATAGGGGAATTGAAATTCAGTACCCTGTGTGTTGGGAGGCCCAACTCGGCAGGTATAACAGCTTCACTTCCAAACGCCAGCATATATGGTGATTCTCCAATTGCTGCTCGGGGAGTAGTATAATAAGCCCACATTACTGACTGTAACTCGTTGATCCAGTTTTCTTTTGCATCACTTAGTCTTTTCTTCAAGCCATTTAGCAGTGTTCTATTCGTCACTTCAGTCTTTCCGTTGCTTTGGGGATGTCCTGGTGCCGAGTGGATTTTTAAGATATTGGACTGATGGCAATAGGCAGTGAACTCCTCGTTGTCAAATTGTGTTCCATGGTCTGTGATGAAGGCATGAGGGAGACCATATCGACAAATGATGTTCTTCCAAATAAATTGGTACACCTTGTCGTACGTCATATTAATGAGAGACTCATCTTCAACCCATTTAGTAAAATAGTCCACAGCGACCATGAGATACTTAAATCTTCCCCTGGTCGTCGGCAGTGGCCCAACCAAATCTTTTCCCCATATGGAAAATGGCCAAGGGGAAGTAATGGGTGTCAATAATGCTTGGGGAGTTCTTCGGGTGGAGGAGAAGCGCTGACACTTGTCACATTTCTTGGCATAGGCTATACAATCAACCCTCATCGTCGGCCAGTAGTATCCTTGCGTCATCACCCTTTGCAAAATAGTCTGACCTGCTACATGGGCTCCGCAGGACCCTTCATGGACTTCTTCAATTAAATCTTTCACCTCGGTGGGATGCACACATCTCTACAAACCTGCTATAAGTCCTCGTCTGTATAGAATACCGTTGGTCAGTACATAACGAGTAGCCCTAAACTTCAATTTCTTGGCTGCAAGTTTATCAGTTGGTAATTCCCCTTTCTCAATATATGCCCTGATGGGATCCATCCATGATGATCTTAAATCGAGGGTAATAAAGTTCATCGTTAGATCTTCATCTATACTCCGACCAGTTAAAACTTTAATTGGGATTGTTCTTCGTAGCTCGGTACGAGTAGCTGATGCTAATCGAGCTAGGGCATCTTCTCTCGCATTCTCCATTCTTGGTATTCTGACCAGCTGAATAGCAGCAAATTCTGATACCAACTCCATCACCTTTGCATGATACTTGATCATTAATTCTCCTTTGGCTCCATATATTCCCAATATTTGATTTACGATCAATTGAGAATCACTGAAGACAATAACCTGCTGCGCCTCCATAATTTTTGTCAAATTAAGACCTGCAATCATGGCCTCATACTCAGCCTCATTATTGGAAGCTTTGAATTAGAAACGTAGGGCGTATTCCATGTCGACCTCGTCCGGACTGATCAAAACAATCCTTACGCCACATCCTGTAGTGAAAGATGAACCATCCACATACAGACTCTATATAGGTAACTCGTCTTCAAATTTCTGATCTGACAGAATTCCTCGGTGAAATATTTTTTGCTTTCTTTCATCCTCCCCTAATATTTCTAGCTCTTCGTCGATCATCTTTTCTTGCCCTTTTACCAACCTAAGTTGGTCTGGGCTCGAATTTGATAATCCTGTAACATCCACTTGCCCTTTTATCAACCTAAGTTGGTCTGAGCTTGTGTTCGATGATCCTGTAACATCCATAGGTTGATCAGCGAGCAACTTTTGCTCCTCGGGGGTATCAGGATAGGTGAACTCTGCTATAAAATCTGCTACAGCTTGCCCTTTTAGTGATGATCTGGGTTCATAAACTATATCATATTCACCAAGTTCTATTGCCCAGCACATCAATCTTCCTGACTTTTCTGGTTTGTGAAGGGCTTGCCTCAATGGCATATCATATATACTACTATGGTATGAGCTTGAAAGTATGGCTTCATTCTTCTACTTGCCTCGATCAATGCTAGTGCCAATTTTTCCAGCTTTGGATATCTGATCTCTGCTCCTCGGAAGGCCTTACTTGTGTAGTAGATCGGTTTTTGTACTCCATTTTCTACTCTTATCAATACCGAACTGACTGCATTCTCGGACACTGCCAGATACAAATATATTTTTTCTCCCATCACTGGCCTGGATAACAGTGGAGGCGCTCCCAAATATTTTTTCAAGTCTTGAAAAGCCTTCTCACATTCATCATTCCACTCAACAGTCTTTCGGAGTGTCTTGAAGAATGGGAGGCATCGATCAGTTTCTCGTGATACAAATCTGTTGAGTGCTGCTAATCGTCCTATAAGACTTTGCACCTCTTTCTTCGTCGTTGGAGATTGCAGTCCTAGCAGAGCTTTGATCTTTTCAGGGTTAGCTTCAATGCCTCGCTGATTGACAATGTATCCGAGAAACATGCCTTCTCATACTCTAAATATGCACTTCGTCGGGTTCAACTTCATTTGATATTTATCCAGTTGATCAAAAGTTTGGCTTAAGTCAACTAGATGATCAACAGCTTTCTTGCTCTTCGTCAGCATATCGTCAACATAGACTTCCATATTGCAACTGATTTGTTCTGCAAACACCTTGTTCATCAGCCGCTGATATGTTGCACCTACATTTTTCAAACTAAAAGGCATAACATTATAACGATAAGTTCCCCTAGGGGTAATGAAAGAAGTACTCTCCCTGTCTTCAAGTTTCATTTTAATCTGATTGTAACCAGAATAAGCATCCATGAAGCTCAACAGCTCGTGTCCCGAGGTAGCATCCACTAGTTGATCAATTCAGGGCAGCGGAAAGTGATCCTTTGGGCATGCTTTGTTGAGGTCGGTGAAGTCTACACATATCCTCCATTTGTTGTTCTTCTTCTTCACCATCACCACATTTGCTAACTAGTCAGGATATTTAACATCTTCAATAAAGCAAGCTTTTTGGAGCTTCTCGACTTCCTCCTGTATAGCTTGATTCTTCTCGGGACTGAATACTCTTCTTCTCTGCTTCACATGCTTGATCTACTTATTCACATTCAGTTCGTGACATAAGAAATTTGGGTCTATCCCAGGCATATCCTCATGACTCCACGCAAAAGTTTGCTTTCTGCTTCTAAGGAAAGTTATCAATTCCTGTTTTAGTGAGGCTTCCAAAGACAAACCTACTTGAGTAGTTCGTTCAGGGTGCTCGTCGTCCAGAATGATGTTTTCAGTAGCTTTCACCACTTGACCCTTCACGAGTTGCGACTCATCTCTAGGATCCAATGTTTCAATTTCTGCCGCTTCATCCACTTGATAAGTAGTAGTCTTTTTCCTTGATTCCTCCAGTTCCTCTTGCTTGGCGGATGAATAATTGAATTCCCGAGCTACTTTATGATCACCTTTCACAACTCCTACTCCAAAATTTATTGGAAACTTTAGGCATTGATGTACCATAGATGGTACAACCTCGAACTTCTTCAATCCTACTCTTTCCATGATGATATTATATGATGATTGAACATTCTTATCCATCATGAAGAAGCTTATTCTTTCTGTTCGACAAGCAGGCCACATACCAGTGAATATATCCAACTTGATCGTCCCAAGTGGAAATACTTTCTCGCCAGCAAAACCGAGGAGGGGTCTATGATAAGGCTCCAGTTGAGATAGCTTTAGATTTAAACTGTCGAAGCACGAGTAGAACATGATGTCTGCCGAGCTACCATTGTCGACCAGTACTCTTGAAATCATTACCTCATTCATCCTCATTTTGATCACCAATGGGTCATCATGAGGATATAGAACACCTGCGAGGTCATTCTTTGAGAAACCAATGACCAATTTCTCTTTGTTCACCTTTCTCGGGCGATCCTCCTCAGCTAGATTTATTCATTGAATGTATGATCAAGCTTGAGCCTCACAGAGGTAAGCTTTTCTCTCGGTAGTAAGGTCTCCTCCTCCTGCATCTCCACCTGTAATAACATTACAATTAAATGACCCAAAGCGTATTGAAAATACCTCACATTCTGGCTGACTTGGTCTCTTTGAAAGATCGGGGTCGTCTTTTGGATCAACTTTATGGTCTCTCTTCTTGTTATCCTCTATTCGACGAGGAGATCTAGACTTCTCTCTTGTTCGATCGTTGTTTCTTCTTTCGCTTCCACGATCAACATACTTTGCTAGTTTTCCTCGTCTGATGAGTGTTTCAATCTCATTCTTAAGAGCTATGCAATTTTTAGTCATATGGCCATGATCTTTGTGAAACTCGTAATATTTTGCCTTATTTCTCCTTTCGGGGTCTGCCTTCATTTTCTCTGGCCAATTTAATTCCTCGTTATTCTTAATTTCTTATAGAACATGGTTGATGTCTTTCTTCAAAGGAGTATAATTATCAAATTTCCGCAATATTTCCCAAGTCGACCTTGTTTTTGAGTGTTTGTCATTACCATTGTTCTTATGCTCTTTCTTCTTAGCTTTATCACCTTCCACCTTGGTTTCTTTGACATCCATATTCTTCTTCGCAGCCATAGCCTCCTCGGCATTCATAATCTTTGATGCCTTTCCCATCAGATCTGACATGGTTATAGGTGGATCTTTGGCCAAAGTGTAATACAACTTATTGGGAAGTAGTCCACTCATCAAGGCAGTAATCGTTGTCTTTTCCTCATAGTCAATAACTTTGAGCTTCTCGTTATTAAAACGAGTTATATAATCTCTGGTACTCTCACCAGCCTTTTGTCTAACACTTAACAAATGTGTTACTCGTTTAACTGGCTTTACCCCAAAATAGAAATTCCCAATGAACAACTCGGCTAGTTGAAGAGACATTGAGATCTTACCCCGAGGAAGATTATTATACCACATTTGAGAAGATTCGGTAAGAGTTTTCGAGAATGGTCTGCATCTCATCTCATCTGGAACAGCATAGATGTCGACTGCAGCTTGGTATTATTCTATATGAAGGACAGGTTCGGTCTTCCAGTCATATTTGAGGGTCACAACAGGTGCTTTAAACATTGATGGTGTTGGAAAATCTACAATGGCCTGGACAAAAGGTGTTCCTCGAACAAAAGTTCATTGTAGAGGGTTCTTGGCTTTAGCCATTTCCCCTAATCTATCCTCCAGCCTCTGAATAGAGCCTTTCCATGCATCATTTCCTTCCTCGGGCATGTTGGCTCGAGCAATTGATCGAGTTGATGTGGCTTCCTGGGATCTATCTTGACGAGCAGTTGGTCGCGACTGGGCAGATCCTTCCCTTAAATCTGATGGTCGTCGAAAACTCCTCGATGCGACTTTAGGAGGACTTATACTCCTTCTAGTTCCTAATCGATCAAAAGGTGATACCCTGCTTAACCTCTCTAGCGCACTAGTCCTTTCTGGAGAGAGTGATACGCTGTTCAGTATCTGTGGCCCGCACTGACGAAGTTCGTCCAGGTTGATAAGAAAAATCTTCAGATTCCTTAGTACGATATGAATTAGTATGCCTAGTACGTGAAGAAGGTAAACGGGTATTTCTTTGAATACTTCGCATTCCTGAATGGGTTGGTGCACCGCCATGGAGGGTTTATAGGAGTTGTCGCATCGTTTCTTGCATGACTGTCTGGCCCTGGGCCAGATTTGTCATTATTCCAGCCAGATCTGGAATATTAGGCGGAGCAGATGGATTTGGAGGGCTTCCAGCGTTTCGATTGCTGGGTTCTGGAATATCACCCATTTGTGATGAGTTATTTTTTATGAAAAACGATATTACCAGTCGTTTCCCACAGACAGCGCCAATATGTTGATGTAAAAAATTAGATTATATCTAATTATTTAATCACAGATAAAATAAATGAGATAAAGAAGTTTTAAAGTGGTTCAGCCTTATAAGAATGGCCTACGTCCACTGTTTCTGCTATTGATGACTGTTTGGGAATTCTCGATTACAAGTTCAATCAAGAAATTACGGTCCCCTTACAATGAGGGTAATACAATGTATTGATAGCCCTGAGGTTGTAATGTGAAAGGGTAATACATTAAATGTTGTACATGTAAAAGGGTAATGTATTAAATGCCCCTTAAGTGTATACATCTGAATGATAAGCATTTAATGAACAGTCAAACTATTGGTTATCCTGCTATTAATGCTTTGTTCGAGGTGCAGCTCGGACCGCCTAAGTTGCTCGGACCACTTAATTTCCTCGGTACTCAAAAGTTTCTCGGAGAGTTCTTGTAAGTCGGAGCGTCTAAGTTGGTTGGGGAAGCAGTGTTCCTCGTTGTAGCATGGTTCCTCGGAGCGTCTGAGTTCCTCGAAAGTGTTTGTTGTTGCCATATAGATTGCCACGTGTCTTCACCCAATTGAGCCATGTCAGCAGACTAAATTTGGTATCAACAGTATATGCTATAAATTATTGCAAGATAAATCACTTGCCTCTCATTAAAAGTTTCTGATCCTTTGATGATGATAGTGGTTGGTCCCCCCTCTCCTTTCCGTCACAAATCAGGCGATGATGGTGGTGTATGTTGGTTATTTGGCCTTGGAACTCTCAACAAACCCTTCCTTTCTTCTCATCCTAAGGGTTTGCAGATATGCCAAAGCTATTTTTCGTAGGTTACTATTCATAAAAAATAAAAACGACTAATATACCCCCTCGGGTTGCTGCTTAGGCTTATAAATGCCCCGGGACCCAATATAAACCCCTGGCTTGTGTTTTTCGACTATGTCGACCCTTCCGGACACGTAGGCGCACTCAAAATGATCATCCAAATGACATAAAAAATAAATTATTGTTAAATCCATTAAATTGGGTCCTAACACGACTGACACACGCGTCCCAACTTAATTACCAAACTGCCGCATTTTCTACTCACGATCATTTTTATAAATTCAATCATCATATATTACCATAATCACTCAGTAATATAAAACATTATCATCATAACTAAATACTAACTCTTGTCCCGCTATTTATTTAAATTCGAATTAATTTCCAATTAATTATCCGAAATTAATTTAATTAATTCCATAATTAAAAGCAATTTCATTTAATTAATCTCATAATTAAAAGCCATAAAAATACGGGGTATTACATACTTCCCCCCTAATAACAGAATTTCATCCCGAAATTCAAAAAAGTAAGGCATACTTGGAAAAATTTGGTATCCTCCAATACTCAAAACAAAATTCAAAGTAAGGCTCAATCACTACAGCCCCCGTTTCACAACAAGCTTATTGGACACTCTCGACACTTTATTAGTTATAGGGTCACACCTCAATAAATGCACCTCACCTAGTGTTCTTACTAAGCAACATTCTAATAAGAATAACATATACATCATTGGTCGTAATTTCTCTATATTATTGGAAGGTCGCACCTCACTTCATATCAATTCCCGTGTTTATCTAACACAAAACTCCCATCCCGAGAGAAACCATAGAACATCTTACTACTCTTGTCCACTATTCGAATCTCTATTCCCGGCGGTGTAACTTTTACTAAAGGAAAAAGCCACCTAAGACGGTTTTTGGTTATCCCATTATAGTAACTTCTGACTGATCTAAAACTCTGATAATTCGCTCACCTCTAAACATCAGAGGAAGGATAGTAAGGTTTATTCACACAAAACCTCATTAAACACCTTGTCCACTATAAATGGGTACGGGTTCTTTCACACAACTCTACCATTAGGTAATATCCTCTCCCCATTACCATATTATACTTCACTTACTAACTATACTCTTTGTGGAAATGAAAAGATTGCAATGGATCCAAACTTACTTTCATACCGCTCCACCAGTTGTGATTCACCTTGTGCCTACTCCCCTAGCTATAGGTGATACAGCCTGCTCAAAATGAAACATTATCCCCACTACTTCTTGATACCCCATATTAAAGGTGGGTCACATGGATCTCATACTAGTTCAGAATAATACTGGGCAAGATAATGTACCGGTGCGATCACTATCTAATACTGTAAATCACCCAAGGATATAACAATTACCCATTCCACACATTCGAAGGAACTCGTTACTTATCTTTATGTTGGCAACCCAATAAAGAAATTACCAACTTGACTATTCCACTACTGGAATCGTCGGCTTGATACTAAATTTTTTGGTTGATACTCTTACTCCAATCGATTTCTATCTATAAGTGGTTCACGTGGGGGCTACTCATTATGTCCCGCTCAACACCGACTTCCACTTATAATTCCACCCACTAAGTGGTACTTAATAACCCTCTTCTTCCCTCGGCGTATACCAAAAGTTCCGACCCGTGCACTTTTCACCATGATGTGCACTTCTAGACTCTTTATACCTTATTGACATCAACATTCTATTTATGCATAAGTTACTCTCAATATTCTATTGGGTAGAACTCCTCTCCAATTTGTCCCTAATAGTTAAATATTTGTCTTCTCAAGGGATATCCCCATTTTAAATGGCTTCCCACTGCCTTTCCACCAAGTTCGAATGTGCTACTCCGATCGCACAAGAATACATGGCTTCTCGTCCTTCTCTCCCGACGCTTAATCCACTCTACCACATTATTTTGTCATATTAGCCCCACAAGCATAAATTTCATCAATCTATTTCCATGTCTCTTCTTTCGGTGATTCTGACACCAGCAAACCAAGGTATCCATACCCCCTATAAACCGTGTATATGGGTTTAAACATAATATACACTGTATACATACGCCTAATTCTTTATCGCCCCTGTATTCGCAACGTGGCTATTCCACTTGGGCATTCTAGATTACCCTATAATTTGAAATTCTAAATCCTCCTTAACATCATTCCATCCTTCAACCCGACCACACAACTGACTCTACTGTCCTTATATTGTAATTTTCCCTTTTAACTTACAGTTATAACTACATACCTTTACAAAGACCGAGGTATCGAACTCAAGGAAGAATGGCCAAACATCTCCCTACTACCAACCTTACGTTAAGTTTCAAGTGTGGGATGTCTCATAAAGCAAAATCCAAATAAGGAACCGCCCCGATGCACTACTACCTCACATTATCAGTCATCAAAATCCGTTAGGCCCTCACTCCACAACTTATAACCTTATATTCCCGTCTCTTGAGTTACATCTCTTTCCGCAATTACACTTAAACAAGGAACTTCCTCTGAAAGACACTGTCACTTAACATTGGTGGTAATCACATTCCATAAACATTGTGCACATAAAATTGAAGCTCTCTAAATCCTGTTCCCAAACCTACAACTATGAGTCTTAACTCCCACTTTTCTAAAGGGTGTTATAACAATACGCTCTTCCTATTACCTAGTGCTGAGCGTTAAACATAATAATAAGCTAAATCTTTCCATTAAACAGTAAACATAATACACACTGAATCATATAAATAAAGTCCCTACACATATCAGGATCGAATATCCGAGGCCGTTATACCTTTCTAAGTCTCTATAACATATATTTATATATAAATGTGAGGCCGACCCTCTTGCAGGTGAGGTTTCTCCATAACAAAAAATCCTACACTAAGGTAGTGACCCCGATAGACTTGTTAAATTCGCCTACTATCAGTCTAAGCATCACTATAAGACCACAATCAGGATAATAGCATACTCGTATAACACATCACTAAAAGGAGTAATCTCAATATAGTATATACCACTATCGATACACTCATTCATCCTCCATGGATACACTAAAGGTATCCCCGTTATACCATGGAAAATGTTCGCATAATAATAACATAGTCGATATATATACTAAATTTGTCTCACATGCGAATCTAGCAATAATAAAATAATGTAGTAACTCGTCTGTGTCACATAAAATACGCATCATCCTCTAAGGGTAAAACTCATACTTCTACCTTTCCAATCGCCCTGGCTGTTTAAATGATTATTGGACATAACATGATTGTCCGAACTAAATCGAAAATTACATTAACTATTACCCTAGCTAGGCACCATATCCTTGTCCCTCTACTCACTTTGAGAAAATTTTAACACATGGGGTTTTACTTTCCCCAAAAGACTTTACACATAACCCACTTATTTCCGGTCATACTGACCATGTTGGGGTGATCCTTCCCCCGGACTTTGGTAGTCTCGATTCTGATGGTTACCCCTTTGTTCCCTTAACTTTATTGGCCCTAAGGAACATGTTATTGGCTTCAACATCCCTTACTGAATTCACCATCGCTCGGTAATAATTTAGTTATCCGGATCATTTAAATGGGTCCCCTGATGAGTCTCCCCCTTGTGGTGCTTCACCAACACCGTTTCCCCAGTTTTACTCTCTAATTAAATTCTCCAATTTGTGTAGCTCCCTACACAAGGAAGGGTTAACATCCATATTGACAAAATGCGACATTGTTACCATATGCATTACTGTCCTTACAAAATTCTCTAGAAGTGCTGGAAACTCTTCTTGCAACTTAATTTTCCCCTTTAAAGCCCTCTTCTCCATTGCACCTACTTCATTCGGTGCAAGGTTCGCTAATTGATTAAATTTATTTTCACAAATAGACCTATGTCCGACCATTTTGTGCGAGTTCAGAATGTTCCCATCTAATCCTGAAAATCTGATGAAGGAACTTGTGGTCAAACCATACTATGCGCCTTCTCTTGACATAACACTCCACTTCTAAGTGTGGTGGTTTCCTCTCACCATTGTAACTCTGACCTAACGAGCCAAAAAAAAATTTTACCCTAAATATTCACTCCCAGTTAGCCACACTCCAATATATATCCAAGCCTTTGGATATGTTACCTTCGTTGGCTAACACACGCCATTTTCGTATATCTAGAATTTCCACAACTGGTTCTCTTCAATGTTTCGCCTGACTCTCTCCCAATCCAACCTTGCTGGGTGAGTCTAATTTGACCGCACGTTCTACTATAGTGGTACCTAGAAGTTATATGTTGTGTTTAGCCGTCTATACCGTCCTCGATTTCTAGCATAATAGGGGTGACTTCAACTATGGTCATCATTCTTGAATATACCCAATAACCTCAGCTGAGCTTTGCCTCCTACTGTTCGCCCAACTTCCCTCACCTGACATACTGCATTATTCGGTACACAAACACACACGAATGCAAATAAGATTCACTATGATATACATTATAGTTGGGGAACGAAATCTCACCATAGAAATCAACAATCCTAAACATAGGGCTCTATATCAAAGAAATCTACATTGGAAGCATAATAAGTCACACAGATCCTAAAGGACACTAGAACCTGATGCTCTGATACCAACTGTGACACCCCGACTAATTAAATACTGGGTGGCTACTCCTTTATTAAATTAAAACAGAATATCAAGTTGGTTCAGTCTTAAAATCACTATCGAAAAATATTTAGTTAATTACTAGCCACCTAATATTTAAATAGATAGATGCCAAATTTTATTAATTAAGTTAACAATTAATGAAGTAATTAAATCCTCATCCATCAATCGCATGAACAATCTCATATACATAACCAACGTAAAGAAATAAACTGAGTCTGGAGTAAACACTCCAGTAATAATACTAGAGTAAAATAAAGTCCCAATACAAGAGTCTGAATAAATAAACCAATATCTAATATAATTAAAGTCTGTATCTATAACTTCTAAATAAGAATGGACAATATGCCCTAACTGATATGAATGACTCTGAAGGAATCAAAGATAAATGTAGAGGCGTCTAATACCAAGATCTTATAGCTTCCACAGCAGTTACATCACGTCTTCAGAATGAAACTTCTATGCTTGGCGACCCTATGGCTAGGCATCTAAAATATTTTTACAAACAAAATAGATTTGGAGGAAAACAAGTTAGAGCCCGAGGTGAAAACAGTTTAAAATATAGCAAGTGCTTAAATTTCAATTTTAAACAACACATATATTAAACATGTTAGTTGCGTACTCTCACATGAGTTTCTAACCCCTCAACTAATGTGCACGCCTAATGTATGCCCTTAATCCTTCATAGTTATGCCGCTAACTGACTAGTCTGTACCACTCCTGCTTTCACATTCAAACATAGGGTATCTACTCGTATTACCCAAACAAGTCATATTTATATCCCATTTTTCACATTCATTAAATTACTTATCTCAAGTGTTATTTAAATTCTCA
Source organism: Sambucus nigra (assembly GCA_949130495.1). Classification (NCBI taxonomy): domain Eukaryota; kingdom Viridiplantae; phylum Streptophyta; class Magnoliopsida; order Dipsacales; family Adoxaceae; genus Sambucus; species Sambucus nigra. Next base: position 356,755,561 of record OX422213.1, on the reverse strand, counting down.
CATTCTTAGCCCATTCAAATATCTTAGTTATTCACATCTACTAAGCAACTGTGAACCAGTCACAAGTACATATATAAATCACTCTCAGTACATATATACTTATATGTCACCCCTAGGCTAAGCTACGATGCACGCATACTCTGCAATCAAATCCATGTACATTATGTACGTAAGGTTCGCATGTTTGGAATCACTCAGGTACTGTCTCAATATAAATCACACATATTGGAGGCGAACATAGTTCACATACCCATGGGTCATGAACATACCTACACTCCCGTGGTTAGCTGACTTATCAACTCATAAATAAGTCATTCACAATCCTATGTTCTTAAGGTACCAATCTAAATCCCCCCGAAGGCACACAAAGATAAGATGGTCCTTTTCCAAAAATCAACCTCGCATGATAGCAAGTATGGTAGGTATGTCATACACACAATAATCCATACACTATGTAATCACACAACTTATATAATCATCACATTAATATAGGTATACACCAGCCCTATATCTTAAGTCTCATACGTAACATATTTTCATCCCGATTTTTCCACGTAATATGTTTAGCGCAACAACTCTCGTCGTATATGTCTGAATACTTAAACCTACCTCACAAGGCTACTAAGTCACCCACTATACTCTAAGGTTATATCAGTAATTCAAAGCCCCTTTTCTACTGTTCCTAACCTTAAGTTATCATTCACCCAAATTTCAATCCCAATTTTTAAATTTTCCAACGGTATCTCACTCGGCAAACACCCGTAAGTATCCCATTTAATCCCAATTGTTATAACATTTTTCGAGCGTAAACTAAAATCCTATTGAAGTTACCCATGTCCTACAACATTATACAATATCCCCTAAGAGTTCCTACAAGCTTGTTATTTGTCAAAGCTTAAATGAAAACAATCTACAAAAATCAAGAGGGGTCGATTAATCGAAGAAAATGGTCGATCGATTGATTGACATTCTTGAGTCGATCGATCAGGTATTTTCCAAGAATTCGTTTAAAATTTACCGTTTCTTCAAATTTTACACCCCAAATCCTCCATTACAACATCCCAAACTCCGAAGTAAGTTTACTAATAATTAAACCAATATATCTATACAAGTTTTAACGCTAAAGGATCATCAAATTATCATAGAACATCGTTTTCTTGGATTAAAAGTCAAGAATTTGACTACAACCCTAATAATTCACTATTTCTTCCATAATCATCATAATCCTTAATTAAATTTCATGATTCTTAACCCTTAACTTATAATTTCGTTCATAAAACATTTCCAGAAGAACCACTACGTGCAAACCCACCCAAAATCAATTATTAAGTTTCCAAATTCATATTTTTGCCATTATTCATAAATTGACATCAAACCTAAACTCTCATGTAAAGTATATGCCATAAATTATTGCAAGATAAATCAATTGCCTCTCATTAGAAGTTTCTGATCCTTTGATGATGATAATGGTTGGCCCCCCCCTCTCTTTCCGGTCACAAATTCGGCGATGATAGTGGTGTATGGTGGTTATTTGGCCTTGGAACTCTTAGCAAACCCTTACTTTCTTCTAACCCTAAGGGTTTGCAGATATACCAAACCTAATTTTCGTAGGTTATTATTCATAAAAAATAGAAATGACTAATATACCCCCTCGGGTTATCGGTTAGGCTTAAAAATGCCCCGAGATCCAAACTAAACCCTCGGCTAGTATTTTCTGACTATCTCGACCCTTTCGAACACGTAGGCGCACTCAAAATGATCATCCGGATGATATAAAAATAAATTAGTTTTAAATCTATTAAATTGGGTCCTGACACGACTGACACGCGCGTACCAACTTAATTACCAAACTGACGTATTTTCTACTCACGACAATTTTAATAAATTCAGTAAACATATATTACCATAATCACTCAGTAATATACAACATTATCATCATAGTAAAATACTAACTCTCGTCCCGCTAGTTATTTAAATCTGAATTAATTTCCAATAAATTATCCCAAATTAATTTAATTAATCCCATAATTAAAAGAAATTTCATTTAATTAATCTCATAATGAAATGCCATAAAAATACGGGGTATTACAAATTTGTAATTTCTAAATGCACTTGATGGAATCTTACACAAGTTACTTAGGGAGTAACTGAGCGATATACCCTATTTGTTGTCTCTGAAGCGAAAACAACTTTGGCCTAACTGGTGGAGTCAGCATTCCAATATTGCTTCACACTCTACTAACTTATAGTTCAACCGCCTTGGGTAAACACATATTCCGAGGTAGAAAACTTGGAATTATTATCACGCTGAAAACCTAGTCTTTACGCTTAAAAGGTACAAGAGTATTAGACTGAAATCTATTGACCATTTTGAATGCATCATAAATTTTTGTCTATTACATAATATAGTACACATGAAGCTACCCATCGTCGAAGTTCCATCTTAATCAAATGTCCTAAGACATTGATTCCCAAATAGAATGATTCCATACTTGTAAAGAACTTTTTTCATGGAATCGATATGCTAATATTATGTACACAACATTAATATAATCGACTAGGGATAAGACCAACATTCTTTGCAACCATTCTAGTGAAATATTGTTTATAAAGACGTACGTGCCTTGTCCTTAGTACTTTATATTGAATTTCTAGACAACCAAACTCATAAGTAAGACTATACTCCCACCTCGTTATCGATTATCCAAGCATTGTCCAAAAATTTTACTATAAATATCATTGCGTTTCTATCATTGTTGTTAAACAACCAAGTACTTTTGATCTTTGATCAGAACTAAAACTTGATAACCCAATCTAGACGAATGACCCAATACCTCAATGTTATCTTAAACCCATAAATGGATTTTACAAGCTTACATCATTTTTCTTTTACCAGCCTTTTAGTATATACTTCTCAAGTCATTCCAGAACGCTGTCTAGACATTAAAAGAATACCGAGAGACTTTAGCATGACTATCACGATAAGGTTTTCTCATAGTTAATTCCTATCTTTCTAAATAAAACCCTTTTTATAAGCCTTTCGTTTAAGGTTTTCACCTTCCCATCCATCCAATTTTAACTTAAACCTGGTCCACTTATGCTCGATGGGTTTTAACCTATCTATAAGTCTATGAGTCTAAAAAAATGATTCGGATACATTAAATCCTTTTTTCTATCCATAGTCACAACTCAAAGAAAAAGTCTTTGTCTTGGAATGACTTGTTGTACTTTTTATTATCTAGTTTGTATTTTCTTGGGATCATATCAAAAGGATCACCCCAAACACTAGCCATTTAGGATTACTCATGTTGCCCCCACTACGATATGGCACCACTTCTTATCCAATATGTGGCATGTCTATTTTGATCATTGGTAATGCTCCCACTACAATAAGCTAGTGTATTATTGATATCAGGTTGTATTTCATCTTGTACGGACGGTCTAGAAACATTGGTAGTACAATAGCCCATTGAATCTTGCAACTCTAACTTTGTCTTTGCGCTGTGGTTTATTAAAAACTCCTATTACAAGAACTAGGTATCGATGTAATCAATGTCCTTCTTGTACTTATTAATATGACATAAACTACCTTTATTTATTTTTAGAATAACCCAGAAGCAAACATACCTGTGTCATAATTTCAACTTCATTGCCACCTTCCAAAATACGAGTTCAGAGCACCCCTAAATTCGAAAATGCCTTAGAATGAGCTTATTCCTAATATAATGTTTAATGGTAGTTGAAGAGACTGAATAAAAATAAATTAAATTCAAAATGTATATACCCATCTTCTAAGTAAAATCCTAATAATAATGTTGTAGTCTTGAATAACTACACATGGACCCTATTATTTCCAAAAGATCATTATTCCTTCATGTCCTTACACCGTTCTAAACTGGAATACCTGGTGTAGACCATATGAATAAACCCCCACACCTCCGATTAATGATCCCTTAACTATCGGATGTGGTAAACCCCTCTATGATTAGATAGTAGAACTTGGATCAGTTTACCTCACATATACTCATCCTTATCCTCGTACACATTGAACTAATGAAAGTTGTTATACTACTATTACATTAGGTAAAAATATACATACCTTCGGATGATCATCAGTGAAATCGATGCAACACTCAAACACACCTCTTTTCTGGATAGTCACCAAACCACATTTGTCTATGTGAATCATTGTCAACACATCTTTGTCTCCTAAGCTTTGGGTTGTGAAGTCCCTTTGATTATATTACCTTGTAAACATGATTTAAGACTAGAAGTACCTCCACTTCCAGTGAACTCAACAGTCCATTTTAAACCAGTTAACGAACTCCTTTCTGAATAAAATAACATAAGGGTAAGTGCAAAAATTGTATTTGTTTCTAAGAAGGAAACTTTGTCTTTAATCAAATTTTTCATAAAATTGATCATATCAGTATTTTGCAATATTGGTGAGACAAGCCTTATAATGAACAAATTATTTTCCAATGTACCAGAACAGATAAAAGATATCCAATTTAGATTAAACAATTTTATAAAATCAATAAAATATCTATTTAAAACAAATTTAGAAAACCAAACCAACTTTTTTAAAACCCAAGTACATTAAATAATTTCCCTACATTAACCTTATGTCTACCCCAATATTCATAAGTATATTCCACAACTAATATTGATGCTTTATTTTAATTGCCAATAACTAGGAACGTCACTCTTTTAAGTAATTTCCCGATTACCCGGGGCTTCTACAATGAGTTGCAATCCCAACTAGGAATATTCCACTACTACCAAGGAATATGAACATTCTTGAACCCTAAATTGTTGTACTTGAGACTTATCCTTATCTTCCCACTTCCTTTTCTTGAAGGAAGTAAAGCTCTTCTCAAACAACTGACATAAATCTTTGTCTATCAATGATCATCACCACTAGATTATTAAATGGTACCAGGTTTCCCCACCATGTCTAGTCCAAAGAATCCTTAATTCAATCAATGATGTAAATCATTTTAAGAACATGATTCTTACTTGAGTGTCGTTAACCAACATAGGTGCTAACAAATTCTCATATGTCAAATCTTTAAAATTATGACGCCCATGTAGAACTTCCTTGATGGGGGACTAAACACATGTGATACTTAATTTAAAGAATTACCATGTATTTTAAAATGTCCAGATTTCGAGATTAAAACTATTTGACGAGGCGATAGATTAAACTGAAATAAGGAATCATTCATGTCAAAATTTTAAAATATTGATGAAAATTGCGGGTTAAATAATCTTTATCCCCTTAGGTTAGAATAATGTCCAATTACATTTTAAGTCCTTGAAAATAATTTCAGTTAAAACTTTAGGACTAAAATAGTGAGCGAAAATTGAATGAATTTAAGAAATCTTAGAATCATGAAATTAAAAATTTATTTCCAATTAATAGACGATAATTAATTTGATTAAATTTTAAATTAACATCCCTCGACTGGAAATTTTTTAAATAAATCTCGTCCAACATACTAGTTCCCTTATGATATCAAATTTCTCGATTGGTGCTTAAATCACACAACCATGAACCACACATACTTTCATCTTTCATTAATCTATTTGGACAATTCAGGATCCTCTATCCAACATAATGAATAATTGACGATTTTTGTCCCAATTCTAATAATAGTGAATCTGATTGGTAGGATATCATAATCTGTGTGTAAGTGTATACAATCAGTTGGTTTTATTAAAACCAAACTTGCTTATGTCGAACTTCCTCGATGGGATAATCAATATCACTCACATATAATTTCAATAAACAATTGCTTAAGAATTTTAAATTTTTTATGATACCGCGATTAAAACCATCTTATGAGGGCCCAGACCAAGATGACAAGAGGAATTAATCACATCACAATTTTAAAATGCTGATAAAGATCGTGGGGTTTATGTTGAAATCCCTTTTCCACGTAGTATTTAAAAACTTGAGGGTTTTGAAAAACTACTCATTAAATTTTAAACCTACGAATTGAAATCCTTGGTATTTTTAATTTACTTGTACAAATTAAATAACCTGATCTCACTATTTTAGTTTTCAAAAAATAAAGCATTTTAAAATAAAATAAAGCTCGTAGATGAAAAATTAATTTATTACTTAAAATTGATTACCAATTTAGTTGAATTTGTAAAAAATAAATATAGCATATTTACTAGGAAAGTAGTGTTCAAGGCTAGTTTAAAAATTAAATCCTTGTTCCCAATAAAACGGTGTTCCTAATTCCCCAAATTATGCAACATAATAATAAAGAGACATAATGAAAATATAAATAAATAATTGTAAAAGTAAGTAAAACAATAAGGACAAACATGCCTCTATCCATCATGGCCTCGCCTCCTTCTTGAAGTATAACTCTTAAATCCTAAAAATCCTTGTTATATAAGCATTCCTTCGACTGAGTCTAACTTGAAGTAGACTTCATCACAACAATGAGTTCTTCATGATATGTAATTTTGGAAACAAATCCTTTGCATCTTTTAGGAATGATCGGAATGAAGAACAGAAGAAAAAATCATCAACTGCATTAATTATCCTCCAAAAAGTGAATTTTTCCCCGTAGGTCGATTGACCGGATATGTCGGGGACATCCTTCGTCTTCCTTCGTAAAACCATGCAAAAACTCCATAATTGGGTCAAAATTTCACCAAACTCCATAAAACATTTCCTTACACCCAAAAGTATGCAAATACATGATTCTAATTATAAATAAACATTACAACCCTTTTCTAAATCCTCTAAATAAATCGATAATGAAATATTTAAGAAAACCTAATTATTACAACCATATCAAACCTAGGAGCGAAAAATAATTGCGAATAAACCACTGTAGGATCCAATCACACAAAATAAACCTATGTGACCATAATGGAAGGGACATGAACGTAAAATATTTGTTAAACCATGTTAGTAAGATACCATGCACAAACATGTATAATAATATAACATGCCAAAATTAGGGTTCCTTGGTGGACAACATGGACCTTTTTAATACACAATCAATCTCGACGGGGAATCAGATACCAATTATTGGGAAAAATAACTTGGGATTAACATTTAAATCCAGGAAAATTTCATCTTCATAGATCTTTGATTAATCATGTATTGAAAAGAAAATAAGAACTATATTTAAAGATTAAACCCAAGGTTTCACGAACTCATACCATAGCGATTATTGTTGTGATTCGTACGAGGCAATAAATGTAGAATATAATAAAATCCTTGATTCCCTCCAAGGTCTCTGAAAACCTTGCCTAACTTTGTGAAAATCTCATACCTTAGAGCATATGATCCTTCCCAAATTGAGGTAAGTGTGTGGGAACCTTTTGAGATGAAAACTCTTCCTTATGAGTGAGATATGGTGGTCTCTCTCTAGGCCTCTTCACAAAAACATGAATAGTATTTCCTTTCATCCCTCTTAAACCCTAATGATCAATAATAATGATTAAAACCCATCTCAAACCTTTATATACATGTATAAGAGGAGGGATTTATCCAAACTGGGTTTCTTGAGAATATAGGCCCTAAGACAAATGATTAAATTGGATTCCAAATAAATACTCAAAAATCGCTATTACAATTACTGTAATTTATTTCCTCTATTTATTTAATCATAATTAATTTCACTATATAATTATGACTGCACTCTAATTTAATTATCTTATAAATCACTTGAATATAATGAGGACTTATTTGCAAAGTAGATTATGGTACATAATATGATTCATCATGTTAAGTTTTCGATACCTTTTTGGTCAAATCATTTTACAATTAATCGACTTTAACCAACATCTAATTAATTTCCTTGATTCTCATACTTCTCTTAATTGCTACTCCACTAGGATTATAAAATAATCTAGTATACGTGTTTTACTTGGTGGAAACCAAGCTTATAAGTCAATCAAGTGGGTATCATAATTCAAGGTATCCCAGACTCAGAATTTTTTGGATTAAGATCTCACATATATTCATATAATTGTCTCCCAACATGGGGGGTCATTGGATTCAATCTAAAATTGAATCGCACTCATAGGAATCGAAGAGACAACTAAATAAATAGTGCAATCCTCATAATTCTTTGGAATAAGAATACTGGCACCCTTCGCAAATGATGTGAGATTTTCTGAGTCTAATCTAGAAAGTTCGTAGGCTCAAATATCAAGGGTGGCCATGTTAATTATACTCCTGGGATGTACCGATCACAATCCTCTGCTAAACTATCACACAAGTTCTCGAACCATCAGACAGGTTCCCCTAGTTTGAGATAAAATATCTACAATTGCATCACAACTATTTTTATGGGGTGTGAACTCCATATATAGGTTGTGAATATTTTATTAGTGCTATAATTTAAATTTCAATCTCTTTATGATCATTTCGAAGACGCACCACTATAATTCCTACCAAGCACTATTGGCCGACATTGATATGAAATAATATATGTAAACAAAACATAATGCATTCTCATAACCGTGATTCTTATTTCAAAATTAAATGATACAAATTTACTTAAATTTAACCATCACAAAAGGTTTTAAGAATAAAATCCCAATAGTGGTAAACCTTAAATATTATCGAACACATCTGAGAACCCCTGAACTATGGGAATTATATCCAGGGACATTGTTATCTCTTCATGGGTATCCTAATAAAAATACAAGTGGGTCGCGACCACATCCTCATCCTAGACATAACAACCAAATACATCTCCTGACATGATATAGCAGACAATATAGCTCTATATACACAATTTATTTGATACTGATACGCATATAGCCCATCCATCAACAATATGACATCATATGTGTGGGTATATAAAACTAAGAAGTTAACTACAAACTCTAACTTACCAATATCAATGCCTACCCCATTTCATGTCTCAGTAAAAGAGTGGATACTCCTAAACAAGTATCTATAGATCAAATCATAATATAAGGATTTCGAATCATTATTGATATACCCATAAAGTTTTTTTACAATAAAAGAGTGTCTGGCTCTCGTATCAAATGAAACTCTTTCTAATGCATCGTGAGCAGAAAATGTGCCATCAACTGCCAGAATGGGCATTTGTTCATCCCTATTTCTCACATGATTAAACCGACCATAATTTAACAAGGGTTGAGGCACTGCGGTAGATGGTAATGGTGGAACTATCGTTTGATGCCTCTATTGTGGATGATATTTGGGTCTAAAACTCTACTGCTGTGGACCCTACTATCTTTTCCTATACTTCCCTTGGCTCTATTGTCCTTGACTCTATTGTATCTTCTGAACTTCCTTTTCATTAGGACCTATATTGGGCCTATGTCATTTACTTCCAGATCTATAGTAATTCCAAAAGTAAGGACTTAAAACAGTCCATGTTTGTCGTTATTGTTGTCCCCCACTTATTTGAAGGGGTTCATATGGAAATTGCGTCAGAATCTCTTCCACGAACCTTGTTCTGACTAGCCCCATGCTCCATTCCTATCCCCACTTTGTCCTCCCTCTGACTTAGGTTCACCAACTTGGGCCCCTTTGTCATACTTCTTCTTGTGCTTGTTATGAACTTGATAACGGGTGTGCCCTACTTGGTTATATGTAATGTATGTTGGGTTCACCATCGGCATATGAAGAATAGGGTAAATGAGACCCTTAACGAAATAATAAATCGTTTACATCGGTATTCATTTTCTTAGTAGACTACAAGGACAAATTGGTAAGGTCTTTCTCACACACGACAAAGATAGTACGTGACCCCTGCTAGAGTAAAAGAATCTTCGACTTCTTGACAACCCAAATATACTCGGGGAAGTACTTTTCATTGGAACTCGTCATAATCTCGGAATACATTTCACCAAGCCTATCACTAGTGACGTACTAAGAGTCTTACGCCTAATATCTACTAACTCTCGATCAAAATGAACACCATTTATGGGAAGTCTTACAAATGAAATCCAAACAATGAACCCTCCAAATACACTTCGGTCTAGTAAGGAGTTCATCAGGATAAGTGGCACTAGACTCCCTAAAACTCATACTCTACAATGGTAATGGAAAAAAAATGAACGTATAAAGGAATGATATTCAAACGACTAGAATGGACCTCTAGAACTCATGTTCCGTATAACCATGCTCGGATACCAACCATGACACCCCGTAATTTTTATTAATTAAGTTGATCAAGTGTACTTATTAAATCTTTTAGTTTTTCAATATTATATAAATATCATCCTTGGCATGATTAAAAACAAACGATAAAGGTAATGCAACAGGAATACGATTAAAAAAATCTCCAGCATAATAATATAATAGGAATGACATAAACACTAACTAAACATAAAATAAAACCCATAATCCAAGGTTTATAATAAGATTACCAATAAACCTCCACAAATATATACCACCATAACTTAATCAGAAAACCCAACTAGAATAGAGTACATGTTATAACAATAAAGATAATTCTCACATCTCTAAAAAATAAATGACTGAAAATAACCAAGATTGAAACTTGTGTCCTCAACAAGTGGTGAGAAAGGGATAGACTTTGGGCTATAAGAATAAGGAATTCTAAACCTGATGGGCACGAGCACCTGAAAGGGGGTTTCAACATCAATGGTCAAGCCATTGCAAGATGACATAGCTACGCCAATTAATGACAATTATGTAAGTAACTAATAATTCTAGCATTTATAAATTTCGTCTCACAATGTATAACATGACTCAAAAAATGATAACACAGTAATTTCCATTTTTAAATAAGTCATTAAGAACGACCCTAAGCGTACCTAGAACCTCATGCCCTGTGGAGGGCACTAGCATCCCGCCATGCATATGCAATAAATAATAGCATATAAGTTAATCCCTCATCATGAAAAATGTCCGACATCCATCATATACACCCCAAAACACTGTCATGTAACAATAAATCAACCTCTACCATATACACCACAAAACATCTTCACAAATCAACATGATCGTGTCTGGCCCCAGTCCCCTTCATGATAAGAAAATACAACCTCCCCCATATACACCCCAAACGTACTCATCATAGATAGTATAAACATAACGAACCCATGCGTAGGGTCATACATAAACAAGTAATGTTTTTACACTGTTGTATACTTCACAAATTAGACTCACACGTCGCGAAATATTTCAACATCTTTTATACTTCTACTTTAAACTTCTTTAGTTTTCATAGATACCTTCTTAATGTCTTATTATTTTAAAAGGTAATGGTGTGAGGCATATATTACATAAACTAAAGTCTCAAAGGGGAAAAACTATTATTTAGAAATTACAATATTTGCTCGTAAGCTTTAATTTATTATTTGTTTTTATTAATCATATTATTGGGACATCGTGCATTTTAATAAAGCTCACTTACTATACAAAAGTCCGAATTCAAAATTATAAGGGTGTGATATCAATTTCAACCTAATACAAGGAATTAATTTAATCATCTTTACTAATATACATATGGGGTATAATTATTTCTAGTCGGAAAACAAGTAAATATAAACTGGAAATGACAAAAATCATAAAATGGCTATTACTTTTGTATTCCCGTGTCTAAATAATCATATGAGTCTCAATTAAAAACTTTATAAAAATAATACTAACTCAAGTCCAGTTTCATAATTCACTAATATTGTTATTTGGGAATTTACATAATTAAAGTGGGCATGGAAATTTACAATTGAAATTTCAATGTAAATTTATCCAAGTCCTAATTGTGCCCCTTTATCAATTTATCAATTTCCTACCTATCTTAAATTATCCATTTACAAATTTTCTAATTATCACAATTTCATAAATTTTCGAATTATCCAAATTTACAAAATTCTAATTAAAATTATGAATTTTAATAAATTAATAATTTAATAATATCATATAATTGAATTTACAAAGTTTCATAAAACAAATTACAAATGTAATTATAGAAAGTGAGGTGTAGAATGTTAACTTGCCTCAATGTAGAAATTTACACAATAATAGAAGAAGAATTAATGAAGAAATCCTGTTTGAAACATTGTTGAAAAGATCCGCTTATTGATCTCAAAACTCGTGTAAATGTTGGTTAAAAAGTATACCAATGAAAATTATAGTGTATATTTTTATAATTGGAATGGTGTAATTTGGGTGGGAAAATGATTTGATTTTTGGGTTGAGTTGAATATTGAAAATGAGAACGGCGGTATGGTTTTTGTATCGCCTATAGTGGAAAAAAAGGAGAATGAGATGAAGAATCCTGTTTGAGAATGAACATCGCTGCCTCATTTTTTTAAAATGCTCGCCTTTTAATTTAAAATTTTCTCCTTTATTTATTTTCTTTAATTATAGATGAATTAATTTCCCTTTCTTTCTTTAATAACTCTAACCCTAAACATTTCTCCAAGTAACTACCTTATTACCAAAAAATCCTCTATTTTAAATCATAATTCCTGTTGTACCAAACCTTCCATTTAATTTCTATAATTATATTTAAATCTCATACTTTTATTTATTTACAATTAAGCCTAAAATATTTATTAATTTACCAAATAATTCTATAATTCATAATAAATTCATTAAGTCACCAAATAAAATTCTACAATTGCAACAATTTCCATAACATCAATTGAACTACCTTTCACTCTCCACTACTTACATGGAGCATCAATTTTATTACTTAAAATTATATCAAATTCTATTTCTAATTAAAAAATAATTCGTAACTTCCCAAAATTTATTATTTAACTATTAATAAATACGACAAAATTACGATGTATTATAATAGTCCCCTAACAAAAAGAATTTCATCCTCGAAATTCACAAATTTAAATTTATATGTGACTCAAAATAGATATTGATATTATTGTCTCATCAAATCCTCGCGCTCCCAAGTGGAGTCCTCCACATTATGGTGATTCAATTGCACACATACCAATGGTATTTCCTTCAAAAGAAATTTTTTAAATTTGCCTATCCAAAATACCTACTGGTTTCTCACTATAGGAAGCACCTGAGTCTAATTTGATCTCACCCAAATCAATATGCTTGTAAGCATCCCTAGGATGTAGGTATATATTAAGTAAGATTACGAGGAATACATTAAACACCCAATCGAGATGATCTGTAATTTCCAAATGGTACACAACCTTCCCTGTCTTATTTGTAATCATAAAAGGCCAGATGGAGTGCATAGTTAATGTTCCCTTCTTAGCAAATGTCATCACCCATTTCGTAAGGGATTCCCGAAGTAGGACGTGATTTCCTACCTCAAAACTCCATATGTTTCTTATTTTTGCCTGCATAATTGGTCTATCCCAAGAGACTTTAATCCACTCCCTAATCAACTTCATCATCACGATCGTTTATTGGATGAATTCTGGTCCCAAATGTCTACCCTCTCCCACGTTTAACCAACACACTAGTAATTAACATGGTCTTCCATAAAGTTCCTCATAGGTGCCATTGGAAATGGACTTCTGATAACTGTTATAATATGCGACCTCTACTAAAGATCAATGAATCTCTCAACTGCTTCTAATTCAATCACACATGCATGTTGAATCTTTTTTAATGCCTGATTGACTCTTTACATCTATCCATCCATTTGTGGATGGTAAGATATGCTAAGGTGCAACAGAGTCCCCATAGCCTGCTGGAAACTCTCTTAAAAGTGGGCCACGAATGTGGAACCCCGACCCTAAACTATCAATAGAGGAACCCCATGCAAATTGATAACCATGACAACATACGAATATACAAGATGATTGATCAAATAATCGACACAAACCACCAAAAATATGTATACGTATAGTTCCTCCTGGTCACCATTTTTACGGTTATATTCTTTTATTTGGTCAAGATCTCAACCCATATTCGTTCTCATGGATACATCTTGATATAGTGTGCATGGTTTCCCAATTTTGATATCTTTAAGGTTGATTTTAGGTTATTTTGATTGTATATTTGTGTGTTTCTCATACTTTTACCTACTCATTTTACCATAATTATGATATTTTATGTTATTTCTTACTCATAGTTATTTATCTTTTTTGTGACAAAGATGGAAGAGATTTGTAAGGGGTGATATGGAGGGGAGATTTGATATTTTTTATATGTGTTCTTTGAGTAAGGGGGAGAGATTTGAATTGATTTCAATGATTGGTTCTCATATATGTTTTTATTTGCGAGAGTTTTACATTATTTTACATCAATTACATAATACTCCTTGATTTATCATTCATATTTGTTTGTTAAAGGATTCCCGAGTTGGGAGTTTCTTCTTATGAATGCTTCATGTGTAATTATTTTTTATTGTTGAGATTGTTATAGCCATCATCATATCTTACAAGACCAAAACTAGTCATTGAATATTTTAGTCAGTCTAGCTTCTCTCACTACATGGCCAATATGGAGTGAGTCAGGCTTCTCGTAATTAAGAATTTTTAAGGATTTGTTTTTTTTCCAGAGAATAGACAAAAAGGAAGATTGAAATTGAAAACAATTATATATAGGTATAAAATCATTCTTAAGAACACCCTAATATTAATCATGAACACATTAATATGATTAATGTTTAACATACAATTGTTCTTAATAAAAGGATCTTAGATCTTCATGTTTTCACAAAATACGTCTAAAAGATAGAAAATAAGACATACCTTGATCAAAGATCAAACTTGATTAATTGCTCCATCAATCTGCCTTCTTGGAAAAAATGCACTCTAATGGAATCTCGGAGTTTCTCTCCCACCTCAGAAATAGTGTGTTATGAGATGACTCTAGATGGTGTAGAGGTCTCTATTTATAAGGGGAAGAGGGCCGGAATCCTAGTCAAGGTGGGACTCTTTCAAGTCTCCCACTAATGCCACTAACCATCATGTGACTAACGGATAAGGTTTACCCAAATCTTTTAATATCTTTATTTATCACATTCCTAATTAATTATCTGACATTTATTAAAACCACATAAATGGGAAATTCGGAATTTAATACAATTGAAATTAAATAATTAATTTCGTCACTTAACATTAATTTCCAACAGTCTCCCACTTGGTCTTAATAATTCACATAATTAGATTAGGTATCATAAGGTGCACAATCATTGATAAATTTATTTTGCTGAATCAAATGATTCACGGATGCGAGTCATGGCGGTTCCATACTATTCAAGAGCATGGTTCCTTCCATGTACCACAACACCAATGTTTCATTCAACTAAGCCTTTAATATTGGGTATCATAATGGCCTCATAATGTCCTTTGGAATAAGGACTATTTCTGTCAACAACACTTCATAATTGCATGCATTCACAAAGGACAGAAATAATTGAAATCAGAAACACTTTTATTGAATTCAAGTAATAGTGTCAAACAACTAAGCCAAATAGCAATCATAATTTTACTAATCGAGATCCATCTCTTTGACACGTTCCATAAGGTCTTTTGGAGATAGTCCTTTCGTAATAGGATCTGCTATGTTATCACTCGTACTAATGTGATCAATTGACACTTTTTGTTTCTGAATTTCTTCTTTAACTGATAGGTATTTCATTCAACGTGCTTAGTTACTTTAGGAATACCTAACATTTCTTCATAAAGAAGATTGCAGCGACATTATCATAATATTTCAGCGACTTGATAATAGTGTCGACAACTCCAAGTCCCGAAATGAAGTCACGCTGCCAAAATACATAAGTTGTAGCATCAAGCATACTACAAACTCAGCTTTCACAATACTTAATGGATGGATTGTGTTGCACTCCTTCATTATATTGGTTGATAAACCAAAACAAATATTCTTAAGCAAGAGTGAACTTCATACCATCCGTACAAATAGTAAATCTGAGTCACAATAATTGTTCATATTTAAATGAACACATATATCATAAATGTGAGCATATAGTCCTTTAAGTATCTCATTACTTCATACACAACTTTTAAACCCATAAAATTATTTTGATTCTCTACTTTCTAAATCCATGCTTGTATATAGAGAAAATATATAAACTTACTCCCACTGATCTTAAGGTGTATACAAATATACAACGATAAAAAAAATAATGATATTATTTCTTAAAATGCCTCATGTGGGAAACTTATGTTTATAAAATGATCTCCTAAACATATACGCATGGTTTATTAGAATTCAAAAAATAATTTTCACATCCACTTTATATAACTCTCAATCATAATGAGCTACTAATGTCATAAGAATTACATGTCCTTACATATAATTGAGAAGGTTCATTTAGAACCTTTTCTTCATTAATAGTGAAATATTTTACTACAATTTAGCTTTATCTCGTTTAACTACCGTTAGTGTCGCGTTTGGTCTTGATGACCCCCTTATACCCGACTTTAGTGCATCAATTATGTAATTCAACGAGATTTCAACCTTAGTTGTAGTCCATTAGTTTCACTTCTTATGACTTTTGAAAATAAAATCATGTCATTATTTATTCCTTCACCAAATTCATGTTCATGCAGATACCCCACATAATCATTTAGGATAGTAGACCTTTTAGGATCTTCTTAATACTATTCCTTATGATTTCATCTACATTTCTCTCACGGTGACAATACTATCATTTAGTGGTTGACCATTTAGTTGTTCTTTGTTGTTTAGACAATCTAACAACTAAAAGAACAAGGATTCAAGAAGGTTATCGTTAATGGGATAAGTACCCTACCTTCCTTTATAACCTCAAGAAGGTTATCGATAATGGGATAAGTACCCTACCTTCCTTTATAACCTTATTTCATGATTTTCTACTACCACTAATTTCACCTTTCATAATGAATTTGACTTTAATGCAATAAATACGTGGCAATGACAATTATATGATCTATGTAGGTCCACTTTAAGGGAAGTTTCTCATAATCTCCCACTTGGGCCACATAGGTCATCCTTATATTAGACATCGTAATACCTTAAGAGCACAACTCGACTATCAAAATTTGTAAGAGACATTACAAAAATCTTGTCCACGAAAATTATGAAAAAGAGTCTAGATTTAATTTGGTACAAGATTTAAAGAGTTTCATAAAAAACGCTACGATTATGATGCAGGATCAAACAAATCTTTAAAGAACTATGTCCAAACTTTATTTTGTACAAAACATCAAAACTAAAATCATAACCCTTGAAAAAATATACATCAAAAGATTCTTTAGAACATATACCTCACGATCAAGTTTAGACAAACATTTTCCAAAAGAAATTGAGGGTTTATGAAAACAAATGACGATTTGATTCCCCAAGAACAAAAGAAAAGAATCTTATTAGCATTTCTAGTTTGTTTTGTAAGAAATCCTTGCATCAAAAGTAAATATTTTCTTTAACATAGTAAATATAACTTGAAAACTCTACTGAGATGAAAAACTCATTTCAAATCATAAAAGATACATATTATCTTTATCATTATTAGTCCGAGTGTGCAATATGTAAACAAACTTAATTTGTTTAACCAAATTAAATATGAAATTTTAGAGAAATAAAATGGGATACAATAATATGTGATAAGATAATGAGATAAATTGCTCACTTCATTAATGCTTTGATTTAACAACACACACATCGATTACATGACAAATTGAGTGCATAACCGTGAGTTTTTGTCAGTAGTAACCGTGAAATATCGATTATATGATGCTTGTAGATTACTTTATTGGGTATAATGTTATTTCATTATATTGTACACAACATTTGGGCACAACTTATTTTCACATACTATAATAATGTATGTGATCTATGATGTTCATTCAATCATTAAAAATTGATTCCCTGTAAGGAATAACCTTGCTTGAAGAAATGAACTCAATATACCCCATTAATATCTTTACAATTATAAGCATCATGAGTTACTACTACCATCATCTTTACATTTAATATTCATTGCAATTCTAGTCGGGTCACTGTAGTGACTACCAAACATTTCATAATATGAATATTACATTACGTAAAGACTTACATACACAAGTCAATAAATTTTCACTTATTTTCATTACATATCGCATGATCAATACGCTAAATTATTCATGTTTATGGTTTTCATAACCTTAATTGGTGATATGATAGTGAAAGAAACTATGGCATCTGTGTTTGACGACCATTATTACCTTCCCAAAATATATATCACCACTAACATTTTGTTCAATTATTGTAATCACAATAAATGAATAAACAATAATATGTATGAAACATCATAAAGTATCATCATCATAGCATTCAATATCATACATGGACCCGTAGGCAACCAGAATATGCATGATATTAATGCATTAGTCCAATATTTATATCTTCTGGAATGGATCACTTTAATGAACACCAAACCATATATTATATAAATATAAGAGATACGCATACATGTGCAAAATACCCGTAATACATGAATAATTATATTATTGTCTATTCCTTAATTTGAAATTCACCAAAAATTAGACATAATGTGAAAATCAAATAGACAAAGAGTTTACATGAGATATTACACAAATAATAGTAAATGGAAGACATAAATCATTTACTTTCGCTTCATCACTTATGTATGACTAACAAATCAGAAATATTGACCTAAATCATTCATGGTCATACTAATGCACAATATGGTTATAATCACAATTATCATGTTTATTTACAAAAATTCCAATGTTTATTTGATTCAAATTTCAGCATGTGTTGCGCTTCAATTTAACCTTATAACAAACATTAGGATAATCTGAAATGACTACAAGTATAGTATCTTCACATGTAATCTTAGCCTGTATTTGGCATTTGATTAAACTGAACGAATACCTACTTATGAGTCTCAAAATTTGCAAGTCATGCATTCAAATATGCATGCATGCAACGAATAAATCTAGTATCCGCACATATGAATTGTAGCCTGTGTTTGGCATTTAATTCAACTTAATGGGAGTACTAGCCTTAAAATAAACAATAATTCTGATTTTCAACCACATGAATCGTTGGCCTGTGTTTGGCACGAGACTCATTAAAACATGAATATCATAATATTCAACAATATGAATTATTGGCCTGTGTTTGGCACGAGATTCATCAAAATATGAATATTAACAATAACACAAGTCTAATATCCGACCATATGAAATATGTTGGCATGTGTTTCGCACGAATATTCAACTAAAAAGGATCATTAGAGCAAGGTTTTATCACAGTTCTAGATAAAACATACATGAAATATGGGAAAACTTAAATTTTCACACACAACAAAAATTGCAAGGGTCGAATATTGAATTGTTGACTAAAATTTTGGTATATTTCATCTACATTCCGAATATCACGGAATCTGTGTTAATCATCACATAATATTCAGATTGTAAAGATATATTACCCTATAATTCATTTATCATGGTCCCATAATTTTGGCATCTGTGTTTGTTGCCTAATTCATTTAATACCATGATTAATGGACTTAATTTCAACTATTCTGTTTTTACAAAACTGGTTCTAATGTTGTTCAATTCAGATATTAGCATGTGTTGCGCCTCAATCCAATTTTATAACTAACATTAGAATAAGTCTATAATCAATGTAAGTATATTATTCGTACATGCAGTCTCAGCCTGTGTTTGGCCTTTGACTTAACTCAAATGAATAATTGTTTACATGTCTCAACTTAAATATAGTTAATCATGCATTAATATTAACTATAATATGTAATCTATCAGTAATCACAAAGATACCAATAGTAGCTCGAATGCCTCAAAAACATAATTTTTCTGGAAGTCATAAACATTATTTATGTAAAATCAATGCCCCAAAAATATTATACTCAAAACTTAATGTATAATTAATGGTCAAAATATAAATGCATACACAATAATCTAATATTTACAATTATAGATTAAGATACTTTTATGTCTTCTTCATCCAACATCATATAAATATTATTGTCGAAACATCAATTCATAATTACATTAGGACCTTTGGGCAACCAATTATAGATTATGCACAATAACCTAATATATCGAAATGTTATTGTCAAACACATAATCATACATCTAATATTCAAAATTTTATATTGAACCCTTTCATCAATACAAAATAATACATAACATGAATATTAGAACAACCATGAACATAAAGAAAAACATCCCCCGAGGTAAAAAAAAATACATAATATTTGGAAAAAATCGTGATTTTTGCCAAAAATAGAAAATTTGAGTTAGCGCCACAGAGATGTAGATAATTACTCCAGGATCTCAAAACAATTTGCGGAATTCAAAAATCAATTTTCTGGAGTGAGATATTGACGTCAACATTATTACCAAAAACGGCAAAAACGCAATTTTAAGAGTCTTAACGACGTCAAAACGCAAAAGTAAGATGGTGCCCATTTTAAACAATGAGTTTTGTTTATTTCGACGTTTCCAGTCGACCATGTCATTTTCATAAAATTTCGAGCAAGTTTTGACCTTTCATTCTCACCAGTGAGTATTGGCGACAGAAGAAAAACGTCACAGAAAATCTCAGACACACTTTAAGAGCAGATTTAATGACAGAAATAAGACGTCGCAGAAGGTCTCAGGCACAAAAGCAATTTAATGACATAAATAAAAATGTCGCAGAAAGTATCAGGCACATATATCATTATAGACGAACATCAATAAGGAAAATCACGAGATCTTAAACTTTAGCTCTGATACCACATATAAAATCATTCTTAAGAACACCCTAATATTAATCATGAACACATTAATATGATTAATGTTTAACATACAATTGTTCTTAATAAAAGGATCTTAGATCTTCATGTTTTCACAAAATACGTCTAAAAGATAGAAAATAAGACATACCTTGATCAAAGATCAAACTTGATTAATTGCTCCATCAATCTGCCTTCTTGGAAAAAATGCACTCTAATGGAATCTCGGAGTTTCTCTCCCACCTCAGAAATAGTGTGTTATGAGATGACTCTAGATGGTGTAGAGGTCTCTATTTATAAGGGAAAGAGGGCCGGAATCCTAGTCAAGGTGGGACTCTTTCAAGTCTCCCACTAATGCCACTAACCATCATGTGACTAACGGATAAGGTTTACCCAAATCTTTTAATATCTTTATTTATCACATTCCTAATTAATTATCTGACATTTATTAAAACCACATAAATGGGAAATTCGGAATTTAATACAATTGAAATTAAATAATTAATTTCGTCACTTAACATTAATTTCCAACAATAGGTTGGTTCACTTATTTTTGTGTCAAAGAATTTTTAATCTTACACTATATCGAGCCCAAAAGCTTGACGAACATTTGTTGATTAGTAGAGAGAGTCTTGTTCATTAGAACACAAGGAAAGTGAAACTTGAATATCTTCCGGCTCATCTACACTGATGTCTTCCCTTATGGCTCAACTGAAAGGTATCCTTTTATAGATTAACCTAGTTGTTTATCATTAGTCTATGCACATACTCATGTATTATTTATTTAATAAATATTTTCTAAAATGGAATATTTGAATTTGCTTATAGCGTTGTGTATTTTTGTCAAAAGGGATAAGGTGTTTTTTTCATTTGAAGGGATATTTTCAAAGATATTATTTTGCCTATGGCTCTTTGAACGGTATCTTATCATACCCACGCACATGGGTAATGGACTTTTGGCCTAGGATCTTTTATAACTAAAGACGTTCTCATGGATGTTATTTATCTCCACACCTAAGGATCTAGCATTTTGGCCTTATTTTATTCTTTGCCTAAATGCGTGCGCACGGTGCCTAGTTTCCTTCATGTGCATAAAATATCGGATTGTTTAAAAAGCTTATAAATAGACATTGTTTCCCTACAAAGTAAAATAGCACGTTCCACATTCGAAAATAGACATACTCTAAGGATTTTTTGAGTTTCAGATAATCTATTTTCTTCTCCTGTAAGTGATTTAAAATCCACAATAGCCATGATTTACATTTAATTCATTTCAATTTCATAAGATCTACACTCCGAGATCTAGATATTGAAGAGGTCAATCATGCTTCGATCAAACGACAGAGAATTTCACTTCCATATATGATCAATGAAGCTTTGTAGATATTTTGCATTGGAGTGGGGAGAGTTTCAACATCCATAGGTAACTTCTTGTTAGAAAACAATATATAGATAATGTTTTACATTGGGTAAAATTACATTTTTACATCTAATAATAAAAGAGTTGAATGCAACGGGGTTTTGTACAGTTAGGTAGGGGTTTTTCCTCATAAATTGGTGGTATGCAATTGTTTGGTGCTTTATTTATGTAAGGAAAATTTTTAACATTTAGTCAATTTATAGTATTAGCTTATTTTATTGGTCAAAACATGTAGGTTGTTAGGGAATCATATATTGAAGTCTAATGTTTAAGATAAGTAAGCAGCCGTTGTTCTAAAAGACACATCTAAAGTTTCATTATGCCTCTTGCTCATTCCCAAAGGTATATATAGTCCTTTTGATATTTAGAGAAAATCATTTTGAGGCATTAAAATGTGTGAAAACAATTTCTGAAATAATTTGGAAAATTTTGGAATTTTTTCAGGTCGTTCTAACAACTTTTCATAGGTCATTTGAATGAGATACCTAATGAGGCCAATTTTTGAAAAACTTAACCTCAATGGAATTTCGTTAGATACCTCGTTCGAAGTTCGTTCCAACGAGATTGGTATGCTCATTCGAACGCTCTTCACACGTGGTTAATTTTTTAAAAAACTTAACCTTTTTAAAATGACGTTAGATACCTAGTTCTAACAAAATTGGTACCCTCGTTCGAGCTAACTTCAAACGAGATTAATTTCTGAAAAACTTTCCTCTCGGTGTTTGGATTTGAACTCTCATTAGATACTTGTTCAAATGGGACAATGAACATCGTTAGAACGAGGTACCAAGTCGTTCGAATGACCCGATGAATTTTTCAATAAAATTCATTTTTTGACAGTTTCTTCCCACTACTCCCACTACCCCTATGTTTTCAAATTTTTACTCCTATATAAGTATTACGTGAGAGGAGTTTTTAATGATGATTTTTTCATGAATCTTGGAGCATAATTCAATTTGAAAATATCATTGATCATTTATGATCAAGTCTTTATAAATCAAACCCATAAAACTTTTTCAACCTATTTATTGGTTGTGCAGTGGATTCTGCACTTTAGGTGATAGTTGAGGCTATAAGAGGATTTCGAGGCATGGAGTTGCTACTTGGCTGACGTTGGATTGCGCAGTGGCTTTAAAGGAAGGTATGAATATTTCATCTGCATGTGCTTGAGAAGTTAATAGTGTTAAATCTTTTACGTCTTCATGTAAAACCTTGTTTATAGTGAATTTTTTCTAGTCCTCATTGTCTCGGGATATTCCCAGTTAAGTTTTGCTCGTACATTGTCATCTCGTGTGTGATTGCGATTGTTATTGATTGACCAAACTAATCTTACAGGCAAACTTAGGATTTAAGTTATACAAGATTAAAATTGGTAATAATCTGGTATGCATCTGTTCTAGACTTGGACAAAATTTGGCAAATCATGTTATCACATAATCTAATTAATTCATTATTAGAAAATCAGATTTTCGATTTACTTTTTTTTTTGTTATCTTATCACCTAGATAACATAGATCTATATGTTTATGGTAAAAATTACTTAAATCTAGGGTGCTAGTTAGTAATAATTTAAATTACATTGAGACCTATTCACCCCCTCAACGTTTAAATATAGTTTGCACAAATCATCTGCTCCACGTTTGGACTCGGACTTCATAGTCCTCCCACCTTGGTATGAATTGATCTTTCCTATCGATAATCAACCCACATGTATGATATATTATGATCCCTACACAATTTCTCGTGCTAATATATTTCTTTGATGTACAAGAGCGAAGGAAAATTTAAACAAGAATTTTAACTTGAAATCATAAAACATGACATAATCTCACTCTTATAACAAAACTCTCTCAAAGCTTTTTAGTTTTTTTAAATTGGGTTGCGTATTTTTAAAGGCCTATCGACTCTGCTATTTGTATTTTACTGTATAACATACCAAGTAAAAGAAGAATTCAAAGAAAAACTAGTCCTGATTCGAACAAGAGTGCCCTCGTGGAAACAAGATAATTTCTCATGAAGGGATATCATACAAGGACTTCTACTCATAAAGCAGGGTTTTCATGTGAAGACCCTTTTACACGAGGGTTATGTCATTCTCATGTGAGATGGAAAACATTTCCCCTCTTGCAAATTTGACAAAAAAATTAAAAGCATTTGTCCTATAAATTTTCTACTAGAGAAAGTAAATTTAAGAAAATTATGAAAACCTCAAATGCTTACCAAACTTCCGATTGCATTAATGTCTGAATATGTTTGTCTCGGTAAAAAAATTGTGTAGTTGTTTTTCTTTATCTTCAATGATATGACATTTAAAACTCAATAACTCAAAACAATACAATTAAAATTTTTTATTCTTTTTGTTCATTTTGTTCTAAAATAAAGCCAAAAACAAAACAAATTCTGTGAAAAAATGTCCTTGTAATATGGGTGCCACATTTGTCTATGTGGCACTCAGGGGTACGAATCCTTATCTATGACGGGTATATATATATATATATATATATATATATATATATATATATATATAGAGAGAGAGAGAGAGAGAGAGAGAGAGAGAGAGAGAGAGAGAGAGAGAGAGAGAGAGAGAGAGAGATTTCATAAATAATAAACAACTATGATTCTTTGCTCTTGTACATATTCTCTTTTGTATCATGTAGTTAACCTGTTAATAGATTCTAGGTTAGCCAAATTTCCAATTATGAAATACTAAATGATGTAGTATTGATAGTTTGTATATTTTTGACATATGTTTGGATTGTGGATAAGAGTCCCCATGGGTTTAAGAATTCTCTAGTTGTGTGAGGTTCCACTTAGTTGATCATTTTTTATGAATCATATCATAGTCCAATTACATTATCTCCTTTTGATTTATATTGTTAATATGAATGAAATTATTAATGTATTTTGATAATGAAAAATAATATGTAGGATTAATATTAGACATATATTCACTTGATTGTCGCATAATGTTTTTTTATTTATCACACTTGTTACATTGCATTTAAGTGTAAAAAATATTCATGTTGCATTAGACATAGTTGTTTGCTACATTTAATGGATTACATGTATTGTGATATTTTCAATTTGTGTGATTGTTTTAATGGTGTAATTATTTCAGCTGGTTTAGTCGTTTGACACAAGTGGATATAAAAAGGTAACAATTGGTTTCAGTGGTTTCTCAAATAGGTCTTGCAAAAACACTCAAGTGTTTTAGGGTTTACACAAGAAGTTGTTTAGGCTTACGTTAAAATTATTTACACTCATCTGTATAGTTGTAATCTTAAACAATAATTTGGTTTCTTAACAAGAGAAAGGTTTGACCGGTTCACCCAAATGACAACGTTTGGGAGAATACGTGGTAAGATGCTTGTTTGGATGGATTCTGATCATTTGGTTTGGGTTAAAAATAATATAATAACAATTTTCAACGTCATACAATGTCTAAGAAGTAACACATTCTTGTTAGGATCAATTACGACAGCGTTTGGCTTGAACAATTGGACTTAAGCTAGAGTGTCAAGCCTCATCGGTTACATGGAAAGAGTGGTCAGATCCGATAGTCAATGTAAAATATAAGGGAGATGTTAAGACAGTAAATATAAGATATATTTTCTCTTTGAACCAACACATACACATGCAAGTGTAAAGATATAAATGAGAAAACAAAAGAGTGGCTAACAATTAAACATATGTTAATGATAAACTGAACAGTAAATAGAAAAGAAACGGTGAGAAGACAAAGTACACATCTTCTAATAAACATTTCTACTTATAAGGGGACATAAGTAAACTAGTGGGGCCACGTGAATTTATGAGGAAGAGATTGGAAATGAGTCCTTCTATTGTAACTTAATTTTTGACATAATTTTTTATCGAAAATACACGTGGCGGCGTGTTATTGGTTTATTCTCTGATGCCACTGGCGTGGACCCCACAAAAGAACCAATAGAAACCCGTCACCTCATTCGGTAATTCCACTTTCGGTCAAAAATTAAGTTACAATATCATTTTCCATTGGAAATACTCAACGATGAAGTATGATACAAATAATTAAGTGCAGTTTACTGACTTTAAGTTGACTTAAATATTGTTTCAGTAAACTCAATGTGTTGACATGGTGTGAAAATTACTTTGTGGTATATAAGGAACTTCTCCACCTGAATATTTTGAGAGAGCATATTCCCATTTTTGGTGTAGAACAAAACACCATTTATGATTTTACATTTCAAAGAGAATTTTCCTACCATATTTGGTGTAAATCAAAACACTACTTGTGCACACTGCATCAACTACATTATAAGAAAAGGTTACTTCCACATTTTTGTTGGATATTATGAATGCAAATACAGAAATGGAACTCTTTATATATCTCAAAAATGTCAACTTCAATACAACAATGTAATTTCTGAATAGTCACTATAAAACTTCAAGGCGTGATGTCACTTTCCTAAATACAGTATTTGCCCCACACGAAGAATTTCGGTATACAAACGGGAATCAGCAAATCCGTACTCAAGATACAATGAAGCAATTGCACTGTCTGCAACTTGTATATTTGAAGACAGCCCTTGGATGTAGCAGCAAAGAACAGTCAATCAAGTTCTTATTCTGTTTATGTGCACAAAACAGAATAAGAGAATTTGTATCTCCTGAAAATTGTAAGAGAGTAATAGCAGGGTCTGGAAATCTGAAACTGATTTTTGTTATCAATGTAATTCCGTTTTTAGGCAGCCTTTATTTATAGATAATGAAAGGCTTTGTCTTCAAGAGTCATGACTGTTGAATTAAGTCAGTTCCGAACAGGTATGACTGTTAATTACCAACAGTCTTAAGTCCTTTCCGAACATGTATAATAATACCAAATCGGTTTTGCACGGGTCAACCAAAAAGTGACCGCGCCCGAGCTACCGCGATCCGACCCGGACGAATCCCGGCAACCCGCTACCACTGCGGACACGCGGCGTGCCAAGTGCAAAGTGCGTCACTAGCGCCTCTACAGCACACTGCCCCGCGCGCGTGCGCGCGCGCGTACGGTGCTTCGCACCGTATTGAGGTCTCTTGAATAGCCTCTTAAATGCTAGATGAATTAACTCTTCATCTTCCATTTGTACTTATTAAGTGTACAAATTCTTAACATTTTTTCAATGTGGGACTCAAAGGTTGCCCACCCCTTTTATAGCTTAGTGGTGACACTTAGCTTTGTACATTTTCCAATGTGGGACACTATCCCCTTTTATATTTGGGTTAGCTTCCCACCTCTTCCTCACACTTCCAATGTGGGAGAAGCTCTTAAGGCTTTTACACCCAAAAAACTCTTACTCTCTTATTTTAAAAAGCTCTTAAGGCTTTTACACCCAAAAAGCTCTTAACTCAACGACGAAGTATGATACAAATAATTAAGTGCAGTTTACTGACTTTAAGTTGACTTAAATATTGTTTCAGTAAACTCAATGTGTTGACATGGTGTGAAAATTACTTTGTGGTATATAAGGAACTTCTCCACCTGAATATTTTGAGAGAGCATTCTCCCATTTTTGGTGTAGAACAAAACACCATTTATGATTTTACATTTCAAAGAGAATTTTCCTACCATATTTGGTGTAAATCAAAACACTACTTGTGCACACTGCATCAACTACATTATAAGAAAAGGTTACTTCCACATTTTTTGCAAACAAAACACCATTTGTATGTTCCATCTACCACAAAGAGTGAGAAAGTGATTACAATAACAATACGACTACATGAGTTCAACACCACCACCAACATCAATAACATTAATATTGTTGAATCTACTCACAAGGAGTTTTTATTGTAAAAATTTCGTACTATTAGAATACATAAACGAAACATTATATTTTATTTATACAATTCCATGAAAGCTATAAATTCCATTGTATCTTTAAGATCGGTAGTGCATTTTCACATGATGTCATATAAGGAAACTTGATCTTTGACCGTATCCGCTTCGACAACAGTAGCCTGTCCTATCGAATATGGTTGCAACTTTCCTAGTTATTTTGTGAGGTTATTTGTCTACCTCCGTGAGGAAGAATAGAGTGGATATTCCTCAATTTCCATGTTGACGAGTGGATAGGGGTGGCAATTCGTGTGCGTCGTGTCGTGTTCGGGTCGTGTCATGTCGGGTTCGTGTCAAGTATTAGTCAACCCTAACCCGACCCATTTAACTAATCGTGTCAGATGAGCAAACACTAACCCGACCTATTTATTATCGTGTCGTGTTCGGGTTGACCCGCATAACCCATTAAGTAAAATATAAATTTTTTTTTTCTTCTCTCTTGACCAATCATACCAATCATAGGTCTACAATAACTTAAATTTAATTAATTTCAACTTCTTTCAACACATAAATAATTTATCATCCGATTCTCCATGAATTTCATAGAATGCCTATCAAGATACATAAATTATCTAATATATTCTTCGTAAAATACGAGTTAAGCGGGTCTATTCGTGTCATTTTCGAGTTATACGTGTTTGACACTAACCCAACCCGTTTATTATTCGTGTTGGCGGGTCGTGTCATATTCGGGTTCGTGTCAAGAAATCGTCAACCCTAACCCGCTAACTTCGTGTCGAATTCGTGTCGAGTTATCGTGTCGTGTCAAAAATTGCCACCCCTACGAGTGGACGTCGATGAAAGGTCTTCACCAACCCAGGATAAAAATTCTTGGCCTATATCTTTATCTCTTTCTCCCTCTCTCTCTTTTTAAATTTATGCTTTATTTTATATGTAAGCATTTGAATATGAATGTCTGTAAGAATTATATACAATAACTAAAAAATAAATCATTTTATCAACAAAACTAAAATGATTTGTTAAAAAGAGAAATAATTTTAAATATTTGAAAATGAAAATAAATATAAAAAATCGCATTCACCCCCGCTTGGGATATCTTTCGGGAATATATCGTTATTATTTTTGTTTTCACATGATGATAATGATATTTAATTATTTTATGTTCATACTTTATATATTTGGGACTGGAAATCATAAATATGTAGAATACGGATTTTTACCGTTGGTATTAGAGCGTGGTCTTTGGTTGACAATAAGTTATATATTCTAGATCTATTTTTGTCATAGCTTGCTTTTATTTGTAGTTTATTTTCTATTCTAGTATATCTATTTTTGACATATAATAATTTTTCATCTTTTCAGATATGGCAAGGACTGGTGGTGGGGTTATTGTAGAAACCTGAGAAGTTTCCAAGGCTAATGCAAGTTAGGATGAGGTTACACAAGAGAACTAGGACATGGAGGCGATGATATCCCTAATGGTATCTACGACAATGGAAACAATAATGTTGTTGCATCCACAATTAGTAACTCCATCTCCACAACAATGGATATATCCCATCTCCACTTAGAACAAGGTCAGGGGTTCATTTTCCAAAAGGAATCCACAAGAGTTGATATGGTCGATAGGCTCGAATGTGACCCATTAGTTGTGGCATCACCTTAATAATAATTTTGAGGTTATTGGACTACTCAATGGTGTAAAAATAGATGCTTTCTAGATTATGATTAACATGGTATTCCCTATAGTGGTTGTAGAGCGTGATCACCCCAGTGAACAGAGATACCTTGAACTATGTTACAATCATGGGGAGTTTCAATTATTTCTACTTCCTTCAATACCTTCTCTCCATTAATAAATGTGAATTCTTATGATTTCAAAAAAGGATTCATATTGTAGACGAGTAGGAGAATAGGTTTTGGAGCATGTTGCTTTTCGTCTAAGGAAGGTGAACACAAATGATACAAATATAGATTATTTTATTGATGGATTGATATGAACTAACAAGATGACTATCATGGGAAACCCGGGTTATACCACATATAAACATGTCATGTATGTATCCCTTAGCTATTTTTAGAGTTGTCGGATCACGAGAGGGTTGCCATCAAATGAGAGTACCCGATGATACCAAAAATGGTAACAACATGTCACAATGATAATGAGCTCGAACAGTATGATAATGGCAGTAACACTACAAGAAAAATTGGTTTTAGCGACGTTTTTTTTTGCAACGCTTATAAAAATGTCGGTATATAGTGTAAATGCCGACGTTTATTTAACAACGTGGGATATTTATCGACGTTTTATTGAAGTGTCGAAATATTAATGGCATTTTATTAAAAACGTCGGAAAATGGCAACATTTATTAGAAAACGTGGGTTATTTCCCATCGTTTTGGGAAAAAAACGTCGGGTCCTGAATTAATTTAGCTCCGCGCTTCCTGCTCCCTCTAATTTTTCGTTTCCCTCCAAAAAAAAAATACTATGGTGTTCCCATACGGCTCTCAGTTTTTTTTCTCACATACGGCTCTCAATTGCCCTAACCAAAATCGAGACACACCTGTTGAGCCCTAAGCCAAAATCGAGACACACCTAAGCCAAAATCAGACGCAAGGCTGCTTCTCTGAACGTTTGAGGTAAATCCACATTTTTCTGAACACCAATCCACGTTTTTTTCTGAACACCAATCCATGTTTTTTTCTCTGAACGTTTTTTTCTCTTAACCACGTTTTTTTCTGAATGTTTCTCCAAGACCTTGATCGAAAGACATGATTTTTTTCATTCTTTGGTTTTTCTCTTCCTTTTGTTTTTCTTATTGTGGTTATTTAATAGATATCTATATTTTATATTCCATAGTGGAATTATAATCCAATATTAATCAAGAACCATCATTATTTAGAGAGTAAATGATTATGGTATTGTGAATTAGTAAGAAGTGATGCGTTCTTGATTAATGGTATTGTGAATTAGTAAGAAGTGATTCCTTTTGTCTATTTTGGAATGAGAATAGAAATGGGAATCGTTAACCTTCTTGATTCTTGACGTGATGATTGAATTTTGGTAATTATTAGGTTTCAAACTGTTTTTTAATACTTGTTTCTTAAATATATTTTTTATCTTTTGGTAATATGTATTGATTAATGTGTGTATAATCAAACACTTATGGTTAGTAGTCAGGGGCATATCCTAAATAAGCCCTCAAACATTTTTTAATACACATTTAGTCCAAGTCTTTTTATTTGTTTCAAAAAGTCCCTCAACATGCCTCTAGCGCGGACTTTAAAAATAAAAGAATATTGCTTAAACGGGTGTTTGAGAGATTTTTTGGAATAAATTAAAAAGGCTTGGACTAAATGTGTGTTAAAAAATATTTGAGGGACTTTTTGGTATTTTATCCTAGTAGTTTTTTTTTGGTAATATTTCCCCTTTTTGAGGTACCATGAGGTGTCCGGGCCAGCATTACGCGCACTTTGACCAATCCCCACTCGCGGATCAGTGGCCAACCGCTGACTCCCAGGTTGTTTGCAACTACCGAGACTCGAACTGGGGAGCAAACCCAGTTGACCTTGGAGCTTTAGTACTAGTGCGCTACCACTAGTAGTTAATGTGTTTTGAATTGTTCTCTAGTTGAATTCCATTATATGGGATGTTTGGTTCTTCAGAAAATATAAAAAATTTGAAATTGAATGTAGATTTATTCTTATACGTGTCATTAAAACTAGCCTCTTTAACATTGGTTTAAGGGTTAGTTTGTTAACCATTTATGATTCAAGAATGTAAAAAATTTTGATTTAAGAAAATAAATTGTTTTGTAATCAATTAATAATACAATCACCTTTCCACAATCAAAGATATGGGTATGGTCTTTTGAATTTGATAGAATAAAATTATGTTTCTTATATTGTCGTATTCTTTATTGAAGCAAACATGACTTGGATATCAATAGGCGTATCAAACCGGTTATCTCGAGCTCTTTCTAATATCGGCCTTCAGAGACCTCTTGTTCAGGTATCATTTTCACTTCTATGACTATATCCAATGAAATAGTAATGAATACATAATATCAAACGCATGTTTAAAATGTGCATTGGCTAAGAATACATTAATTTAAGTTGGAAGGTGAATAAATGATACAGAAACCACTCGGAAGCTAGAAAATGTGTAAGATTTTTTATTTGTAATGGAAAATAAGGTTTTAGGCCATTAGGGTGTGTTTGATCGGAGGGGTTGAATTAATTTCAAATGTTGGATTATGCTTATTGTTGAGACGAAGTGATGTTTCGGTAGAGAATCTTGTTGTCGTAAGTCGTGTCCAATTTTGTAAATTTCATCTCAATAGTAGTTTTTATATATTTTTGTTGCATTTGACAAGTTGTGTAATCTTTTCTTTTTTTCATTCTATTATGTTGTTTTATTTTATTTTTTAAAAAGAATATTAAGTCGACCATCTTTTTTTTCCTCTCTATTTTTTATATTTGACAACCTTAGACCATGATATTTGTTAAGAAACAAAAGTCAAATTGCATGTTACTTTTTGTTACCTTTGTGTTGAACTTGCCAATTGACAAAATTTTGTTATGTTTACTTATTCATTTCA
Source organism: Sambucus nigra (assembly GCA_949130495.1). NCBI lineage: Eukaryota > Viridiplantae > Streptophyta > Magnoliopsida > Dipsacales > Adoxaceae > Sambucus > Sambucus nigra. Next base: position 356,723,051 of record OX422213.1, on the reverse strand, counting down.
TTAGGTTAATCAATTCATGCTGATGGATAAGAGTTGGATTAATATAACACATAGAGGTCATCCTTTGTATGAGAAAGGAGCAGAAGAATTCGTTAAGTTTGCCTCTGGTAATAGACCGAATGCTGAAAGAATATTGTGTCCATGTAAGAAATGCCGCAATATGCTATATGTGAAGAAAGATGATGTTGTAGAACATATATTGCTAAATCGGTTTTTAGATAGCTACACATGTTGGACTTATCACGGGGAATCTGCGTCATCTTCGGTTCTTTCTTCTGACTCAGTTATTGGTGATGAAATGCGAGAGATGATACATGATGCTTTTAGAATTCCTCCTACAAGTCCACTTAACTATATGGGTGGTGGTGATGCGCATCAACATATGGATGGCCCTGATGAAGTAACTAATAAATTCTTCAATTTGATAAAAGAATCTGAAAGAGAGTTGTACCCAGATTGTAAGAAGTATACAACTCTCTCGTTTCTTGTTCGATTATTGCATTTAAAGTGCCTTGGTGGGTGGAGTGACAAGACATTCACAATGTTGCTTGAATTATTAAAAGATGCATTTCCTGATGGTGAAACATTGCCAAAGTCTTTCTACGAAGCGAGGACGTTGATTGCTAACTTAGGGCTAGAGTACAAGAAGATACATGCATGTCCTAACGATTGCATGCTCTATTGGAATGAGACAGAACGAGAGAACGAATGCCGAAAGTGTCATACCCCAAGGTACACACAAGTAAATGGTCAATCAGATGCTGATGCCATTATAAATCGAAAAATTCCTGCAAAGGTGGTACGATACTTCCCTTTGATACCAAGACTTCAAAGGCTCTTTATGTCATCAAAGACAGCATCACAGATGAGATGGCATGCCGATGAGCGTGTTGATGATGAAAATGTAAGGCATCCAGCTGATTCACTTGCTTGGAAAACATTTGATGATATTCATCCAGATTTTGCACTTGAACCGCGGAATGTTAGGCTTGGATTATCCAGTGATGGGTTCAACCCATTCAGGAGCATGAGTATTGTCCATAGCACGTGGCCTGTAATTGTAATAATATATAACTTGCCTCCATGGTTGTGTATGAAACAACCATATATGATATTATCAATAATTATTGATGGTCCTCGTAGCCCTGGAAATGACATTGATGTTTATTTGCGCCTTTTAATTGATGAATTAAAGGAATTATGGGTTGGGGTAAACACTTATGATGCAGCCAGTAATCAGATGTTTAAAATGCGTGCATCTTTGTTATGGACAATTAGTGATTTTCCAGCTTATGCAAATTTATCGGGGTGGAGCACAAAAGGTAGATTGGCGTGTCCATGTTGTCATAAGTACACTCGATCCCATTGGTTGTTTAATGGAGGTAAGCATTGCTAATTGGGTCATCGTCGATGGTTGCCCGAAACGCATAAATTTAGAACAAATAAAAACTCCTTTGATGGCACAGTTGAGTTGGATACAAAGCCCACCCGATTATCTGGAGCGGAAGCATATGATGAGGTAAAAAATTTCAATAATAATTTTGGGAAGGATCCAAAAGTAGGAGGTAAGAAGAAAAGGGTTGATAAGACAGGTGAAACCTTGACACATAATTGGAAGAAAAAAAGTATATTTTTTGAGTTAGATTATTGGAAGGATAATTTGTTACGCCACAATCTTGATATAATGCATATTGAGAAAAATGTGTGTGATAATGTGCTTTGGACATTATTAAATGTTGATGGAAAGGGGAAGGATAACTTAAAATCCCGTCATGACTTGGAAGATATGGGTATTCGTAAGCCGTTGCATCCTTAGAAACGGGCAGACAACAAATATTATTTGCCACCTGCATGTTTCACCTTGGACACTAAGGGTAAAGACATAGTTTGTAAAATGTTGAAGGAGGTGAAAGTCCCAGATGGTTATGCTTCGAACATATCGCGTTGTGTTAACCTTAAATAACGTACGTTATCGGGACTTAAGAGTCATGACAACCATATCTTAATGCAAGAACTACTTCCCATTTCCTTAAGAAATGTGTTGCCTAAAAATGTACTTGAACCATTAGTTGAGCTAAGTAACTTCTTTAGGAATATGTACTCGAAAGTGATGAATGTGACCAATTTAGATCGTGTTCAATTTCGCATTGATCTCACGCTATGCCGACTTGAGAGGATCTTTCCACCTTCATTTTTTGATGTCATGGAACATTTGGTTATTCATTTAGCAGAAGAAGCGAAGATTGGAGGACCACCACAATACCGATCGATGTATCCTATTGAGAGGTGCAGTATTAGTCGATATATATATATATATATATATATATATATATATAGGGAGAGGTTCACAAGTGAACCTAAAAGATAAACTTTTTAATGAACCTTAACAAAAAATACTTAATAATCAATTAATTTTAATTTCTATGTTGTAATTGGTCTGCGCTAGCGGCAACGGACACGTGTGTCGATCGATCCCCAACCACCCCACCCGTCCCCTCACCCCCACCCCCCTGGTAGCCCTGTTGTCACAAGGGCTGCCATGGTGGTGGTGGTTGGGGAGGGGGGAGGGGGCGGGTGAGGGGGTTGGGGATCGATCGACACGTGTGTTCGTTGCCGCTGGCGCGAACCAATTACAATATAAAAATTAAAATTAATGAGTTGTTAGGTGTTATTTTGTTAAGGTTCATTAAAAAGTTCATCTTTTAGGTTCACTTGTGAACCTCTCCCTACATATATATATATATATATATATATATATTTAAAAAAAAAATTAATTTTCATGGTAGTTTTTTCATACTAATTGAAATTTCCCTAACCATAGATACTTGTTCACATTGAATAATTATGTGAAGACCCGCAGTCATCCAGAGGGTTCAATTGCACAAGGATATTGGGTAGAAGAATGTTTGACATTTTGCTCAAGGTACCTAAGTGATGATGTTGAGACGAAGTCTAATCGCCCAACGAGGAATGATGATGGTAGTTCTTTTGATCACTTTTGTGGTCGTAAATTAGGAAAAGCGGAGGGATTTGTGCTCGATGACATTACATATGTACAAGCACATCGATATGTGCTTGTCAACACAGATGCAATTGCTCCATTTCGAGAGTAAGTATCTTCTTGAATAAAATCCCTTCATTTTTTAGCCATGCAAAGAATAATGTAATGATTCTTTTTAATCCAGTACTCATCGTGCGTCAATTAGGAGTGATTCTCGTCTCAGATCCCATGATGTGGACCGCATTCATAACGAAACATTTCATTTGTGGTTTAAGGATCATGTAAGTAAAATCTACATTGAAAACAATGTTTTACATTTAAATGTATTATTAAATAACTATTGCTTGTAATGACATTTTTTTGTAATAAAATAGGTGAGGACGTTAGTCAAGGCAAATAACACAGATATATCACAAGAAATTCAAATTTTATCTATGGGTCCCCTGAAAAAGGCAAAAAAGATTCACCGGGTATATTATTAATGGCGTTAGGTATCACACTAAGGCTCGCGAGAGGAGAAGAGCCACGCAAAATAGTGGAGTCATGTTAAACGCAACGACTGAAAGTTACGCAAGTGCAAGAGACATAAATCCCATATCCGGAGATGTCAATTTTTATGGAGTTTTGACAGATATCATTGAGCTGCATTATTCAAAATACTATAAGTTCGTGTTGTTCAAGTGTGACTGGGTTGACAATGGTAGAGGTCTCATTGAGCAAGATGACTTTGGATTCACACTTGTAAACTTCAACCATTTGTTGTATCCTAGGCATCAAAAAGCCGAAGAACCATTCATACTATCATCTCAGGCAAAGCAAGTATTTTATGTACAAGACCTAGTAGAGAAAGATTGGCATATTGTTGTTAAAACAAAACCCCGAGACTTTTTTGATGTGTTTGGACAACAGTTAACAAGCGAGAGCACTATGAATGATGAAACAGAGGCATGGAGTGATCAATGTTTGGATGATACAACATTGACACATGATGATGATGATGTTAGTTGGGTTAGACAAGGTGTGGATGGAGCATTAGTTGATGAGGAAACCACGGAGCAGATGGATGAAGATGAATAGAAATATTGATTAGGTAGGCATTTGAATATGCATTAATAACTTGTGTGGATTTGTATTTATTATTCCATTTTCTTATTTTTTTTACAGAATTGAATAAGTATAAATATTGGTTTCTAATAATTCCTTTCATTACTGTTATTGTAATGTATCAATATTTGATCAGGTGTATGATGTTAGAATCTGTTTTAGATTACTATCTGTTTATGATGTTCGAATATGGTGTATGCTAGGCTAGTATATGTTCAACTAGGCTAGTGTATGTTTCTAACTATCTCATGCACACATCTCTCCCATAATTATGAAGATTTATAATATCCAAAGTTTAATGGGGCTGATTATAATATCCAAAGTTTCCTATTTCATTTTATCACTTTGATAATTTAATTTTTTTTTCATGTTGTTTCATTTAGTACTATGACGATCAATAGATCTCAAACTCAACACATTAGAGGAGCTATGCCAACCCCTGAGCAGCAACAGGAGCATGTAGGAGCCAACCCTGCCATGCCTGAACCTCCATCGAATTGGCCACCTATTACACCATTGATCCCTCCATTGTCGGGCAACAATGAACAACAAGAAGAGGAAGTTACACGTATGGTTTTTAGTTGACTTTTTTATATTTTTAATTGATGAAAAGTATTATTCTTGACATTTAAGTAATTCATTGATGATTTTTTTGGTCAATACCTACGTAACACTTAGATCCGAGCTCCGACTAAGAGGAGGAGCTAGAGGAGCAGAGGCGAGTTCGAGGCCCCACTTTAATGCATAGCGGGTGGGGTAAAGATGGTGGAATTTTAGAAATTGAGGTGAATGAGCTTGGCCAACCCATTAAAGAACCCGCGTCTAGACTTGCTTCAAATTTAGGGGTTTTAGCACGCAATGGTCAACTAGCGCAATTGGCCTACTTTGATTGGAGACAAGTACCCAAAGAGGATAAGAACATGATTTGGCTTCATATCAAGGTATAATGTCAATAAAATGAAAATAGGGTATATATTTTCCAGTTTATTTATCTAACTTGTTGATGTAAAGTAGGAGAATACGAATGCCACAGAAGAGATGAGAAAATTTATGATGCAATCCGTCGGTAGAAAATGGAAGGAATGGAAGGCCACAGCAAATCTCCAAGGTTATACTAAGTATAGAACTAATGAGGAACGCTTGGCAAATTGCCCGCAACGAGTCGAGGAAAGTCAGTGGAAAACACTCGTCTATAACTGGGAGTCCGCTTGAGCACATGTATATACTAGTTGTTGAGTCTAGTCATGAATTACATGTACACACTATGTTTATCTCGCGTATAAAGAACAACATGAAATGAATTAATTTATTAAAAGGATTAATATTAGGATTTACTCAAAATTTGTTCTATGATTAACTGTATTTCCATTGTATTAGGCCAAAAGTGCGAAGAACAAAGCCATCCGTGCATTATTGCAAACGCCGCACACATCTGGTAGAAAAACTCATGCTCAAGTTAGACATGCGGTATAAATTTTGTACTGACTAGTTCATTGTTATTATTGTATTATTATGTTTTGACAGTTAATATGTTGTACTTGTAGATGACTAAAGCGATGGGATTCAAACCAACTCGTAGGATGGTGTACAAGGAGACACATGTAACCAAAGGGAAGGGGCCAGTTAATGAAGCAGCTGCCCTAGCGATTGTATGTATCTTTTCTGCTGTGATTTTTTTAGATGACTATACAGAGCCCCTTCGTTAATGGTAAACATACTTCAAAAAGACTTTGGTTTGTGTACTAATTATTAACACCATATATACGTGGTTTGGATGGATTAGCCTATATTCATAGGGCAAAGGGAGTGGGTAGCATTCATTTTGTATTTATAAATCAATACATGCATTAAAAAGATGAGGGATAAAATCATCCCTCATGTTTACTATGTTTGCACTTAGAATGCTCAAAGGTTCATCTAGTAACACATTCATCCAAAATGAATATTTGCACTAGTCCTACCTTGTTGGAATTATGTCCAACTTTAGGGGAAAGGGGATTTTGAACTAAACTATAAATGCCTTGAAATTGAGGCTGGGGAAGAGGATTAACTCTGTGTTAAGGCTGCTTCAGAAGAATTAACTGCTAATATTATGTTGAATGATTGGGTGAAACACCATGCTGGGAATCCTATCATCAGCCTCACTATGAACTTAAATAAGTTGAATATTGAGATTTGAGATCGAGCTGAATATTGAGATTTGAACGAGCTGAATATTGAGATTTGAGATCGAGATTAACAAACAAGCAGAGCTTTATATGTTCACAAAAACACCTTAATTTGCAGCCCTATTTACTGACAAGTGAGTTTTCGTAGTCTGTCATGTTCGAGTTCATATTCTAAATAAGATTCACGGTATACAAAGTTTAGAAATCATAATTAGGGCATCTTTCCAACTGTAATAAATGCCATGTACACATGAATGATTAAAATATGTTAATTTCACAAGAGTGCACTTCAATAATTAGCACAATTGAAATTCAGTTCTGATCACAAAAGCAAATGAACGAAAGTGTATTAGCACAATTGGGCCCTGCCTTGGAATGAGCAGACTGGCTCGTTGGGAACGTGCCAATTCTATAGGTTTGAACCCTCCTAAAGACATCGAACGTATCTAACGGGCACCCAAGGTTCAATTTGAATGCTTGTTATGGGAAGTCTGTTTTTAATTTCTTTGTTATACTCTGTTCGTTATCATCGCGACTATGTACTAATTAAATTATATTGGCCATCCATGCGGAGGGACAACAACGCCTATATCTGTCATTGCCACACCTCCCAGCCTTTTAATATCAATCTTTAAACTCCGCTATCAATACCCGAGCATCCTTGGGAGGATATGTCCGTAGACTTCGCAGTGGGCCTACTGCGTTCCTCGCGAGGCTTTGACTCTATATATGTGGTTGTTGATTATTTCTATAATATGGCACATATTTCATCCCCTATACCCACACCTTCGATGCCTTGCATATGGTCACCCTATACTTGAGAGAGATTGTGTGCCTACGCAGGGTTCTTAGCATCGGCGACCTCTTACAGTTTAGTAAATAATAATCCCAATATTTAAGGCCATCTCTAATGGTTGGTTCTTTTAATCCTATGTGTCGATGTCTTTTTAGAAAATTTCTATGTGGTGTGTCACTTTTTTCAGATTAATAGAAAAGTTCAAAGTAGTATCTTTTGTATCTTGACCCCCCATGTCATATCGGTATGGAAATACAATTCTCCATTCGAGAAGTTTTTTTTTATTTTTACATTTCTGTTATAATTTTTTTGATACCATTGGATATGGCTAAGATAACATCATTGTTATAGTTCGCATTTAACAACGGCGTCAATTGTTCAACAAGTTTCATGAATCCAGTGATTTCAAAATGTAATAGATAGAGTATCTTGGTGAGCTCCGATTCCCTAACATCTCGGTCTCCATTTCAGAATACTTGACGATTTCTGATTGAATCTCTCTGCGGATTTCAAAATTGGCTTCGATTTCTTCATTCACCCATGGGATATTGATTAGCTAGGGTAAACCCCTGGGATATTGATTCTGTGGAAGAGGCTTTGAATTCTGCAATCGATGTGTCTGATTCTCAGAAGTAAACGGGGCATAAACTAGACAAGATGTAAAGGGGAGGAGAAGGGAATAAGGAAGAATAGAGAAGAGAGAAGAGGAAAAACTTAGAGAGGAGACATCAAGATTCAATATTCAATTCATTCAAAGTCAAAATTCATGCACCATAGTATATAAGTAAAAGCAGAGAATAAAATATGAAAAATGGTTGAATGATTTTTCTATATTGATGTACACGAATTTATATACAAAAAAAAGGCAACTAACCTTCCTAATTAATAGGAAGTAGCACATACAACTAAATGGGGTGGGTGGTGTTTATTGAGTCGGGCTATTTCTTCCTTAAGATTTATAGTGGGATCCTTTGCTGGACTAACCATGGGTCAATGTAGGGGAGTACCTTTGAACGGGATTGCAATAAGAGTTGGTGGGTTTCTTCATTCTACTGATAGTCCCAAGATGGATAGAAGGTCGTATCCCAGGGCTTGACTGAAGGAGGTGTTTCAGTGGGCGGGAATGTAGAATCTGCTACTTAGTGGTAGAGATTGAGTTTAGAGATGCTGAATAATCATCCCTTTTCATTAGTAATATATCGAGTGGTCGATGTAGTGTACCAGTCATAGAAGAATTTTATGGGCCTTAACTTTGAGGTTCCTAATATGGCTATTAGGGCAACTTTATTAGGAACTAGCACGTGCAGTCTCCACTCTGGTACCAACTTATAGTTCTTTTTGTCTTCCTCGGTGACCCGTAAAATGTCGAGCCCATTTTGGATGACCTTGTGGATCTTCTCATAGTTTACACAGAGTCCTTCCTCGTAGAGGATCTCCAGTTATAAGGATTTCTTGGTTTCATCCCACTATGGTTCGAGGAGTTCGTGATATGAAAAGTCTTCTCTTTGGAGACCAAAATGATCATTCCACCCATGATGGGGGTATTTCGGACTGTGGACTGGAGTTTTATGGTCAGAGGTATACTCGAGACCAAACTTTCCTTTATGTTCCATGGCAGTGATGACTTCGAGGGTTCCTTGTTGGTTTCTTCCAAGGTCGAACCCTAACATGTATCCCATTTTATGGATTATTTGAGCTGCTACACTGTAAATGACTGACTCTTCTTCTATTAAGTGAGCAAGTGAGATGACATGGAATCCACTGAGGTAGATATCGAATGGAAAGATATGGAGTGACGACTTTGAGGATTCCTAATTGGTTTCTTCCAAGGCCAAGCTCTTTAAAATATCCCATTTTGTGGATTATTCGAGCGGCTACACTGTGAATGATCGACTTCTCTTCTATTATGTGAGAAAATTAGATGACTTGGAATCCGATGAGGCAGATATTGCTATTATCATGATGTGTATCTAAGAGGAGAATAGTACTAATAATGGCAACTGTGGCCCAACCATTATCCCCTTAAACTGTGATGACTTATGTATCTAATTGGAACCTGATTTCCATTTGCAACAATAAGGGTAATTCACCTATGTGGTGTATCCAGGCTCTCTCGAGTAAGAGGTTGAGGCTGGATAGGACATTGAGTACTTGAAACTCCACATCACATTTAATACGATTCCTAAGATATCTATTCCAGCCCACAGGTCTGACTTATTCAAAGGATTTAAATCAGAAAGAGAACTCCTTGGAATCAAAATTCAAAGGCGGCGAACCAAAAATTTCAGCATATACTAACATACTCCTAAAAATTTTAGCATACTAACAATGATAACTAAAAATTTTGCCATACTAACAACTAAAAATTAATTAACAACTAAAAACTAATCAACTAATTAGATCTATTATCAATAGACTATTGGAAAAACTAATCAGCATACTAGGAAAGGGAAGGGGGATGCTTCACTGCTCTACTTTGGCAATAGGGAGGGGGCTACATTTGATTCGACAACAGGGACTAGGGCAGCGAGAGAGGAGCGAAGATCCTATAGAGAGGGGAGGGGAGGTGACCGTGTGAGGAGGGGGAGAAGAAGAAGGGCGGAGCGAGCGGACAAGTGAGGGAAAGTGAGGAGAACAGGGACGGAGCAGGTTGTTCACTGATCTCCCCAACAATAACTCCCCCGAATTGGACTGGCGTGTTCTTAGTAGTGGACTGCTGATCCACTTCCTTGATATACCCTTTTATTTTCTCAGTTATATATGTATATACATCTTATGCATCGAAGAGAATGTACTCCTACTATCAGGGGTGGAGCCAACACTAGTGATTAAGGTGGGCAAAGTACTCTATTAAGAGATAAACATGCTATAACCTTAAAATTGAAGGATACAATTTACTAAGAATTTGTAGTTTTTCCGAAATTTAAGGTGGGCAATTGGCCACCTTGCCTTGTGAGTGAATCCGCCCTTGCGTACTTTGATGTGGTGTAGGGAGATAAGGTCATTTGCAATCCTGACTAGACACAATCTGATTCTCCAAATTGGTTTTTAATCAAAATCCTTAAACGGTTTTCTCTTCAAAGTTAATAGTGAAAATGTGAACACTGAATCCTAGTATGACACTAATATTTAATCCTAGGTTATAGTATGATTCTATTTTTTATGTTGTATCCATTATCGTGACAACCAGATAATACGAGAATTTCATGAAGTCAGGTTATTGACTGGTTTATTCGCTATATATTTATATACTCCAAAATAAGTTTTAATTTGTGAATGTGATTCGAGCTACGTTTAAGATGTTATTTAGATGGATATATTGGATAGTTAACAATTGTTCAAAATGAATTAGCTGGCTTATGACTGAACCCTTATTCCAGTACTGAATTTATTTGTTGGAAACCGATTTTTTTTTAGACAGTTATTAGGGTGTTTCATCTAATAATCTGGTGTGATAACTGGTTCATGTAGTTGTCGATAACAATAAACAATAATGCCAACTCCTCCTTAATATATATATATATATATATATATATATATATATACACACACACACACACACACACACGTGTTTTTGTGTGTGTGCGTGCCATATGGACAGCAATGGCGTTTGAGCAAACTTTTCTTTTGCTTTTATAAATTAAACAAGTTTATACAAATAAACGAATTGATTGGTAATATCGGAAAACTTATTATTGATATGGCGTTGAATTATTATATACATACATAAGTGGCGGGATGTGTTACTTTCAACTTTGGCGCTATGCCTTAGAATGGCAAGGTTAACCTGGATGTTTCCCTTTTTCTTTGAGACATTTGATTTTAAGGGGGGATCTTTATGAATGATTTAGGATTCTCTTTTTGTTCTTTAGTATATCTGTTCTGAGCTGTGTTTTTCCTATTAGCTAGTTACTACAGTTTGGCCCATTGTTATTGCTAAATTATCGTGAATGAATTAGAAAATGGATTAAAGAGATAACCTTTTCTTATGTGTGTGTGACAAAGGATAAGTGTATGTGGTAAAGTCTTTTCGTTTCGCTCATGTCAAAGTGGTATCGGAGCCTAGTTATTGCTGTGATTTTGTAGTGTTCGTTCTTAGTTTATTCTTGTAGTTTTTGTCATGGTGAATGACGATTGGGACACTGGATAGGTTAATCCTAAATGCACTGGTCAGACTTCACTGGAGCTTTGTCATTGCCATTGTCCGGACCATAACAAAGCGCCCCCTCCCCACCCACCCACCACCACACTTCAATGCTTGATAATGTAGAAGGGTGTGATAGAGAAAACAATTGAGTTACTTGTGACTTCTAATAGTGAAGGTCCTGGATAATATGTGTCAATAATGATCAGATTCAGTGCTGTTAAACCACTCATGCCATAATCTGCAATTTTATTATTGGGGAAATTAGTGTACAACCCGCCAGTCCAATTCGGGGGAGTTATTGTTGGGGAGATCAGTGAACAACCTGCTCCGTCCCTGTTCTCCTCACTTTCCCTTAAGGAAGTGGATCAGCAGTCCACTACTAAGAACACGCCAGTCCAATTCGGGGGAGTTATTGTTGGGGAGATCAGCTAGGAAATGTTCTCTTAGTAATTCAGTTTTTCAAAGATAAAGAAGTTGGGTATGAAGTGACAGAATCTGATTTTTACTGAAGGTTCAAATCCTAGCTGGAGAGTGAAATCCTCATTGGTACATTAATAAAAATTGTAGCTCATATCGAAAGCTTGTTTAGTGGCCTCAATTTTCAGCTGTTGCAATGCTTCAGAAGCAAATCAAGAGGCTGTTGCTTTAACCAAGCTGGGTTGTGATTCGTGTGAGCAGAAGAAGTTGATAGTATTAATCAGCTATCAGCCTAGGTTTATTAGAGATGACGCAGTTAACTTACCAAGGAAGAAATTTTTTTTACATAGTAGCCAATGCTCCTCGTATCAAGACTGTTTCTATTGAGGATTCTACCTTTTTAAATGAGGTTGATGTGAAAACAGGTATTGTCAATTTACAAACAGTTCTACTTGGAAGAGGAGCCATGGAAACCTATAGAGAACTAATCTGGATGATGTGAGCTTGCATTCCATTTCTAGGAAGGATCAGGAGTTTTCGAGTGGTGATCGATGGTTAGTTCAGACAAGAATCAAGATGGTTGTTTTTCAGGAGCTATTTTGGCGAGGGAAGTTTGAAAGAAATTTTAATGCTGCTTTTATCACCCATGTTCCCACGGTGGGTGCGGTGGATTTTCCACATTTTCGTGAGATTAGTTTGGTTAATTGTTTTATGAGATTATAGCTAAAGTCATGTCAGGCCATATAGAGTACTTTGCCCACCTTAATCACTAGTGTTGGCTCCACCCCTGATAGTACGAGTACATTCTCTTCGATGCATAAGATGTATATACATATATAACTGAGAAAATAAAAGGGTATATCAAGGAAGTGGATCAGCAGTCCACTACTAAGAACACGCCAGTCCAATTCGGGGGAGTTATTGTTGGGGAGATCAGTGAACAACCTGCTCCGTCCCTGTTCTCCTCACTTTCCCTCACTTGTCCGCTCGCTCCGCCCTTCTTCTTCTCCCCCTCCTCACACGGTCACCTCCCCTCCCCTCTCTATAGGATCTTCGCTCCTCTCTCGCTGCCCTAGTCCCTGTTGTCGAATCAAATGTAGCCCCCTCCCTATTGCCGAAGCAGAGCAGTGAAGCAGCCCCCTTCCCTTTCCTAGTATGCTGATTAGTTTTTTCAATAGTCTATTATAATAGATCTAATTAGTTGATTAGTTTTTAGTTGTTAATTAATTTTTAGTTGTTAGTATGGTAAAATTTTTAGTTATCATTGTTAGTATGCTAAAATTTTTAGGAGTATGTTAGTATATGCTGAAATTTTTGGTTCGCCTTTGAATTTTGATTCCAAGGATTTAAATCAGAAAAACTACGTCGTTCGGGCCAAATTCCTGTATCGAGAACTCCGATTATAACATCAGACCCATAGTATGATGAAGCATTAGCAGTAAAATAGGAAAAAAATAATAGCACTTTTATGAAATCAATTTATACCAAAAAGGTCCATCTTATTCTTATTGTGTTTGTTCCTTTTGAAAATCAATTGATCCAGCCTATGCGGCTCATTTCAATTTTCCACGAAAAGAATAAACTTATGAAATTAGAATCTTATACCAACTCCAAAACCATGAACAGTAGAACCATATGTGATTCATATATAATTTTAGCAATACCAACTCCCACATAAAATAGTTAAAGCTCTGAAAATTCATGTTGAAACGAAAAAAATACATTTCAATCTCAAATATAACATAATAAGAGAAAACATACTACACCGAAAATATGAAGACGACTCCCCTTGGATGCAACAATTTTAAGGTAAAACAATCCTGAGCAAGCATATATTGCAAAAAATTCTTGAACCTATTGAAAATGTGTTTGCACACTTCATGGTAATTAACATTAATGCAAGAAAACTTCCCCTGTGGTCATGGAAGAATCTGAAATAAATGAATTTGTTATGCATATAGAAACTGAAATCTGAAATCAATGAATCTGAAATCTCAATGTGTACATACCTAGAGCAAACATGCTAGGGAGTAACCTCTGCACAAAGTCATAAACCAAATAATCAAATTAGAAGAAAGAAACATACGCATCCCATTTAGAAGAAACATACCCCCAAAAAATTAAACCTAGAAGAAAACCACTAAAGGGCCTCTTCATTTCTCTTCTTTAGAACAAAAATTAAACGAAAAAAACAATTACCTCAAGATTAAATAACCTAATAACAATAACATCACACAAAAAAGAAATGAGAAGATGAAAAGCCAAGAAATGAGAAGAGATACATATGTGCGCCTTGATGGAAACTTAAATCATGCATATAGGGATTCTTACATATGTATGATCTAATTTGAAGTTTGTATAAGAATTGGGGTTGATTTTTGCAGCAAGAGATGGATGATCTAGAATCGCAACATCCAGAAATAGCAGAGACCGGTGTTGCATGGGATGATATATTTGGGCAAGTTATGGGACCCGAAAGACATGGGCGTGTGCGCACAAAACGTCGATCGCAATCCACAATGAAGGCACCACCACAAATCATATCGCGAACTCAACTTCGTAACTATTGTGGGGTTAGTATTTTTGCCTCTAAAATTCTTCATGGCACATTTTAAATCAAGAACATTAATATTTTCATCGTTTGATGCATATAAGATCCATTATATATGTATGATAGTTATACTCGTTCCAATGGCAATTCATTGAAATTGGTGGAAGGGATTGATTTATTTGTGGTTTAATTTGGTGGTAGTTGTTGTTGTTGAGTTAATTTTAAATGTTAAAACAAGTTGGGTTTCATGAATAAACAAAGGAAACTCTGGCGATTTTTTTAAAAAATATTAAGCGTGAAAAACATGTTTTGCTACTATATAACTATTTACTTTATCAACATCCACATGTTATTATGACTTCACTTATTCGAATGCATGAAAAAAAATAGAGTGTATTATAGTAGCTAACAATGAAAAAAAGTAATTTACAAAAAATTACGTCTATTTTTATAAATCTTATAATAATGCATTGATCACAATTTGTCATAAAAAATGTTAAAACTTTAGGGATCTCTTTTGAAAAGTAATCTTTTAACTTGGACATAAAAAATGTTACCAACCTAGATTGTGTGGCTTACATTTTTTATTTGGGTCGGGTTGCAAACTTCATAAGCTATATGGAAATATTATTTACTAACATATTACATTTTTGTGGTTCTTTTATATTTGAAAATATATTTTAAAGTTATATATATCACTATTTTTTAGTTTGATCATAGAAGAAGTTGATTTGAAAACATTGAAGCTAATTACTATCCCTCTTCCAACTATATTTTTGTTCAAATTTTAGGAGCGGATGAAGAAGGCAAAAAATACCAACTAATTGAAATGTTTGAATTTGGAAGTAAGTCCCTAACCACCTTTCATTTTTCTTTTATGCATCACTTTTACCTTGAATTATTTAATTTTTAATACTTATTTTCTTTCTTTTTACAGGTGGTTTTGTCATGCCCATGGACGCGGAGACATCGTATTGACTGTTTTGAACATCACTCTAGCATTTTTTTGATGATAATATATGTTTCATATTTTGTTTGGAATATTTGGGTACAAATTTTTGGCTTATTAGTAGACAAATTTGGGATGTTTGAAGATATGTTTTCTTCATTTTGTTTTGGGATGATTAGAAATTATTGTATATAGGTTTTTTTGGTTGATTGAGAATCTTTTTGAGGGCGTCATTATAATATTAATGATGTGTACTTCGATATTATATGACACTTACAAAAAAAAGTTGGAATATAGTATGAGAAAAATTAGTTAACATTCTAATGTTTTCAAATGAATGATTGAATTGGGTTAATATTTTAATTTAATATTCCGGACGCTTTTTGGGAAACGTTGAGACAAAACCGACGTTTTTTAAAAAAAAGGTCGCATTTATACCACAAATTCGGACAATTTCTGACGGTTGATAAACGTCGTAGGAAGCGTCGGAATATCTTTAACCGACGTTTTTATTAAACGACGCTTATTTTCCGACTGTAGATACGCCGACGTTTTATAAAAACGTTGCTCAAGCGTCGAAAATTTCGTTCCCGACGTTTTTAGAGCTTATACCGACGTTTACAAAACGTCGCGAAATCCAATTTTTCTTATAGTGTAAGTAAACAATACAAAAGTAAGATAGAGAATAAGATGAGGCAAAGAGGGATTGAGCACCGAAATTAAGTGGTTCAACCAAATAATGGCCTATGTCCATTGTGCAGTGAGTGTGTAATCCACTAAAATGAGGCTTTAATGGCCTGGGTATATAGACACTCAAGCTATCTCTCTCCTGCAGTGAATTTGATAGAGTTTCTGTAGGGTTACCATTTTGTGTCCTTTTACACGAGGTAGAAGAAAAGTACAGTGCTTAAGGGGTGTAATGCACCCGTCAAACATGCAGTAGGCATGTTATGATGAAGACATCCACTAAGATGATGATAGTTGTCTACAGCATATGTAACTGATAATGATGAAATCTCCCCTCACGTGAGGGAATAATCAGACTATAACGGAATTGCTCACGTGAGACAAGCCACATTGGAACCTTCTACTGCTCGTACGTTATTGTGTCGTATGCAAAGATCTCGGCCTGGACGAGTATAAGGTTACTAATATAATACTTGACTTTGTGCAAAGAACTGACAAGTGTGGTCTCGGGTGAGGGGCTTAGGCCGAGGTGACCTAAATAGGCCATTTCCTGATGTCGACTGAATAGAGGACGATAGATGCCCTTGTTGTTGAAAAGATTCCCTGGGGTCTCGTCCTATTGATGGACGAGGTTATGAGTACGTTGTCGACCCTAGTTTTGGATGAGCTTTGGCAACGACCTGTGAGCTCCTTGTGGAAGCTCGATTGTTAGAGACTGGGGCCCTCGTCCTACGACGAGGTCATATTTGGTCATATCAATTACTCCTAGCCCTTAGTCACCTCTGTGAAGAGGTGGCTGGGGGATACGAGTCTGATTAGTCCTCTGATGAGACATTTATGACGTGTTGACTTGGTGCAATTTGAGGCATAAGAGAGTGACATATGTCATAGTTCTAGTTAGGTAGCATCCATCCCAAGTTTGACTTGATGGCTGAGCGCTTTGGACTTCATGCCCCGAATGATGATATACGTTAGGAAATGTGTTTAATCATTTCCTGGGTATTTAAACTCTAAAACATTTTCTCTCTCCTTCTTACGCTCACAAGTTCCCTCTTGTTTCTCTCTCTATAACCCTATGCATTTCCTACGATCATAGCCTCTTTCCTTCTCTTGCTCCGGCATCTAATCTCTTTAGTTAATCACCCTTACTTTCTTATCTATTTCTTTCCATTGAAATCTTTGATTTAGGCTGTTCGTAGTTTTACGACGTGGGTTTGAGTTTTTCGACGAGAACCAAAGGGTTTTGGGACCCATTTGGGCCTTTTTAGTGTGTTTTTAGGTGGTTATTGGAGGTCATTACTTAGTTGGAGAGATTATTAAGGTTTTCCCCGACATTTTAAACTTTTTTTGGTGACCTCCAGTCATCTTCTCTGGCTAACTTCAAGGTTGTGTTCTTGGAGTTCTTTCTTGAAAAAGTTTTGAATTCTTGTTTGATCTTTGGTCAAATTATGTCAAAGTTGTGAGTTTTTTGTTTCCATTTTCACCCAAGTTGAGTCTCGTCCCTTAATGTTAAGATAGCTATATATCTTAGCTAAGGAGTTTCCCAACCTCAGAGATAAGGGCTTTGAACAAATTAGGAGAATTAAATCTGAGGAAGCCGAGAATCATAAGGTTGAGGCCTTTCCCATTCATCCAATCTATCCACCTCCTCTACTTATCATATACCCTTAAGTTACTAAACCTTGTGATCCAATGTCTAAGTCATCATCCTCAGTTGAAAACCCTATGCGTACCTCTTAAATGACTGAGAATGCATATTCGTACGAGGAATCCATGGAAAGTGGTTCATCCTAATCTGAATGGTCTGATATGGACGAGGCTTCTTTGCACATTTTTTCCTCCAAAAGAGTCGAGTCATCTAGTCACTCTGACTCTATTCAGATAGTTTAACCAAATGTGGAAATTCCTCGTCCCCCAGACGCGATTCCTCTCTTAGCTGCAACTGAGGTCGAAATTGCACAGAGGGTCCCTAGTGGTGACCCAAATAATCCTGAAGCCGAGTTACAGAAATAAGCAGCGAGGAGAATGTAGTTGATACATCTGTCACTGAGGAATACAAGAGTACTATGTCAAAGATTCTTCTATTTCTATGAGAAAGCCTCTTAAGGAAGAGATATCCTTTCATGGCTAAGAGGGAGAAGTGTGTGTCTACTAACAAATGTTTAAACTCGACTTTTGTTTGCCCATTCATCCTACAATCTGAGATATTCTGGATCATCTAAAACTTTCCCCTTCTTAACTTTCTTCGAATGTTTGGAGAGTTATCCTTGGCTCTATTGTCCTTTGGAAGACAATCCATCAAAATGACCTTCCAGTTAGCATAGTTCTTACTTGTTACACCCCTCATCCCCCAAGACTCAGCCTGGTTACTACCACCTCATTGCCAGAAAGTTCGAGAAGAGGATATTACTGGTCACCCAAACTTAAAACCACAACTCGACCCTATTACTTCTTTGTCTTAGGAGCTTAGGAGTTTGGTCCAAACCAAACTTATGGGACCTCTGAGCCCAGGACCCCTCTGAAGTGGTGCAAAGTCTCTGCGTTGGCTAAACTCGATTCAAAGTTGAATCGTGAGGCCTTTAAAAAGGTTAAAAAGCTTCGTACATAAAGCGATAAAGGACATTTCGTGAAGTTTGAACATCTGATGACTCCGTATGATTTAGCTCAGGTTTGGGGTTTGTCCCCCTTGCCGAGTTATGTAAGTAATTAAATTTTCTAACTATTGTCTCGTACTTCACAATTGCCGATAACTAATCTCTGAGGTTTGTCTTTTATAGGTCATCCCGAAGGTGTGGCTAAAGGACTGACCCCCTGCTGTTCAGACATAAAAGTATACTGATGGCGGACCTAGCCAAGCTGACTATGTTGCAAAAAAAGGAAAAGTCGAGCTGACGACACCACAACCACTCATCCCCCAAAGAACATTTGCCCTACATAAGCTCCAATATCGTTCGACGACGCTTTGGCTGCTCGACTATTGCAGTGGAAAATTGCTAATGAGAGCGTCATCAGCTAGGGTAGATAGGCCGTAGATGGTATCGTCTCTCTTGTCTATGATGTTGACAAACGTTTCCTTAAGTCAATGGATATCTCTTTGTTGACTGAATTTTCCTTTCACAGGGTTGTTCAGGTATTCTTCAAAAACTTTATAAGTGTAGTCTCTTCCGTGCTTCTATGAAGTACTGACTTGTCTCCCCACTATTTTATAGGGCATAATCTCTCTTCATCGTATAGGATATTGGATTAGCAAGAAGCTGCCCTTGATTTAAAAGGGGAGGGTGTTCGTTTTCATGGAGGAAAATCTTAGGAAAGAGTTGCAGACTGCAAAGATGGCCTTGCATTAGGTTACAAACCAAGTCTCAACTCTAAAGGCTGACCATAAAAAAGCTCTGAAGACCTTAGCCGATAGCAAGCAGGCCGAGATTGATGCTACTATTGAGGCTGGACTCGACAAGTCCAAAGCGCAAGATGATAACTTGACTTTTGTGTATTTTGTATTATCATTGTTGAAGCCAAGTGAATCAAAACATTCAAATACCAGGAAAAATATAATAGAACTAGAGTGTAGATGTAAGTAAGGGTGTCAATCCTAATCTAAGGGTGAAACATATGATAGAGGAATGCAATTCATTTTTTATTTGATTTTCCTATTTTTCGACTTTTTACTTTTTCTATTTTTTTAGCTTTTTTAATATTAAAACAATTTTTGATGAGGGTGAAATAAGACTAAACTAAATCAATGATCTAAAGACTAATTCAAAAGTGTGATGATAAATAAGTGAAATCTAACTAAATAAAATGTAAAATATGAGATGAA
Source organism: Sambucus nigra (assembly GCA_949130495.1). Taxonomy (NCBI): domain Eukaryota; kingdom Viridiplantae; phylum Streptophyta; class Magnoliopsida; order Dipsacales; family Adoxaceae; genus Sambucus; species Sambucus nigra. The sequence goes on along the minus strand of OX422213.1, from coordinate 356,703,414 downwards.
TGAGGAAATTAAAGTGAGAGCTAACAAGGGATAGGATGACACCGAATATTCTAGTTAATCAAAATTAATTAATTCATTAAAAATAATTATCCCAAGTTAGTATCAAAATCACAATCAACTCTCATTGCAAATGTAATTTTAATAATAACATTTTAGAAAATTAAATTCAACACTCCTACAACTCTTGAAAAGTAGATCCAAACATCATTTGACAAACCACCCGCTAGGATCGATTTACTAAATTAGTTTAAGTCATAAAAATAAGCTTAGAGTTGAAATTCAAAGAAATAATTTCACATTTAGAAAAACCTATCTCTAGTTCGATTCTAAAATGGAAACTAAGATTAGAATCTCGATTTTCTCTCGAAAATCATTTACCCTCTCTCTAGGCATAAATAAAAATGTAAGAATGCAAAATTAATCATCAAAGGGATATTTAATTTAAATAAACTAATTAAAATGGGATTAATATCAAATAATGGGATTGCCCCCACCCCCTGAATGGGTTTCTACCCTAACATGGTGATAAAATACAACAAATGTAATATTATCAACAAACTAAGCATGAAAAAAAAAGTAGAGATAAGAGAACAATTCTTAAAATCAAGTCTCCTCGAATTGTAAGTCGAACTCCAAACTCTTCAATACAATCCAAACTCTCACTCTTTAAGCCTCACAAAATCTCTAAAAAAAAATAAAAGAAATAAAAAAAAAATCTATTTACAAGTTGTTTCTCTCTCTCTCTTTAGTCTCCTCTCTCAAAACTCTCTTAGGGTTTCTAGGAAATGTCTTTTTGGGCCTTGGGACTTCTTATTAAATAGTAGGCAAGTGGATAGGGGTATATTGGGTACGTGTTAAAAGTGTGCATGGGGTGTGAGTGTGCTAAATGGTAGAATGAGGTGAGTGGGTTATAAAACATGTGTTAGGGGTATAGTGGGAATTGGGTAAAAGTGTTTTTTTAACATGTGAGGTTTTATTGAGATGTTGGATTTGTCTTTGTGTTAGCAGATATGGGAAAACAAGATCGATTTTAAAATCGGTTTTTGGTTGAAATGGTGAAATGGGTCTGGATGTGGTTGAATTGGGTTGGAGGATGAAATCAGGTTTGATTTAGATCGAGTCAGGTTGAAAGGGGTCAGGGGATGCCACGGTTTGAACTCGGGATGGGGTATTTGGTTTTGTGTGAGGATATGACTCTCAGGTTTGCCAAGACCGGGTTTCGATCTGGATCGAAGTGGGTATGGCTTGGGTTGAAGGTCGGGTTGGAGTGATCGAAGATGGCGGTGGTTGAGGTGTTTGAAATCGTCTATTGGGATGGTGGGGGTCCGAGTTTAGGAGGATTGAGAAGCGGGTAAGAACCTCAGGTTCGATTGGAGTGCAGGTAGCTCGGGTTAAGGGAGGTCGCCGAGGTTATGGCTGGAGGTGAACTCGAGTTGTGGAGTACTTGTTTTCGAGTTTGGGATCGGGTTCGCAAGGGTTTGAGTTGGGGTTAATAGGTTTTTGGGTATTGAAATCGGGTTTGATGGGTATGAGAGGTTGCTAAGGTGTATGGGTTTTGGGGCTGGTTTTGGTTATGGAGGTTTGTGAGAGAGGAGAGAGAGAGTGGTAGGGAGGAAGAAAGTAATGGGTGTAGGATAGTGTGTGTATGACTTGTTGTGTTTGTGAGTTTGTACACATTAAAAAAATAAAAAATAAACTAACTAAAATCCTGAAAAATATAAAATCTAATAAAATTAAAAATAAATAAAATGAAAACTATTAAAATTAAATTCCTAATCTATAAAATAAAACTCAGAAAATAAAAACTAAAAATCTAATAAAAATAAAAACTAAAGTCCTAAAAAAAATCTAATAAAATTAAAAATAAACTCCTAAAAACTAATGCTAATAAAAATAAAATAAAAACTAAAGACAAAAAATCAAAATAAAACAACACTAAATAAAAAGGAATATAAAAAATTGCAAATAAATCCTAAAAATCCTAAATAAATCTAAAATAAAACCTAAAAATAAAAAGAACTCAAAATAAAAATCTTAAAAATAGTAAAAGTACAAACTCAACACACACAAGATTCAATGTGGGTTTAGGACATGTTAGGCTTACGAGAGAGGTTATTTTAGCCACTTCTTGCTGCAAATTGCCTCGAAATAGAGCTTTTGGAACTGCAAACACAAACACGCCTGCATAATAGACAATTACGGGCATAAGACCTAATTTTGTCGAGAATTATCAATTAAAATATGTCTATTGGGAGTATGAATATACATTTTTGGATTCTTATATAAAGTCGTGGACGAGTTCAAGGATTCTGAGGAATTTGGAGATTATGCCTTGAGTATTTGGAGAGAGGCATCAAGACAGTCGGCCGATGGGCAACCATCAGACACCCTGATGTTGGGAGCCTATCCGGAGATGACTTCATTGGCCTTGACTTCAGTGACACACATCGCCAAAATTCCTTGGCCAATGTTGAGAACCCCTTCGACCCTGTGGAGACCAACCCCTTGGAAGTCACTAAGACCAACAAGAACACAACGGACCTGGGCTTCGATGACGTTGGGGACGAGATCATAAATTCTGAGGTTGATGGGGAAACACAGGCATGTGGCGATAAGTCGGCCTCAACTGGTGATGATGTCATTCTCCAACTTTAATCTTGAGTAGCTTTCGATTTTTGCTTTTTTTGTAATGACAATCGGCCTTTCAGGACCTTGTACTTCTGTAATCTTCAGACGTTGCTCATTGAAAAATTTATGTGTTGTCTCTCTTTTATCTTATCTTTTCATTATATCATTGTCTCTACTTTCACCAACTTAATGATGTCTAAGGGATATGAATTTAAATTAGAATCCACCAAATTATGATGTTTAATTATAAGTACTCTCTATTCGTGTTGAGAGTGTATGGAGAGTGTAGTCTCGTTCATGCATCGTCATCTCAACGGAGAGAGTGTAACCACCAAGTTAATGATGTTTAATAAATGAACCATAACTAAGTGATTTTTGAATTTGAATCCACCAAATTATGGTGTTTAATCATTTGAATCCACCAAATTATGGTTTTTAATCACAAGTCCTCTCTCGTTGTTTCGAGAGTGTATGGAGAGTTCCGTCTCGTCCATGGACTATCGTCTCGGCCGAGAGAGTGTAACCACCAAGTTAATGATGTTTAATAAATGAACCACAACTAAGTGATTTTTGAATTTGAATCCACCAAATTATGGTATTTAATCATAAGTTCCCTCTCGTCATTTTGAGAGTGTATGGAGAGTGTCGTCTCGTCCATGCACTATCATCTCGATCGAGAGAGTGTAACAACCAAGTTAATAATATTTAACAATAAATCCCCTCGATGTTATTATCAGCCCATGGATGAGGTCAACCTCGTTTGGCTAACGTATCACCTAGGGTAACTTAAGGCTAGTTTGTAATACCCCGTATTTTTGGCTATATTTATTTTTGGGATTAATTAATTAAATGTGAATCAATTGGGAATTAATCCGGATAAAATACTAGCACGATGTGAGTTGGTATTTGACTATATTGAGTATATATGATGTTATATGAATATTGAATTATGAAATTTGTCGTGAGATTTATATACGGCAATTTGGTCATTTTATTGGGACGCGGGTGACAGTCGCGTCAGGATATAATTATTTTGATTATAAAAGTGAATTTAAATTCTATTAACCGTATGGTCTTTTTGAGTGCGCCAACGTGTCCGGAAGGGTCGAGATAGTCAGAAAACACTAGCCGGGGGTGTAGTTTGGGTCCCGGGGTATTTTTAGGCCATACCGGCAATATAAAGGGCATTTTGGTAATTTCGTATTTGTAGGAATTAAAAATGACGAAAATTAGAGAAGAAAATCTGATGTGGGTTTGAACCACTAAGCCACTAACCAACCCATGTTAACCCAATAGGTTACGTAGGTTATTAGAATTAGGTTTTTATTACTTTCCATAAGAAAACCCTAGCCACCATAGCCATTGGAGAAGAAGCTTGGAGAAAGAGAGAGAGAGGGAATTCTGCAGAAAGAGAGAGGAAATCAACATCAAATTCAGAGACACTCAAGGCAAGTGGTTTATTATCGTTTAATTTCAGAGAATGCTCTTTCCATGTGTAGGAATTTAATAAAATTGATTTGTTCTTGGTGAAACATGAAAACCCATATATTTTGGAATTTAGAACTTGAAATCTTGAGGAGAATTGCATGTAGAATGGTAGGTAGATGATTATACCAATGATATTAGTTATTGAATGAAATTAAAACGGATTTAATTGGGTTAATTAATGATTTAAAATTTTAGGGTTTATGTTCTTGTAAAAATTGGGGGAAAGTGATGTGATTTAATGATTTAATGATGATTGGGATGAATTAACTCCTCAAAATATGTTAGTTTGTGACCTAGGTATGTTTAGGAATGATTAGAGACCTTAAACAATCGTTGGTTTGATGTATAGATGAGTTTTGAAGAGATAAAAATGGTGAAAAACGAAACTAAGGAAATCTGGGCTCGAAACTGGTCGTTCGTTAGAAGCCCTCCCCAGGTCGTTCGAACGAGCTTCTAACGAGTTGACCAGTCGCTTCTAACGAGAGGAAATTTTGTTTCGATACCTTCATTCGAACGAGATGTCGTTAAAAGGTGCAGTTCATTCGAACGAACCTGGAATCTCGTTCGAACAGCCTCATTTGAACAAGACTTCGAACGAGTTGACAGTTTAGGCCTTTTTGGCCTGTTTTGATTTTGGGAGTCCCGTAAACTTGTTCGAGGATAGGGATAACATTTTCTTTGATGGTGTATTAGTATACTTGGGACAATTGGGTTATAATGAGGAGTAAATTACATAAGTGTGGATCAAATCAAATAGACATTTGAATTGAGACGTGAGTGTTTACCATGACGTGAGAATAAACTATGGCGCGTATAAATATGGACAGGGATTATATAAGTTGTATATATATTAAGTTGGTACGAGAATGTGATAAACACTACAACTAAACTACGGGATTACTAAGATGTGTGCTTACTTAGTATTGGTATATGATTTGTGTGTATGACATATCTACCATACTTGCTATCACGGGAGGTTTGCGTTCGCTTAGGGCCCTCTAATCCTTGTGTTGCCCGGATTTAGACTGGTTACCTCGATGAACATAGGTCAGAGAAAGACTTATTGGGATGTTAATAAGTTCGCTGATCGTGGGAGCGTAGGTATGTACGTGACCTATGTGATGTGACTGTGTTCGCCTCCATTATTTGTGGTGTTGTTATCTGTGAACTATTCCTGAGAGATTCGGAATATGTGATCCTTATGTACGTTATGTACCGGGATGGATAGCAGAGTATGTGTGCACCGTAGCTTAGTCTCGGGGTGCTTATATTGTATATTTATGTTGTGGAAAATATATGCTTAATAAACTGGGAACTTTCATATGGTATTGTGTGTAACTATTGAATAACATAGAAGGCTAATCTGTAACGAGTTGTATTACTTTTGTATAAGAACCTGAATTTAGGTTAAGCACCTATTCAACTGAGATCGTTATAATGTTAATGGAACCGAGTAATAAGGGTAGGACCTATGACAGTCTAGCTAGATATGATGTCACTTAGCTAGTGGTTTGTGTCGTTGTAGATGGGTACTTACGTTAGGAGTGCACAGTTAGACGAGAGGTGAGAATATCATGTGAGTGCACGTCCTAACATGTACTTTGCATTTAATGTTTTAAATGTTTTTAAAGCACTTGCAGGTTTTTAAAATATCTCCACATTCGGGCTTTGACCCGTTTGCTTTCAAATCTATCTTTCTTGTAAAACCATTTTAGGTGCCCAGCCACAAGGACACCATGCATAGGATACTCATTCAGGTGACGAGCTGTAGCTGTCTGTGGAAGCTACAGGGAATTGCTTTTAGACGCTTCTACCATTTGGATTCCTGATTCAGTATTTATCAGTTGTAGGGCATGTTGCCATTTCTTTTAGAGACATCTTTCCATTACAGTTTTTCAGACTTTGGCATGTATTGTTTCAGTATTCAGTTTAGTTATTTCAGTTGTGGTTTTGTAGTGAGGAGTTTTCCTCCGGACTTTATTTACATTATGTGATGGTTATTCTATTTACTTCGTTATGGTGAATGGTGTTATTATTCTTCATTACACTTGTTGCATGTTAATCAGACTTTAATTAAAATTTGGCAACTTACTTTTTAAATACTAGGTAGTTAGTAATAATAAAATGTTTTCGACAGTGATGCTATTAACTGAGCCAACTTGGCATTTTGAATTAATTTATTAAAGGAGTAGCTACCCGGTATTTAATTAGTCGGGGTGTCACAGGTGGTATCAGAGCATCAGGTTCTAGTGTCCTTTAGGATCTTACGGCTTATTATGTTTCCACTAAGTTTCTTTGATATAGAGCCCTATATTTTAGGACTGTTGTACTCTTTTTGTGTATACTTCGTTCTTCAGCTATTTTAAGTTTATAAATAATGAACTTATAAACTTTGTTCTTATTTCAGATGCCTCCACGATGTGCACGACGAGTTCCCAGGGATGCAACGCCCGAACCCCAGCCCGCACAAGTTCAGGGCATGATGAACGCCGCTGAGGTTGCAGCTATAGTAGCCCAAGCGGTAAATGCCTCAATTGCCGTAGTTCAGCAGGCACCACCTCAGGCGCCGGTTGCCGCGCCAGTATAGGCAAATGCAATCCCGTCTGCTTGGGAGCGTGTACGTGATGATTTTTAGAAAGCGCATCCGCCAGAGTTTGCAGGTAGCTCAGATATGGTAGTCTCGAGCCAATGGAGGAAGGATATGCAGAGGAACTTGAGGATGTATGAGTGCACGGATGTTCAGAAGCAGGTGCTAGCTACTTTCAAGCTAGTTGGATCTGCACTGCAGTGGTGGGAGTCTATTACCACCATGGAGGAGAGGGATACTCTCACTATTCAGGACTTCTGGATGCGGTTTGACCGTAAGTACTTTCCGTCCGCTGTTCATACGGAAATGAGGAGGAAACTGATGAATCTGAGGCAAGAGGGTAAGACTGTGGCCGAGTATGAGGCCGAGTTCACAAATCTGTTGAATACCGTTCCGGATGAGATACCAACAGAGAAGAAGAAGATTGAGAAATTCACCGACGGGTTGACATGGAGGATCCGTCAGCATCTGTTAGGAAACCTTTCGTTGGCCACGTATTCTGATGTGGTTAACTCTGCTTTGTTACACTGCCAGGATCACCGCTTTCATATGACTGAGGGCAAGAGATCTGGAGAGTCTAGCCATCAAGGCAGGACTGGAGGACATGGTGCTAGTGGGGCACAATCTGTTCAGGGGCAGAGACAGGGTGAGCAGGGTTCCCAGCAGGGGGATCAGAAGAGGTTCCGATCAGGGAACTACAGACAGGGATAAGGAGGTTTCCGTCAGGGCCATCAGGGTCCAAACGGCCATCAAGGCCAACAGGGGCAGAATGGGCAGCAGTTTCACCAGGACCAGCAGGGCCAAGGGAGGAACGGTAACGGCCACCAGGGCCGGGGACCGCAAGGGCAGAGAGGAGGGAACTTCCCAGGGAAGTGTTTTGTTTGTGGTAAGACTGTCCATAAGCGACAGGATTGTCCTGATAGGGGCAGGGCCCCACAGCAGCAGCAGCAGGGTGCTCGCCAGGAGCCACAGAGGCCAATGTTTCCCGCCGCTCTCCCCGCACCACCACAGATGGCAGTATTGCCACCCATTCCAGCCGTCCCAGCTCAGCAGGGGAAGCTACAGTATGGACGTGTCTATAACGTCCACCAGGCTGCAGTTCCACAGGCACCGCCCGCGATTGAGGGTACGTTTCCTATCCATGGCACTATGGGTCGGGTATTGTTTGATACGGGGGCTACACATTGTTTTATAGCTACACATTTCGCGAAAGCTTTAGGATTGTTAGCTACGGCAGAGAGCACAGTGACGTGTGTCGACTCACCATTGGGGAGTGGGTCACTTATTTTCTTTATATGCCGGGGAGTGGGGGAAGAGATTGGTGGTTTGGTATTACCTGCTGATATGTTGGTATTAGATATGCATGTTCACGATGTGATTATAGGTATGGATTGGCTCGTAGCTTATAGGGCCATGATTGATTGCTTCAGCGGGAGCATTATTTTTGCCATTCCGGGGCAAGAGATGTTCGTAGTGGCGATGCCTCGCCCAGAGGGAGGCTCGACCGCTCATTTGTATTACCTAGAGGAGGATACCTCTAAGGAGGTTGTGATTCCTTTAGATTCGATCCCAGTCGTCAGGGAGAATTCAGATGTGTTTCAGGAGATACCAGGCTTACCCCCCAGTCGAGAGATAGACTTTGTTATAGACCTATTGCCAGATACGAGGCCTATAGCACGCGCACCGTACCGTATGCCTCCGGAAGAGATGCGAGAGCTACGAGATCAGATAGAGCAGCTGTTAGGTCAAGGCTTTATTAGCAGGAGTACCTCACCTTGGGGCTCTCCAGTTTTGTTTGTGAAGAAGAGGGAAGGTTCACTGAGATTGTGTGTGGACTACCGGGAGTTGAATAAGGTCACGATACGGAATAAGTATCCGTTGCCTCGAATCGATGACTTATTCGACCAGTTGAGAGGAGCTTCTTTCTTCTCAAAGATTGATTTGAGATCGGGATACCATCAGTTGCGTATCAGGGAGGAGGATGTCTCAAAGACTGCGTTCTTGTCGAGATATGGTTCTTACGAGTTTCGAGTTATGCCGTTTGGTTTGACCAACGCTCCAGCTGTGTTTATGGACTTGATGAACAGAGTGTTCAGGGATTTCCTAGATCAGTTTGTCATTGTCTTCATCGATGATATTCTGGTTTACTCCCAGACAGAGGAGGAGCACACCGAGCATTTGAGGCAAGTTTTGCAGACACTCCGTCAGAACGAGTTGTATGCAAAATATGAGAAGTGCGGGTTTTGGCTGAAGGAGGTCCAGTTTTTGGGACATATTATTTTCGATTGGGGAATATCTATTGATCCGGGGAAGGTATCCGCGGTGAGGGAGTGGGGACAGCCCACGACACCAACGGAGATTCGTAGTTTCTTGGGTCTAGCAGGATACTACAGGAGGTTTATTCGGGGTTTCTCGGAGATAGCAGGTCCTTTGACACATCTGACTCGTAAGGGTGTGCCCTACATCTGGAGTGATGCCTGTCAGCTGGCATTCGATGAATTGAAGGACAAATTGATCTCAGCATCTGTGTTAGCATTGCCAAGACCGGGAGTTGAGTATTTGGTTTACACCGATGCGTCTTTGTAAGGGCTTGGAGGTGTATTACAGCAGGAGAGACAGGCCATAGCTTATGCTTCCCGTAAGCTTAAGCCTCACGAGAAGAATTACCCCACGCATGATTTAGAGTTGGCGGCAGTGGTATTTGCCCTACGGATTTGGAGGCACTATCTTTTGGGAGAGAAGTTCCAACTGTTCACGGACCACAAATCCCTACAGTACCTGTTCACGCAGAAGGAGTTGAATATGCGGCAGCGTAGGTGGCTTGAGTTTGTGAAAGACTACCAGTTCGACATCCAGTACCACCTAGGTAAGGATAACGTGGTAGCAGATGCGTTGAGCCGTAGGCCAGCAGATGAGGTGGCAGAGGTGTGGAAGGCAAAGTGGAAGGAGTTGGGACACCAGGATGCAGTGGCCCGATCTTTCATGTCTGTGATGACTATTACACCACAGATTGTCACGAAGGTAGTACGGGCACAGGCTAATGACCCGTTCTGTCAGGAATAGATAGTTCGATTACTAACAGAGGGAGCCGAGTCCTATACCGTTAGCTCAGACGGGGGCTTGCGCTTCAATGGGAGATTAGTGGTTCCGGAAGGGGAGGAATTGCGACACGATGTGATGGCAGAGTCGTACGGCTCACGGTTCGCGGTACATCCCGGAGGGGATAAAATGTACCAAGACATGAGACGCCAGTATTGGTGGAGCGGTATGAAGAGAGATATCGCTGAGTTTATTTCGAAATGCGCCACTTGTCAGCTTGTAAAAGTGGATCATCAGAGACCGGCAGGATTACTACCGCCGTTGGAGGTCCCAGTGTGGATGTGGGAGAGCATATCCATGGACTTTATCACGGGGTTGCCTACGTCGCAGAGGGGTCACGACTCCGTTTGGGTAATTGTGGGCAGGTTGTCCAAAGTCGCTCACTTTTTACCCGTAAGGACTGACTACACTACAGGACAGTATGCCCAGCTCTTCATTTCAGAGGTTGTGAGACTTCACGGTGTGCCCCTAAATATCGTGTCTGACAGAGACAAGATATTTGTTTCGAGGTTTTGGGAGAGTTTCCAGGAGGCCATGGGCACGGAATTGCGGTTAAGTACGGATTATCATCCACAGACCGATGGGCAGACCGAGCGCACAAATCAGATGTTGGAGGACATGCTGCGCATGTGCATTATTGACTTTGGGGGTGGATGGGAGAAGTACCTTCCACTGGTGGAGTTTTCTTACAATAACTCCTATCAGTTCACTATTGGCATGGCTCCGTTTGAAGCATTGTACGGTAGGCCTTGTCGTTCCCCAACATGTTGGTTAGAGGTAGGGGACAACAAACTACTTGGGTCGGAAGTGATTCAGGATACTTCGGCAAGAATTGAGTTGATTCGGAGTCGCATTAGGGTAGCTCAAGACAGGCAGAAGAGTTATGTTGATGCGAAGAGATTTTTCAGGGAGTTCCAAGTGGGAGACCAGGTTTTCCTCAAAGTATCTCCTATGAAGGGGATTATGCGTTTCGGGAAGAAGGGGAAGTTGGCACCAAGATATGTGGGGTCATTTCCTATTATTGAGCGGATCGGACCAGTTTCATATAGACTTGGATTACCGGAGCATTTGCATTGGATTCACGATGTGTTCCATATTTCCTCGCTAAGGAAATACCTTAGAGATAATTTGGCTCATTCTCACATTGCTGTGGAGGACATCGATCTCCATCCGGATAGCTCCTACGAGGAGGGGCCGATTGTTATTTTGGACCGAAGTGAGAGGAAGCTGCGGTCAAAGATAGTTTCGTTAGTACGTGTTCAGTGGCGACATCACAATGTCGAAGAGTCCACATGGGAGCGCGAGGATGAGATGCGCGAACGTTATCCAGAGTTGTTTTTAGCAGGTACTTTCTAGTTCCGAATTTCGGGACGAAATTCAATTATTAGGGGGGAAGTATGTAATACCCCGTATTTTTGGCTATATTTATTTTTGGGATTAATTAATTAAATGTGAATTAATTGGGAATTAATCCGGATAAAATACTAGCGCGATGTGAGTTGGTATTTGACTATATTGAGTATATATGATGTTATATGAATATTGAATTATGAAATTTGTCGTGAGATTTATATACGGCAATTTGGTCATTTTATTGGGACGCGGGTGACAGTCGCGTCAGGATATAATTATTTTGATTATAAAAGTGAATTTAAATTCTATTAATCGTATGATCATTTTGAGTGCGCCAACGTGTCCGGAAGGGTCGAGATAGTCAGAAAACACTAGCCGGGGGTGTAGTTTGGGTCCCGGGGTATTTTTAGGCCATACCGGCAATATAAAGGGCATTTTGGTAATTTCGTATTTGTAGGAATTAAAAATGACGAAAATTAGAGAAGAAAATCTGATGTGGGTTTGAACCACTAAGCCACTAACCAACCCATGTTAACCCAATAGGTTACGTAGGTTATTAGAATTAGGTTTCTATTACTTTCCATAAGAAAACCCTAGCCACCATAGCCATTGGAGAAGAAGCTTGGAGAAAGAGAGAGAGAGAGGGAATTCTACAGAAAGAGAGAGGAAATCAATATCAAATTCAGAGACACTTAAGGAAAGTGGTTTATTATCGTTTAATTTCAGAGAATGCTCTTTCCATGTGTAGAAATTTAATAAAATTGATTTGTTCTTGGTGAAACATGAAAACCCATATATTTTGGAGTTTAGAACTTGAAATCTTGAGGAGAATTGCATGTAGAATGGTAGGTAGATGATTATACCGATGATATTAGTTATTGAATGAAATTAAAACGGATTTAATTGGGTTAATTCATGATTTAAAATTTTAGGGTTTATGTTCTTGTAAAAATTGGGGGAAAGTGATGTGATTTAATGATTTAATGATGATTGGGATGAATTAACTCCTCAAAATATGTTAGTTTGTGACCTAGGTACGTTTAGGGATGATTAGAGATCTTGAACAATCGTTGGTTTGATGTATAGATGAGTTTTGAAGAGATAAAAATGGTGAAAAACGAAACTAAGGAAATCTGGGCTCGAAACTGGTCGTTCGTAAGAAGACCTCCCTAGGTCGTTCGTTAGAAGACCTCCCTAGGTCGTTCGAACGAGCTTCTAACGAGTTGACCAGTCGCTTCTAACGAGAGGAAATTTCGTTCGATACCTTCGTTCGAACGAGATGTCGTTAGAAGGTGCAGTTCGTTCGAACGAACTCGAATCTCGTTCGAACGAGACTTCGAACGAGTTGACAGTTTAGGCCTTTTTGGCCTGTTTTGATTTTGGGAGTCCCGTAAACTTATTCGAGGATAGGGATAACATTTTCTTTGATGGTGTATTAGTATACTTGGGACAATTGGGTTATAATGAGGAGTAAATTACATAAGTGTGGATCAAATCAAATAGACATTTGAGTTGAGACGTGAGTGTTTACCACGACGTGAGAATAAACTATGGCGCGTATAAATATGGACAGGGATTATATAAGTTGTATATATATTAAGTTGGTACGAGAATGTGATAAGCACTACAACTAAACTACGGGATTACTAAGATGTGTGCTTACTTAGTATTGGTATATGATTTGTGTGTATGACATACCTATCATACTTGCTATCACGGGAGGTTTGCGTTCGCTTAGGGCCCTCTAATCCTTGTGTTGCCCGGATTTAGACCGGTTACCTCGATGAACATAGGTCAGAGAAAGACTTATTGGGATGTTAATAAGTCCGCTGATCGTGGGAGCGTAGGTATGTACGTGACCCATGTGATGTGACTGTGTTCGCCTCCATTATTTGTGGTGTTGTTATCTGTGAACTATTCCTGAGAGATTCGGAATATGTGATCCTTATGTACGTGATGTACCGGGATGGATAGCAGAGTATGTGTGCACCGCAGCTTAGTCTCGGGGTGCTTATATTGTATATTTATGTTGTGGAAAATATACGCTTAATAAACTGGGAACTTTCATATGGTATTGTGTGTAACTATGGAATAATATAGAAGGCTAATCTGTAACGAGTTGTATTACTTTTGTATAAGAACCTGAATTTAGGTTAAGCACCTATTCAACTGATATTGTTATAATGTTAATGGAACCGAGTAATAAGGGTAGAACCTATGACAGTCTAGCTAGATATGATGTCACTTAGCTAGTGGTTTGTGTCGTTGTAGATGGGTACTTACGTTAGGAGTGCACAATTAGACGAGAGGTGAGAATATCATGTGAGTGCACGTCCTAACTTGTACTTTGCATTTAATGTTTTAAATGTTTTTAAAGCACTTGCAGGTTTTTAAAATATCTCCACATTCGGGCTCTGACCCGTTTGCTTTTAAATCTATCTTTCTTGTAAAACCATTTTAGGTGCCCAGCCACAAGGACACCATGCATAGGATACTCATTCAGGTGACGAGCTGTAGCTGTTAGTGGAAGCTACAGGGAATTGCTTTTAGACGCTTCTACCATTTGGATTCCTGATTCAGTATTTATCAGTTGTAGGGCATGTTGCCATTTCTTTTAGAGACATCTTTCCATTACAGTTTTTCAGACTTTGGCATGTATTGTTTCAGTATTCAGTTTAGTTATTTCAGTTGTGGTTTTATAGTGAGGAGTTTTCCTCCGGATTTTATTTACATTATGTGATGGTTATTCTATTTACTTCGTTATGGTGAATGGTGTTATTATTCTTCATTACACTTGTTGCATGTTAATCAGACTTTAATTAAAATTTGGCAACTTACTTTTTAAATACTAGGTGGTTAGTAATAATAAAATGTTTTCAACAGTGATGCTATTAACTGTGCCAACTTGGCATTTTGAATTAATTTAATAAAGGAGTAGCTACCCGGTATTTAATTAGTCAGGGTGTCACATGGTTCACCATGAATGATGTTCTATAGTTTAAAATGAGTCGATATAAGCAACAACAAATATTCAAACAAATATATAAAGTATGAGATAACACTTAATATTTCTATTGAATTTTATTCATATTTCATTCATCATCTGGACCTCATATATATATATATTACGATCAAAGGAAAAGAAACAAGCAAAACTGAAATCTTACTGGTAATGCTTTGTGAGGTGGTTCACGTTCCAAGGGTTAGAGAACGTCTCCCCTTCCATGTTTTCCAATTGATACATCCCTGGCACAACCTCTTCAATCACTCTGTATTTGCCATGACAATTCGAATGAAGCTTGTTAGGCTTCTTCCATTTCCTCTTCGGCATTAGGTCTCCCACCTTCAGTAGGCGTGCATTTACTCTCTTGTTGTAGAACTTAGTTGTCCTTTACTGGTAAGCAGGTTGCCTAATTTAGGCATCTTCTCTCCTTTCTTCTACAAGGTCTAAATAAAGTCTTCGTTGAGCACCATTTTCTTCTAGGTCATAGGTCTTAAACCTATGGGCATGTATACATACCTCTGTTGGCACTACTGCCTCTGAACCATAAGACAATTTAAATGGAGTTTCCCTGGTAGGAGTCCTCTCCGTCGTCCTGTAAGCCCAGAGAACAACATATACTACTTCAACACACCTGCCTTTGGCATCCTCTAGTCTCTTCTTGATCCCGTTAAGGATCGTCCTATTTGTTACTTATGTCTTCCTATTGGCCTGGGGTCGGCCAGGAGCAGAGAAAAACTATTAAATGCCGGCTCATTCATAATATTTCTCTAGGGAGACATTCTTCAACTGTGTTCCATTATCAGATATCAAAGTATTGGGTAGGCCGTACCTATATATGATATTTTTCTAGATAAACTAGAATGCTTTCTTCTTTGTGATTCTAATCATTGGCTCAACCTTTACCCACTTTGAAAGATAATCGATTGCCAAAATCAAGTAACGATAGTTATTTACAGCTCTTTGTAGCGTTCCAACCAGGTGAATTCCCAAAATCGTAAAAGGCTAAGAAGGTTTAATGGAGGTAAGGGGATGATGAGGTTGATGTGGTATGGAGGAAAACCTTTGGCACTTGTCGTATTTCTCGACGTATACAATTGCATCTTTAGCTAACATCAGCCACCAATAACCATGTGTAATGATCCTATTAGCCAATGGTCATCCTCTAATGTGGATGAAACACTACCCTTTATGCACATATTTTAAAATATACTCTACCTCAGATAGATGGACACATCTGAGGAGAGGGAGCTGGAACCCTTTCTTGTATAAGATGTCTCATATGAGGGAGAACTTGACAGATTTGTACCACAATTTTTTTTTTCGCTTTGGACTCAGGCATCTCCTCATCCTGAATATAGCGGATGATAGGATCCATCCAAGAAGCTCCCATACTCACATTTAAAAAAAATCCACAGTAATCTCTTCTCCTTCAATCGTCGACCGATGAAGAATCTCCACTGGGACTATTCTTCAAATTTTAGTTATAGTGGTTGAGGCTAACTATACTAGAGCATCGACTCAACGATTGTCCAGCCAAGGTATACTCTTCAATTTTACTTTAACAAAATGCTTCAATGATGTCCTATCCCTTCCCAGGTCCCTTTCCATTCTGTCATCTTTAGCCTCGTACGCCCCCAAAATCTGATTGATAACCAACCTGGAATCACTATGAATAAGGAGTTGGATAACATTCAGTGCCCGATCAAGGGAGAGACCTATTAGGACATCCTCATAATGAGATTTATTGTTGGAAGATTTAAAGTTTATTCTCAATGCGTACTCAATATCGGTCCCATCTAGAGCCGACACTATCAATCCTGCCCCGGTTCTAATCTCACATGAAGACCCATTAACAAATATGCTCCACATTGTACCATTTGGTGGGAAAATACCCTTTTATAAGGTTTTATTCTTAAAAATATACCTTTCCTCCTCATTCCTAGATATTTGGTTTCTTGGTGAACTCGTCTCGACTTCGACTGGGAGAGGACATACTCTACCTTATTGCTCGCAAGTTGTAGCGTCAACATCTTTAACATTCGCCTTGACCCAAGTGAATTTGACCATAAAGTCATCTAGGGTCTTCCCTTTAATAGTCATTCTTGGTTGATAGATAATGTCAAACTCTCCCAATTCGATTGCTCAAGCCATTAGTCTTCCTGATTTCTCAGTCTTGTGAATGACGTGTCTGAGGGGTGAGTCTGTGAGGACCACCATGGTATGTGCTTGGAAATAGGGCTTCATATTACTTGAGGCATGAATCAGTTCATAGGATAACTTTTCCATTTTGGGGTACCTCTGCTCAGCCCCTTGGAGTGCCTTAGTATTAAAATACACCACTTTTTGAACTCCATCCTCTTCTCTCACAGTTGTGACACTAATGGCCAATTTAGATACTACTAGATAAAGATATAGTTTCTCCCCTTGTACTAGTCTAGATAATACAAGTGGAGAGATGAGATAGGACTTTAAATCCTTAAAAGCTCTATCACACTTATCATTCTATTCAAAAGCATTTCTCAATATTTTAAAGAAAGGAAGGCATTTATCAGTCGTTATAGCCACAAACCTGTTTAATGCTACCACTCTTCCCATTAGTCTCGTCACATCCTTTATCGTTGTAGGAGTCTTCATCTCCAACAAGGCTTTGATTTTCCCAGTGTTGGCTTCGATTCCCCTCTAGTTCACAATTAATCTAAAAAACTTGCCCACTCCTACACCGAAAACACATTTGGCAGGGTCGAGTTTGATTATGTACTTTTCCATTATGTCAAAAGTGCGTCAAAGGTCGGCTACATATGTGTCAGACTTGAGGCTCTTTGTCAACATGTCGTCAACATACACTTCCATTGTCTTCCTGATCTGGTCCTTAAATATTTTATTGACTAGTCTCTAATACGTTGTCCCCGCATGCTTCAATTTAAAGGGCATGACCTTGTAGTAATAGGTCCCCTTATTGGTTATGAAAGTTATCTTCTCTTCATCGGTTGGGTCCAGGAATAACTGTTTGTAGCGTGAGTAGGTATCCATGAAGCTCATTAATTCTAGGCTAGCTGTAGCGTCTACCATCTTATAATTCCTTGGTGATGGGAAGTTGTCCTTAGGTCATGCTTTATTCAATTTCTGAAGTCAACACACATCCTCCACTTGCCATTGACTTTGGGAACAATGACAACATTTTCCAACCACTCCAAATAGATGACTTGTCTGATAAAGTTTGCCTTCTCTAAATTTTTCACCTCTTCCCGAATGACATCATATTTCTCTCGCGAGTGGAGTCTTCTTCTTTGTCTGATCGGCCTTACATTGTCGGCACATTTAGATTATAACGGAGAACTTTTGGGTTAGTGTCGAATATATCTTCGTGGATCCAAGCAAAGATGTTATGTCTCTGCCTTAATAGTTTAATCAATTCTTCATTAACCTCTTTCTTTAAGGATTTTCTAACTTGCATGGTTTTTTTCGGCTCGTCTCATTAAGAGAGACGAATTCTACCTCTTCCATGGCTTCCCCTTTCTTTAATTTCATCTCGTCTCTGGGGTCCAACGTATCAATGCCATACGTTGTAGTGGCTTTCTTGTGAACTTACATTTCCTTATCTAAGTTCAACTAGCATTTTCGTGCCAACACGTGATCACCTTGGACTTCCCCTACCCCATAAGGAGTCGAGAATTTTACCATTTGGTGTACAGTGGAGGGCACAGCCTCAAACTCTTTGAGGGTCACTCTTCCCATGATAATGTTATAACCTCAGTATACACTTACATTTATTACAAAGAAATTGACCTTCTTTGTGAAAATCTTCGGCCAAACATCTTCCAACCTGATATCCATTTCATACATTCCTAATGGATGTACTTTCACACCGCTGCATCCAATAAAGGGGTGATGATAAGGCACGAATCTCTTCTTGAAGAATCCAAGCCCTTTGAAGTATGGCCAAAACATAACATCGATCGAACATCCTCCATTGACTAATATTCTCCGCATGTCAAACCCATTAACTTTGGTTGTAATTACTAGAGGTTGCCTTAGGGACGTAGGATAACTTTGAAGTCAAGTCTTCAAAAATCCACATTCAAAGTGTCCATATCCACCTTCTTCCTTTTCTCTAATTTAGTGATTATTGCATCCGGGTTAACCGCTTCAACTTGGGAAGATGTTTGACCTCTGCAACTTGTTCCTTTCTATCGGACACCTTTGAGCCTCACCCCTGCTAGGCCCTCACAAATCATCTTTATATCGAACGAGATCATATGAAGGTGACCTTTGGGATCATTATCCTTCGATGGAAGGTCTGGGTTATCCCTATCATCATCGTCTGAGGCATCATACTTTTTCCCAAGAGCATCCTCATTGTACTTATTGGCTCTTCTTTTTCTCGGGGCATCTTGTCCTCCCTCTGGACTACCAATTCTTATATTTTCCCTCAACTTCCTAGCCTTGAGCATACTCTCAATCTCATCCTTCAGAGAGAAACATTTGTCGGTCAGCTGCCTGTGGTCCTGGTGAAACTCAAACCATAAGTTTTTGTTCCTCTTGTGAGTTGGAGCTTTTAGCTTTTCGAGACACCTCAAGGACCGATTATTCTTAATCTCATTCAAGATATGCTCGCAGTTGACTATGAGGGGAGTGTAGTCAGCAAACTTATCATCTGCTGACCTCTTTTTTCCATATTTACCATTCTTTTGAAACTTGCCCCCACTGCTTATCCCCTTTTCATCCTCATACTTCACTGCCATAGCTTCCTCGATGTTCATAACCTTTTCATCCATCGCCAATATCTTGGCCATAGACTTCTGTGGATCCTCAGTAAACTTTGAGAGTAATTTCCCTTTCGGTAGACCTCCTATCAGTGCTTTCATCGAAATCATTTTTTTATAATCCATAAATTCTAATTTTTCCTTTTTGAATCTTGCTATTTATTCCCTGAGACTCACATTCCTTGCCTTCTTGATATAAATCAAATGAGTAGTGTTCTTTTGGGGTCTTTCCCCAAAATAGAAATTATGTATGAATCTCTCTATGAGTTGCCTGAAGTTATCAATTGAACTCTTTGGGAGTGAAGTGAACCATACTTGAGCTACTCCAGCCAAAGTTATTAAAAAGGCATGACACCTCATCTCATCTGAGACTAAGTAGATGTCTGCAGCCGACTGGTACATCTCGACATGGTGAATGAGATTAGTTCCCCCATCATACTTAGGAGTGATCATCGGTGGCTTGAACTTGGCCAGGGATGGAAATTTAACAATCCTAGACACGAAGAGAGATCCTTCTAAATGGCCCCTCTCTAAGGGATCTTGGCATTTGAGGATGTCTTTAATCTTTTCCTTCAACCTTTGATTTGAGTCGTCACAGGGTCTCTTGGCTGCTGCCACAACATCGCCTGGGATGATATTCTCGCCTACCACTTCGGTCGACAGAACCAAAGGTTCTCTTACCACATATCTCTATCGTATTTTCACTTCTCCCAGCCCCTCGTCTCGTCCTCATTGGGGCTGGCACCCTACTTCTTCTCTTTTGGAGCCAGCAATGCTCCTTGATATGGACAATCGATCTATAAGATCCCCCATTGGGTCAAGCATTTCAAAGGATGACCATTTTCTCAACCGATTAAAATTTAATCCCCTTGGTTGATCATCAAGACAAGGCCTCCTGCTGTGTCCTCGGATAACCTGGATGGGGCTTACTGTGTTCCCTAACACTTCATATGGCTCCTAGCACTTAGCTTTAGTGTCTTCAGCCTCATAGTTATCATGTCGGCCCTTCAGGTAGCATTGACCTTGCCTCCCTAGGCATAAACGCCTAGGGTCAGTAACGTCTCTCCTCCATTAAAGAGGTAGTAACTCCTTAAGTAGAACTTGGTGTGGTCCCCTGGCATCTGAATGCTGCTCCTGGGTTGCCGGAGAAATCATCTCTGGCATTATCCACGTGGGTCATACCAATTCATTTTTGTTGAAGGTAGCTAGCTGCTCTTGCATATCCTATTCACTAGCCACCAGTAACTTAAATGCTTCCACCATCTTTGACTGAGTATGTGAATGAAGAAAGCTAGGCCAATCAGTTGGTGGTGGAAATTTTGAAGCCATGTTTCTCACCTGATGTATGAGCTATTAACTGGAGCGTAAAAGATTAGAAGCTGAAGTAGTGCCCTTTCAATGGTGAAATAGCTCCATATGAGGGGAGGACTGGTTCACCACCAGAGACTATGATGAATATAAGCTAGAGAAAGGAAGAGATGATAATTCTCGTTCCCACAGACGGTGCCAAACCGATGATACCCGAAATGGTACCACCAGGTCACATTGATAATGAGCTCAAATATGTATGATAATGGAATTAAATAAATAATACAAAAATAAGATAGATAATACAATGAGGCAAAGAGGGATTGAGCACCAAAATTAAGTGGTTCGGCCAAATGATGGCCTACGTGCACAGTGCAGTGAGTGTGTAATCCACTAAAATGAGGCTCTAATGGCCTGGGTATACAAACACTCATGTTATCTCTCTCCTATAATGAATTTGATCAAATTTTAATAGGGTTACTAGTTTTTGTCCTTTTACAAAGACAAGTACTTGTAGCGCTTAAGGGGTGTGATGCACCCCCCAAGCATGCAATAGGCGTGTGATGATGAAGACATCCACTAAGACGATGACAATTGTTGACAACATATGTAACTGATGATGATAAAATCTCCCCTCACATGAGGGAATAATCAGGCTATAACAAAATTGGCCAGGTGGGACAAGCCACCTTGGAACCTTCTACTGCTCGTACGTTAAGGTGTCGTCTACAGAGATCTCGACCTGGATGAGTACGAGGTTGCTAATACAGTGCTTGACTTTGTGCTGGGAACTGGAAAGTGTGGTCTCGGCTGAGGGGCTTAGGCCGAGGTGATCTAAACAGGTAATTTCCTGATGTCGACTAAATAGAGGATGATAGATGCCCTTGTTGCTGAAAAGCTTCCTTGGGGTCTCGGCCTATTGATGACCTAGGTTATGAGTAAGAGGCCGACCTTGGTTCTAGATGAGCTTTGTGAACGACCTGTGAGCTCCTTATGGAAGCTCGTCTGCTGGAGACCGGGGGCCTTGTCATGAGACGAGGTCATACTTGTTCATATGAGTACCTATTAAGGATGGACTAAGGTGGGAGTAGGAAAAATAATTGAAGCTCTGTGAGTGATTAGAGAGTTTAACTTGGAAAACATGCCAATATCTTGGACCCCTTCAGGTTCACCAATAAAAATAGAGGGCTCATGTAGGATAGCACAGAAGAATTCCAACTCAACCACTCAGAAAGGCGTACGTCAATAGTGGAGATTTGGGTCATAAGGCTACTAAGTATACTAATCCATCATGCAATGAAAAGGGTCAAAGGTCATAATAATAATAATAATAATAATAATAATAATAATAATAATAATAATAATAATAATAATAATAATAATAATAATAATAATAATAATAATAATTGTCAATGTAAAAAACTAGATTTGATCTAATTAATTCATCATAGATAAATATGAGTAAAGAAATAAGACAAGAGATTTTTAAAGTGGTTCAGCCTTAATGAAATGGCCTACATCCACTATTATGTATTACAGGGTGTCTTGCTTCGATCTCAATTATGTTTGCCTGGTTGGCTTACCCTGCCATGAGGATATTACAATGTATTTATAGCCTTGGGCTGTCAATGTGAGTAGATAATATGTCTTTATCGAATAGGCATATACATCTATACATAGTAGGGAATAATTGTAATACAAGAAATATTGAATATGTCTGGTCGTTTGGTCTTCCCAATAAGTTACTCGGTACATTGAGTACCTCGGTACACAAAGTAGCTCGATACTCTGAGTATCTCGGTATATTGAGTAGCTCGGTATTTGATCTTGTACCATGTTGGATGACGCATGTCTCCATATAATTGGTCCACGTCAGCTGACTAATTTTTGTATCAACAGAAGCCCCCAATGTTTCACAGTTGAAATTGGATTTGAGAGTGTGGAATATTTTACTCAAAAAGTTGCTTGGGCCTATTTTTCTTGTCTTGATTAATTACAGACCTTCAACACTTGTAAAATTTTTCCACTTTGCGTAACAATTTTGAGCACGAAATGGATATTTGTAAATATATTGAATTCTGATGACCGCTTGGGTTTCTGTGTCTTTTTCTTGATTAGCCATCGAGAATGAAATCGTCGTCAGTTTTGATAATTACTTTTCTCATTTTCTGAGGCGGCATATATAAAGGCGGTAAAATTCGATTGCCTTCTACCTTTTTGCCATCTTTTTTTCCCAGAACCCTTGTTTTCTCATTTTTCTACTTACTAACGTTCTTTCTTGTCATCTTCCTTAGCTAATTCCTTGATCTTCTGTAAGAATTTCTTCCTTCCTTCTTCTTTATTTATTTTACTCATCATGGTTTACCTTATCGAGTCATTAGATAAGTTTAGAGCCGATTTTGATATTCCTTCTTGGGTTGATTTTGAAGAACCTGCTTGTCCTTCTGATTTATTTTCTTTGGCTGAGGGACACTGGTTTCCCTCTATTTTTGTAGCGGAATGTGGTTTTTCTTTCCCGCCTAATCCCCTGTGTTTGGAATTTTGCCAATATTTCGATATTGTACCTAAAAAAGTAGTTCTAAATACATGGAGTGTAGTTAATGGAGTACATAGGCTAAATTAAATTCATGGAACTCATCTTGGGATTCTTGAAATTATGTTTTGTTATAAATCAGTCACCAGCGACACCACATTTTATTTAAAAACTAGGTTTGTTAAGAGAGACTTAGTGGTCAATTTCCCTGATTCCAGTATGGACTATTTTGAACATGGGGTTTTGAAGAAAAAATGTTAACACCCCCCATTAAAGGGCAATGACGTGTACAAGGTCCCAGATGTCCTCCTTTTGGCAATGGGATAGGTTGTTCTTTATTTTTTTAAACTAGCTCTGTTTTTGTTTGTTAAAATGTGTCATTGACATTTGATTTCTTAAATTTTAATTTGCAGTTGATGGTAAAATAAAACACCAAAAAGAGATTGATATTAATATAAAAGATTTGAAGTTTATCTGGGGTTTGCATTAATAAGTTGCTGGGGAGCATGTGAGAGTTTCTTCCTAATTGTTAAAATATAGGAACACCACTTCCTCTTTTATTGCCTGTCCTACTGCTCCTCCTTTGGTGATTGATCTTGACCAGGCTCCAGCATCTTCTTTAGCTGTTGGGGAATCATCCTCTAATTTTTCTACCTCCATTACTTATTTGATGATGAAGAAGTGGAGAATGCCTGATCTCTTTGCCAATATTATCCCTGGTGATGATGGGGCAAAAAAGAACAAAGAAGACGTCCCAGCAGAAGGAACTAAGAAAAATGATGCTGATCCATCTAGGGGACGAATCACACCTGTTAAGGAGGCCATCAAGAAGTCTCCTATTGTTCAAAAAGAGGCAACACCTTTAATTGAAGAGGCTACTCCTTTAAAAAGATTGAAAAGGGGTATTGCTAAGAAGACCATTGATGTTGATTCAACCTGCTGGGGTTAAAATACTTTCCTTGAGGTATGGTTCTCCAGTATTCATTACTCCTGGTTTGGCCAGGAAATTGATCTTGTCTGGAACTCTTCCTGATCATAGAGCTGTTGAGACCTCTACTCCTCAGGGGAAAGTCTCTCATTTGGTACCCAACACCTTGCATCAGTAAGTGTCATTATACCTTGTAGTTTTTGGTGTACTTTAATAATATCTTGGAGAAGGATGAAGCTATCAAAATGCTTCCTCTTCTAGTGAATTAGAATAAGCCCTTGCTCGGTTATTAAAATATTTGGAAGAGTCCCGACAGAAATATGAGGATGATAAAATTCCTTGGGAGAATAAAATCAAGGCTGCTGAGACAGCTCAAGAAAAAGTTATGGATATTGTAAAGGAGGCTGATCTAGCTAGACAAAAATCTATGGATACTTCTAAGGAGGCAGAAGAGAAATTAAAGTTTTCCATTGCCAGCATGGATGAAGATGAGGGCAAGCTTGAAGAGGCTGAATGACGTTAGAATGATCTTGAACAAAAAGTAAAATTTATTGAAGATCAACTTAGGGAGAATGCTTCCTTGAAAAGGACGAAGAGGAGGTCTGCTATGAAGAAGTCCTTTAGCTCTGGTTGGGACAAGGGTGGAACAAAGCTCTAAATGCTACCTCTGCTCAAATGGAGTATGCACGTTTGAAGTTCTTCATGGATGGATGGGTTTCAGTATTGAAAGAGTTAAACGTTGCTGAAAACTCCGAATTATTTCAAAAACATGTCCACGACCCTCCTCATGCCATTGTAGAAGAAGAAGAATATGAAGTTGGATCTGATGAATCTTCTTTGATGATGGTGGAAAAAACACCTACTTTCATTATCCCTTAGGCTTTCGAGCAAGTCCAGCAAACAACAACTTCTTTTGAACAACGTCAGCTACCCTCCGAGCAACTTCAGTAATCAATTCCTTCTTTAAAATCAGCTAAAAATGTAATGGGGAATAAGGAGAAGGTGTAATGTTGTTCGACAATTTTTTCTTTCCTCTGGGTTTTTTCTTTTGTTTGTACTCTGGTTATACCTTCATCTATTATGATTAATAAAATTGGCTTGTTACTTATCTGAATTTCTCCTTTACTGTTCAATGTAGATGTGTTGTTGTTGATCTATTTTTACTTTTCCTTTCTAATTTATTTCCAAGATGGAGTTATTGTCAGCTTATGATACAGAGTTGATTAATAAATGTACAGATTACTTCAAAGCTGGTCGTGCATATTTTACTGAAGCATAAATAATTGACATTCCTTATCCTGATGCTTCTGAACAAGCAATTGAGACTTATAAATATTTGAAATTCTTACTTGATCATGCAGTAGTAAATAACATAGCTTACTATGAAATGATTAAAGATCTTCAAGTAATGATTAAATAATTTCAACTTCAACACAAGGAAGCTACTTCTCTTCTTCATAAAGGTTATGAGAAGAAGTATCAACAGTCAAGTGTTGATCAGGGTTATGGAAAATTTATCTTTGCCCAAAATAAAAGAGAGAGTGTACTGAAATTTGAAATTGAAGAGCGCAAAAATATTGCCAAATTATTGAAGGAGGAAAATAATGCTTTGAGAAAAGAACTGAAACAGCTAAAATCTTCTTCTTCCTCTGGAGATCTCATCCCGGTTAATGATGAAGATATTTCCTTTTTGGAGATCGAAAATGCTTCATTGAGAGAATAATTAGAAACTTTAAAAAGAGTCAGACCCATATTTGCTTCATGGGATAGAACATGATCTAATCGGAGTATCATTAAAGTGACTAGGACGTAACAAGCCTTAGAAAATCAAGCTGCTCAATTGAAGGAAAAAATAAGCTCTTGCAGAGATGTCCCAGAAGATTCAAACTCGTATAGAGAAATTTTCCAATTAGAGTTCTGCGTTACAGAATAAAGAAAGTGTGCTCAAAAGACTTCATCAACATGTTGAACGATTAACTTATCAGTTTCATAAGAAGCCCAGAAAATTCTGGATGGAGGGATACAATGAATCTTTATATCATCTTAATGCCAGATTGTAGCAATCAAACAATGAAGGGTATAAGCATGGATGGATGAATGCTTTAACTGTAATGAAAGTTGAGCAAGGAATGAAATTGTGGGATTGGTGTGAGCCTGGGATACTTAATCTACCAGTACCACTTTTCCAGCTCGATGTTAATTGGATTCCAGTTAGCTATATTCTTCAGTGTTTGATTTCCAAATACGTTGGTGATTCCATTCTTTATGAAGAATTTGAGATATCCCGACCTCCTCATTTACTAGACCGACCAAGTTCGAGCAATACCAGAATGCTTCAGGACATGAACTTTATCAATTCTTCTTTTGCTTTAGATGACCCTCCAGCTGGAATGGTTCTTGTATCTAAATCTGAAGGAAATAAACCAATAGAATAGACTATTTGTATTTTGTTAGTAAATGTTGGTGGAAATGAAGAAAAATCATCGTTTTGTAATATTGTTTCCGTGGAAATAAAATAATAACATGATGTTTATTTTGTCAATCTTTGATCATAACATGAGATCAACTATAGTAGTGTTGTACTTATAACAATAATGGGTTACTTTTCAGTCATTGAGTGTATATATTTGAATGGACATTTTCCCCTTTTGATATGATTGCCTAGGCAATGGAACTTTTGCCCCATATAATAAATTGGTGAAACTTTCTCTCATACCAATTTATAAAATAAAGGTTATATGGAACTACTTGTATCTTAGGTTAAGAACATAAAGATTAAATTTTTAACTAAATTTTATCTTATTAAGAATTAAGTGTGCATGGAAGATAATTTCCAACACAAAATATGCCATATCAAACTGAAGCAAGCAGAAGAAGGATTAAGGAAAAGTCCAATTGGATAAAACCTATATTTCTGCTATGTTAAAGAGTTTGATAGACTCGATGACTTATAGACTACTAAGATCTCTAATAAGTATAATGCACATGTCATAAAATTTTAATTATATATGGCACAGTCCAACACCATCCATAAGAAGTATCTCCTCCCTAAGTATCCACCGATCGGCCTTAGGATTATGATCTCTTTTCTTATTTAACCGTAGAGTTACAACTCTATAATTACTCGTAGAGAAACCTAAAAAAGGATTGATGTCATATATGGAATTTGTGTTTCAAAAAAATCAAGAAACTATATTAAGGGATGTATGATTTGGAAAACAAAAGTGTTTCTATGAAATAAAAAGTAAAAAACTTTTAGTGCAAGTATAGCAGTTGATTTTTGCCTAAAATTTTTTGTAATACACTCCAAAAGAATCCTTTTTAAAGAAAAACACAAATTTAAAGGTGGTGAACTTGTTTGAATAAAAATAGGCATTTGGTTGAACGTTAACCTTTTTTCACACTAATAAGGTCAAATCTTATTCGATTAAAAGGCTTATTTTATTCTATCGACTTTCCCACAAACTTCCAATGAGTGTTTTCTCTCAAACAGAGTCCGCTTCATTAGATGCTCATTAGAAGTTCATTCTATCGAAATTAGCACTTCGTTCCAACAAAGCTTTACCTCGTTCGAACTAGAACCAGATTTCATTATAACGAGATGGCAATCTCGTTCCAACGAATTAAAATTAAAAAAATATTTTGAAAATCCTTTTATGAAAAAATACCTTGAGTAAAAATAAATCTTCATATAATATAATTGAGTGAGAAATAATCAAAACCTCAAATTCATATACCTCTGTAAAGTGTTCATGACGATTTTAATGCCTTGAAACTCCGAAACAATACTCGATCACTAGCAAGTCTTCAAGCGATCGTGGAGGAAAATGCGGATGTAGTGTTTGGTTTGTAACGAGATAAGACAAAATAAGTAAGCTATGAGAAATTATAACATCCCTCTCTTATCAAAATCACTCCCATCAAACAAACAATTAGAAGACTTATTAGAGTTAGACTTATAGCAACAACATTTAGATGGAAATCTAATCCCAATTCGAGAGATGGTATCATCAACAAGTAATCAATCTCTAAGTAACCTCCATATGAATAAAGACATTTTTAGAATGTCTTTCTTGTGCTAAATAAAGGAACTAGTCAAAGATTTATAGTGGGGCATTATAAGGAGATTCCATCAAACTTAGAGGAGTACTCTCCTAATGAATCAACAAACCAAACCATTTTATCTCAATGAGGAGAGACTAGTAAAAGAGTTGAGTTGAATATGTGGTGGAAGGTTTAAGGCACTAATGTGGAAATATGCGATCTATTCAAAATAACCTCATCATCTAAGAATGATCTAACCATCAAGTTAGAAGAAATAATAAGAGATGCAATTAGACTGTAGCCTAACCAGTTTTCCTAATTCAAACTAAGCTACCCATCCCCACTTTTCCACAAAATCAAGTGTTCAACCAACTGGCTATGAGTAAGCATCCTTCTCCAGGTGTCGGAACCTCTATTATGGTTGACATATGTTAGGTGGTGAAGTATGCATTATTTCACTTTTATAAACATAGCCCATAAGTATTTAATCCCTCTAAATTCCCACCTTAACTTGATGATAAAAGCATCACTAATATCTACCAATTATTTAAAGTCTAGGCCACCCTTAGCAATAAAACTACATATCTTACTCTAGGCACTGTAAGTGTACCTTGGAATCCCCTCAATTCATCTGCATAAAATATCAACCATGAATTTCTTAATATAATACAACACTTTTTTAGGGTGGGATGGAGTCGCTATAGTACAGAGTGGCATGGATATAAGCACATGTCGATAAGGACGATTGTAGCACCCATAAAAAGAAGTTTGGACTTTTACCCTGCTAGCTTGCTTTTGATTTTCACTATTATATCTCAAATGAAGCAAACTTGTTTTATACCAATACAGATGGGACGACCTAAATACCCAAAAGTGGGAGACTTTCCTTAAATTTGAATAATTTGTGAAATTTTCCTCACTATCAACTGGTAAATAATTAGCACAATATACGGAGCTCTTTGAATTATTATTGGTCGGAAATTCACTCATACATGACTAAAGTTGACTTCACCTTGTTGACATAACTAAAGCATCTTGGTGTAAAAATAATCAGATAATATGCAAAAGCCAACTGGGAACCAAAGGGAAATTAATTGGTGTTTTGTATATTTTGAAATTGGGTGCTACATGTATCTTGTTCAAATTTTTGCTTAAAACTTTTGCACAAATAATGAAGAGGACAGAGGAGATGGGGTACTGTTGCCTTAAACCTCTAGCTGATTTAAAGTAATCACACATCTCTTCGGTAACAAAGATTGAAAAATGGTTATTGGAATGAAGGCATCATATATAAGTAATCCAAGCTTCATTGAACTTAAAATTCCTAAGGATATTTGTGATAAATACCTAAGAAACTCTATAATATCCCCTATTCATGTGTAGCTTGATAGCAACATTCCTACCTTCGTTCTTAGAATTTAACATTACCATTATATCCTGAGTAAGCAAGATATTATGAATAATCCCTCTCCCTTTAACGATGCCACTTTGGTTTGGAGAAACCAATTTAGGAAGAACTTTAGCAAGTCTTTGAGAGAGAATCTTTGAAATAATTTTGTTAGCAAAATTACATAGGCTAATAGGACTAAACTCATTACATATTTTTGGGCCCTCATTTTTTGGAATCAACATTAAATCTGTTTTAGTGATGGCTTTTGGAAGGAGAATGCCCCCCCTAAAAAACTTGACAATCTTAGCAATGTCTAAACCAATAATGTCCTAAGAAGCAGTGAAATAAGTGCCATTGAACACATCCATTTCGGGAGCACACTCACCATTTAGGATGGAAAAAGCCTCATTGACTTCAATTACATCGAGATTTTGGACAACATATCATTATCTTCATCAGAAATGACATGAGTGATGACTGATAAAAATATCTCACTGGAAGGTCTCAAGAAGTTAGAAATGTGAAGATTAAAAAAGTATCCCATTGTTGTTGCTTTTATAGAGTGCTGATCTGAAGCCCCAAACCTAGATCCAATCTGGATTTTGTGAATATGAAATAAGTTTGAGCTCACATCTCCCATATTATCCCATTTACCGTTTGCCTTGATGCCAAAACATTCCTAATTCTAAAAATGACAAGTTAACTCAACAGAACATTTATTTATAGCAATTCTATTTTCATCGGACAAGTAATTTTCAAAAGAATTCTCAGTTCGAAGCACACCATCCTCTGCTTTCATAGTGTTCTAAAAAATATTTCCAAAATTAATTTTGTTTCAATATCTAAGAACGATCCTGTAATACCCCGTATTTTTATGGCTTTTAAATTCAGGGATTTATTAAATTTAATTGAGATAAATTAATTTAATATTAATTCAAAAATTTGTTTTAAATATTTACTAGCATGACGAGGGTTAGTAATTATTGGGATGTTGTCGAATATTACTAAATGAGTAAAGTAATATATAATATTGTTTTTATAAAAATTGTCACGAGTGAATAAAATCGTAATTATGGAAATTTAAGTCAGGATGCACCCGTATTGTGTTAGGACTAAATTATTATTACTATTAAAAGTTAATAAATTATAAGTCGCTCGTATGGTCATTTAGAATGCGCCAATATGTCCGGAAGGGTCGAGATAGTCAAAATAATGTATCCGGGAGTTTAGTTTGGGTATCGGGGCGTTTTTAAGCCTGATTGACATCCCGGGAGGGTATTATAGACATTTTATATTTTTGGGTAAATAAACCCACGAATTTCCTATGGATAAATCAACCTTTAGGAGTTCTCTTCTAGGGTTAACCAACACAAGATCAAAGAATAACCATTAGGGAAGAAGTTGGAAAGCTTTCCAAGCAACTCAAGGCCAAAGACTCACCCTGTTGCACCGCCACCATCACCAAAGCGTAGATCGCGCGACGAGGAACGCAACCATACCTCTTTCGTTCACAAACTAGAAACTCAAATTCCAGGCAAGTATCTATCTTGCTTTGTTTTTAGTTAATGTATCACCCATGTTAGTTTAAGGTTATCAAGAACATGTTTTATGAAAGAAATTGATAATTTAGAGACTTTAAATCGCATGTTTAGAGAAATTTAATATATTCTGGACATACCCATCACATGTAGAGAATTACCCACGAATTAGTATGAATTTAGAAATAAGAAATCTGGGAAACAATTAGAAGAATGCATGTTTCCTCCAAAATTAGGGTTCTTGAGGATTATGTCAATTTTACCCCATTAATTCGATATCGTTGATGAATTTGAACATGTTTCACGTAGGAAATCATGTAGTTAGGTATATAGTACCAGTTGTAATGTTGTTTGGGGGTTTGGGGGAAATTGACAGAGGTTTTGAGGACTTTTGGTTATGAAACCCGTAGGATAGTATATGCAGAATCTGGAAAATAACTGGGCGATCGATCGATCGACCTTGAATATCGATCGATCGACCCCTGCCTTTGATCGATTGACCTCTTCTGAATTTTGAAGATTGTTCTTTATTATTAATTATTAACCCTGTGCCACTTTGTGGGAACCCTTATACATATTTTATTTACCATAATGGGACTTGGGAAAGACCAGTAGGGTTGTAGGCAAGGTTCGGGTGATACGATTCATATGTGATTTAACCGTGGGGCTTCGGGAATATAAATTTAGTGGGAAATTATGCGTATGTTATAGTATATCTTGTGAGAATTAAGGAAGACTTAGACCAGTAGATTAGTGAGGGTTCACCTACTGATTTTATATTATTTTAAGAGGATACACTTCGAGAGTCGGGAAGTACTTAAGGATTTGTTATACTTAGTAGAATAAAAAGAGTGATTTACTTATACGTAGAAGTCGAGCGTTATATGTTACGCATGACTAGAATTATAATTATGGGTCGTGGGCGCACCTAATTTATAAAAAGTGAATATTTATATATATGATTGTATGACTGCGCTTATATTATGTATCTGTGTAAAAATCATACCCGGGCTACTTGCTATCACAGAGGTTTCTGCGTCAGGACACTCTTATCTCGATTGGACCTTTATAGGGGTTATTGACTCATACCCTAGAAGATAGTATCCTAGATACAGACTATCTGAGAATGATAATCAGATGTTCTATGAGACGTGAGTGTATGTGCTGACCTCTTAGGACCTGGAACTATGCTTCGCCTCCATTTGTTTGTGTATTGTGTTAATACAGTTCGAGAGTAATTTCGAACTAGTATATCCTTAGTTTGTGTGATACGGGGACTTGTTAGCAGAGTATGTCAGCACCATAGATTTTTTGTGGGATGTCGTTAGTATATATATTATATGTGTGACTAATATATATACGTATATCTATATGGGAACTTTCTACTGTGCGTATAAGTAGATAAGTAATGAATAAATTCTTCAACTTTATTATAAGTGTTCGGGAACTTTATAATGGTAATGAGTTGTTCTAAATAATGTAAGAAATCTTGAAGAGAATGATTTCGTAAATTAAATATCATAACCTCATTTTTCACACGATTAAACCTTATGGAGAATACGTTGGAGAAACTTATAGGATTTATTAGTACGGTAGGCGTGCACACTAGATGAGAGGTGAGAATTCTCAAGAGAGTGTCGCATACTATCATGGTTGTTGCATTATCCGGTAAGCATTTTAAATACTTGCTAAATTATTTAAAAAAAACTATTTTACACTCGGGCTCTGACTCGTTTCCAGTCTTTTTCTCTCTCTTGTATATATATATATATATATATATATATATATATATATATATATATATATATATATATATATATATATATATATATATATATGTGTGTGTGTGTGTGTGTGTGTGTGTATATGTATATATGTATTACAAGTGCCCAGGCACAGGGGCGTCAAGCTTAGATTACTTGGAACGGACGTGCTGTAGCTTATGTGGGTGCTGCATGCCATTGCTTAAACGACCTCGTTATTGACTCTACTCTTATTTTAGTTTTGATTAGTTAGGGCAGGTGTCGCTTGTTTCCCTATTCAGTTGGAATTGTCAGAGATTTATGTTTATTATTTAAATTTCAGTATTCTGTACTCTTTGGGTTCTGATTACTGTCAGGATGATTTCATTTGTAGTTTTAAAACTGGGTATTGGTTTATCTGAATTATTGAACTCTTGGGTGTTTATTACCATTCTTCATGTTTATGTGATTCTAAAATTTTTTAATTATTAAAAAGGTATTCATATCTGGAGTTAAATAGAATGGAAATAAGGTTTTAAATTGTTTTGGCACTTAGCTTAATTATTTAGGGTGCTTAAATTGGAAATTTATTTTTGCGATAGTGATGCTAAGAATGAACCAACTGTTCACCTTGATTTTAATTTAATAAAAGACTGATCACCTGGTATTTAATTAGGTGGGGTGTCACAGGTGGTATCAGAGCATCAGTTTCTAGTGTCCTTTAGGATTTGTACGGCTTATTTCGTTTCCAGCTTAGCGTCTTTGATTTAGAGCCCTAATATTAGGAATGTTGTAATCATCTTTTTGCGTTGGGAATTCGTGCTTCTCCGATTTGTTTATGCGAATGATGAACTCATCCAGATTATTTAAATTTTCAGATGGATCGTTAAGAAGAACAAGCTAATTCCATTGGGGGAGTCAATGAGCAAGGTCAAATCACACCTCAGGTGTCTACAAAGAGGGTATCAACCGTCGAGTTAGCAGGTATTGTGGCACATGAAGTTACCACAGCGGTCTTACAGCATCAAGAACGCACCGTACAACTTATAGGGGAAAATATCTAAAGAGTATAGTCAATCTGTCATGACTAGAAATAAAATTGTGCGAAGACACAAAAATCGCAACAACAAGCTCCCCAAGATCGTAAAAGACACGAAGGTAACAAATTATATAGGGAAACCCAAAAGCGTCAGGGCCAATAAAGCCGGGGTCAGAGTGAAGTAACAAAGAGGTGTTTCAAATGTGGAATGGACGGTCATGAACATCGAGCTTGTCCGAATCAGAATGGAAAGGAACTTTGACCCGACCAGCGAGAACTTTCAGGACTTTGCTATAAGTGTGTACAAACGGGTCACAAGTGGAGGGACTGTCCTTAACCAGATGTCATTTTTCATCAAGATGCTCAACAAGGCCAAGGAAAAAGTGGAACTAGACAACCGGACCAAAACCAACAGAGCTGTAAAATGAAATAATTTAGAGGTAGATGTTTCACTTGCGGCAGGATGGGTCACCGGAGGCAGGATTACCTAGATAAGGGTAAGATACCCCAGCAACCGTGGGAGAAACATTACGAATGTGTGTACGATGTCCAACATACTAAAATTGAGCAGCCATCATCGGCCATTGATGGTACGTTCCTTCCTTATAGTACTATGGGACACATTTTATTCAATACTGGGGCGTCACACTATTCCATAGATACTCACTTTGCATGGGCCTTAGGATTTTTAGGACACTACTAAGAGTACGGTGTCATGCGTAGACTCATCATTTGGAAAAGGGTCTTTAATTTTATTTATATGCCGGGGTGAAGGTATATAGTTTGGTAGTTTGATCTTACCTACAATCATACTAGTTTTAGTCATACGTGAGCACGACGTCATTATTAGGCATGGACTGGATCACTCCATACAGAGCCATGATAAATTATTTTGGTAGGAGTATTGTCTTTACCATTGCGAGGCAGGAGATGTTTCGGTGGTGATGCGTCGCCCAGAGGGAGGATCTTCCACCCATTTGTATTACTTAAAGGAGGATACCTCTAAGGAGTTTGTGACTCTACTGGATTCGATTCCAGTCATTCGTGAGTTTTCGAATGTATTTTAGGAGATAAGTGGGTTATGTACTGAGGTATTTTGTAAAGAGTAAAACCATATGAGTTAAAAAAATTCGAAACAAGAGTAAGGGCAAGGGTATGGTGCTTATAACGGAAATGGTTAATATAATTTTCGATTTGGTTCAAACAGATGCGTTATGTCAAGGAAGACGATTAAGTAGCCAAGGCGATTGACAAAGTAGAAGTATGAGTTTTATCCTCAGAGGATGAAGCGTGTTTTATGTGACACGAGCGAGTCATTATATTTTTGTTTATTGCTAGATCCGCATATGAGAAGAATTTAGTGCGTATATCTATAGCGTTATTATTATGTGTATGTTTTCCCTGGTAAAGGGGGGTTGTCTTTAGTGTTCTCCGTGGAGGACAAATAGGTGCACTGTTAGTGATTTATATTCTTTATTGAGAATTCTCGTATTAGTGATGTGATATACGAGTAAGATATTATACTAATTATGGTTTTATAAAAAAAATGGTTCAAATAATAGTGGGCAATGATTTTAAGGCTATCGGAGTGGTTGCCTTAGTACAACATGTTTTGTTCTGGCGAGGCCTCACCTGCGAGAGGGCCGGACTCGCCCTTATATTATCTATTTTAGATATTTCTAAGGGTATAGTGGTCCTGAGATATTCGATCCCGGTGTGTGTAAGGACTTTGTTGTTATGATTTAGTATGTATTGGGTCTACTGTTGAGCAAAAAAATTTAACTCATTATTATGTTTAGCACTCATGACTTGCTGTTAGGAAGAGCGCATTGATATATCTATCCTTTAGAGATGTGAGAGTTAATAGTTTTACCCATATGTTTGGGGACAGGATTTCGAGAACCCCGATTGTATGTATTCGAGGTTTATGGAATGTGATTACCACCAATAATGAACGATTGTACAAATGGAAAAAATTTCTTTGTTAAGTGTAATTACGAGAGGAGATGTAACTTTTATATCAAGAGACGGAATTAAGGGGTACATGCTATGGACGGGGGGCCTAACGGATTTCGATAATCAACAATGCTAGGTTGTAGTGTATCGGGGGGTTCCTTATTTGGATTTCACTTTGTGAGACATCCCACGCATGAAACTTAGCGTAAGGTTGGAAGTATGAAGATGTTTGGTCATTATTCTATAAGTTTGGTACCTCGGTCATAGTAGGAACATGTAATTATATCTGTAAGTTGGAAGTTGAATTATGATTTAAGGCTAGAGGAGACGGTGGTGTGGTAAGAAGGCATTGAAAGTTTTGTCTTATCACCACGATGATAAGGAGGATTTAAAATTTTGATTTCTAGGGTGGCTGATAGTACCCAAGTGTTGTAATCACGTTGTGAGCATAAGGAAAATAAAGAATTGGGTGTTATGTGTGAAACATAGGTGATGCTTACGCTAGTATGCACAGTTTATAGGGTGTGGGCATCCTGGTTAGCTGATGTTAAAATCGTCCGAGTTGAAGGGACATGGGAATAGACGCGTGGAATAATTTTTTATGGGATTAACATAACGAAGTGGAAGTGGTAGAGTGGATTGGGCACCATGTGAAAGACGATAAATCCATATATTTTTGTTCAAAGTAGCACCCAGAATCGGGTTGGAAGGCTGTGGGAAGCCATTTAAAAGGGGGTATTCCTTGAGAAGGGTAGAATTTAATTATTATGGAGAACACTCGGAGCGGAGTTGTAATTAGTCAAATGTTGAGGGAGATTAACGCGTACAAAGAGTGAAGATGTTAGTATGGTATAAAAGATCCAAAAGTGCACATCGTGGAGAAAAGTGCATGGGTCAGAACTTTCAGTATATACAAAGGAAAGAAGGGGAGTATAAAGTGTCACTTAATGTAAGACATTACAAGTAGAAGTCAATGTCGAGCGGGACATAATGAGTAGTCTCCATGGGATTACTCATAAATAGAAATCGGTTGGAACAAGAGGAAAAAACTAGAGAATTTTGTGGCTATCGACAATTCCTATAAAGGAAGAGGCCGGTAAAGTCAGTAAAGTTTCTTGGATGAGTTGACAACCTCAAGGTAAGATAAAGACTTCCTTTGAACATGTGGAACAAGATGCCCAATAAGGAAGTGATTAACATTCCTTTGGGGTGATATACAATATTAACTAGTGTGCCTCAGTCTTCCTTTGAAAGGAAGGATCGCGTCGGTACATGGTCCTACACAGTATTTGTTTTTTAATCAAGATAAGATTTTTGAATCCCACCTTCAATATGGAATTTCAGGAAGTAGCAGGGATATCGTTTTGTTTTGAAAGTGTTGTATCACCCATTATTCGGGGAGTAAGTGAGCAGTGATTAACCATTAGTGGAGCAATGCGAAAGTAATTTTGGATTCATTGTGATCGTTTTTCTTCCACAACGATTATATCTAGCAAGCGGAGTATAGTACGGTAATTGGGGAAGGATATTACCTAATGGTAGGATTCCATGGGAGCACTCGTACCTGTCTATTGTGAACAAGGTGCTTATAAGGGTTTTGGTGTGGAAAAACCTTAACTTTTCTCACTTTGAATGTTAGGAGATGGGCAGATAATCAAAATTTTGGATTAGTCGAGTTAGAGTTTGATGACTATGGTAGAATTTCCACATATGTTTTAGGCGAACGAGAGTGGTCAGATGTTTGTATGGTTTCTCTATGAATGGGAGTTTTGTGTTTAGATAAATCCGAGTAGTTGTCATGTAGTGAGGTGTGGCCTCCCAATGATATTGAAATAATGGGAATTCATAATGAATGGTAGTGTATTATGTGAATGTGTCGGGTAGGAACACAATGTGAGGTGTCTTTAATGAGAGTATTAAACAAGCTTGCTGTGAGGCGGGGGCTGTAGTGATTGAACGCCTTACTATGTAGATAGTTTGCGTACTGATAAAGTATCCAAAATTGTTTTACTAGGTAGGCCTTATTTTCTGAATTCCGGGATGAAATTCTATTATTAGGGGGGGGGGGGGGGGGGAAGTATGTAATACCCCGTATTTTTATGGCTTTTAAATTCAGGTATTTATTAAATTTAATTGAGATAAATTAATTTAATATTAATCCAAAAATTTGTTTTAAATATTTACTAGCGTGACTAGAGTTAGTAATTATTGGGAAGTTGTCGAATATTACAAAATGAGTAGAGTAATATATAAGATTATTTTTATAAAAATTTCCACGAGTGAATAAAATGGTAATTGTGGAAATTTAAGTCGGGATGCACCCGTGTCGTGTCAGGACTAAATTATTATTATTAAAAGTGAATAAATTATAAGTCACTCGTATGGTCATTTCGAACTCGCCAATGTGTCTGGAAGGGTCGAGATAGTCAAAATAATGTACCCGGGGGTTTCGTTTGGGTCTCGGGACGTTTTGAAGCCTAATTGACATCCCGGGAGAGTATTATAGACATTTTATATTTTTGGGTAAATAAGCCCACGAGTTTTCTAAGGATAAATCAGCCTTAAGAAGTTGTCTTCTAGGGTTAACCAACACAAAATCAAAGAACGACCGTTAGAGAAGAAGTTGGAAAGCTTTCCAAGCAACTCAAGCCCAAAGACTCACCCGGTTGCACCGCCACCACCACCAAAGCGTAGATCGCGCGAAGAGGAACACAACCAGACCTCTTTCATCCACAAATCAGAAACTCAAATTCTTGGCAAGTATCTATCTTGCTTTGTTTTTAGTTAATGTCTCACCCATGTTAGTTTAGGGTTATCAAGAACATGTTTTATGAAAGAAATTGATAATTTAGAGACTTTAAATCGGATGTTTAGAGAAATTTAATATATTTTCGGACATACCCATCACATGAAGAGGATTACCCACGAATTAGTATAAATTTACAAACAAGAAATCTGGAAAATAATTAGAAGAATGCATGTTTCCTCCAAAATTAGGGTTCTTGAGGATTATGTCAATTTATCCCCATTAATTCGATATCGTAGATGAATTTGAACATGTTTCACGTAGGAAATCATGTAGTTAGGTATATAGTACCAATAGTAATGTTGTTTGGGAGTTTGGATGAAATTGATAGAGGTTTTGAGGACTTTTGGTGATGAAACCCGTAGGATAGTATATGCAAAATCTGGGAAATATCTGGGCGATCGATCGATCGACCTCTTCTGAATTTTGAAGATTGTTCTTTATTCTTAATTATTAACCCTGTGCCACTTTGTGGGAACTCTTATACATATTTTATTTACCATAATGGGACTTGGGAAAGACCAGTCGGGTTGTAGGCAAGGTTCGGGTGATACGATTCATATGTGATTTAATCGTGGGGCTTCGGGAATATAAATTTTAGTGGGAAATTGTGCATATGTTACAATATATCTTCTGAGAATTAAGGAAGACTTAGACCAGTAGAGTAGTGAGGGTGCACCTACTGATTTTATATTATTTTGAGAGGATACACTTCAAGAGTCGAGAAGTACTTAAGGATTTGTTATACTTAATAGAATAAAAAGAGTGATTTGTTTATACGTAGAAGTCGAGCGTTATATGTTACGCATGAATAGAATTATAATTATGGGTCGTGGGTGCACCTAATTTATAAAATGTGAATATTTATATATATGACTGTATGACTGTTCTTATATTATGTATCTGTGTAAAAATCATACCCGGGCTACTTGCTATCACAGAGGTTTCTGCGTCAGGACAGTCTTATCTCGATTGGACCTTTATAGGGGATATTGACTCGTACCCTAGAAGATAGTATCCTCAATACCAGCTATCTGAGAATGATAGTCAGATGTTCTATGAGACGTGAGGGTACGTGCTGACCTCTTAGGACCTGGAACTATGCTTCGCCTCCATTTGTTTGTGTATTGTGTTAATATAGTTCGAGAGTAATTTCGAACTAGTATATCCTTAGTTTGTGTGATACGGGAACTTGATAGCAGAGTATGTCAGCACCATCGATTTTATTTGGGATGCCGTTAGTATATATATTATAAGTGTGACTAATATATATACGTATATCTATATGGGAACTTTCTACTGTGCGTATAAGTAGATAAGTAATGAATAAATGCTTCAACTTTATTATAAGTGTTCGGGAACTTTATAATGGTAATGAGTTGTTCTAAATAATGTAAGAAATCTTGAAGAGAATGATTTCGTAAATTAAATATCATAACCTCATTTTTCACAAGATTAAACCTTATGGAGAATACGTTGGAGAAACTTATGGGATTTATTAGTACGGTAGGCATGCACACTAGATGAGAGGTGAGAATTCTCAAGAGAGTGTCGTATACTATCATGGTTGTTGCATTATCCGGTAAGCATTTTAAATACTTGCTAAATTATTTATAAAAAAAACTATTTTACACTCGGGCTCTGACTCGTTTCCTGTCTTTTTCTCTCTCTTGTATATATATATGTATGTATTACATGTGCCCATCCACAGGGGCATCATGCTTAAATTCCTTGGAAAGGACGTGCTGTAGCTTATGTGGGAGCTGCAAACCATTCCTTAGACGACCTCGCTATTGACTCTACTCTTATTTTAGTTTTTATTAGTTTGGGCAGGTGTCGCCCGTTTCCCTTTCAGTTGGAATTCTTAGAGATTTATGTTTATTATTTAAATTTTAGTATTTTGTACTCTTTGGGTTTTGATTACTGTCAGGATGATTTCATTTGTAGTTTTAAAACTAGGTATTGGTTTATCTGAATGGTTGAACTCTTGGGTGTTTATTACCAATCTTCAGATTTATGTGATTGTTAATTATTAAAAAGGTATTCATATCTGGAGTTAAATAGAATGGAAATAAGGTTTTAAATTGTTTTGGAACTTAGATTAATTATTTAGGGTGCATAAATTGTAAATTTATTTTTGCGACAGTGATGATAAGAATGAACTAACTGTTCACCTTCATTTGAATTTAATAAAGGACTGATCACACGATATTTAATTAGACGGGGAGTCACAGAACCTCACTCTTTTTAAATTTATGGCTGGGCTATGTAAAGGGCTTCTTATGCCAAAAGGCCTCCAGCGTGCTGCAGTAAAATCATTGAAAGAGTAGTGGTCAGTTCATAATTTTTGTAAAAGAAATGTGGAATGGAACTTGGCAGCCTCGATGGCCAAGACAATAATAAAGGGGAGTGGTCAGAGGCCACTTTATTCAATATCTCGATTGAAATATTATTGAAGTGCCTCTGTAAAAATAATATTAGAAAAAATGTTGTCAATTCGTTCCCAAATAAGAGCATTTACCTCCCGCTTATTCCACTAAGTGAACCTAGTACCATTAAACCCCAAATCTTCAAGTCCAACATCATTAATACAACTAAAAAAATCATTTGTTGCATTTAAATCAAATGGAAGACCGCCAATCTTTTCGGTCGAGCTAGAAGCAATATTAAAATCCCCACCCACCATCCATGGATTTAATGTAGATACCGACTTGATATAATCCCATAATGCATATATATCACTTTGAGTACTCTTATTACATACTAATGATAATTAACATTGAGTAAGAATCATAGGATGGGAGATAACCAGAGTCAACCATCAACTCATTTGGAAGGCAATATTGACATGGAAATCAACTGAGAAAAAGCACCAAATGGAGTCAACTTCATTATCTACGTATAGATACTTATGTATATAATGTTTGTAAATGAATATATTTTATCCACATAGTGACTCATTCAAAAATTTAATCAAACATGCCCCTTTAAATAAAGTAAAAAGGAAGGAAAAATAGAAGCTACTGACTAAAAATCCAAATATGAAATATTTCGCTACATTCACTATCAAAATGGTAAATAATATACTATGATTACTAAACTATATTATAAATCATAGTACAATATATCATTTAAGTATCTTCTATAATACTCTTTCCCTAGACCTAATTTTTTTGTCCACCTACATTCCCCAAATACTAGATGGAACTAACACTTTGTAAAATGTTTTAAACTTAGTAATCTCTGATTCGATCTTCTCTGTAGATATGATGGAAGAAAATTCGAAAGTTCTTCATATAAACCAAAGGGAAGTTTACGTTAAACTCAAAATTTTTCTCCACCACTCAACCCAAGACCCACATATGTGGGACTGCAAAATCGAGCTAAATCTACCAACCCCACCTTGGCGAGATCAACCAAAACACTAATATGAATATTCTGGAATCCATATGCTAAATGTTCATTGAAGAAATAAAAGGATATTACAGACCTGACCCCGTCGCTAAGGAGAAAAAAACTTCGATGGTTGCGCACCAAACGGGGGAATATTTCCCACAAAATATTGTACCTTCGCCATCGTGAAGGAAACCATCTCTACTGAAACTGCAATCCTTGCTAAGGAAAAGTCTTATTCATGTCCCACGAACTCCAATAAAAAAAACCTCCTCCAAAATTTTTGTTAAGAACGCTCCAACCACTAACCAAAATATTTACTAGCAATTAATTTTATGCCAGAAACATAATACGAGAGTTTTAATCAGAATAGATGATCGCAATCACCCAAAAATCAAAATAACATGTCTAGAAAATTTTCAAGCTTCTTAAAATCTAACCCTCAGCTAACTCTTCGACCGTTGCATATCTTGCACATCTATAAGAATTATTCCACCATCTCTATCGTAGAATCCCTCAGTTCGACATCACATCTAACAAAGTTCACCAACCACACCCTAACCGCCAATTGATAATTGAAAGTCCGTTTCTTCTACCTTAGGATATATGGCTGCCCCTCACTTTACTTCCAATATCTATCATGACCCAATCCTTTCCTTCCATTCATCTTCGTGGCTCTCGATTGGACTATCTCAATTCCAATAGTGTTTATGAAATAAAATGGCATGACTATTTTTATAGGTCTGCAACCCTCTAAGGACTGCTATAATTTTGTTTTCCATCTCGAAGAAGATGTCACTATCCCATAATGTTGTGTAGAACTCTTACAACCCGAAAGAGAGTAAACATCGCAAATCTTCTAATAATGTAGTCCTTAATTTCCAAAATGTAGTCTCTGCTTCCCGAATGAGAATAAATATCGTAAATCTTACCATTAGGCCCAACAATAGCTCCATTTGTTATTTTCTTCCCCAGTAGAACATAAAAATTTCTCATTTTAGTGCCCCTAAATACCACAAGAGAACCTTCAATAACCCTCACAAGTCAACCCGATGTTATAATCTTCTTACCCATGGAATCAAGCACAACCACCAACATAAGGTTCATTTGAAAATCTAGAACGTATTGAACACCACACAAAGTTCTCACCAGCCCATTATATGTCTTTATTGATCCAATTCCCAAACAATTCAAGTCTCTCCCACCGACCATTAAAACATAATCAACCTTCACCTTTTTTTACGAGGAGAAAGAATCCTAATTGAGTCACATATGAAATAAAAAACTAGAATAAAAAATAAAAAAATCAGTAAGTGACTTACCAAAATTATTAGTTGTCATGAGAGAAAAATCTTCGATACACTATGAATCACTTTAATCTTCCACAGTTTCTCATGCATTATGAATCTTCTTTTTTTTCATTACATTCCTTAAGTTTGGTACAAGAAGAAATGATGTTCATAAACTCGTGACATTAGTAACAATTTCGATCCTTTTGCCCCTTTGACCTCGATCTAAAGCTCCTTGAACCTTGTTGCTTCGGTCTTTCGCTAACGACTACGTATGTGCCATCACCGTCACCCTCAATCACGTTTATCCTATTTTTGTTGGATATAATGGTTAACTTGACCTCATCCAAAATAACAATTTC
This sequence comes from Sambucus nigra, assembly GCA_949130495.1. Classification (NCBI taxonomy): domain Eukaryota; kingdom Viridiplantae; phylum Streptophyta; class Magnoliopsida; order Dipsacales; family Adoxaceae; genus Sambucus; species Sambucus nigra. Next base: position 356,660,164 of record OX422213.1, on the reverse strand, counting down.
TTCTCATATATCATAGAAGTCACCAAATGATTGTACCTCGCGTGAAGATAAGGCAACAAAACCTTATCTTCTTTCTCCATCTTCATCACAGTGTCTAATAGTTTCTAGAGAAGCATATTAAACTTATTGAGGTGGTCTGACAATGAAGTACTCGGGCCTATACAAAATCGATAGAATTTTATTTTTCATATAAATATGATTTGTCAAAGAGTTCTCCAAATAAGTTTTTTTGATTTACCTCAATAATCTTATTGAATTTATCTCTCTTAACGTTGTGTTTAATCTCCTTAGACAAAAACAACTAAATCATCGAACATGCATTCCTATCTACTTTTTCCACTCGTCATCCTTCATTGTGTTGGGTTTTCCTTCTCAGTCTTGAGTCAAACCCTAATTGATGAGAATGCTTATCACCCCCGCTTGGAAAAGGCAAAATGGTTATTTCCATCAAATTTCTCCACATCATCCTTCATCTTAGATGCCATAACGAAAGGCCCTAGTTTAGAACCTACGCTCTAGCAACAATTTTTCTTGCGAAAGCAGGGTATATTTAGGCACCAAGGTTCCGTGACCAAAAAACAATCATGCCAAAACATGAAAATTCAAATAAAAATTTGGAAAAATGAAAGAACACAATATTTATGCGGCTCACCAATTTGGCAAATTCCAAGAGCGATCTTTGTCACTAAATATAAGAAGATTCCAAAGTGGCGCAGCTTTTTTTTCGTTCATCACACATAAATAATGTATTTTCTCACATAATAACTAATATTTAGATGCTCTTGTAAAATTTTAAACTCACCAAGTATCCTAGATTCTACTCATACTAAAAAAAAATATCCCCCCCCCCCCCCCCCTCCCGATAAATAATTTTCTACAAAAGAGTTAACCCATAATTTTTGCTTACAAAATGCGATATTGGGTCACAGGAAGAAAAGTCCCAATTTCTCTCCATCCAATAATCGGTGGGGAAACACTCCTTAAGTAAGAGACAAAATTCAAGAGATCCAAATAGTATAAACTAACTAATAAAGTACGTAACCAAAGTTACCTTAGATGATTTGGATAAAAAGATCTTAGTGGATAAGATAAGATAGTCCAAAGAAGAGTTTGAATTAAACTGAATTTTTTTCTCTACCACTCCACCCATGACCTACACATGTAGAAGTCCAAAGCTCAACCAACTCCATATAAAGTAAATTTTACATTATATTTTTACACCGCATGCTTTTGTACTCCGATGGTTAACTTTTAATTATATGGGTAAAATTGAAAAACCACAAATGAGACAACCAAATATAAAATGAGTAGAATTTTTAAAATTTAATATGAATCATGTTTAATAGATCTCGAGGAAACTTGATCACACGTATCAATTTTCTATTAATAGAATGTAAAATAAGATATAAAAAAAAATTATGCTTTGAATAAGAGATAAATTGATGTGGCAATGTGTAATAGTGGTGCATTATGCACCTCTATTTTACATTTTGCTAAAATGAGATAGTCTTTTACGGTAGTGTTGGGGGTAAGAAAAATGTATACCTCGTGTAAAATATAAATTAAACAGTATTTTACAGCATCATTCAAAGATTTTATAGTTTAAATGATAAACTGTTGATCAACGAGGCTTCTAAGGAAATAGTTTTTTCAGGAAATTCTTCAAGTTTATAAGCACGTAGTTCTACTATATCCCCTTAATTATCGAATTTTCTATTTGATCATTATTTACACTTGATGTTTTGATTCTCATTTTATTTCAATTTAAGGGTATTAAGTATCGAAATGTCATGTTCCAAACCAAACGACAATGAAGCGACCCTGGGATCCTAAATATTATTTTTACATGGCTTTAGTTTCCTGATATGGCTTAAATATTCTCAATACTCTCCCTCACGTGTATTTTAATTTGAGCCTAACACGTTAACCGATTATATTAGGAGACGTGGAGTTTTGGAGTAGTTAGATCTTACATAGTCTACTCTAATCCCATTCAAGGTTTGAGAAGATTTAACCCCTAATCAATTATCTGTTGGTACACATTATATATTGTGATTAAAAATCACATCAAAGAGTTTTATGGAGAAATCGAAAAATAAAATCATAAATTAATTTTAAGACTAAGGCTCAAAATTAAATTATTACCTCATATGATTATCGCAAATATGATCCACATGCGTTGAGTCCAAATAAATAATGCACAATAAAATTAAACAATATTACCACAATCGTTTATAAATTCGTCGTAGATGATTCTTGGGTTGAGTCGCGGACTAGGTCGCTCTTTTTAAGATGTTTCGCGGCTCTACCCTCTTTGTGCAGGTAGTCTATAGTCACACCATCCCCAGGATAAAACAAGCTCATAATCACCTCTGTATCATATAACCATGCACCGTGATTATATGCCTTCTAACACCCATTCCAAATTAATTGCTCAATATTCGAAATTTCAGTTTGGGGGAGCAAACTGTTTTAAAAATATTTTATTTTTGGAATAAATATTTTCATGAAGAAAATATTTTCGGTCTAAGATGGAGAGAGTAAGAGATTTTTATGAGTTTTGTTTTAAACCCACATCATTCGAAAAAAAAAACTCTACTATTTTTCTTCTTTCTCAAAACCATACTTAAGCTTATCACTTGCTCACTAAATCTCCCTGCTAATTTTTGGCCGAATGATTTTGATATATGTTGGTTCTCAAGTGGTTGAATGAGTGGGACTATAAAAAAAAGAGTAGTGGACACATGTGGGAGTAAAACCCGGATGGTTGTGTCTAGTGGGTTCAAGTGGGAGGCTACAATGCCCCACTACCACTTTCAACTTTTGTAAAAGGCAGTTATCTAATAATGATAACTGTTCCAACAATCCCCCATTTGCAAAATTTGAAACCATAATATCGAGCAATAATCCATAGAATTGTGCATAAGCAAAGGTGTCTTTCGACTTGAACCTTTACATAGTAAAGATGATTCAGATTATACTAGAGTAACTCGTAGTTTTGAACTCTATCTTTGACAACATCCCACACACAACCCTACTTGGGTGTAGTCCTCAAGCCAGCACATTACGGCCATGTGTTTATATCCCAGTATGTGAACGCTCTAGGGAATTTGCCCAAATATTACCATAGGAAGCGGCCATACTTCCACATCCACATAGGTGAGTCTATCAAGGATACTCTCGTAGCTAGGTACCCCATTCAAAATAGAGCTATAGATCCTCATTAAGAGTTATAATTAACTCAACCTTAACTCGCTTCAGGATATCATGCTCCATAGGGATGGACTCGGAGTAAAACCCCGTATATAATTATTAGCATGATTCAACCCATATCACCGTGACTTGTTATTACCCTTTGAACCTATTTTTTGGGATCTCCAGTCTATAGGTTGGGTTACGACCACAAATGATTCAATATCAACGGGCTTTATTCCGATCCCTTTCTAGGTGTTAAAAACCTTCTCCCGTACTAGTCCTTTCGTCAAAGTATAAGTCAGGTTCTATTCTCATCAATTCGATCATAATCCACACCAACAATTCATTAGTTTTTAAATTCTCAAACTATGTTGTGCTTACGACATATTTGCCGTTCTTTCCGTTATGATAACGGTTCTAAAATTTTACAATAGCCATGGTTCTATTGTTGTGGATAAAATGATTGTGTCAATCTCTACCATAAATGGTATCTTATAATAGGTCTTTCAACTTTTCATTTCCTCACTAGCCATAGCTAATGGTAACATCATATACTCCATCATTAATTATGCTAATAATTAATATTTCTGGGAGTTCCAAAAAACAACATCATAATGTGTTAAAAACATATTCATTATTGATTCAGAATCAATTCTAGGTTTGTGGTTTTATCAAAACACATAAACTTTCTCAATAGCATAAGAATGCACTTTTTAATTATAAACCTTCATGGTACTCCCACAAATAATTCCAAATCAACCGTATTTAGTAGCTCAGTTGAGACTACTTAAGATGTTCGCATATTCATCTTTTCTTATCACTATATATAGTGTTCTTATACTTAGATCATGTGGAGTACAAGATGGTGAATAATAAGCATATATCTAATAAATAGATATTCTTGTATTTCAAAGTACTCGATCAATTAATTGATCCATATAGCCTTGTAATATTAACAAGTACTATTCTTGTTTCATTGAAACTCTTTATGCTAACACTTTGACTTAGCATGGATTTGGTTTTCTAGGCAACAAAATATTATAACCAAATATTAGCTAATCATTCTTGCACAATAAATAAGAGTGCATTCATATTTCAACATGCTTAGTGATAAACACGATTCATATTATTCTCAATTCATTCTCATTTGATAATTTATCAAAATATCATGGCATTTATTGGTGCCTTCCTTATTAATTTTCCAACTTCAACTTGGTCCATGTAAGTTTCATTACATAGGTCACCATTCGAAAAACACTATTATATATATTTAGTTTTTAACTCAACATCATATATAATATCAATGGCATTCAAATTAAATGAAGCTTCTTCATTTTCATGAAAATAATTTAACGTGCATCATGTATAACTAAATTATATTGATGAATTTTCGCTATTAAACAAATATTATATTCATAAATGATAATGGTCTCAATATTCCTTCAAATGGTGTGTATACACCTTATTATCTTAAAGTTATAAGATAAGTCCATTATAAACTAATTTCTAGTTTATTCCAGGGAATTCAATCAATCATTTATGACATGACTTTTCTAAGAATTTTTGAAGTCCTTTTCAATAACATAAGCAAGTTTTTATTTTTAACTCACAACTAAAAAAAATAACCAAAGTTTTAGATTCTATTAAATATTCTTCAAATATAGTTGAGAGGTACTCGATTGAGTGCCCCCACTATTCTCTATGTATAGCAATTAGAAGCAACATATAATGTGCCCCCACTATATCTTCAATTCATAAAATAAAATCTAAACTTGTGAGTTTCAACATTAAATAAGAATTAATCTTATTTCTTAAATAAATACATGCTTAATGTCATCATGTATAGCTGAATAAAAAAATGCATGTTCATTTGTTTTAGTCATAATTTCAGATTTTCAAGTGTCTAAAAGTTACGTATAGATTATACAATCTATTCATAAAAAATTACAATATACAATTTTTCATAATGTATACAATAATACTCCGTATCAGGGTTTAAACCTCTATTCCAAATCAAAGCATATGGTTAAAATAATTTTATCCAACTAAATTATTTCTACACACGTATGAAGCACACTAATTGATTCCAACATAGCAGAATACAATTTTATTCTATTCATTTTGCAACTCATATAAATGAATAAATACAAAGAATTATTCATATAAAATTCTAGGGGTTGCACTCAAAACTCAAATATTGCATAAGTCATTATACAATTTCTATGAACTTCATCTTCCATAAATTTGAGTCCAAATTTTTTAATTACTTCACAAATCCTTGAATAAGAAATTTATAAAGGCTTCAAAATATTTTTAATCCGTTGGGAACACGACATGATACATTTTTTTTTTCTAAGAAAATATTGTCTAAAATATTTCTTCAAACGGAAAAACTTCAGGTTTGAAATTTCACCACGACCAAACCGCTTATTGAAAATTTATGAAATTTTCCAGAGTTCATCCTTTATGAGTCTAGTCTTATTCAAAATTGGAATCACTAAAAAATATTAAGTACAAGTGAAGATAAACTTGTTTTACTACATGTTGTCCAAAAAATTCAGCATTGCGCATCCCATTTGTAAAAACATAATAAAAGATATACAACTATTTTTTCAGAAATTTCGAAGCCCAAAAGTTATAATCTCAACATACTACATGCATGCCAAAATTCACGAAATTTCAGTCTATATATCATCAAAAAACTGAGATGATATTCCAACAAAATTCATAACAAAAATTTCAGATTTTTTTTTCATCATCGATCACTTTAGTGTGGTTGAAAAATATCAACTACACTTTCACATAAACACTTCAAAAAGTATTTGAACAAATTTATTTTGTAGTAAACATAGCGCAAGACGCAAATGTTTGAGAACACACTATATGGTTGACTTACTTGAGTCTCTGCCATATAGGAGTTCCAACTAGTTTGGATATCGAGACAAAATAGGATTAGATTTTTCCGAATTGCTCTATCTCAAAAAGGCATAAAGCCTCATCAAAAGCATCCCAGTCCAAGATCTCCAATGCGACATAAAGAGGTAAATTACTACTCTTGAACCACAATTAGGACACATACACTTCATATACATGTTTATTATGTGTGCATATTTTTTTATGTGGTGGTGTTGCTTCAAATATTTTTTTTGAGAAAAAGAAATTCATTTGAATATTTTTTTAATCATTTAAAATGATTTTTTCATTTAATCGAAATATGATTTTAAAAATATATTTGAGGTTAACATAAGAATATTTTTTGTGATAAAAATTTGATTGGTTCAATTTTTAATGGGTTAATATTTTTTTGAGTCGAAAAATTTAAGTTTTACAAGACTTTAAAAAACACATGTGTGTTATTTTTTATAAAGCTATTTGTGTTTGTTTAGTGTCTTGTTAGTTAGAATCATTCGTGACCTTAGATTGAGTGGTTATCTATGAACTATATTTTTTAGTGACTCAATCCTAGTGAACACCTTTTAGCCAATCAAATCTAATTATCCATTTTTTTTTTACACCGTTAAATCTTGAAGAGTTGATCTAAACCCTACCTTCATAACAAACCCTAATCTTCCTCATATATAACATTTATTAGGGTTTCTTATTTTTGGTTACACATAAGAGAAGTAAGTGACGGTTGATAATAGAATAGAGAGGAGAGAGAAAATTCATCTCATATTACTTCTTCATCTCCATCCATTCTTGAGAAAAATCAACTATGAGAAAACTGAGAGAGAGAGAGAGAGAAGAGGGCGCTGCCGTCGCCATTCAGAAATCGAGAGAGAGCAGTCGTCATCGCCGTCGTTGGAACTCAATCTCCGATCCCGTTGTCAATCGAAAAGAACGACAGAGAGAGAGGTGTGACCGTCATCGGAAACGACAGAGAAAGAGAGAGAGAAGAAGTTGATTTTGTCTGTAACCAAAGGCTACGGAGCTGTACCTCCGGGCAGAAACCAAATTCCATCGTAGCCACGTCACTAGACCTTGAACTTCTGTCACCAGATTTAGAAGCAGGAACCTGAGGCCGAAAACGAAAAACGAAACACACCTAGATCTGTTACCAGATCCGCCGCCGGAAAGAAAGAGCGTGAGTGGGGTGAACCGAGACCACCGGTGCTGTAGAAAACGACGAAAAGGGAGTTGCTGTCTAAAACCGAAGTCACCGATTCTGTTCAAAGCCAATCTCGCCGGAATTTCTCGCCGGAATTTTTTTTGAACCACATTCAAATTTGAGTACCTTCTTTCCCTATAACTCTTAGGGAATATTTTTAACACACTATTTTTAGGATTGTTGTGTGTTTGTTCTTGGATCCTGGTTATTATTGTTGTTGTAATTTTTTAATCCAAGATTGTGATATCACATACATGTCGAGAAATTATACTTGTTGTATATTTTCAGATTTGAAAATAAAGGTCGTCTTATATTGGGATTTCACATTTGCGTGAAATAAGTTTGAAAATAAATAATTTGTTGGGACAATAATTTTGGAGAAAAAGTAAGTTATGTCAAATTTAAAAATTAGTAAAGTTTATTACTCAAGTTGGATTTGAAATAAAATTGCATATCATATAGAAGTTGAATATAATTTGTAGGAATTGCTTGTAATTGATTGAGAGGTGTGGAAAGCATTTTGCATGTTTAGTTAGTTCACAAACACTATCACTTTCACACGAACACATAGGATTTGTGGTTTTTGGTGAGGTATTTTGTTTGTTGGGGATGCTGAAATTCGAGATTCAAGGATAAAACAAAAGCTGCGTGGAGAAGACCAAAGCAAGAAAGAATGCCTTTAAGAATGGAGTAACTCGGGTAGGTATGTTTTCTATTCTTGTACTTTGGTTCTTAGTTGCATGCTTTAGGTTGTAACTTGGTTGTGATTTTAGTGGACTTTTTCATTTCCCTCCGTAGAGGGAGGCGTGGATGTTTTCTTAATTTAGGTTTTTACTATGTTAAAAATTGCGTGTTAATTTGCTTGAATGTTCTTAATTACTTTGGGGAACAATATCATACTTGAGACTTAATTTTAGGTTTTGTATTTTAAAAACCTAAAGTAATCAAACTAACGAATCTAGAAAACATATTCAGAAAAATTGTTTTAACACGTCTAGTGTTTATTTTGAAAAGAGTTTCATCCAACGAGTTTATTTCGGAGTTTACTAAACTTATAACTTTTTGTTATTAATCTTGTAAACAAGTTTTTTCAAGTGGTATCAGAGCGGGTTTATCAAAAGATATTTTGATCCTGAAACTCCAGAAATTGTTTTCAAAATCTATTTCTGAATATGGATGAAAGATTTGAAAAGTTAGGTAACCTTATGATTCAAAATGGTTATGAACATTGTTGATGTAAAAAACTAGATTACTCTAATAATTTAATCACAGATAAATAAATAAGACAGAATATTTTTAAAGTGGTTCAGTCTTATGTAAATGGCATACGTCCACTGTTATGTTATTGCTGAGTGTTTGAGAATTCTCGATTACAAGTTCTCTCCAGAAATTTCGGTCCCCTTGAATGAGGGTGATACAAGGTATTTATAGCCCTTAGGCTGTACATGAACGGGTTGATACATTAAATGATATACATATGAAAGGGTAATACATTTAATGCAACGTGTGCGTCAAGATGATGAACACTCAATGAATGGTTGAACTGTTGATTATCTGGCAATTAATGATACGGTCGAGATGCAGCTCGGACCGCCTTAGTTGCTCGTTGCTCAGGAGTTCCTCGGAGAGTTATAGTACCTCGGAGTGCTGACGTTCCTCGGTGTATCCTCGTTGCTCGGAGAGACTGAGTTGGTCGGGGAAATGAACTTCCTCGTTGTTATTGTGCCACGTAGATTGACAAGTGTCTTCGTATGATTCGTCCACATTAGCATATTAATTTTGGTATCAACAAACATCCAACTAAGTCTTTATTTGATACTGATCACACAAGGGTTAAAAAAAAATCTTAGCGAATTACTAAGGAAGAGATAAAGATGTCTCTTGATAATAATAAGGGCAAGAATGTTATCCTTATGCTAATTAACGAGCATGAATTTAAAAGAATATGTATTTGCTCTAATTTTGCTAATAATTGCCCAAATAGACCTACCAACAATACTACGGCTAATTTGTGTAAGACATGGGACGACTAGCGATTCTGTTGAAGATGAAAATGAGTCAACCCATAATTATGAGTCATGTATGTCACTATATGCTAGAATTATATATAATGATGATGATGCATGCATACCTACTCATGAATCTACTATGCCTTCTAATGTTGTTGTTATACCTACTACCGAGAATGTTGCATCTTCTATAAATAATCTAAGTGTGAGTCAAAGATTGAATACTTCCGACAAATTGAATGTGTGCGTGAGTTACCCTGATTTAAGTAATGCTTTAGGTGACACTACACACGACACACTTAGCGAGTCGGATGATGATCTTCCAGATTTGCATAAGCGATACACGAAAATGCTTAAGAAAAGTACTCATCTTGATAAAACGGTTAAGCTACTTAATGAGCGTATTGATTTACTTAAGCAGACTATTAGGAATAACGTTGAAGATTTTACAGCACAATGTGTTGCCCATGAGACTGAAATTAAAGAATTTTCCACAAAAATAGAAGATTTTTTTGAGAAAAATAATATTTTGGAACAAAAATACAAGTCAACCTTGGTAGAACTTGAAGAATCTAAGCAAAAAGTTTCAAATGTGTTTAAAAAATGCTTACACTTTGAAACTCAAGCTAAGTCCTACGAAGAAATTGTTGTAGGAAGCAAGTTTGATTATGACGATAAATCTGGTTTTGGATTTGGAGAAAAAGTTTATACTAGCAAAAATGTTTCTCCTGAAAATGTTGTTTTTGTAAAACAAGACCAGAATTATCAAAACACTCAGAAAGAAAATTGTTTAAAAAATGTCTCTAAGGTAAAACAAAGTGATGATTCCCAAAAGCCCAAATCTAATGGTCCAACTAAGTACGTCTGTCCACCTGTTAGAAATCATTATCAGAAACCCAAAGCCAATGACACTTGGACGACCATTCCTATTAGAGATAAACCTATCTTTAAAGACTTTAGTAATAAAGTCAAGTCCTCCACACGTCAGTATTGTTCATACTGTGATGTCTACGACCACTCTATTGCCGAATGTTTTCAAAAGAGATTGTATACACCTACTTATTCAAATTTCAACTATTCTAGAAAGAGTAGGAATACTTATGTTCTCCCTAGACAGACCACTCACAACTCTAACTATAAAAAGAAGGGAGGACCTAAAACTAAGAAGAAATCATTTAGAAAGACCAATAAAAACTTTTCTAAATCTAAGGCCAATCAAACTTTTAAAACTAGGCCTATTTGGATTAGAAAAGATGACTTGCTACCCCAGCTCAAGTGCAACATTGTCATATCCGATATTAAGGCACCAAGCACTTCGTCTGGATGGTATCTTGACTCCGAATATTCTAAACATATGACCGGAGATGAAACTAAATTAACAAACAAAAAAAACTTCCTTGGAGGTAGTGTTGTGTTTGGTGATGGAGTTTCATCTAAGATCATAGGTAAGGGAACATTGTGTGAGGAAGGTCTCCCCATGATAAATGATGTCCTCCTAGTTAAAGGTCCCAAGGCTAACTTGCTTAGTATATCTCAATTTTGTGATTCCAATCATACCGTTTCCTTTTCTAAAACTGATTGCAAAATTTTTGATGAAAAGGGAAAGTGTATCTTAATAGGAAACATAAATGAGGAGAACTGTTACACAGTCCTTCCTAAGCCTGAATCCTGTAATAGATTGGAACATATAAATTTTGATAATCTTCGTAAGAAAAGTTCCCATGAGATTGTTAGAGGATTTCCTAGAATCAAAATTTCTTTTAAACCCGTTTGTGGTCCGCGTCAGGAAGGGAAAATAAGTAACCCATCTCATAAGAAAGTTAAAAATTTGGGTGTTACAAAATGTTGTAAAGGTAATGGATATAAAAATGAATTTTGTGTGCCTAAGACAACTCAGCAGAATGACATCACTAATAGGAAAGATAGAACCTTACAAGAGATGGCCAAGGTTAAGCTACATGTGAAATTTCTACCTAAGTATTTTTTGGCCAAAGCTGTTCAAACGACTTGTCGTATCATTGATCAGGTATACCTTAGGAAGAATTTCAAATCTGTTGATGATATTCGATATGCATATCTTCGTAATGCTACTGGTATGATAGTTTTTACTTATTTCAACACATCATACATATCCTCGATAGTTGCATGCTAATAATAGGTTTCTGGGGAGTTAGGGCATGGTCGTTTCTCAAATGACAAAAGATGCCTCCTAATATCTGTTTAATGTAGGAGACCCTTGTATCGGCCCTTGCATATGTTATTGTTTGTGTTACTCTATTATATCATATTCTCCCGATTTACATCTTTTTACCCAGTTGTATATTTGAGCAAATTTGGGGGAGAAGAACTTGAGTACATGTGCTGCGATATATATCTTATCTTGTACTAACTCAACTAATATGCCATTAAGTGTTTATCTTTTTCAGGCATTTTTCAGACCCGGTTGTATAGCTTGTCCTATTTATTAGGGTATTGGTCTGTATTGTAGCTGAGTAATGTATTTTCTTATCTTATTATCGGTTCTAGGATGGGAATGGGTAGATAGAGATTTTTGTCTAGGAAATCTAGGATTTTTTATTTTCACCCACGAGTTCAGGATACTCAAGGGAATTTTGTCTCCAATATCCAAAGGGGGAGATTGAGAACATACTATATGGTTTACTTACTTGAGTCTGTGCCATATAGGAGTTCCAACTAGTTTGGATATCGAGACAAAATAGTATTAGATTTTTTCAAGTTGCCCTAACTCAAAAAGGCATAAAGCTTCATCAAAAGCATCCCAGTCCAAGATCTCCAATGCGATATAAAGAGGTAAATTACGACTCTTGAATCACAATTAGGACACATACACTGCATATAGATGTTTATTATGTGTGCATATTTTTTTATGTGGTGGTGTTGCTTCAAATATTTTTTTTGAGAAAAAGAAATTCATTTGAATATTTTTTTTAATCATTTAAAATGATTTTTTCATTTAATTGAAATATGATTTAAAAAATATATTTGAGGTTAACATAAGAATATTTTTTATGATAAAAATTTAATTGGTTCAATTTTTAATGGGTTAATATTTTTTTGAGTCGAAAAAATTAATTTTTACAAGACTTTAACAAACACGTGTGTTATTTTTTATAAGGCTATTTGTGTTTGTTTAGTGTCTTATTAGTTAGACTCATTCGTGACCCTAGATTGAGTGGTTATCTATGTACTATATTTTTTAGTGGCTCAATCCTAGTGAACACCTTTTAGCCAATCAGATTTAGTTATCCATCTTTTTTTTACACCGTTAGATCTTGAAGAGTTATCTAAATCCTACATTCATAACAAACCCTAGTGTTCCTCGTATATAACATTTATTATGGTTTCTTATTTTTGGTTACACATAAGAGAAGTAAGTGACGGCTGATAATAGAATAGAGAGGAGAGAGAAAATTCATCTCATATTTACTTCTTCTTCTCCATCCATTCTTGAGAAAAACCAACTGTGAGAAAATTGAGAGAGAGAGAGAGAAGAGGGCGTTGCGGTCGCCATTCAGAAATCGAGAGAGAGCAGCCATCATATAACAAATTTTCATTTGTTTCTAAATATCAAATTTTTAATTTGATTCCATATAACAAATTTTCATTTGTTTCCAAATATCAAATTTAAATTTGATTCCAAATATCAAATTTTCATTTGATTCCATATAACATATTTTTATTTGTTTCCAAATATCAAATTTTTAATTTGATTCCATATAACAACTTTTAATTTGTTTTCTTAACCACAAGTGGCTTAAAATGAATTGTCCAAAAACAGTATACAATTCCATTTCCAACAATAACATCTTATGTGAAATAATATTTCACATTCATAACTAAAAAATAGGATTGACCAATTTAAAAGTTTTCCATGAAGGAGTTTATTTTTGTTCAAATTTTAATTTCTCACGAAATTATTGATCGATTTCGAATTGACCAAAAATAATGAAATTTATATATCTACTTCACAAAATATAATATTTAGGAAGTTCGGGGGTTAAATAGTAATTTCTAGAGGTAAAAGGTCAAAATTATAATTTCTAGACATAGAAACTTAGTTGGCCTTTTTTCATTTCGACATCATAAAAATAATCATATATGGCCAGAAAATTTATTTTCCGGTCTCTATGGTAGAAATGAAACGTCTTAAAATTGTTGGTACACATTATATATTGTGATTAAAAATCACATCAAAGAGTTTTATGGAGAAATCGAAAAATAAAATCATAAATTAATTTTAAGTCTAAGGCTCAAAATTAAATTATTACCTCATATGATTATCGCAAATATGATCCACATGCGTTGAGTCCAAATAAATACTGCGCAATAAAATTAAACAATATTACCTCAATCGTTTATAAATTCGACGTAGACGATTCTTGGGTTGAGTCGCAGACTAGGTCTCTCTCTTTAAGACGTTTCGCAACTCTACCCTCTTTGTGTAGGTAGTTGATATGCCCCAAGTGTCACCTCGGCTCAGAGACACCAACCTCGGTCGAGGATATGGCCGACGCTGGAAAAGCCTTGGGTCAGTGACCAGCACCCTTATCCATAGAAGGGTCGGCCCTGACCGACATCACTACCAACCTCTTCAGGAGTAGACTGCATGAATCAGGGGGCCAACAGTTCGTCAGATCGCCCAGGAATGACAACCTCGGCCGGAAGTACGCTGAGGTTACAAGGAGGCATACTTCTTCAAAGGTCGACCTCATCAGTAAATCAGCCGATGTTCCATGCACATGCCAGCTTAACCTCGGCTTCACTTCAGCCGAGACCTTCATGGCTCATCTCGGATTGAATGAGCAGCTAGACCTTATCAACCTCGGACTCTCCCAGGCCGAGGTCATGACCAAGCACGAAGGCCAAGTACTTATTGACGTATGTGTGGACAAGGACACATGGGCACAAATCAGTTATAACAGATCATTCCCCCCACGTGGGGGGAATATTTCATCATCATTCTCTACATGTGACAGTGACAGATGTCTTCATCAGATTGGCTAGATCAACACACACATGCTCATTGCATGCATAAGGGGTACATTACAACCCCTAGGTACTATATATAGAGGTCATCCTCTACCTTGCAAAGGATCCAAAAATTACAACCATAATAAAAACTCTGTCATTTTATACAGTAGAGAGAGAAATCTTGGAGAGATTGTATTCATGGCCATTAGTGCCTTATTTTAGTGAGATTACACACACACACACAATTGGACATAGACCAATTTAGGCTGAACCACTTTTATTCCAGTGTGATTCCTCTTTTCCTCACCTCCTTCTACTATATGTGTGTATCTACCCTTTTGCTGCCATTATTAACATTGAATTGAGCTCACAAACACCTTGAAGGGTGGTGTTGTTTTCAGCATCATCATTTTAGCGCCATCTGTGGGAACGAGAGGCTGTCTCTTTCTCTTCTTCAGCTTAACCTCACCGAAGACTCTAGTGGTGAACCAGGCACCGCCCCTTGCGTGGAGTTGTTTCACCATTGAAAGAGGTCCTTTAAGGTATTAAGCTCACCTGTTACTCAAGATCTTTATTGTTAACACATGGCACCAGAATTACCACCGCCTCTTCCGTCGCCTGGTGGGGGAGGGCCTAGCTCTATCCAGGCACCGCCTCAGTCCGAAATGGCAGAGGTAGCTGCAGCCTTGAGGTCTTTGGCTGCAACGGAACAAGATATGCAGGAGCAGTTTGCACAGCTCAGCCAAACTAAGATGAGGCCACCTGGAGTTTCACCGAAGATGATCACTCTGGCGACTATCCAGCCTCATCCTGACGCCAGGGGACCACTCCAGGCACCAATGAAGGACCAACCTGCACCCCAGCGGAGGAAGGACGTCGCTGACCCTAGGCGCTTACACCTGGGGAGGCAAGGAAACGCTTTCCCGGAGGACAGGTATGACGATCTAGAGGCGGAAGAGGTCCCAGAAGATTATTGGGAGCCGTATGAGGTTTTGAATAATACGGTACG